>CM062930.1:60002500-60627500 GCA_031878705.1 Tapirus indicus
CAGGATTAGACTGAATGCAAAGTGCAGAGTCGGGACATGTGGGTTCCTGTCCAGACTCCACCACCTGATTCTTAGTATCTCAATTTTACCAGCTATAAAATGGGGTTACTGACAGAAACCCCACCTATGCCACAGGTTTTTTTGTGAGGATTCAGTGAAATAAAAGAGCACAAAGATGACTGTGAGACTCACAATAACAGTAACTACTAACATTTATTGACCATCAACCACGTGCTACGCACTGGCCCCGCATGTATGTTACACGTTACTTCTGCTCCTGGCAACAAGCCCGTAATAGGACAGCTCTTCCAGTCCCCACTTGACAGACGAGGAAACGGAAAGTCAGGGAGATTCAGTAGCTGGAGATCACACCGCTGGCACTGTCGAATAGTCTGAGGAGGATGCATGCTGCTCAGTGTTATTACAACATCAAAGAGCCAGGAGAGCTTGGAGGTGTGGACCCCGGAGCCACCTGAATCCATCCTGGATTCAAACCTGGCTCTACCACTTACCAGCTGTGTGAGTTTGGGAAAGTTGCTTAACATTGCTGTGCCTTGGTGTCCCTTTTGTAAAATGGGGATAATCAGAGAACCTGCCTCATGGGGGTGTCATGAGGATTACAAGAAATATACACGAAGAACTTAGAAGAGTTACTGACACTTAGTAAGCCCACTTTAAATGCTAGCATTTCTTATTTTTTAAAATGCTCCTATGGGGCCAGCCCCAGTGGCCTAGTGGTTAAGTTTGGTGCACTCTGCTTTGGAGGCCCAGGTTCAGTTCCCAGGTGCGGACCTACACACTTGTCTGTCAGTGGCCATGCTATGGCGGGGGCTTACATACAAAAAGAGGAAGATTGGCAGCGGATGTTAGCTCAGGGCATATCTTTGTCAGCAAAAGTAAATACATAAATAGACTGCTCCTGTTAAGTGGTCTTCCTGCTGAAGTGGGGGCAAGGAAAGATGGTCCAGCTCGCAACTCTTGTTCCTTTCCCTGCATGCTTTCCTTCAAAATCCCTAAGTTCGGTTGTGAGCAAGAATCCAACCAGGAACTATGAACACTGTTAGGTGGTAGCATTGCCTGAGAGACGAAGAGCAAGACAGTTGTTTGGTGGAGTGTCGGCTTTTTGTTTTGCTTTTGGAAGGAGGAGAGCGGGAGCCCGCGGCCTCGGCTCCCAGCTGGCAGCGTGCTGTGCTTCCTTGGCCCCGATAGAATATGTCAGTTTAGTGCTCGGCTATACCCAAGACTGCCAGCAATTGTGAAGCAGGTGCCCCAGCCCTGATTGAAAATGGAAAGGATTTTGTTCAGTGTTTATTATGATTGAAATAATCGTTTCCAGCTGTAAATGAATGACTACATCCTGCATTTGGTATCCCCCTGGAGCCTGCTATTTACTCCTTGGAATAAACACTGGTGGAGACAAACTTCAGGTGCCTGGGGAAACCTAACCAGGCTGTCGACGTGCACCGTGAGCCCCTGGCACTCCCAAGGGAGCATTCTTTCTTGGATGCACTTCTTTAGGTGGAGCCCTCAGGAGCCCCCCTCCAAGGTAGGGTGTGTGAACACCCACCGAGAAGGCAGGTAGCCTGCAGGAAGCCCGTGCCTCTGCAAACGCTATGCTCCAACACCAGCATCTGGTGGTCTGCCTGATGTCCATCAGCTGAACATCTGGCTGTCACTCCAGATAGCAGACTTCTGTTTATGAGCAGCAAATGCTTGCTCATCAGGGAAGGAAGGGGGACTCTAGGCTGAGCCCCCTCCCAGCCTTAGGACCTCGAAGGAGGGGAGCCCTCCCACACCTACAACCTGTTAGGTTCATTTTACCCTGTAACCCTATCTGGCTCCAGTCCCCTCCAGCTCCTCCACCCCAGGGCACCAGCCCAGGGGCACAGCAGACTCAGATCCAAGCAGATGGCTGGTCCAGCTTCCGACCTGATCTAGCAGGCCAAGGACTATTACAAACTCACTGGCCTTGAGCCCCTAGAGAGAAGCGGACATTTTCATTAGTAAGAACTTGAAAACACTGTCCACCATCCTCCTGCAAGGGAGCCCGGAGCTTAATCCCATGACTTCTACAGCCAGCTCTGCCTGACCTCCTAACCTCTTACACACCAAGCCTCTGGGGGTAGAGTTCATGGACATGGGTGGTGGGGATAACAATATGCCAGGTGTCCCTTCTGCCTCCCCTTTCTCCCTCCTTTGCGGACATCTGTGCCCAGCTTCCAAATGCTCGGGCCTGGCTAGGGGTTGGCGTCTCCCCCTCCTCTGGACTATGACGGGCTCATTCTTCACAACGACCCAACCTCTCTCGCCCCTTCTTTTTCATCCTTTCTTCTTTTCCAACTTTCCTTCAGCTCAAGTTGTGTGTAAGAGAAAGAAGGCGAATCGTGTGCCTGGCTGAGGAATGAGATGATTTCTCTCCCCTCTTAGCAGGCTTGCTGTCTGCTAGTTGGGGTTACTGGAAGAAAGCGGGAAAGCTCGATTTCCACAGAGAGCCATCTGGCTCCACCAGACTCACGCTGATGCTAATCTGTTGGTTTCTTTTTCTTTATTCTTTTCTTTTTTTTGTTCCCGAGGAACACTTCATCTGCAGCTGTAAATTCAGACCTGGTCCATCTGAAGGGGAGCGTTCACTTGGTGCATATATTTATTATGGCATCATGCCCCCCTCACCCCCATCCCCTTGTAGGTGTCAGGACATCATTGTTATCATTGGTGGGTCTATGTAGTTGTAATGTCAGGGCCGCACTTTCAAATGGAAATCAGGCAATTACGCTCCACGCGGAGAAATCTGACACATGCAGAGGTTTTACACCACTGGCCGTGTCATGGGGACAAAGGCAGCCAGTGCTCCCAGGGGACGGTTAAATAAATAGAATATGTTTCAAGAGCACAGAAAAATCCAGGAATAATTAACTGTGTGATGAGAGTTCATAGATCCTGTGGCTGTTTAACTTCAAAATGTGATAATGATATGTCAACGAACTGCTTAACTCATCCTTGAAAAGGCCGCATTAGAAAACCGATTACAATGTGCATTCAAACAGAGGCAGAGGCTGCTCTGCGCATCTGTTTTCCAGTTTCCAAATGCAAAGCATCAGAGTATTTTCGCTTGTTTTGCTTCCCTGTCACCAGGGGCTCCAGCTGGCTTAAGGAGAAGAGGGGCTGGTAGCAGCCTGATATCTACCTAATGGAGCAGCTTCATGTCTGTATTCAGGGTTAGATTCATGGGTGCTCACGCTGAAAAATATGGTGACAACATCATCATGGCTGCTACCGGCTGAGTCTGTGTTAGGTAGCAAGCACCAGCTAAGCACTCTAGTCCTGTGAGTGTGAGCTAGGTACTATTATCATCCGCATCTTACAGATGGAGAAACAGGCACAGAGGTCAGTGGAAGAACCGGGCTTCAGATCCAGCCCTGCCTGATTCTGGTCTTGGCCTTCAGCCACTGGCTTGTGCCCTCTCTAATGTTTCAGATAGTAGGAAGAAAGACACGTACTCACTCGTGCAGCCTTTATAGAACTCCTATGTCAGGCACGTATAGTTGGAGTGAACTAAACAAGAGGGACCTAAATCAAAGTTAAAACAATTTTTCCCCAACTATCCAGCTGTTTAAACAAATGGTTAGTCTGGAGCCTGAAACATGTGGTAAGCTTCATCACTCAACGTGTTCAAAACTGGGTTTAAATTAGCTCATATTACCAAAGAGTAAAGTGCCCCCAAATCCTGGCCATTGCTCTCTTCTGTCATGGAGGAAACAGCTCAGAACAGACTCGGGGCCACGGCTTTGGACTTCAGCAGCCCCTGAATTTCCCCACGATGCAGCTGCCGTGGACGACACTAAAGCTGATGCCAATTAGAACTGAGAAAAAAGGGAAGACATCTTCTCTCCCAGAAAAAGTATTTTTTAAATTAAGCATATGACAAAATAAATAAAACAGGTTTGTTTACACAGGAATCTCTAACGCTTTCTCAGATCAACAAGTGTCACTTGGAAAGTCCATGAGGCCCCACTGTAGAGAGAATACATTAATCAAACAAAACCAGAGGTTTCGGGAGACGAAACGTGTACTAATTAGCGACTAATAAACACCAGTCACACGCACAGCACCCTTCCATCGTGACTTGTTTTACCTTATTCAAGGTGGGAAAAAACCTTAAGGAGATTCAAAACCTTTTAGACCATTAGCTTTGTCTTATGTTAGGAAAAAATTAAATTTCTGCTTACAGAAAAATTAGTTTTACTTTTTTCATCTCTACTGAGCACATGATTTGAAACAGAGTAATAAGCTTGCATTGCAGAAATAACAAATGTCATTAAAGTGTCCTCTCCAATGAAGACCTTAATTAAAGAGGATTGAAGAGTAGTGATAAGTACAAAAGAAACCAAAGTCACAAATCACTCGAGAATGGATCATTCAGGGGCTCAGCAAAGCAACAGGAGCATCAACCTGTGGGTGGGGTAATGCGAGGTCTTGGGGCCAGCCAGACTGACTACCCACCAGTATAGCAAGGCCTTGTTCCACTGAGTGCTAATGACCTAAGAGGAAAAAATCAGAAGGAAGAAAATAGGAAAACCAATTAAAAATCAGAAATTTAAAACTTTTGAAATCAAGAGGAACTAAAATGGGGGTTAACAGCATCAAAATATATGTCATAGCTAATGTTATTCAACTGTTTAATGTCCCTGATCAGTTATTAGTATATAACATCTTTCCACAAAGAAATTTAACATCTTCATTATAAGTTCTTTGCACATCAAAAAGTATTTTTAATTAAGCATTTGACCCCCCCAAAAAATTAATCAGTTTACAGAGAAATCTCTAACACTTTCCCAGATTCAGCAAGTGCCATTTGGAAAGTTCAAGGTGTCCAAATTGCAGAGATAATTTATTAACTAAACAAAACCTGAGGTGTCTACTAATTAGCCTGTGATTAATGAACATCAGAAATACACCTCCCACGCACATAATCATTAGTCATTTTGCTTCCCAAATATAGAAAAGCATTTAGAAAACCATTCAAAAGCTTTTTGGCCATCAAGTTATCTTATAATAGAAAATTAAAAACAAAAAACAAAAACAAAAAAGCCCTCTGATTAAAGAGGAATTGGTTTTGTTTTTTTCTTCTCTTTTTAAACACACTTATTTGAAAATATATAATAATCTTGTGACTGTGACTTTTTAAAAATGCTTGTGATTGGCAAAATCAAAATGTATTTTGACTCAGTTCTTTCAAAAAATAATGTGTGTGTGTTTGAATATTACCCAGGCTCTAGGTAACATGTATTGTGACTATGTGTATGGCTGTGTAAGCATCTCACCATTATACCTAGGCATCTTTAAGAAAAGTAAAGCAAATTGCTGGCCAACAAGGCTACAGATAAATCAGTAGGGATGCAACAGTACAAGAAAGCTTTCCATTAATCATTCCAATAAAAACGCATCAAACTTCTTTATACCTGGTCATGGAAAATGTGAATTAAAAAAAAAAAAAAAACCATGTCATTTATTAGAAGAAGAAATAAAATGAAACAGTGAGCAGACCATATGAAAAACACATGTGGGATTTTTCAGATTACATTCTTCATGCCCTTGAGAAAATCTTTTCAGACTGAGCCACAGTTTCTCATGGAAGTGAGTCACAGTCCTCAGATGGATTGGGGTGGAGAAACGGTTGAAAGCCACTGATTTAGATGAAAATGTTAATAGTGGTCATCTTTAGGAGCTGGAATTATGAGTGACTTTATTTTCCCTCTTCATGTTTTTCTGAGTTTTCCAAATAGTAATGTAATGGGTTTCCAGCATGATGCTCAAAGGAGTGGGTACTAGAGCCAAGCCACCGGATCTGGAGTCCGGCTCTGCAGCTCATTGGCTTGTGCAAATCACTTTCCACTTTTGGACTCTCAGTTTTCTCTCTGTAGAATGGAAACCATCATGATACCTATCTCAAAAAATTGTCATGACAATTAGTGAGAGAATGCTCACAAAGCACATAGTGCCTTGCACAAGTAGCTGTGCAATAAATGTTAACTATTTAAGAAAAAAAATCCTTACACAGTCCATGACTGTATGGTTTCTTACAGAAATAGAAAAAGTGGAAATCCTGTCTCGTTGATGAAGTCAATATAGTTTTCATATGCCACAGTCCCTGATACACCTCCGGTTCCTCCTCTGCCACACGTCCTTGTGTTTTTCATTCATAAAACTCATTGCAACACCTGAAATTAGATTATTTACGTAACAAATAATGTTAAAAATGTGAAATGTGAAATGTGAAAAAGCCAAGATGGTTGATTTTAAGCTACCAATGGTTTAACAAATGGCTTGCAAAACTCCTGAATATTTAATAATTGGCCCTCATGAGCCAGCACACCACTAGCTAATCTTCTACTTTGACAATTTCAACATCTTAAAATGCATTTTAAACAGTAGTTTGGGTTTGACAATGAAGGAAAATAAATCCCCTCTTCGTATCCTCACGCCGGTACAAATATGACAATTAATCTGTAGGCAATATTACCAGTGGGGGCCATTAGCTGTAACTAAACATATAACAAAATGGACAATTTTCTGGGTTGATTTTTATTATTGTGGTGGTAAAATGTAAGATTCCTTGGAAAACAATGGGATGGTCAAAATACGACCCATTATTACTTCCCCAAATAGCTCCAGCACCCTGAGGAAAGGAGCAAGTTTGAGCATCTTTGGATTTCTTTAAGATCCAAGTATTTTTTTTTCCAATTCATTTCAAAAGTCAAAATAATATAAAAAGGCATACATTCAGATGTCTCTCTCCTACCTCTAAATCTATCCACCCATTTCTCTCATTGTTGATAATCATTTTTTATTGATTTCCTGTTTCTATTTTCTTTATGAAAATATCACCTCTTGTTTTTAATCACCTCTTCTTTTCCCAGCTAAATTGAGTCCAGGAGAGTTCTTACTGCCCTTACTTATACATCGTTTCCTCTGTTGTAAGCATGCCACCCAGATTCTGTTCCTCACCTCATCTCTCCCCCTTACAGATGTGTTTTATTGACTCATCCTAATTTCTGCAGCCACATACTCTTCTCTCCTCTTCCTGTGTGCTTCCCTGCTATTTGCAGCCCTTCCACCTGTTTTGTTGTTCATGATTTTAACTCCCTCCTAGTTTTGCTGAAAATGGAAATTCTGATCACTTATTCAGGGTGGCAGAGCCAGCACTGACATCGTGGCTGTCCTGGTTTTGGAGCCCAGGGTTCTTCCCAGAGCAACTCTCATAAGTGTGCAGGCCTGTCCTGACCGAGATGCATGGCTGTGGTAATGTTTCCAGTCACCACGGCCCTCTGCTCCCTTGCCTTCCTTCCCATCTCAATGGCAATTATTTAAAAACCAGGCCTTTTAATACTCATCATATTGATTTAATTTCTAATCATGAATGCAACCAAAATAACTGGACCCACTCAGCTATTCATCCCCTGATGACTAAATCCAGACCCTGTTAAGGTAACCACATTCTGCCTGTTCAGGCTAGTGTTCTGGAAACTACACTCTAAACAACAGGGTAGTGATTTACTAAAACTTTAACACAATAATTTCAGGCAAATCATCCATTTTAAAAATAGACCAAATAGATATCTTTGAAGACCCAGGGCATCTTTTACCCAGATCATTTCTTAAAATCAAGACAAAATAAACAAAACCCCTTGGTGTTTTGTTCACATTTAAAAAAGTAGGATACTGCATTTTGAACATTTTCCATATTTCACTAATGAAATCAATGCAAATAACCTTCATATTTGTTAAAAGAAAAAAAGGTCAAAAATTCATTTTCTAAAAATACATTTGCTTAGAAATCCTTTTTACCTTATGAACTTCCTTGGCCTTATAAACCTGTCAGCAGAGCAAACTGGGAGCCAGTTTCCTGCAGCCATAAACTCCATCACCCTTTTTACAAGTCTTTATTCTTTGGAAATGTAAATGCTTGTGTTGAAAAGTATTCACTGGGAAGATAAATGAGCAGCAACATGATTAGTGCCCATTAGTGATTAGTTACCTCTAGTCGGCTGGTTAACAATGGAAAGCAGACTGATAGGCTTTGACACCTGACACCTCTCTTCTCACCTGGCTAAACGAGGTCCCCTGACTTCGCTGTTGCCCTGCCTGGGCCTGCCCAACCCCCAGCCCCTGGACAGGCCACATCATCGCAGGCCTGTTAGCCAGCCTTTGGAGAGTCTCCTTGGAGCAGAGGTTCTAACCACAACTTAATCTTGGAATTCCCACTGCCACCTTTAGGCCACAGCACCAAGCAGACAAAAAGTGAAACTATATCCCAAAGAGATTCTCCAAACCTCTAAGAGCTGAGACTGCCTCCTCCTGAATTCTCATCCACCTCTCATCCTGAGGCAAAGGCAGGTGGGGCACACAGTAGGTACAGGCACTGTTAATTCCCTTCGCCCCCTTGGGTCTTGTCTCAGGCCACACCTGCCTAAATCCCAATCATTCCAGCTCAAGCCCACCTCCTCCATGGAGACCTGGCAATCCTGATCTCCCTCTTTTTATGGCTCTTCTCTTCTGTTTGAGAACCTACATTTCCATCCACTTCAAAGCCAAACTCCTCTGCTTGGCTTTCAAGACCTGGATAGCCTTACCTCACCCAATTTGTTACCCACTGCTCCCGGATTCCCTGAGCAGCCAATCTGGGTGCTACAAAGGAAAGATGGATCACAGCTCTGCCAATTAACAGCTGATGCATCTCCGGGTTGGCAGTCTTCCCTAGGGAAGAGTTAACAAATGGCAAATGGATGGGTTTACATTTACTGGAGGAGAAAGCCTCCCCAAGAGAGTAAGTAACACATACACCCTCATCACTGAGACTGAGTTTTTACCAAACATTCAAAATAAATTAATTAACCTCTTCTTGCATGTAAAGTGAAGCATATACGGGAGGGGGAGGCGCTGAGTGGTGGTATAGACTGCCGATCATTGTTAAAAACAACATTCTCACAAACGACTTTGTTCTGCACTATAAGGACACTCTTAGGAGTGACCCGCTCTGAAATCGCCCTGGTTTTTATAGTTTTGAGTTCTTTTATCTGCTTGTTCTAGCTGTTCCCCTGTTCTTGTGCTGTTGAAACAAAAGGTGTTATTTCTTTTTCTTATCAGTGTGCCTGCCTATTGGCTGTGAGCTAGGAAACTGGAAAACAAATTTTAAGAAGTCTTTCAAAAATAAGAATAAATTGGCCTCAAGTGGAAGCCTGGACCTTGTGAAATATGATTGTCAAAGATGAGGATTGGGGGGTGGTGGAGGAGGGAAGAGGAAAGGGGGTGACAGGAGGGGCTGCACATTGAAATCCTGGTGACCAGACCACATCTCAGACCAGTTATCAGTACTTTTAAAGCTTCCAGATGACTTTCAATGTGCAGCCAAAGTTGAGAAGCACTCACTGCTCCAGACACTGTCACTCTACGCGATCGAATTGGCCAACACCGTAAACACGTGGTGGAGGAGACAAGAAAGGCAGCGAAACCGCAGCTGAGACCGAGGGCAGTTCCTGGCCGTCTCTCCCCCACCTCCCCCCTTCAGATACAAAATATTCGTCTTCGTGAGAAAAAAATTCTGACAAGCTTTGACTGTGTTAAATTTCCTGAATCATTTTTTATTCTGCCCTTTTTGGAAGTATGTACATTCTTTATTTGGGTCATTAGGATGTAGTTGATAAATGATAGTATTTCTTAGTTCTTCTGAGAATTTCCACAGGATAGATTTAGCCCTAGCCCTCCAAGGTCATTTTCATTTCAAAAAATAGGTAATAAACCACTTATTAAATGTCAAATACTGTGCAAGGTTCTGGGGATATCATGGTGTTGAGGGTCCCCGAGACCACTCACGTTCAAGCATTTGCTGTAAGGACTCACAGGAGTCGGCTTTTGGTTATATTCACAGTTAAGATTTATTACAGCGGCGCGGCAAGGATACACAGCCAAATCATAAGGGAAAAGACTCAGGTGGTCTGGAGAAATCACGTGCAAGCTTCCTTATGCTCTCCCTCCCATGAGGGGTCATACAGAGTGCACCCCAGCAGTGAAAATACAAGACCATGCATGCAATGTTTCTTCTGCCCAGGGAAGTCCATTAGAGACTCTGGCCTTAGGTTTTTACTGGGGGCTGGTCACACAGGCACCCTCTGCCTCGCACGTTCCAAAATTCCAGATCCCCAGAAGGAAAGCAGGTGTTCAGCATAAGCCACGTTGTTTGTAGGGTTTAGTCACAGTGGCCACTCTGATCACATCAGTGTAAGGAGCTGTTTAGCAGCCAGTTCCCCGACATCAACCAAGGGCCAACCTTGCAAGCAGCCAAGGACAGCAGCCTCAGCCCTGCTGGGTTGACTCGCTTCTGCAGAAATGGTAAGCTGAAGTGGTCTCTGCCGTCTTGAAGCTGTGTCACTGAGGAGACAAACACTCATCTCATCATCATACCTACAGGTATAAACATGTCTCTGTGATAGCTCCAGGAGGGAGAGGAACAGGGTGCCATGACAGCTGCCATAGGAGATCCGCCCCGGCCCGGAAGGTCAGGGAGCCTCCCTAAGGCTTCCCTCTGGCACACTAGGGAAGATCAGAGCTGAGGGAAGATCAGCACTCAGGTAACTGGAGACGGGTTTGCAGAACATTCCAGATGAGGAAGCAGCAGGTCTAAAAGCCAGGTAGCTAGAGGAAGCATGGTGCAACTGAGGGTCTGAAAAGGCAGTGTTTCTGAAACAGATGGAAGGGTTGGAGCTACGTATGGCATGAAGAGCCCTGCAGGCCACGGGGAGGATGTGGGGCTTCATCCTAAGAGCAGTGAGGAACAACTGAAAGGTTTCAAGTGAAGCTGAGTATGTGTGTGGGGATGACGTCAGTTATTGCTGCAAAGTTGAACAGTTTGGTTACTGTCTGCTACAGTGGTATGTCAACAAATGTGAAACATTATTTTTTATGCTCTCTTCCATCGGTCACGTTTTTTTGGTCTCACCTCTGTTTTGTAGATAGGAGCAGTAATTCTCAGTTCTGGTTGTGAAATACCCCAGAGCATTTGCAATGATTTCTGGGGCTCTTGGTAAATCTTCAAAGCCAAATTAATTAATTTCACCATCCATAGTCACGTCAAACACACACAATTTAAAGCAAAACATCTATTTTTAACTGGGTAAGGGAAGTCAAGGAATCAATAGTAGGGATCTGAAACCCTTAAAGATTTGAGGGTAGAAGAGCAATTGCTTGACTACTTATAATATTTGCTAAGCATCCACTTGAATACTAAGCACAGAACAGTGAAACATAGATTATTCTTTCAAGAAACTTCCTAAAGGAGACACAAAAATTAAAAAATTATCTTAAGAGAAAAAAATTTAAGAGATTAATGGTATAAATAAACTCAGTATTTTTAAGGTTATTGTTTTCATATTAATATAATAGTAATACATGTTTATCATAGACAATTTCTCACATAAGGAGGTGAACAAGAAGAAAGAAAGAAAAAGAAAAGACGAAAGGGAGAGAGAGAGAGATCACCTGTACTTTTAGTACCAATTTTTGAAAACAATTTTCCTCAGCCCTCCAATTTGGTTTTTTTTCCAATTATTTACTATGTAAACAATCTCACAATGAATATTCTTGTAGCTGAATCCTTGCACATATTCATGATTATTTCCTAAGCCTATTTTTCGAACAGTGGGTATTGCTAAAGCCAAGGGAATGGAAGGCTTTGCACTTAAGGAGTTTGATATTTATTTCCAACTTGGCCTCCAGAAGTTGTACTTTTTTATATCCTTCCTAGCAGTGCCCATTTCTCACATCCCCTCTGGCTCTGAGCATGACGGTTTTCTAAAAGTCCTTGACAATTTGATGGGGAAGGAATATCTCGTTTTATTTGTGCATCAGTGACTCATGTGCTGAGTGTGGACACACGAGACATGCTCAGCTCTGTGGAAACACCGACATGGGCCATCCACTCTCTGCCCTCAGGAGAGCTGACCATGCAGGTGGGAAACAGCCTCACGCCTGGTGGCAGCGGGCCTGGAGAGGAAAGGGCTTATTTGAGAGTGCTGGGGTTTTATTGTCGTTGATCTGTTTTAATTTTAGTTTCCCGTGAAGTATTCCGAAGGAGGACTCAATAGGATTTGGTTCTTAGATGAAACAATGAAGTAGATTGCATGAAAAGTGACTGGAGGGCTGCTAGCTAGAAAAAGGATAGAGACTGGATATTGGAAATTGGATAACTATGAAAAAGACCTGATTCTGGGCCAAGGATACAGTTACCTAGAGAAGCCTGGACAGGTGGGGGTAGGGATTGCTTTTGCTTTCCGTCTTTTTAACTTTTGGGGGAATATATCATGAATTACTCATGTAAAGGAAAAAAATAATGAATTTTTGTAATTTTAGGTGTGTTGAATTTAAAGTATTAGTAGTTTAAAGTTCAGAGGCCAATGGAATATGAGGTTGGGGCACAGTTAACAGAGTGGGGCTTCTAGTGACAACTTAGGTATCATCAATATCCAGTGGCTTTGGCCACAAAGAGGTGGATTAAATTTAAGGCAATGAGCGCGTGTGTATGTATGTGTGTGTGTGTGTGTGTGTGTGTATCCAACAAGCCAACAAGCCTTTCTCAAACTGGGGAGCCTTATACTTGTGGAAGCACGGTGCCCACACAGAAGTTTCTCTGAGGTAGGTCTTTCTGGAGGAGAGAGAGAGAGAGAAGGACAGCCATCTCCTGCCCAGAGATGTGGTCCTGAGAAGCAAACCGATTTGCTCAAGGACATGCAATAAACTCTGCAGTAAAACTTCAGTGTCGGCAGTTGCTTTGGGCCAAAATACACACTGAGTTCCAAGGACAGTGTTAGGAATTGTGCAAGGAGAGAACGGAGAGAGCCAGATTTTAACTTCACCACCATATGTTAAAACTACATGTCAGGCTCTGGATTCAAATGGCCTGGATTTCAAACAGGTAATTTCTGTGGATCACTAACCCAAATGGCCTGGATTTCAAACAGGTAATTTCTGTGGATCACTCCCTTTTGGAAGCCTGTAATGCATCTCGAATTCCACAACTTACTTCCTAGAGTTGGGTTTTTGGAGAGGAGGATTCACCACCAATTACAGAAACACAAGAATGTTAAATGTCCCTCCAGGTTAACAAAAATTTCTATGTGTAAAAGGAGGTATGTAAAAAAATTGCAGAGTACTTTCCAGAACCAGGCTCTACTTACCTAATAGAGTTAGATAATCAGAAGCAAAATTATTTCCTGAAGAAGAGGTCCTGTTTGAATGCAGGAAGATCTTCTGAGCAGCTTCCACCCTATTCCTCTTGCATGTCAAGTGGACAAGCCAGTTCAAACCCCAGACGTTTTTACATAAAACCCCCCACTGACCCCTAAAACATATTCACTATGCCTCAGAATTCCCCACTAAATTACTTTTTGGTGTTTACATCCAACTTTCCCCCATATCTCATGCCCTTACTCTAAAAAATAATCATAATACACATACTGGACAGATCTTTTAAAAATGAAGCAATGTTTACAACTCCAGCAGATCATAAAATCTACATGTTTAAGTATTGTTATGAATTAGAAGCTGCCAAATTGATAAGGAGTAAAGAAAGGTCATGCTTTTTTTTTTTTTTTTTTTTAAAGTAAAGGTAGAAACTTGGTTCATCAAAGCTTTTAGTGTGGAATCAAGTACTTAACTCACCATATACTGAGCTAAAACCTGCTCGCCTAACCCCAGGAAAGCAGAACAGGCCAATGTGGTCAGGCTTAAGAAATGACACGAATTTCACAATGATCCTTCTCCTCCTAGTGTTTTGAAATCTGAAGCACTAAACTGTAAAAATCCACACTTTTGTGGGGCATAGGCTTGGGGCAGACAGGTGATGTTGCTTCAATTCCTCAGACTATGAGCAGGTTGACACTCTGGGGTGCTTTCAATTTCCATGACAGAATCACCCTCCAGGGGGAAATGCCGTGGCCCAGATGGACTAGTGGTATTGATCCAAGAAATAAAGCATTCGTGATTAGTTCTTTAAAGTACATCTTTTGGCATTTGGTGATTTTCTAGAAAGTGCAGAAGAGAAAGTCTTAGGCCTTTGGGAGTATCTTAAGTTACACTGAGAAGCAGCCAAGCCTTGTGTTGACCTGCTGTCACTTGCCCCTTTTCTGTCTTGGTGCTGCCACCTAGAGAGAAAAGGAAAACATATGTTGTATCCTGGTGAGAAGAAGTAGTCACCTGGAATCCCGAGCACCATCTGCACCTTCTAGAACAGAAAAACAAGGCTGGCTGGTTTAGTCCTGAGAACTGGCAGCTGTGCATTTTCGCTTCTAAGAGAAGACCTCGGGGGAAGGAAGGGGCTCCCGTCACGGCCAGCCTCGGGATCTCATTCTAGGGCTCACAGTAGGCTCCTAGAGGGGAGTGGGTGGATAAGAAGCATATTTTCCTTCCAATGTTCAAAGGGAGAGAAATACAAAATAATGTTAAGGTCGCCCAAACGTATGGAATGGATGCCATCATTTTAGAAAAAAATGAAAATAAAAGAGACACAGGAAAACAAGGTTCTAAGATGAATAATTCCTAAACCACTTTTCTCCTCTTTAACTTTTCTTTGTTTTCTTTTTTTTTTTTTAAGGCAGATCCTTTTTTAAAAAGTAGGATGCCTTATGTAGACTCCAATGTATTAAAAAAAAAAGATAAGGGGGCTGGCTTGGTGGCGTAGTGGTTAAGTTCATGCACTCTGCTTTGGTGGTCCAGGGTTCATGGGTTTGGATCCTGGGTGCGGACCTACACACCGCCCATCAAGCCACGCTGTGGCAGTGCCCCATATAAAATATGGAGAAAGATTGGCAACAGATGTTAGCTCAGGGCCAATCTTCCTCACCAAAAAAAAAAAAAAGATAAATACAGACTTACTGGTAGAAGTAGTAGTCCCTAATATCCCTCTGAAGAATGCCACTGAACAAGTTTAATTACTATAAGCTGATTTCCTACCGAGGACAAAGTCAAACATAATTTATTCTGCAGCTAAAAGTTACAAAAAAAAAAAAAAGGTTGACGGAAATCAGATTTCTATGTCATAATGTGGATAAGATGTGACCTAGATTAGACCTTGCCTGACTACCCACCTCCCAAGGACTCTGTCCACCACCCTAGCTCAGCTTTTTCCCTAGCCCCCAGCACTATCTGACATGCCCATCTATCTAACAGAAACTTCTTAAAGGCAGTGTTTTTCTTTTTGCTGAAGATTTGCCTTGAGCTGACATCTGTTACCAATCTTCCTCTATTTTGTATGTGGGTCACCACCACAGCACAGCTGATGAGTGGTGTAGGTCCACACCTGGGATCCGAACCCAGGAACTCAGGCTGCTGAAGCGCACTGCACGAACTTAACCACTAAGCCCTGGGGCTGGCCCCTTGAAGGCAGGTATTTTTGTCTGCCATGTTGAAAGCTGTATTTCCAGTGCCTAGAACATTCGGCATGTAGGGGGTGCTCAGAATGTTCTTAAAGGAAAATATGAATCCAAGCTTATTCCTTGGCTTCTTTTTTCTTTTGAAAGAACTAATAACATGACTAACTCTAATTTTACACATATTCTGATTAAAATACATGAGTAAGGTAACAATTCTTTTAACGTCTGTGAAGAAGCTCTGATTCGTCTGTAAATCACATTTGGTGCTTTCTCCCCCTCTCAAATAGGCTTGATTAGTGTGAGACCATCAAAATAACATTTATTAACAAAAGTACAGTAAATGATAAAAGCTGACAGCTGAATTAAAGATTTGATATGCAAATGCACCAGCTAAGTAGAAGCTTTACTTAAATTCTGGCTCACCACTGCTGGAGACAAATTGACCTGCAGAATTCATTATGAATAGAGCAAGAAGATGAGGCAGAATAAATCTAATTTTTTCTTTCTTAAAATAAAATTCACAGTTAAAACAGACTTTGTTGTTAGTGCCATGGAGTCGATACTGACTCTAGAGACACTGCACAGCAGAGTGGAACCCTGCCCGGTCTTCTTGCACCATCCTCTCACCTTCCTGGGTTATATCAGACAGCGCTCCTCTTCACAGGGTTTTCATGTTTTGGAAGTGGGTGGCCGGGTCCTTCTTCCTAGTTTATCTTAGTGTGGAAGCTCTGCTGAAACCTGTCCACCATGGGTGGGTACTACAGGGAACCATACCATCGATCTGCTGGTTGTCATACTGTGGCAGCCACATGTTGCTGTGATGCTGGAAGCTATGCCACCGGTGTTTCAAACACCAGCAGGGTCACCCAGGGTGGACAGGTTTCAGCAGAGCTTCCAGACTAGGACAGACTAGGAAGAAGGGCCTGACCACTCACTTCCAAAAAATTGGCCATGAAAACCCTGTGAACAGCAGAGGAGCACTGTCTGATAGAGCGCTGGAAGGTGAGAGGATGGCGTAAAAACACCAGGCAGGGTTCGGCTCTGCTGTACACAGGGTCGCTAGGAGTTGGAATCGACTGGACGGCACTAACAACAAACAGACTAGTGAAGGATGAATGGCCGTAAAGCTACACAAACAATGGTACGGATAGAATCTCGGGGACGCAAAAAGGACAGTGGTCTGGGCCTGAGGCTAGAAGGGCAGCATCGGGCGCTGCCACTTTCAGTTGGCGCGACCTCACTTTGACCATCTATTAACAGGGATACACCCCTCCCTGGTCTACCTTAGAGGGTTGTTGTAAAGATTAATTTAACTACTGATAGGGGATTGCTGTAAAAACTGTAAAGTAGTATTACACACAAGGCAGGAAACCTTTTGGTCAGTCTAACGACCCTCAGGAGTGTAAAAACCTGAGGAGTGTATAAATCTCAGTGTATAAAAAGGTGTGTAAATCTAATCATTTCTCCCGATTATTCAGGTGAGGTCAAAGCCTGTGGACGTCTTCCAAGGACACTGAGAAAACACCCTTGCACCCACCACCTTCCTGGACTGGGAGCTCTTTGTCTTCCATGAAGAGGTTTGACTGTATAATGCAGCAGCGTCTGGAGATCTCTACATTTGGATTAGTCCAGAGAAAGGGGTGTTTTGGGAAAAAATATGTGCTACAAGGCAGCTAGTTAAGTGAGATCAACTTTAAGAACAGAGAAAGTCAATCCTAACCTAAGTCAAGAGGCTGACTTTCAAATCTGGTGAAGGGGTGACTCTCCAGGATGTAACAGAAGTCATTAGGACTTCTGGGGAAAGAGAATTTGGTGCGGAGAGTCAGGGAGTCAGAGGCTGTGAGTTTAGTTCTGGCTCAGTTATTTATTTCCTGTGTGACCTTGGGCAAATAAGCTGACCTTACCTTTTCAACTGTAAAATGGGGGACATAAGACCAGTTGTGCCATATGGTTTCTAGAAGGATTAAACACACAAATTCATGCGAAAAGTGCTTAACAATTGCAAAGAACTTTGTCAGTCTTTGTTATTACTTTCCAATCATTGTGCTCTTTGCTTTTCTTTCCCCTGCAGAATAATGTAACCTATGGGAAATGAAGAAAAGAGACAAATATATACCATGAACACCACAAGAGCCAGAATGAGCATGTTGGTGTATTTTTTTCCAGACTTTCTTCTGGAGAAACAGATGAGCTAATCCATCTAAAGAGCTTTGAGGAGAGCCTGACACATGGTAAGCACTGGATGGATGCTAACTCTAAAAGCATTTTGCTCACAGGTGTAAAGGAGATGAGGCTCCCAAGCAAGAGCAACAGCACGGAAGGACATAAGACGACTCAATGATCCAGTCTCACCTCGCACGGGAGACACGACTGCGGGCAGTAACGCAGTGATCTGTCCACGCATCACAGAGTTAAGAAAGGATTGGAACTACAACCAGGTAACATCCAGCTACTTTAAATAAACTGGTCTTTTTCAACCAATTACTTTTGCTTTTTAAAAGTAAACTTTTTAGTTTCGTTTGAAACATGGTTGATCATCTTTCACTTCATTTACATTTTTAAAGATTAAGATATCTGTTTACTATTGTTGTCATAAGTTTGCACACAATATAAACAACACTGTACATTTAGTAAGTGAGTGAGTACATTTTAGTTTTTCACTTCCAAGTTGCCCTTGTGTCTTGCTAAGGCCTCAAGTAAGAGAAATATGATCCTGGGAATGGACCGCAGCACGCTCGAAATAGACCTGAACCTGCGAAACACAATTCCACTTGACATCCACAGTAAACCGGATGGAGGAGGATTTCCTTGGGAGCGCAGAACCAGAGGAGTATCAACCTTGGAAGATGAAAGAGCCTGAGAGCCAGAGTACAAGGAAAAGTTAAACTGAAGATAAACCAGACATAAAAAAGGAAAGAATGTTGGTAATCTGAGATCAGTTTCAGAAATATGTATGGTTTGATGAAAAAGACGGAGGCTCTTGTGTGTGTACACAAGTGGTTTTATAGTTTGCAGAAATTTTTTGAAGTTTTCCCCAAACTCAGCACATTAATCAAAAAGAAAAACGATGTTAAGTAGGAGAAGCAAAGGACCAAAGGATGTGAGTAAGCTAAAGTATCCTCATGTTTGGTATAATAAAGTCTAAAAAGGCTTTAGTTTGAAATCCTTAAGAATTTGAAAGAAAGGATATATATGTGCATGTGTACATATATTTGTATATATGTTTGTGTGTACTTATGTGTATATATGTGCGTGTGTGTCTATGTGCGTTTACGTGTATGTGTACATATAAAACCACATTGATTTGTTCCCGATACTGTTCCCCAAAACAGCATTTGGCATGTGTAATGCCTTTAGTTTTTCATTTTTCAGCTATTTAACTCCTAGTTAATGCTGCACATTGCAAGTGAGATTAGGATCTTCATCTTGGCATCACAGGTAAAGTCAAATATGGAAGAAAACAAAATTGCTGATTTCCCCAATTCCCATTTAATCTATAGCTAAGTCATGATGTAAGCTCCTATTTAAAGCTCCTGGGATCTAATGTACAGCATGGTGACTACAGTTAATAATACTCTATTTTATACTTGAGAATTGCTGAGAGAGTAGATCTTAAGTGTTCTCACCACACACACAAAAGGTAACTGTGAGGTGATGGATGTGTTAATTATTTTGATTGCGGTAATCATTTTGCAATGTATACATATATCAAAACATCATGTTGTATACCTTAAATATATATAATTATTATTTGTCAATTATACCTCATTAAAGCTGGGAAAAAATAAAGCTCCTGAGAAGATGATATTCTCAAACTTCAAAATTTAGGTTGTGGGCTTGATATAAATAATTTCTAAATGCCATGTAAGAGCAAATTTATTAACATTAGCACTGCCACACAGATGTAAACAATATATTCTAATTTCAGATCTTGTGACAGATAAAATGATTATAACAAGTGCAATTCAATCGACTGACAGAAGAAAATTCACAGCCCTTTATCTGCAGAGATTAAAGATTGTGTCCATTTATTTGTATTTAAGTTTAAGCCTATACAAGGAGTTTATGAATGAGTTTATGAATATGTCCTTGGACTTCAAATTCTAGAGCGTCCCAGAAAACCCACTCTCAGAGTGAATCTTGAATTTCAGGGTTCACATATGTGTCAAGGACCCCAATCTTGTACTGCAGAACACTTGTCTGAGGTGTCCAGTACAGACTGATTGATTGTTTGACTGATTATCTCATGCGATAAATATTTACTGAAGGCCTGCTCTGTGCTGTGGACATAATTGTGAACTGGTCAGGTAAGGTTCTGTGAAAGAGGGTAAGGCAGGAAAATGAGATGAAGAGTGACTGAGTAGGATGGGGTGGAGGCAGGTAAGGAAGGTCAGAAAATGCATCTCCGAAAAAATGATTCTAGAGATAAGGGATAATGACAACATGGAACCAGTCATGTGAAGATCTGGAGGCAGGGGTATAAAGATAAATCAGTCATACAAAGGCACCAATGTGGCAGCAGCTTGGCATATTCGAAGACCGAAAAGAAAGCCAGATAACAGCTTAGACATTTTGAAAGACCAAGGTAAATCAAGATCCTGACTTTGACCCTTGGAAGAAAAATGGTCAAGCCTCAACTAGTGAGGACACTGGTTAGATTATTCAACACATTTGCCTATCATATACTCAACATTTACTAATTGCATACTCTGTGCCCAGCACTGTGTAAGATCCAAACTTGAAATGTACAGAGTTCTTGCTGTTAAGGTGTTTAACTTTGATAGGGATGATAATTCAAGTGTTTAAGTAGCCTTTCTTCTCATCCTTTGCCCTTTGGGTTGGGTGTCACTATCCTAGCTCCTATGGCACCCTGCCCTACAACGACAGCTATTGTGGGGATTAAATGAGTTATCCATTCTAAAGAGCTCGGAACAGTGCCAAGCACATAAATGCTATACAGTGTTTGTTGTTATTGGTATTATTAGTTATTAGTACTGTGAAATGATCACATGAGAAACAGGATATTAGCATAGTTTCAAAGTATCTCAAAATCGAGGGGCATTTTACAAAATAACTGACCAGTACTCTCAAAAGTATCAAGGTCACTGAAAGACAAAGAAAGATTGACAGACTCTTACACATTAGAAAAAACAGAGTAGATATGACAACTAAAGGCATTGTGGGATAATGGCCTGGATCTGGAACAGGAAAACATCAGTGTAAAAACAGGTGAAACTCAAATAAGGTGGTAGATTAGTTAATAGTATTATTGTATATGTCCTTATTTTGATAATTGTAGTATGGTTACATAAAGTGTCAATGTTAGAGGAAGGTGGGTGAAGGGTATAAATAAATGCTACTGTTTTTGCAACTTTTCTCTAAGTTTAAAATTATTTCAGAATAAAAAAGTAAATAAAAACGAAAGAGAGAGAAAAAGACCAAGAAATGACAGAGATGATGAAACTGGCAGACACGGATATTTAAGCAGCTATTGTAACTACAATGAAGTTTTAAAAGAAAACACGAACATAATGAAGAGAGAAATGGGAAGATATCAAAAAGAATCAAACAGAACATCTAGAACTGAAAATTACAACAGTTGAAATAAAAAATTCACTGAGGTTAATAGAAGATGAAACACTATATTAAACTTAAAAATATAGCAATAGAAACTGTCCAAAATGGAACATAAAAAAAAAACCAAACCAGAAACTCAGTGAAAGACCTGTGTGGCAACATCAAGTAGTCTAGCAGACATGCAGCTGGAGTCCCAGAAGCTGACGGGTGAGGAGAAAAGGGTGAAAGAACAGAAAAATATTTAAAGAAATATTGGCCAGAAATTTTCAAAATTTGATAGAAATGATAAACTCAAAGATTCAAGAAACTCAATGGACCCATAAACAAGATAAATACAAAGAAAACCACATCAACTTACCACAATCAACTTCCTGAAAACTAATAATAAAGAAAAACAATCTTAAAAGAAGCCGGGGGGAAGGTGACACATTTCATAAAGTGGAAGAAATATAAGAATTATCACAGATGTCTCATCAGAAATTATGTAAGCCAGAAGATAATGATTCTTTGAGAGAGTCAAAGAAATTAATAAATCTTTGGCTGGACTAATCAAGAAAATAAAAAAGAGGACACAAATGACCAATATCAGGGATGAAAGAGGGGACAACACTACAGATCCATAGACATTAAAAGGATAATAAAAATATGAGAAACAACTTATACCAATAAATTTGACAACCTAGATGAAATAGACACATTTCTTGAAAGACATAAATTCCTAAAACTGGCACAAAAAAAGGATAAAATTAGAATAGCTCTGTATCTATCATAGAAATTGAATTAGTAATTAAAAACTTTCCCAGAAAGACAATTCCAGGCCCAAATGGTTCACTGGTGAATTCTGTCTAACATAAAAGGGAGAAACAATACCAATCTCACACAAACTCTTTCAGAAAATGGGTGATGAGAGAATATTTCCGAACTCATTTTATAAAGCCAGTTTTACTGATACCAAAACTACACAAAATCATTACAAAGTAAGGAAAACTATAGACTAATATCCCTCACGAACAGAGATACAAAAATCCTTAACAAAACGTTAGGAACTAAAACACAATACCATATATGAAAAGAATAATACACTGTGACCAAGTAGGGTTTATCCCAGGAATGTAAATTTGGTTTAACAATAAAAAATCAATCATTATACTGCACATATTAAAATATATTCCTTTGTTAAAGGAAAACTACATGGTCATCTCAATAGATGCAGAAAATTACTTGACAAAATTCATACCCATTCATGAAAACACTCAGTGAACTGGGAATAGAAGAGAACTTCCTCAATCTGAGGAAGAAAATCTATAAAAATCCACACACATAGATCTATAGGAACAATGAGCACACCTCGTGCCTAATACCATTTTCCACTAAAAGTAATCCTGGCTTTGGAAAAAAGCCCAATTCCAGGGATTGGGCAGGGAAAGTACAAGAAAAGCCTGGAATACCCTGTCATGGAAGAAGTAAGGAAGTATTAAAGAATGATGGATACATACCAAAAAGACACACAAGCTAGCTCGAATGGACTCCCACTGGCCCTTCTGGGACAATATGAGCAACAACATAATGTAATATAACCCACTAAATAAAATAAAAATCTACAAGTCCATATTGATATAAGTACATAAATGAATAAATAAGTGGAGAAGGGAAAGCTCTTCCTTATAGGAAAATGCCAACTAAACATAAAAAAATAAACAGAAGAAATGATGGAGTTAGAAAAATCATCAGTAGATTCTAAAACTTGTGGGTAAATGTTTGATGACAAATAGCATATTTACAAGTCCCAGAGTATTTAACCCACAAATTACCTATTAATTACAAAGAGAAAAATAATTACAGTGGATAAACCTAGTGGACACCAAAAATCAAGTGATCAAAGTTAACATCACTGGTATAGGGCCACACTGTGACTTCTGATATGGTGCACTGAGAAAGATACATCATTACTTCTGTGGGTGCCAAAGGTATAACTTGAATCTAATCAACAGGAAACATGAACCCAAAGTGTGGAACGCTCTACCAAATAACTGGCCCATAATCTTCAAAAATGTCAAGGTCAAGTAAGACAAAGAACAGGTGAGAAATTCCTCCAGATTAAAGAAGACTATAACAACAACAAAGAGAAGGCTCAGTGCTAGACAGTTTTACCACTGATATTCTTTTAAATTTTCCACAAATAGAACATTCCTATGCACAATTATTTCTTCCAGAACACTGGGAAAGATGGAAAGCTAGCATAATTTGGACACTGAAACCTAATAGCAATATTGCTTTTGAACACAGATGCAAAAATCCTAAATAAGAGCCTTGAAAACTAGATTTGACAATGGCTAAATCAGATAAGGAGCATCTACTGTGTTAACCTTTATCTATTGCCAGGTAGGGTTTACTGTAGGAATAAAGTAGGGTTTAATAGTAATAAAAACTTCACAGTCATCTCAATAGGTGCCAATAAGATATTTGATAATAACCAACACCAATTTCTAATTTAAACTTTAAAGAAACTAAGTATAAAAGGAATCAATCAATATCAAAGATGGATATTCTTTATCATATTAACAACAGCTAGTGTCAGAATTAATGGTAAAGCACATTAATGAAGTCATAAATTTGACCAAGATGACCACTATTATTACTTGTCAACACTGTTCTGGATATTCTTGCCCATGTAACATGATATAAAAGATATAGAAGAAGTATAACTATTAGAAAGAATTGCACACAATTTTTTGAAGTAATCTTACCTCATTATGCATTGCACACCCACTATGAATAAAATGGAAAATTTTTAGATTAATAGTTTAGTAAATTGGTTATTTAAAACATAAATATATAAAAATATAAAACTTTACCACAAAATAGCCATTTGAAAGATCTAACTGAAAAAAAAAGATTTCTTTAATAGCAACAAAAATATCTAGAGATGCTCCTAAAAAAGTATCTAGAACCTATGTGAAGATTAAGAACAAAATGTTAGTGAAAGGTATGATTAGGATTTTAGTAAATATAGAGAAATACTATATTCCTGAATGAGAACTCTGAATTCTGTAAAGATGTCTGTTTTTCCCAGAATAATTTATGGGTCTAACAAAATCTCAATAAAAATACCATTGAAACTTACTCTTAGAACCTGACAAAATAATCCTATAGATCTAATGGAAAAATAAACAGGTGAGAAAATAATCAAATTAGTACCTTCTCTCACAGCATATTTAAACATAAATTCTGTAGATGATTTAAGTAATTAAATATAAAACAAAAAATTAACTATTAAAAAATTAGAAAAAATAAGTGACTAGTGACCTTTCATGTTAAGGCAAACATCTTTCTAAGTATAACATCTATGTAATGGAAAAGTTTATGTGTATATGTCTACAAAAAACCCACAACCATCTGTGTAACAAAAAGTCATACACGAAATTAAAGGCAAATTACTAACCAAGAAAAAAATTTACAGTGGATATGTTGGACAAAAATTAATGTACTTAAGTTATAGAATACTTTTAGAGTCAATAAGAAAAATACTGACACTCCAACAATTTAATCAAGGACATGAACAGATAATTCTCTATAAGAAGACAAATGATCAGTAAATGTGAAAAAATGTTCAATATCATTACTAACCAGGGAAATGTGAATTAAACCCACAATAAAATGCCTTTTTTCCACTTCTTTTCAAAGATAACATTCAAAGCTAATTTGTTAGAGTGTAAGATCCTATAACCTTTCTGTGAAATATATTCCCAGGAATACATATTTGGAGAACTTACTTACGAACCAGTAAACCCACATCTAAAAATCCATTCTAAGGAAATAGTAAAAGATGTGGACAAATATTTACATATAATCTGATTCTTCAAACAATGAACATTTGGAAATAATCTAAATGTCCAAAATAAGGTCATTAAATAATCAAATATTCAAATAATTAAAAATTACTGTCTTAAAAGCGAATTCACAAAAAATACTTTAGTAGCTTGGGAAAATGCTCACAAAATGATGTCAAGAAGGAAGTTTATAAAATTACTACAGTCATGCATTGCTTAATGACGGGGACACATTCTGAGAAATGTGTTGTCAGGCCATTTCATCGTTGTGTGAACACTGGAGTGTACTTACACCAGATGGTGTGCCTACTACACACCTAGGCTATACAGTACTAATCTTATGGGACCGCCGTTGCACATGCGGCCCATCACTGACTGAAATGTGGTTATGTGGCGCATGACTGTATTATAATTCCTTTCAAAAAATTATTATTATAAGAAAATGTACCACATTAGCTCTGGGTAATAAAAAGTTGGGAGATTGCAATTTTTGTTTTCTCTAAAGAACATGTATCCATAAAACAGAAAATACCATTCAACAAAAGATTTACCAAAAACTAAAGACTTTCAGAAAGTAGTCGTTTATCTAATAGTTTTCTTATCTGATTTCTCTCAGTATATTGAAAACCATATTGTTATAGCTACCATGTGGCAGAGTTGCATAAAATAACAGGCATACACTCAAATATTGTCATATGTCAGTTTATTGAGGAAATTGTGATGCTAGAGATTAATTCTATTCACTTGATTACTTTTCATTATGTCATCCGGAGGCCACAAGCCATGAAGTTACACAATTACTTTCCCATATTTTGTTCAGAAACACAAAAATCAAATATGAAGAAATGTTCAAGTGAATCTGAAAATGGCTTTTTTTTAAAGGTGGTAATTAAGGATCAGGAAGTACAGTGACATGGCGGAAAGATGAAAATGGAACGTGTAAAAGGCAAATATTTTTGCTAGATTTCATTTTCAAACTTTCAAATCTGTCCAATTTTTTTCTTATTTTTTGCACCAAAAAAAGAATCAATACTTCTCATCCCACTCTTGTCAACTTTAGCCAAAGCCTTCTGAGCTGCAGTCATTTTGCTATTTTTCTGTTAATGAAAATGAAAGAAAAATCGGTACAAATGTAACATTTATAAATCATACATGCGAATCAAACAAGACCATGCATGTCTCAAGGTTAAGGGAGGTAGGCATTTGCTGCTAACATACTTCATAAGGGAGTGATTATTCAAAAAAGTTCTGATTTCTATTCAGAATTCAGACCTAAGAGAAAAATATGTTAAAAGAGGCAGGAGACAAAACTGCCTACGGAGTGGAATGTTACAACCAATAGTTCACTTTAGAAGGAATAATTCTGGAGGGTGCATTAAGTGCAATAACACAAACAATGGAACTGACACAGGCAGCAATTGTCAGAGGGAGGAATTACAGCCCTGTATTACCACATGATGAATAATTCACACCACTTTACCGTCTGATTTTATTCAGAGGCTCCATGGGAAACCAAGGACAACGCTATTATATTCAAAAGATAACTTGAATCGCAAAGCATCCTGGACCAGCAGGCTAGCCTCCCCATTTTCCCTCCAACAAAGAAATACTTTTCCAAAAGCTGACTCCAGATATCTCTGCCTTGTATATTTCTATCTCTTCCTGGTCACTGTTGTTTTTGTTGTTTGTTTTTTTCCACGTCCTATAACAAGCACTAGTAGAAGGTAACCAGCAGCTGATTTTACTTCGATGCATCACGATTTGTTCAGCAGAAGCATAAATAATGGGAATCAGCAAAGAAAAACCTCACTTGTCTCCCTTGGAAGTGTGAGACAAAGTCACTGCCAGAGTATCTTTTAAGGGCACAGAATATGATCCCTGAAATCTTGCTTCTGTCACTCATAATTGAGTAGGCTTATTTTTTGACTGGATGGTGAAAAATGACAGTCTCCTTCAGACAAGCTATCCCCTGCATTTAACTGATATCCTGGTCCAAGCCCTTATCTTACTGGTGCCGAGCCCAAGTTGATAAAATGGGAAGCAGCACTTAGGAGGGTGGGGCAGAAATACTCCTCACAGAGAAATTAAAAAATGTCCCTGCTTACAGAAAGTACTGAGATAACCAGCAATTTAGCAAATCTCAAGTGGGATTACCCCCTGATATCACGTGCCCAGATAAAGTACATATAGATTAAAGAATAAAATTTATAAAAAGCATTAAACTCTAAGGGGAGCAAATGTTGTTAAAATCTAAGTGAGGTAACTTATCTTGGGACAGGCAAGGTCTTTCTAAGCATAAAAATAATGAGAAAATCATTTTAAAAAGTCTATATTTAATCTTCAGAAAAACTTAAAACTATTAAAAAATCAAACGAAAAGGCTAAACACAAATTGGAAAATTATTTGTACCCATATGTCATGAAAGTGTTAAAAGTCTTAATTTAGAATGGGCTCTTACAAAACAACAAAAAATTTTCTATCCCAGTATAGAAACAGGCAAGAGACATGAACTGACAATTTGCAAAAATGCAAATGGGCAGTAGCATTCGGAAAAACAACTAACCTTTCTAGTTAAGGAAATGTAGCTTAATTAGACAGACAAAAATTTTCAAGAATAAAAATAATACTCAGTGTTGTCAAGAATGCAACTGAATACTCGTCAGCAATAATGATTGGGAATAAAAATTTCTACTACATCTTTGGAAAGCATTTTAGCTATATATCTATCTCAGTAATCATGGAAAGAGCTCATGTTTTCTAAGCCCTTACTCTTAGTTTTAAATTGTGCCTAATGAAATAATCAGAGATGCAGACTATAAATAAGAATGTTTATCATTTCATTGAAACAAAAATAAAAAAAGCAAAAGTAACCTATGTGTCCAAAGATAGGGGAGTTATTAAATAAATTATGTTCCATATGGTGAAATAAAATAACACACATAATCGAATATCATGAAACCATTAATAATTTTTCAAAGAATGCTTAATGACTTGTGAACATTTTCACAATATAGTGCTAAATGAAAAGGACAGAACCAAAAACTATATATATATTACAATGGCAATTTTAAAAGGTACATATATATTTATAACACATGTGTAAGATAAAACTTAGTAAAAAAGTTATGAAAATATTTGCGAGGATGATTGCTGCATGGTGGGGTTATTAATGATTTTTGTCATCATCATAATTTCTGGGAAGCTTCTGGGCAGTGGGTTGACAAAAAATTACCTGTGGAGGCTCCCTCCCTCTGCCCCACCCTATCACTGAATACATAGCAAAGTTTAGGCACACTCTTGCTAAATAGATTGTTTTTCTTTGATTTATAAAAAGTCTTCCTTGCTTGATATTTCATTGTCATTCACAATTCTGAATTAATTATGAAGTCACAGAAACACGGGTTAATAATTATTCATGGTTAAAATTGTAAAATCACAATCAAGCATGCAATCGTTCCTGGATATCCTCATGCAGCATCACACACTGAATCCAAGAGTATACCACCACACCTGGACACACATACCTTTTCAGGCTTCAAATCTTTAGTGTTAAACTTAGTGTAATCTTCTTTTGCTTCTACGGGCTCATCTGATAGCTTTACTTTCTGCAATGTTAGAGCAGTGAAGTGGTGTCAAATGTCACTTTGACACTTACATGAATCCATTTATAAAAAACCAACATGTGCAATTTGGACCCACCATATCAAGTCCAAATGGGGCAGCAGATCCTGCAAAGGACTTACTTTTCACAGGCTCCTTCACATTTTGCTCCTTCACAATTATCTAGGGAACTAAGCCACACATCCCTTCTGAGAAGCAGCCTTGGTGGTGGGGGGATATGATTAGGGAAGTCCATGACCCAGCCCCTCAGGCAGTCCAGCAGTACTGACCACATACTTTGTATGTACTAGGGATGAGGGGCATCTAGGTGACTGATGACTTCCAGGACGGTCTAAGGGGGTGTTTGCAGGAAGAGAAGTCAAAGAGAAGAATTTCCTTTAAGGAGAACAGGTGCCCAGCCGGAATTCCCACTTCATTCACCTCCTGGGCTAATGTAATGTCAGCCCAGGACACTTAGAAATACAGGGACAGCATTATTCTATTATTACCATTTTTGTATAGCTTCATGTTCTTACCTCCTTTCAATTCAATTATCTCATTTTATCCACACAAGAACAACCTTGCAAAGCAAGAAGCCAGCAGGAGAAGGAGGCACAGAGATGTTAAATGAATAGCTTAAGGCCACCTCATACAGGACTTGGGGTGAGATTTCAATTTTTGTGCAAGTGTTCTTTCCATTAGGCCCACAGCAACCGAGTCAACTTTTACTTCATGTTTTCACCTTTCACATGAGCATTTTGCACCAATGAATGTGAGAATCTTGTCAAGAGCTAGGCTGTGGCCTTAATGTTCACATTATAGAAGGAAT
Organism: Tapirus indicus; assembly: GCA_031878705.1. Taxonomy (NCBI): domain Eukaryota; kingdom Metazoa; phylum Chordata; class Mammalia; order Perissodactyla; family Tapiridae; genus Tapirus; species Tapirus indicus. The sequence continues at coordinate 60,031,756 of CM062930.1, forward strand.
CGTGACACACTTATTATGTGAAAGGCACAGAGCAGGGCAGATAAGTCTTAATGTTTAACATGGAGAATTGACTGCACAGTGATCACACTCAGACTTTTATAGATCTTCAAGCTCTTTGTGGAGACACCAGGCTGACAAGACCTCACGTGGATCTTCCCTAGGAAATACAGATTTGTTCCTAGCTTCGCTCTCACTCCAGCTTTTGCTAAACAAAGAACTGGTAGAGTTGGTGCTAAAGATGCCACAGCACATGTATAACACAAGAGGGTAAAACATGTCTTGAAATTCTTTACTGTAAAAGACAGAAGGGCATCCGGGGAATATATCACATAATGTGGCAAAACCTTATCTTGGCCACACAGTGACCTCAGCAAGGAATCTTCAAAAGAAGACTAGTTTATCATGTATGAACTACCTACCAGCAAAGTGAATGTATGTATACAAGTGACTTTCTTAAGAATATGTGTTTCTACTTAAATTAAGACAGCAAAGGGTGTTTAGATGATGCATATTTTACTAGAAAAGTATTTTCAAGAGCAGAACTCACAGGTAATTATGATGAAAGGTTTAATAGTTTCAAATCACAAAAAGCTTAAAGTTATTAGGATGTTTGCTTTCCTTCTCTGTGGCAAAATATTCCTAATACAGATGTCATGATAAACACTTAGACATATTCACTTTTCATTGATACACCACATAAAAAATGTTCATGGTGAGAGCTTAAGATGAAAGGTGCTTCCTTATAAATATGAAACATTTAATAAAATGACTGACTTGTTCAAGTGTTTCAATGGATCACTATCAAACAAGACTCCAATTATAAGTATTCATAAAAAGAAAATGATTGTGGTAGCCTCTGCACATAACTAGTTTTTATGTTATTCTTAGCATAGTGTTGAATATGTTGGAAAAAACATGATTTAACATTTACTTAAATTTTTTTTTATTTAAAAGACCAAATAACTACAGATTTGGGGGAACGTTTCAGAAGAAATAGAAAAGTGGCCCTGAAAGACAGTAACAAAGGGTATGATTAAATGGGTACAGTTCTGAAAAAAGAAGAGCAAACAGCAAAATACCACAGGAATTAATGCTAGGACTGGTCTCATCATTCTTACAAATGATTTACAAGAAGGAACTCAAGAACATCTCCAAATCCACTGATCGCATTCGGCTCTGCTAGCCGACAGTGATAAATTCAAAAGGCTGAAGAGGGTGAGGGTTGGAAGCTGAGCTTCAACATAGGTAAACACATGATAGTAAGAAAATAATGCAAACCATATTAAGGATGACAGGCTCCGTGCTATTGGTTACAACCCAGATACAAAGATACCTAATAGCCACTGGAACATATTTCCTGAAAACAATCAACTATATTACTGTAAAAATCAATCAAATCTTGGACACAGACAGGAAAGCCAGCAGAAGACATTATCCTATGCTTGCTTAAACACAGTACATCATCCAGTGCAGTTTGCAATGTGTATACCAGAGCCCCAGAGACGCAACAGAGGAGAAGAACTCGAAGAGCAACTAAAATAATCCAGGAGATGAGACTGAGATTTAGGGGAAACAAGACTCCAAGGCCTAAATCAGGGCTTGGCAAACCATGCTCACGGGGCACATCCAGCCTGCCGTCTGGTTTTATAAATGAAGTTTTACTGGAACACAGCCATGCTGATTCATTTGTGAATTGTCTGTGGCTGTCTTTGCACTACAATAGCAGAGCTGAGTAGTTGTGACAGAGACCATCTGTATCTTGAGGCCTAAAATATTTACTATCTGGCCCTCACAGAAAAAGTTTGCTGATTCCTGATCTAAATCATAAATGATGAAATCACAAATGACTTAAGTTTTGGAAATTAAAAGGAGAAAAACAGAAAACTGGGTCAGATAAGAATAAACTCATGAAAAGCATTACCCCATAGGGAATCAAAAACTAGAACCTTCAAGAATAGGATTAGATCCATTCATGAATGATCTCCAAGTTGTTAAAGAAGACAGATATTTGGGAGAAAGAAAATGCTTAGTTTTTGGAGGGAGAGAAATAAGAAACAAATATGCCTATTCTCTAAGTTATAGCAAGACAATGATGTCTATGGCCCCTAGTGCTACTGTCAGAGATTAACTACCGGACTGGAAGAAGTGGTCTGACCTAGAAGGACCTCAGATCTTACAGCAGTTGACTTCCGCCCAGCGCTACTCCTCCAGGGAGTAAAAGATGAACCTCCTTTGACAATCTGCTGAAAATGGCCCACAACTAACACTGACGCACTTTAAATTTTCCACCCTTTTCTAAAAGTCAAAGTAATGAATGTTTTTGGAGCCACCGCCACCTCCAAACAGGAGTGATACAAAAGAATCCTGAGCATGTTGGCCACCTTGAAGGCAGGGGAAAAGGAAAGTCGCTCAGCATCCATGACGTGTCCACTTTACATTCCCAAGGCATCTATTATTTTGCTGGCTGGAGAATGACCTCTCTGGCAAACTGGGGCATGTGTCTATTTCCCTGTCTCTGAGCAGCGCTCACTCGCCTGAGATCAGGGCTGCACTGAGGGCTGCTACATGTGCCATCAGGTGTGCTCACGACTGGCTTCTCTACTCTCTGGATCTGGGAGACAAATACAAGCTGCAGCCCACGGTGCAGAGGAGCTGTGGGTGGCGGTCTGAGAACATCTGTAAGAGGAGGAAGTTTTCCACTAACAGATAGAGACTACGCACAAATTGTGTTGATCATTTCAAGGACAGAAAAAAAAAAGTGTGGTCATCCTTGCTCAAAAGATTCTTTGTGTTACAAAAATCGTGATCTGAATTTTGGTGCCAGTGACAACTAGATCTGGCAAAATGAGTTTTAGTTATACACAGAGGATTCTTGGTGATTAATAAAGTTAATTACAGGATCTGGCTAACTCAGGAAGATTTAATTTTAATTATATATCTATAATGGTTTCACATAGGTATCTGGCTAAAACCAACTCTTGTTTTTCACAGCACTTTATTTATCATTCAGGTAAAATCTACAAAAATAAAAAAATATTGATGGAGATCCCAGTACAATCTTTATTCCACATAACATCACTCCATGCAAAGTGGATTTAGCATGATTTCAAATATACTAGAACAAACTAAACTTATGTGGTAAAACTGTAATATTTTTCCAAGTGCCCCAAAGATATCTTAGTCACAGATTCTTACCTTTGATGGAGGGTTTGGCAATGAAGCTGAAGGTTCTGGAAGCCTAAGGAAGTAAGAAGTAAGAATCATAGTTATGGTTTTTCATAGACAAGCAAATAGAAAGACTGAGCCAACTTAAGACTCGGTAAGCCCTACTTTCATCTGACAGCTTCACCTCCACATCTTACTGTACAATCACCTCAGCATAAAGGATGAAATCTCTCTAAATGAATAAATCTTCATTTCGCTACTTAATTCCTTACATTGGAATTATCTGAACTAAAAAATAAAATTAGAACTCATTTGTTGAAATGGAATTGCTTTTCTTTAGCCTCTATAAATCTGCATTTTGGTGGTGTATTTTTTTCTTCATAAATGATGAATCTATCATTTATTTAAAAGTGAAAATTATTTTAACTGTTGACAAAAGGCCACACAAACTTTACCTTTTCTTCCCTTAAAAGAGAAGTTTGACATCCCCAAATCTTTAACCAAAACTTAAAAATTTCAGTGGAAAGAAAAAAATCTAAAAAAATAATGGAGTATAAAGACATAAGGTCTCTAACAAGACAAGCAGCTATTAAGAAATCCAGGGAAATATTAAGCAGAAAGGTATGATTATCAATTTAAAGAAGGCTTTCAACACACTTTGTTTCCACTAATTTGTTTTTTAAAGGAGGACCTATGCAATATGCTAAAAACAGCAACTATATCTATTAAAAAGTCATATTATCTTTATGGATCAGGGGAGAAAAAGGATTTATAAGATCAGGAAAAGCTATTAGATCATCACACACATAAAATCTTAACAACAGTTGCTAAAATCCAGAAAATAAACACATTTTCTTCAGCCTAAGGCAAAGTCTTTATATCATATTAAAGATCTTTATGAAGGAAGGAACACAAATGAAGTCATTCATAAAGCCCCTTCCACCCTCAGAGATACAGACTGTGTTTTCTCCTTTGATTCCAGCACTGGGCATAATAAAGGTATAGTGAACATCTAAGGATAGTGAAAATGGTACAAAATTTAACATGTAACTTTCAAAAATATTCTACATGCCATCTACTCTTTCCTACCCACCTTATTTCTGTTAAAATGATCACAAAGAACCAAATTAGTTAAGTCTAACTGGGCATAAAATTTTAACACAGTTTACCCTCTAAAATCATACCACCCCATAGTTCCAATCCTAACACTCACAAGTTCCTGCAGGCAGTGTCCACTAAATCAATTCGTTGCAATCAATCAATGTCCATTAAAAATCATCTCCAAACCATAGAGTCTATGACATAACTAAAGAATAATCTCTTATCAGAAACAGTAATGTGATAAGCCATAAAGAAACCCTATTTCTGGGAAACCAAGAAGCACAAAGATACTTCTTAATTACAACTAAAGATGAACAATACTTACTTTAAATATTTAGATAAGTCATCACTTAATTCTTTAGAGATGTAATCAGATATCAGACCATAGGCATAACGAATATAATCCTCTGAAAGAAATAAAATGGAAAGTGAAAGAAAAAATATAGTAATAATTATGGTAGTTTTATAGTCAAATTGACCAGAGTTCAAATTCTGGCTCCATCTGGCCTTAGAGACTCACTTAAGCTCTTAGCCGTAGTTTCCTCATTTGTAAAATGGGGAAGCTAATATCTATCTGTCAGAGTAGTGGGGTGACATGATGGATAAGATATAATATAGGATGATATCAAAGATATGAGATAATACAAATACAACAAGGTAGATGCTCACTAAATGATAGTTAAAACAAAAATTCAGGGTTGTTTTCTGGGTTGAGCCCCTTGAATACAAATGAAGTTCAAAAATCAGCTGTAACAATATGAAATATTTGTGTCTTTTTAAAAGGCTAATCTTTTCTAGGTCTGTTTCAATACAGAATCAATCTAATGACTGAACATTAATGAGTATGGTTATTTAAGAAAAATAATATGTGATATACCTCTATTAAGTACTTGCTTTATAAGAGTCCTGAACATTATATATACTCCCAAACTAATAAAATGCCTTAAAAAATGTAAAAAAACTAAACTCAGCAGAATGTACAATCATTAATTCTAAAGCATCTGGATCCTCAGTACTGAAATGAAGCTCTGGTATCAATTAAATACAGTTACATAAGACAATAAAATCTGTTTTAAAGCCCTCTTCCTTATTTCAGCATTTTATGTAGAATACTAGGGGATAATCAAACTTAAACATAAGACAGGATAATCACATGGGGATATAAACTACCCAAAGCAATATCCCAGGTTTGTTGCTGGGATATTCATTCTTTCCTTTCTCTTCTGCCTTCAAGCTAACATAACAATTTGACTCAGGATTAGTTAGAAAGAGACTGCTGCCTGAACCACCTAAACTCACAAAGTCTTTAGTAAGAGATTTTCACTGCCAACATAGAACTGAAAGTTACCACTGGACCCTTCTTAAAATGTGCTCATGGTTCTGGGTTAGTGAATATCCAATGAGTCATGAATAGGCAAAGAAAACCATTTTAAGAAAGCCAGCATATCATTTGTTTGCTTCTTCTGGTAGCATACTAAGCTAAAGATCTAAAAAAAAGGAAATAGTGTAAAGAGTGTAAAGCTCACTTTATGGCTGGGACCCTAAATAGCAATATAGCCAAGCCGAGACTCTTGTATTCAGAGATTGGTAAAAACACTGGACTCAGAGTAGACGACCTTGCCTACCAGCTAGGATGAGTGACCATGAAGAAGTCACCTACTTCTCTAAGACCATGGTTTTTCATTTCTAAAATGAGATCTGTCTACATAATCTCTAACATCCCTTCTCCTTCTTTAAAAGAAATCTATGGTTTTATCCATTCAGCCATCTATCCATCCATCCATCCATTTGACTCAATCCCTTCTCTTCTTTTGTTAAGGCCAATCAAAGACAGCAGCAGCTAGTAAACTCGGTATGGCAAGGGCACTGTCTGCCACTGTCAGAATGGCAGGAGCCAGCTATCATCTGTATGTGTAAGGTATTTTAAGGTAGATTTCTGCAAATCAGAGACTGCCTGAATTACCGTCAATCACAAACAGATCACTGTTTCTAGTTTTAATTTTTTTAATGACAAAACTCAGATGTTTCAGAGCTGTATACCTAAAACAGAGGAACACTGAACTGGAGCTTAAAGTCAAAAAAATTTCTATCCCACCATTTGAGAATGTTAATTGCATTATATAGCTGTTTTTATTCAACTATACAGATAAAAATAAGAGGACACTGGGCCAGCCTGGTGGCGTAGTGGTTAAGTTCATGTGCTCTGCTTTGGCGGCCCGGGGTTCACAGGTTCAAGTCCCGGGTGTGGACATATGCCCTGCTCATCAAGCCATGCTGTGGCGGTGTCCCACATACAAAATAGAGGGAGATGGGCACAGATGTTAGCTCAGGGCTAATGTTCCTCAGCAAAAAAGAAGAAGATGGGCACAGATGTTCGCTCAGGGCCAATCTTCCTCACTAAAAAAAAAAGAAAAGAAAAAAACGAAAACAAAAAAATAAGAGGACACTACACTAGAAGAAGCAAAAGAACATACCCTAATAACCTAAAAGAAAAAAATTGCCAAGTCAATCAATTTTCATCTAAAGTCAAAATATTGAGACCTCTGGTAGGACAGAGAGTAAGACGCAAACCGATACAGTTCATTGGAAACCCTGTGCCCCTCGAACAGTACAACAGAAAGGTTAAGAGTGTGGGCTTAAGAATCAGACCAGCTCCATTAGTAGCTCAGCTTTACCCTTTACCAGCTGTGTGACTTCGGACACAGTCTCAGGCTCTCATTGTAAAATGAGGCTTACAGGGAGGGTCAGAGGAGATAACGTGTGTACACTGGCAACTTAGTAAAAAGGCTTGGCACACAGTACACCCTCAATAAATGATAGAGTTGTTATTACTATTAGTGCAAAATATTTGCTAAATGAATGATTTAAATATCAATTACAGACAGAAGTGATCTATGATAGAAATATTTGGTTTTGAAATAAAATGCACACCTACCACAAGATCTATGGGAACACACTGCCAAGAATGTGAAGTTTCTGAGACATTAAGATTTTAAAATCGTAAGACAGGCATTTATACATAAGCAACTTACTCCAGAAAAAAATCATTTCCAAAGAAACAATTTACTCACCTTCCTTGTCACTGGAAACTTGGTCACTGGAGAAAAATGCAGTTGACTGTACTCGGGCACCAACATTTACATTATGGGTTTTTAATGCTGCCATAGTCTGATTAACCTATGAAGTAACCAAAAGGGGCATTTCAGGGTATTTTCAACTAACTTTAGAAATCCACGACTTTCCAGATGGTCCTCGATCTATTCAAGATCAAGGAAGATTTGAGAATCTAGAAATATCTTTACCAGGTATTAGAAGATGAGAGATGGCTACACATTTGCAGAAAGATTGAGCAGCAGCAACAGCATTTCAGAATGCTCTCAATACATGGACTTCCTAAGGCTTACACGATTTGAGAGGCAGCATATTGTATTGATTGAGAGCACTGACTCTGGAGTCAGGCTGCTTGGGTTTGCTCTGTGACCATGGGCTAGTTACTTAACCTCTCTGTGCCTCTATCTGTGAAATGGGGATAAAAAATAGTATCTACCTCACAGAATTGTTGTGAGAATTAAATTAGCTAATATACATAAAGCCTTTAGAACAGAACCTGGCACAAAGTTTATATGTAATAATTTCTAAAAAGAATAAATAATATAAATTTCCCACTTCCTAGGAACTTAAGAAAGCAAACACAGTTAATAAATATAAACTTCACTTTGCTATTCATGCCATTATCATTTGCTAAGAGCAAAACCTAAATGCCAAGATTCTGCTCAGCACTTACACTCCCCCACCTAGACAGATACTACTACAAATGAAAATACTATGACAAATGCACATGAAAAGTGAAATGTGGGGACATTTTTAAAATCTTCTAACTACTTTGTACAGTAGGAGCCTGATTAATTCTAGAGGATTCACTCCCATATTCCTAGGCTCCCAGTGTGCCCAGTAATGATATGACAAATAAACATGTTTTTCACATACAAGACAGAAGAGAATCTTAGGAATCAGTAATATAACTACTGGTATCCACTGAACTTGCAAAAACTTTGTCATCAATATTTGGTCTGGGGGGATTCTTAATCAATGTGAAAGTATAATATCCTTAGACCAGTGACTTTCAAAGTTTTTTGTTTTGTTTTGTTTTTGCCTCAACCCACAGTAAGAAATACATAGCAACCCAATACTCAGACACATATATAAATATGTTTCATACAGCCATACTTAATACTTGACCTTACTCTGTGCTATATTTTAATACATTCTATCCTATCGCATCCCATCCAGTCCCATCCCATGTCATTCCGTTTCAAGAGAAATACTGGTTGAGACTTACTAAATTGATTTGAAAAACACTGCCCTAGACTTTATATTAGGTCTAATTCTTAGGATCACTAAGATACAGCGTTCGCCTGGAAGATGACTCCTCTTCTGCCTCCAGACACACACTTCCTTTAAGCCTGAATTCCCTCTGCCTCAGTCCCCTTCCTGGCCATGTGTGAACAATATCAACCTCTGGCTGCAGGCCTGACAGCAGCAAATGCATGTCAGGCCCGGTACTGTCCGGCCTGGAAGACTCAAATCTACACCAACACATCACAAAGACTTCTTCCATTCAGGGGCAAGGATCACATAAATGGGGATGCGGTCAAAGGAAAACAAAGCTACCTCCAGAGATGCATAAGTTAGGGAGGATGAAAAGTAAAAGATTTCTTCTCATACTTGGATATCTTTATACAGTTTTCCTCTTTTAGGTGGACATGCAAAGTGGTCTTTGGATTCAGACTGACCACATGCTCTAAAGATTTTTAAAAAGAAGCATTACGTTTTCCTCTGCCACAAGGCACTGGAGAGATACTGTACCTTTTTTTCCAGCCACTTTAATGTCTTCTCTTTGCTGAACTTGTAATATTTCTTTTTGTCTATTTCTGGATAAAATTACAAGGAAAAAAAAGACTCAACACAGTGGATTAAACAACAGATAAACTCAAAGGTTATATCATAGACAAGATAACAATTTAAAAATAATTTCATAATAATTTATATTTTTGAAAAACTCAATTTATAAACCTGATAGCATACTTGAGGCAGTAAAAAAAATCCCAAAATAGAATTAGCGTATCTCAGGTTTCATCCAACCACTTAATGAGTGGGAATTTAAGAAAATCATCAAATTATACAAACAAATCTGTAGAAAAGGTAATTTTTAAAACTCAGCCAATAACATGCCAAGCAACTTTCATTTTTCTGAATGATCTTAAGCTCACCTCAATGTGTTCAATGAAAGACTTATTTTCTAAAATAAAAATGGCAATCTCAAGGAAAATTGAAATGAAATGCAAGTGCCTATGAAGTTCATTTCATACATTCAGGAAAAGAATCTTCACTACTCAGTACCGTCCTGGTGGGATTAGTGGAAAAAGAAGAAAAGATACATCTATCTTTTAATGTGTTGTCAATACAACCATGGCTATTTCAGGGGAATTTAGATTTATGGTAGGCTCAATCTGGTCCTTTACGGGAATAAAAGTTTCACCTCTTATAAACCATACTTCCTCCCCTCACAATCCACCAGCTTTATATCCTATGTCATGAAACCGTTGTTTCCTCGGTCTCACTTCCTTCACGGGGTTTATTGCTCTCTGTGCAGTCAGCGGACTCAGCACTTCCACTGCGAACCCCCGCCTCCACGCAGGAGTTATCTGTTACCCCTGGAAATCCCACGGCCAGACGCACACTCGCCGCATGAGACTCCTGCGAGCCATCCTCGAGTTAGATAAAATGACGTTTCCCCCTCCTCTCTCCGTAATCACGGTGGGAAATGGAAACTGCTTATTCAGGGATTGTTTTCTGCCCTCTGTTAAATTGCTTGAGTTCCACTAAATGGTTTGTATGGGAGAGAGGCTGGCGGTCCCTGGCCTTATCTCTTGTACATTTCCTCCCCATTTCAGCCTGTGGTTGTCAACGTTGTGGGCAAGAGGAGGCAGGATGGAGTTGGGCTGGACCTTTGCACCCATCTTCTCAGAACATGTTGCTAGAATAATAAAAAGGAGGGCTTGTTGCAAATGGCATCGTCAGAAGTTTGAGAATTCCAGGGCGCCATGTCTGCTGTCCTGTAGCCAGGACTGCCCAGGCAAATTGCCTGCTGTAGAACAAGGCAAGTGAGACTGCACTCCAACTCCCCAGAGACGGCGTCCCACCCCATGCACATGAGGGGACTTCTAAGAGCACACAGTAATCACTCAGTAAGTGTATGCTGTTGAATGGGTTTTAGTTCTGTTGGTTGCCTGAGACAAATAATCTCCAGAGAAGCTCAGTGCTCGTGTCTCTCCTCAGAAATCCTATGTTGACTTGGCTACTCACTCCTCTCTTGCCTCTCCCTCCGAATTTCCTGAAAGAATGTTCTACAGTCTGCTGCAGTTCTCCTTCTTCTCTCCCACTCCTTGAGCCCCTTGCAGGCCACTCCTTTCCCTCTTGAAAATGCTCTTTCAGAAGAAGTGGAGACCACAGGCTCTGAGCCGTACTGCTTGGGCTCCTACACACCCAGCACACACGTCCTCTTGGGAAGTCACCTATTACATGAGACAAATCCGATAGCACAACGCCAGGCACATAGGGAATACTTAATATTAGTTAAGAAAAAATGATGAAGTGACAATCTGTCAACGATAATAGCATTAGGAATCAATGTACATCCAGGCCTGTGCTAAGTTCTTTATAAACATTTTCTTATTGAATGCTCAGAATGAATCTCAGGTGAAAACCATTACTTGTCCCCATCTTGAAAGACTGGGTTTGAGTGAAGTGAAATGAATTGTCCAAAGTCACAGAGGTGGAAGCAGGAGCCGGGGATTCCTTCTCAAGCTGACTTCCAAGCTGTGGATCTGATGTTCACTTTACTGAGATCGGTCAGGTCTTTACCCACCTCGGCACTTCTGACCCTCTTCTTTGTGGGAAACACTTCTCCATGGTTCTGTAAAACCTCTTTCTCTCAGTTTTTCCACATCTCTGATGACTTTTCCTCTTATTCTTCTCCAGCTCCGCTTCCTCCTGCTCCAAGGCCAAATGTACCCTTCTCCTGGGGTGACTTCTTCCTGTCTCAACAAGACTAAACAAACCCAACCTGGAAGCCCAAAGCCCTGGGCTAAGGCTCTGCGTGTCTAAAGCCAAACTGTTCATCTTCCTCCCCAACCATCCTCCTGGTCACCCAGCCTGGAATCTCGGAGCCGTTACTCACTCCTGCCTTGCTTGCCACATTCCATTACTGGATTCCATGGGAGGTGGGAAGTGTGGAGAGGAAAGGAGCCAACATTATCTCACGGGGGACAGAGGGAAAGGAAAAACAAAAAGAAAGAAAAGAAGGAGAAATACTGTGCCAGAGATGAGGAGGCTTAGCTTCTTGTGCTGGATCAATAACTATTTCATTTTTTAAAAAAATCAACTTCATTTAGGAATACTGTTCATATGATTAATACACCCATTTTAAGTGTACAATTTGAGGATTTGGAAAAATGTATAATACAGTCATGTAACCATCACACCAGAAAGTTCCCTTGAGCCGTTATGCAGTCAGTTCTCTCAAACCCACCCAAACTTCAGGTAAACACTCAACTGTTATCATTATAGATTCATTTTTGCTATATTCTAGAACCTCATAGAAATGGAATCATACAGTAAGTGCTTTTTTGTGACCATCTTCTTTTGCTCAACATAATTTCTGTGAGATTCATCCATTTTGTTGCAGCTAACAATAGTTCCCTTCTTTGCATTATGGAGTAGTGTCCTGTATATGGATACCCCACATTTTGTTTACCCACTCACCTACAGAAGGACATTTAGGTTGTTTCCAGCTTTTGGCTGTTTTGAAAAAGTTGCCATGAAAATAAAAGGCTGCTCTGAACATCCTTGCACAAGTCTTTGCATGGACATATGTTTTCATAAGTCTTGAGTTAATATCTAAGGGTAGAATTACTGAGTTGTAGGAACTTTTCAAGTGGTTACACCATTTTATGCCTCCACCAGCCAGGTAAGTGAGTTCTAGTTGTTCCACAACTTATTAGTATTATCTTTCTTTTTTTATTTTAGCCATTCTGGTGGATATTAATGATATTTCCCGGTGGTTTTAATTTACATTTCCCTGGTGACTAATGATATTGAACATCTTTTCATGTGCCTATGGGCTATTCATAAATCTTTTTTGTGAAGTATCTCTTCAAATCTTTTGCTGACTTTTATTGGGTTGTATATCATCCTGTTACTGTGTTAAATGAGTTCTTCATCTATTTGGGATACATATCTTGTATCAGATATATGCCATGTAAACATTTTCTTCGAACTGTGGCTTATCTTTTTTTCTTAATGGTGTGTTTCAAAAAACAGAAGATATTAATTTTGATGAAATGTAATTTATAATTGTTTTTTAATGGTGAGTGGTTTTTGTGTCCTAAGAAATCTTTGCCTATCCCCAAGGTTACAAAGGTTTTCTCCTAGAAGTTCAATAGTTTTCCTTTTTTGCATTTAAGTTAGTGATCCATCTCAAGTTAATTTTTCTGTGTGACTGCGAGGTAAGGGTCAATGTTAATTGTTCTTCATATGGATATCCAATTTTTCCAGGTCATTTGTTTAAAAGACCATCTTTTCTCCTACTAAATAATCTTGACACCACTGAAAAAACTCACTTGACTATATAAGTGTGGGTCCACTTCTGGATTCTCTGTTCTGTTCCACTTATCTATATATTTATCCTTATGCCAATGTTACACTTTCTTGATTATTGTAGCTTTATAGTAAGTCTTGAAATCAGGTTGTGTAAGTTCTCCAACTTTGTTCTTCTTTTTCAAAATTATTTTAGCCATTGTAGGTCCTTTGTATAGTCATATAAATTCTAGAATCAGCTTATCAGTTTCTATCACACACACACAAAAAAGCCTGCTAGGCATTATATTAAATCTATAGATCAATTTGGAGAGAATGGACATCTTAACAATAGTGAGTCTTCCAATTCATGAACATGGTATATATGGCATATCTCTCTATTCATTTAATTCTTGAATTTCTCTCAGCAATGGTTTGTAATGTTCACTGCATTAGTCTTGCACATATTGTATTAACGTTTATCCCTAGAACTTCCTGATTTTTGATGATACTATAAATGGTGTATTCCATTGTCCAAGTATTCACTGCCAGTACATAGAAATACAATTAATTTTTGTATATTGACCTTGGATCCTGAGACCTTGTTTATTAGTTCTAGTGAGTTTTTTGTAGTTTCCTTTGGGCTTTTTTACATACATGACCATATTGTTTATGAATAAAGATAGTTTTACTATTTACTTTCAAATCTATATACCTTTTATCTTTTGTTCTTGTCTTATTGAACCTGGTAGGACTTCTACTCCAATTATGAATGGAAGTAGTGAGAGCAGACATCTTCATCTTATACCTAATCTTAGAAGAAAAGTGTGTTCAGTCCTTTACATTGAAGTATGATGTTAGCTTAGCTTTGTCATAGATGCCCTTTACCAGATTGAGGAAGCTTCCATTTCTAATTTGCTGAGAATTTGTATTATTACCAAATTTTGTCAAAGACTTTTTCTTTGTCTATTGAGATGATCATACAGTTGTCCTTTTGTCATGTGTAAATATGATGAATTATATTAACGGATTTTCTAATGTTCAACCAACTTTGGATTCCTGTGATAACCTCCCCCTGGTTATAATCTATTATCCTTTTTATATATTTGATTTGTAATATTTTGTTAAGGATTTTTCAGTCTATGATCATAAGGGATATTGGCTTAGTTTTCTTTTTGTAATAATTTTGATTTTGGTATTGGGGCAATTCTGGTTTCATAAAATTAGTTGGGAAATATTCCTTCCTCATCTAATTTCTGAAATAGTTTGAGTAAGTATCATTATTTCTTCCTTAAAGTATGGTAGAATTCACCAGTGAAGACAGCCGGGCCTGGAGTTTTTTTCCCTAGGATGTTTTTTAATTATAAATTTATTTTTAATTAAACACTACCTGGACAAGACAATCACTAAGAAACATCCCTCTTGAATATCTCAGAATGCTATACAAAGACCAAATGCATAAACTACTGCTTAATTTTGAAATTTACAGATTTTGATAAGCAAGGAAGTTTAGAATATTCATGAAGGCCACAGATTACCTAAAATTATGAAAAATAACATAACATGTTCGTTTGTGTCCTAAATTTAATATTTGCAAGAGTTAGTGAGTTAGATAGTATGTGCATATGCTGGAAAGGTTTCTTTTCCTAATGTGTCTGGTGCCTATAAAACTGATCTCAAACATCTGGAAAGATTGGATTTACAAAACAAAGATGGAATAAAAGTAAGTCCACAATTAAATAACATGTTCAGCAATTGGGTAATCGGTTCACAAACTCGAATTTCCCCGATGTATTGTTGAACAAACTGCCTAGAGCACATTTTCACATCTACTTTCTCAATGTTTTCCACAACTGAGAAACTCATATGGTCTCTTTTTTTTTCCTGCCTCCTGGGGATAGAAACTTGGCAACTGTACTTGGGGTATTTTAATCAGGTAAGTTTTCCTGGCTCTTCCTGTTAATCACATTGGACAGCACGGTGCAGTTTTTGCTTGCAATATGAAACAGAGTGTTATACTCAAGATCCAGTTCATAACCCTCTGTTAGTCCTTCCCCCCGTCATCTCTCCACTGAATGTGAGCTTCTTTGGCAAGAAATGTGCTGAGCCCAGAACTAGCAAACAGAGACATATCATTTCCTTCACTAATAAAACAGGCGGTGCTAAGTCAGGTCACTGCCATCATCATTCAGGATACAAACAAGCATGGCTGGGTTTATTCAGCAGGGAGAAGGCAAGAGGGGAAGATTCTCATACACCCAGCAGGCTTCACCAGATCTCTAATGCCATTGACTTTTGAGACAGCGTCTGGAGTCTAATATCAAAATAGCTGGCCAGGGAATTTGAGTATTTGAGGTTTTACTCTATCTGCACAGTGCCTGTGGAGAGGACAGAAGTTAGAACACATTAGCTTTCTTCTTTACCTTTGCCTCCCATCATGGATATTACCTGATCACTCCTTACCTGACCAGTCCTCTTTCTTATTTAAAAATCCTAGCAATAAAATACAGAGAATGGAAGCAAACACTAACTTATAAATGGACAACAATCCAAATTCAAATAAGCAGCCAGTACCCAAGGCAGTTACTAAAAGAGGGTAACGGGGTGCCTGAAAACAGAAAGCTCACTGCCGGGATGAGAACAACTGTCTTTTCGTTAAGCTATCGAAGTTGTCTCTGTCTCCTTTCCTGTCTCTCTCTTTTTGCCTCACAAAGGGAAATTATTAAGAGGAGATATACAAGATTTAAAAAATATATATTTCTATTTTCACATGAGACAACACCTAAAAACTCTGACAGAGTATTTTGGAAATGTTACACAGTTGTAAGAAGGAAGGGAACGAGTTGCTGTCAGACAGACACAGGTTCAAATCCTGTTTCTACCACTTCAAGTTCTATGACTTTAGTCAACTTACTTAAACTCTTGGCGCCTCAGTCTCCCGATTTGTAAAAATGCAGGTTATACATCAATGAAAGGGAAACTACTGCAAGGATTCCGTAATATGTAAAACAAGCATAGAGATAGTATACAATACTTTCTCAATATATAGTAGAGATTTTTATTATTTGATTATCTTCATTCTCCTACTTAAACCACTTAACTATATATTAATCAATGGACCATCAAACAAATGTGTATTGGTCACTTACCATGTACCTAGAACTTAAACATCAGCAAAGAATTAAATACTTCTAATTCAGAAGCCTTAATAGTACTAACATTTATTGAGCATTTTCTATATACCCAGCATTCTCCAGACATTGATTTACTTGCATTATTTCATTAATTCCTGAAGCATATCTTTGTGGTAGATACTGGATACTATTAACAGCAGTACTTAAATAATGTTCATGTGATGGTCATTCAGAAATCTCAGCACTATAAAGCTAAGAGAATGAAAGCTTTATTTTATGATTTAGAAAAACTTTGCAGAGTACTAATTATAATGTGTGACAGAATATGGGGGATACTCTCAACTCTTCAAACTCTTCATCTCACAGATCAAGGATGCTGAAAAATTTGGATGATTTATTCAAAACTATATAGCAAATACATTTTTAATTTTCCTGAGATCAGATTACCAGATTGTTCTTAAAGAAATTCTTTCTCCAAAAGAGATCTGAAGAAAATATAACAAAATATTAACACTGCTTGATTGTCTGGGTTGGGTACAAATAATATTTGTAGTTTTTTTCCTCTGAGTTTTTCTGTACCTTTAAATTTTTTAATTAAAAAAATTTGCTTCACCTGCCCATGTATTTTCATTTTCAAAGCAGATATATTATCAACCTTTATATACACCAGGTTTCTAAACACTCTAGGCCTCAAATTTTTCTTTCTTTCTTTTTTCAATGACAGTAAGGTAACACATAAAGTAATTCAGATTAAATTTCACATGGTCAAAGATGTATGCAATTCTCTAGAAGTCTTGGCAGTTCCTTCATAATTCGATTCTTCTCCCAATAAACTACATTCTGTAAATCTTAAAATAATGGAAGGTTTAAAAACAAAATGAAAAATTTTAAAAACAAGAAAAAAATAAGATCTCTCATGCCTCAATCAGAATATACACAAGCAATTCCATATTACTTGCTTTACCTCTTGACTGGAACACAAATATGTGAAACATTTTTCTTTATGTCAGTTCTGTATAGAAGGACAGTATACTGAGATAGATGCCTCTTCCCATGAAGATCCAAAAGGAAATGCACAATATTTTAAAGTTTACAACTGGTGATTTAGAGCTGGTCAAACAAGATAAGTATAGGGGGTGCACTTTCTATTACAGCAGAACTTTCAAAAGTTAGGCAATGTTGAGAAGTGAAAGAGATGAGGACAGGAGCTCAGATAATGATTCAAAAAATGGTCAGGGGTCCGGTGTGCATGAAGGAAGGAATGAGAGAGAAGGAAGCTCTTGTTTTGAAGCACAAGCTGTAAGCTAACAAATGCCAATGTGTTAACACTGTTTTTGAATCTGGGTTTCTCGGTTTTGGTTTAAGACAACTGTTCTTATACAGCTATCTTAAGAATTTTGGAAAATGAGTTAATTGCATTTTCAATTTATGTTAACTTGGTAAAATTAAAATGACTTGTAATTATTCCTCATTACTTTAGCTTTCAGAAATGGTTATGAGCTACTTCGTCACCCACAAAAAGATTACTGCTCCTCCACACTCAGCATGAGGGAATGTCTTTAATGGAGCTGCTTTGATAAAATCTTGGCACCACATATCGCTTAGATCCAAAATGGAGCTCTAAGTTCGGCCAAGTGTGAATTTAGTAGACCCCTCAAACGTGAAATCACAATCAAAGAGGTTTTCCCCTTTCCCACCGTAAGCTTACGCTTCTTGGGATCACCACTTTTTTGATCCCAGAAGAACTGTCATAGTTGGCCAAACCATTTATGACCCCAAACAACCACAACTTATCAGCCTGTTGTTTTGGTTCCCACACTATGTTTCCATATTAACCCTTAAGCTACTTGGCTGATTTTTTGAGACACTGATGCTAAGTCTGTATAGCAATTCTAACTTGTCAAAACAGTTAAATTGCTAAATTGCTACTTCCTTCTAGCCCCATCTCTTAAGCTCAGGCTACCATCATCTCCTGCCTAGACCTCCATGGACCTGGCCTTAGCTTCTCCAATATATTCTCCACACTATAGCACAGCTCTGCTTAAAATGTCACTGACACTTCACTACCATTAGGTAAAGTTCAGACACATATAAGGCCTTCACCATCTGAATCCTTGCCCAGCATTCCCACCCATTCCTTCCTTACCAACCTACATGCATCCCTGGCCTCCTGTTCTCTGGCTATAAGGAACTCCTTGGAACTTCCTAAACATAATGAACTTTTCCTTACAGACATGCCTCTATTATGCTGCCAGTCTGACTTATCCTTCAGGACTCCACTTAGAGGTCATTCTCCCCAGAAAAGCAACACAATACCCACCTACCCACACTCCCTACCCAACCCAAGCCAGGTTATAAACCTGTCCTGTGCATCCCCACAAAACCCAGAGTTCACTTCCATTACTCCTTACTGTCATTGCCCTACTTGTCATTTGCCCCCCATCAGATGTGAAGCGAAGTGAGGAAAAGGACAGTCTTATTTACAGTCATGCGTCGCTTAGTGAAGGAGATACTTTCTGAGAAATGCATTGTTAGGCAATTTCGTTGTTGTGCCAACATCATAGAGTGTACTTACACAAATCTAAGCCTCCTACACACCTAAGCTATATGGTACCAATCTTTTGGGACCACCATCGTATATGCGGTCAGTTATTAGCAGAAACGTCGTCATGTGGTGCATGACTGTATAAGTATCCCCAGAGCCTAGCACTAGTGCTCAAGACATGCTTCTTAGTAGGTGCTCAATAGATGGTTCTTGAATCAGTAAACGTATAGGTTTTACGTAATTTTACAAATGAGAAATCCAAGGCAGAAAGCAGTTAAGGGACTTACCTAAAGATACAGACTAGTTCAAAGAAGAACTGAGACTGAAGCCCAAGCCTCATGATTCCTGGCCCTGCAGGAGACAGGCCACCATATTCACTGGTTGGAATTTCAAAGACTGAACAATACAATGCAACAGAGGACTAGTATTGACAAGTGGAAGCAAATCTGAATACAGCTTCTCCTGTGACTGACACAGAATAAGTATTACATTCAGCAGGCCTTCAAGTAGCTACATTCTCAGACGAACGCCCAGCCTTTCTAGCAGCATAACCCTGATTTCAAAGGCAATATACTATACCTCTTTCCTCTGTCACGTGTCGAAGTAACTTCTCAAGTTCAGGAAGTTTCAGCAACAAGATGCAATTCGGAAACATGTCATCCACAACAACTTGATCTAGGGGCTGAAACTTTCCCTGAAAAAAGACTTAAGTCAATCGGAAAGCAAGTATTCCAGTCAACAAACTCACACATTAAAAAAACCAGAAAATGATATATTACCTCATGGCTGGTCCTTTAAACTTAGTTCAAAGCCACTTGTTTCACCTAAGCAATTCCTAAACTGGGACAGGCTCCAGAACTGACTCTCAGCTCCCTTTGGGGAGCTGTTGAAAGCACTGTGGTTCCAACCAGCACACTACCTACCTCAAGCATACAGTCACTGGATGAAATAAGGGAGCAAAATTCTGCAAAGTGCTGGAAGCTACAGAAACTTGCAAAGCTGGTAGAGATTGCCTAGGGTTGGTCTAACCCATTCAACCCATTCAATTTGAGAAAGAACCAGCTGAGGTCACAGAGCAAGAGTCTTGACCATCACCCAGATCAAGCCCAGAGCAAACATCTCCCCTCCTCATCCTCCCTCCAGGACTGAACAAAGAAACACCGCAACAAAAGGAAAAACACCGAAAGTGAATTTATTCCTGTCAGAACTGTCTGGCAATGCTTCTAAATGTAGACCATAATAAAAGAAAAGGTAGCTAGAGGGGTAAGCACAACAAAGCTGCAGACATATTAAATCACGCTCAGCTAGATAAGTCTATAGGGCCTAGTGGCCAATGGGCCAGAGTGCAGAACATAGAATTCAGAATGTTCTTCTTAATTAGGTTTAGTTTTTCTTAACTTTACTAGTAGCATGGAGAGGTGAAGTCTGACTAAATTATTAGTCCTCTGACTTATAAGCAACTAGCTTTGAATACAAAGTTAGTAACAGTTGGGATAGCTAGAAAGAGGAATTATTTTTACTGATGTTAAAATAAATCTTATGATTAAAAAGCAATAGGTCAACATTTCAAAAGTGTGTGCCAATATACTTTTTAATTAAATAGGAAGAGTTCACATCTAAAATGTAAGGAAGGAAATACCTAAACATCTCATGAGTCACTTTAAGGGGCATTTGTAGTATTTGAGAAAAGAAAGATGGTTTACAATGAAAGTCAACCACCACCTTGAGCAGGACTTCTGCTTCATTCTGCGTCTGTTAACCTGAACCAGCCACAGCACCCCCCCGAGATTCCCAGAAGGCCAGGGTGAGGGTTAATCCACCAGAGTCAGGGTCTTAATGGGAAATATTACTAAAAATTGGGGGGAGAGCCTATAAATGTTCATCAACACAGATACTAACGCTGTTTGGTGGCTTTCTCTGTTAACGTGTCCTAGAAAACAAATGGGAGCCAACTGTTTTCAACTTCCTCTGAATACTGCCAGGGCCTTCCTGGTGGTGACTAGAACCATTCCAGTTCATTAGAGACACATGGCTTACCAGCCTCATTGCTTGTATGCCCTAATTATATTGGCTACCACGGTAGCTTCCAGTAAGGGGAAATATGATTAACCTAAGGAATAAAACTCCATTAATCCACATTAAAGGACAGAGGATTAAGGAAAGGAGGAAAATAAAAGAAGCTAAGTTGTATCCGGAGAAAGCATGAATTAATGTTTTAAGTCAGTTTTACTACTCTCAGTAAGTATAGCAAATTAAATTGATAGCCTCACAAATTGGCAGTTTTGGAAATTAGGTCTAAGACGAACCCATAAGCACTTAAACTATATGCAAACATGAGAGTACCAAAAAACAGATTCTCCTAAGCAGTTTAAATAACACTTATTCCTTAAAGTCATTAATTCAAAGGCTTTCAAACCGTGGTTGGTGGATCCCTGGGAGCCCCCAATACCCCTTCAGGGGGTGCACAAGCTCAAAACTATTTTCATAATAATGCTGAGATGCTATTTGCGTTTTCACTGTTGACATTTACACTGATGATTCAAACGCAAAGGTGGTTAAAACTGTGGGATCCTTAGCATTAGTCACTGCGGTGGCAACAAACTGTCCTAGTAGCCATTGTGTTCTTCACCGCCATGTACTAGCTGTTAAAAAAAAAAAAAACCTAGTTTCACTTAAAGATGTCCTTGAGCAAGGAGTAAAAGCAATTACTTTTATTTAAATCTTGACCCTTGAGTGCAAGTCTTTTAAATACTCTGTGGGATGAAAGTAAAGTGTCGCTGAACCACTTCCGCTGCCTACCAAGGCACGGGGATTATCTCACGGAAAAGCACTGGTGTAACTGAGTTGTGAGCTGAACTAGCTGCTTTTTTCGTGGATACCATTTTTACTTAAAAAAAACCACTGTGAACTATGATTATTCAAACTTGGGTATTTTGCAGAACATAAATGAAGTGACTGTCACCTCAAGGGAAAGATTAACAGTACTTGTAGCCAATGATAAAATTTGAACTTTCAAGCAAAAATTAGAACTGTAAAAAATTTGTATGTGTCAACTAAGACAGCTTCCCGATATTTAAATTCAATACTTCTGATGAGATTAGTGGCGATATTAACAAAGGTGAGTGTGTGTGTTGTGTGTGTATGTAATGAGATGTGTTAACATTTGGAAGATCTGCATAATTCAGTGAAACAATATTTTCCAAAGGACCAATGCATGATATTACAAAATCATACATGGGTAAAAGACACATTCTCAGTGCATGATAGACCAATAGATTTTAATGTAACAGAACACGTATAAGTTCATTAACAGGGTTTCAGATTCCACACTGCAACTAATTTTTAAGAAACTATCTCTTGTTGATTTTTGAAGTAATATCAAAGAAGAATAACCACAATTGTCTGAAAAAGCTATTATAGTGTTCCTCCCTTTTCTGACTACATATCTGTGTAACGCTACATATTCTTCATACACTTCCACCAAAACAATATATGGAAACAGACTAAATGCAGAACCAGATATGAGAATCCAGTTGTCTTTTATTAAGCTAGACATTAAAGAGATTTGCAAAAATATAAAACACTGCCACACTTTTCATTAAATTTTGCCGTTTGCTTAACTGAAAATGTGTTATTTATGTTAACATGTACTGGGCTTATTATTTTTAAATAAACTAATAAAATTATTTTGAAACTTCTCAGTTTTAATTTCTAATACAGTAAATATTGATAGATAAAACCCACAGGGACAAAAAGATCTTTGGGATACTTAATAATTTTCAGGAGTGCAACCGTATCCTGAGACTGAAATGTTTCAGAATCTCTGGCTGAAACTATTGCTATTAATAAACTCTGTTTTTATATTACAAAGGTAAAGTTTATCCATCTGAGATTTCTTAGTCTCAACTAGAGCTTCCTCATTAATGAGCTTTTACTAGACAAGCCCCAGTTAACCTATTTCACAGTCTGTCACAAAGAAGAAAATGAAAGAAGATAAGTCTTCTTTCTTCTCTTAAGGCCTGTGGTCAATTTCTTAACATTTGTATCGTACTTCAAAACTAACGAGTATTTAATGACAAAATTCCCATTGGTCTGCTTTGTCAAACAAGACACATAGCATGGGGGTCAGGCAGTTCTCAGAGGTCCGAGGTCAGCTCCTCCAAGATCAGGTGCTGGTTCTCACGTCTGCGCACAGCACTCTAATGCACACCGGCACACGTGACACGTGTTCTGCACCAACCAAACTGAATCTGAATTGTGGGGAATCTACAATGGGATCATTAAAAGGAGATCAAGCAATAACCAATCTATTCTGTTTCTTCGATAATATCCCAAACTGGGAAACTCACCTCTTTATCAGCCTTTATAAGGTAGTGGAGAAGCAGAAACAGAGGGTCCATGGGTGTGGCAAAGTGGAGAAGACCTCCTACAGATTAAAAAGAGAACAAAGGGAATTCAATGTGTTAGAAAGACAATTTAGTTATTTCTCCTTAGTCTCAATGTGGAAACCATTCATTGAAAAATATATGTCAAATTCCAAATTCAGAAGCTCTTCTTCCACAGGCCCAAGATTCTACGTGATTCTCTCAAACGGCAGAATGTGGTCCATGAGATTTTACTCCAAAGAGCTTCAAATCCCTGGAGGAGAGCCGAGACACTGAAATCGATCTTTAACTTTCCATTTCTTCTTTAGAAATAAATTTTAACAGAGACCCCCTTCCCAAAAAAAGCAGGGGTTGGGGAGAATATAGACAGAATGTGAACCAGGCAAACCTATATAAGTCTATTGATAAAGCTGCAGTAAAATGTAATTTCCTGTGCTTTTGAAGACAAAGCCATGGGAAAGCAATATTATTCTCTCTGTACATAGCTCCTTCTATGGTCTGTGGGCTCACTGCTCTGAATTGCCAATGACTCAAAGCTCAGAAGGTCATTACCCACTCCAGACCCTACCCCATCCCCTTACCCCAAAGAAAAAGGCAAAAGGGCAGGAGGCTATCAAGACTGAGAGTAAGAAACCAAAAACTCTGCGGTGAGATTAATGGTGTTCTCCAGGACAAGAAAAAACGGTAAATCAAACAACTAGCCTATCCAGTCCCCACTGTTCTTCCCTCTATCAACTCCTCTCCAAGCATCCCAGACTCCTCCTTCCATGGAAGTGAATCAGAAGAGGTATTTCATCAAATGGAACAATAAACAATTTATGTATCTCCATACTTATTATTTGGTTTCAGGAAACTCATGTACTTTTATTCTCTAACAGAGCAACCTACCTATACAGCCAAGAAATTCTAACCCTAAATTATATATACAAATCCATTTCATAGTAAGTCAAAAAAATTTAAGGAAGTAATTTCACATTATGATATTAGTTGATTATTTTTTTTAAAGTAGAAGAGAAGTTTAAGAAAACAACCTATCAGAAGCTCTAAGCTCACTTTATATGAGGCATCCACTATATTCAGAAATTAGAAGCAGGTTTCTATGTCTGAAAACAATATCCTGGTGGCCATTTTTAAAAACAGCTCTTTCTTTAAGGTTAAGTTTAAAAAGAAGACAATCATGAAAAGAGCAGGTACCTTTGCTATGAACCTAAAACTACTCTAAGAAAATAAGATCTATATAAAAAAAAAAGCAGATACCAATTCAGACAGTCCAGAAGAGATGACCCATCACTGCCTCCCAATATTTTCCAGTTTCATTTGGATATTACTGTGTCTATCCAGCTAAATCCAATTGCAAATGTATTACATTAGAAGTTGGAACTCTCACATATTGCCAAATGAACAAGCATAGCAGCAACAATAAAAGGGAATATATACTTTCCACCTGCCAGGCTATACACAGACTATCATTGCATTTCAGCCATTGAAAATCACTTCAATTCTTCTCATGCACATAGGTATATGAAATTTATCACCAGCAATAAACCCTTCTTCTGGAATGTCTTAGAAGAAAGGTAAAGTGGCCTTGCTACCTTAGCACAGTCAACAGAAAGTAGAGGTCTTAGAAGAAATAGAAAGCACTCTCTGGAAACAAGGGGAGAATAGGCAGAAGGAAGGTAGAATGCCTCAACTATCCTACAACTCCCTCCCAGAACCTTCAGAACACCATAAGGTATCCTTTCCCCTTTTGAGTCAACACTGCCTCCAAAATAAAGGAATATTAAAAGAAATAGAACTTTGGTGTTGGGTGTGTGTGTGTTGGGGGGGTGGTTATTGGCAATAGTAATTTATATATCAAAGCATTAAAAAAACTTTGTTCTGCTCTCTTTTAGAAGCTACATCAGTATTCATTTTCAAGGAAATAAGACATTAAAAACTTGAAAATCCTCAAATTTGGCTAACAGAAGAGCAAAGAGTTTCCAGTCAATGCAATGTGCACTCCATGGTACAAAGGTCATCTAACTTTCAAGGATGTGTCAGTGTTTTACGAGACAAATCAGAGTTGTTAGTTAAAAATTTCCTACCATCTAAGACATATAGGTATGGTATTGATGTAAATTTGCTCAAATTATCTTTCCTTTCTCTTTGATTAAACTCTGCTCTGATACTAAGGAAGAAAAAACCATGGACTAAACTCCAAACCAGGCAGACAGACCCGTCCGCCCTTGCGTGAAGGATGGAAAAGCTAGAGTATGTGTTTAGTTAATGAAAATATATACACTAGTCACTTACCTGATTGAACTGATTGATTTATAAACCAAGAATGGTGTTTTTCCTTGAAAACTTTTATTTCAAACAGCTGCTGTAGACACATATTGAACAAGTAAATGGCTCCTTCCCCTGTTAAGAAAAATCTGTTTTTTATTTGTAAGTTTTCTCACACACACACACAAAAATCAAGACTATCCAATAGTTCTGAGGAATGTTCCTAATATGAACATAAACATACGTAGATATATTCTATACAAACTGACTCCAAGGAAAGCTTATGGCTATTATATACAGATGCTTGTTTTCCAGCTCTATAATCCTCACTGAACTTAAACCAATAAATTAATAAGTACAAATCATTTATCCTAACTGCTACAAAGCCTCTCACTGAATCCTCTATCAGATCAGGAGGGAAAGCACATTCTTAAACTACCCAAACCTAATGGTTCAGCCAGATGAACTGAGCTGGCACGTGGATCCCTGTCCCCAGGGCAGTGTGTGGCTCCCTACACATGGGGCCCAAGATAGGAACTGAGCCTGCAGACCCCGAAAGCCAGTTCTAAGTGAGAAAGGCAAGGGCCCTTCAATGCATGACACTTCTTTCTAAACAGAGCCTAACCAACGACCCTGAGTTTGAATCTATTTCTACCATGTGCTGGGTATGTGCCCTTGGGGAAGTTATGTAAAACTTTCTGTGCCTCTGTTTCCATACCTGTAAAATGGAAGCAGTACTGAACCTAGTTTACAGGTTTTTATAAGGATTAAAAAGACAGAATACATGTAAAGTTCCTAAAATAGTACTAGAAATATATTAAGTCCTCAGCAAATATTAGCCTTTATTTTTCCATAGTCAATGTAGCAAATACAAACATTTGTTCCTCTGTTGTCTAAGAACATTTAGATAAAACAGAAATTTTACAAGAAGGCTGACTTTTTTTGTACCCTGACTTTTGTTAAATGCTTTAAAACATTTACTGCTACCTAAAACTCCTCTTGAAAAAAATTTCACCTCAACTTAGTCTTATGCATAATTAGGAGTTCTATATAATATAGCTGACCAACTACATTCAATTTCACTTTGAACAAAAGAAAACTGGAGGAAGCCAGGAATTTTTTCCTCTTTTGTTGCTTCTATTTACATGTCTTTCCAACAATGACAACAAAGCACTACCTACTGGCTTTCCCTTGCTTTTACTATTGAGTATTATGGTCACCAGGAGAATGCTCTAATTTGCTAAGTATCAGGTGTCTACTCAAAACATTATAAAATTAATAATAACCTTATAACATAAATCTTATAAAATAAATGAGTGGAAAAACAATTCCACATAGAGATAAATAGTATCATCAATATTACTATATATTTATAGTATATTTTAATATTTTTGTCTAAAAATTAGAAGACAAAACAGAAAATCCACTGAATTTAAAGTTATTTCTGATAAAATATGTATCTCCTCGATATACAATGATTTTAATACAAAAAAAATTACCCTCGACAGGGAAAAAATATAGTACTTTTTGGTCAGAACAAAATAAGGAAAGTACAGCTAAAAAGGAAACTACTCAAAATCTTAGCATGTCAAGTAAAAGCTTTCTCTCTCTCTCTTTTTTTCTTTTTTTAACTCTGGTTGTTTATTTTACTTTATAACATAAAATGAATATAAATGGAGGCTAATGTTGGATAACTACTCTAAGAAAAGTTGGCTTAAGACAGCCAAAGAAAATTAGGCTGTTTTCAGAGAGAAATCAAACACGCTGCTTTTTTATTTTGCCAGCATTCCTGATGAATGAACAGTTCTATGGATTAAAATTATAAGAAGAAATAAAAAATGTTTAGGTCGAGTGATTTATCTGAGAAGACTAGTTCTTGTCATTATCTTGCTTCTGTCACCCTACAGTGCCATCTTACCTTTAAAAGCTATTTAGGAAGAAGAAACATACAAAGGCAAATAAGTATATACCCTTTTCAGCCACAATGTTTAAAAAAACGTTCAAATCACCATAATCAGAGGAGAGGGGAGGGGAGGGAAGGTGAACTTACCTGAACATGGATTAACCAATTTTACAAACATAAGCCCACTTTTCATCTTCTTTGAAGCATCTTTTAAATATTCTGAAAAGAAATGATGAGTTTGTAAAATTAAAAGACATTTGCTTTGTTGCTCATCTTATTTACTTTATCCTGTTTTCCTTTCTTCTATTTATATGATTTTTCTTTCTAAAATTTTTAACTCAATTCTATTGCTTACAAGCTGTGTGGTCTTGAGCAAATTATCAATTTCTCTGTAAGGTACAGTGGAATTTTAGGCAGTTTTAATCTATTTCTTTGAGTGATGAGGAGCAGGACTGTGAGTCTGATGGCCTGTGTTATACATAACCTTGGCTCAACCACTTGACAGCTTTGTCACCTTGGACAAGGTTCTTCATGTCCTGTATCAGTTGTCACATTTATAAGATGATGATCATAACATATATACTTGCCTTTCAAAGGATTAAATTAGCTAATCTGTCGGAAGTTCTTAATATTCAGAAAAATAGAAACACACAATAAATGACAGTTGTTATTACTAGCATTACTTTTATTGTTACTATTTTAATGAAATAGAACATTTTAAAATAAATATTTACTGGACATTTACATTTTTTGCCTCTAATTGTGATTACCTAATCATGTCCTATGCCCATTTTTCTAGTGGGGTATTCATCTTTCTTTTATGAGGAGTCTTTATACAGTAAGGATATCAACTCTGTTTTTAATTATTTTTTTGCCATATAGAAGATGTAAAATCTTTGTGTAATCATATCAACATTTTCCATTATGCTGATACCCTTTGTGTTTTACTTAGAAAAGCCTTCTTTTCCTCAAGATTATGTGAATTGCCTATATTCTCTCCCAATACCTTTATATTGTATCTTTAACTTATCTGGAATATATCTGGGTATAAGATATGGGGGAGGAGATCCAACTTTAATTTTTTTTTCAATGACTTGTCCAATTGTACCAACACCATCTACTGAATAACCCATCAATGAAAAAATAACTTTATGCTAAACGTTTAAAATACATTTGTAAGTCTGTCTATGGACATTCTATTTTGGTCCACTAATCTGTGTTTATATTAGCATTAGTGTTTCAATATTTTAATTATTATATAGCTTTAAAATACATGTTAATATCTAGTGAGGTAAGTCTCCTCATTATGTTTTCTCTACAATATTTCACTGTCAAAGTTTTAATCACATAGATCAAAATGTAAAGACCACGACAATTTTATTTATAACATCCTCCACACATTTTGAGTAGCACATTCACAGAACTCATTTAAAGGCTCTCTCTCCAAAAGGAACAAACAGGCTCTGACTAAGAAATGAACAGAGCAACAACCTACCAAAGAGCAAATCAGAAAACTCTGGGGAAAGGAAGGGAACTTTTACTCGCTTTTATTTTCTATAGCCCCCTACTCCCTTCTCTCCACTTCAGATCTTCATAAACTTAAATAGAACTAACATGTTTAGAAATTGGCTAACTCATAAATGGTTAAAATACAACTTTCTTCTTAAAATAATAGTGACATTAAATATATATATATTAAAAAAAAAACCCTAATTTTGAGATTTCCACTTGCGACCAAATGGAGTTACGGGAACCCAATTTAACCTCCCGCCTGAAACAATAAAAAAAAAGACAAAAAACTATTCTCAAGACACTGGACCCTGAGCCATGGAGGACAGTGATCCCTGAGAGAGGGGAAACAGCTGAGGTGAGCCCTATGAATGCCCCAGCTTACTGCCTTGAGAGAGTCTCCAGGTCACAGTGCAGAACCAAGAACCCAGGTGAAGACTGGCAGACTCCCTGAGTTGAAGAGATGGAGCTGAGAGTTCTGCAGACACCACGGCTACAGTTCACAGGTCAGCATACGGGAAAGGAGAGAGCTGGAAAGGAAGAAAACCCCAGGGATCTGCAAAGAGGGTGTAACTTGAATATTCAACAGAGTACTGATCAGTGCATGCAGATGATGACACTACCTGAGGGCTAGGAGAAAAACCACCTGAAGAGATTAGAGGGAATAGGAGCTCACATTCACTCAGGGCCCTGAACTGGGCCTGTTCTCAGACAGACTGGAAAACCTCATAATTCAGAGGGCATTAGGTAACATACTCAAAAGGGTCTTGCCTGAGTAGCAGGGGATAAATAACCCTGGACCAAATGCTGCTCTGGTCCCACCAAACTAAATCTAAAAGCAAGACCTAAAAGGATCATACTATTTCCAAGTACATTCACTGTGTCCCAGACTGAAGCTCAAGATTATTTATGGGAATACAAAAATATTCATCAGCCGAAAAGGTAAATGTCTGGCACATTTATACAATGTCTGGCATCTAATCAAATATTACTAGGCATTCAAAGAAGCAGAATAATATGGCCCATAATGAAAAAAATAAAGAAATCAATTATTGAGAGAAGGGTATTGATATTAGACACAGATGTTAGAACGAACAGACAAGGGCATTAAAAACAGTATTCCTCATGCACAAAAAATTAAGTAGAGACAGATGATTTTTAAAAAAGACTCAAATTGAGATAAAAAATACACTAGATGGCATTAGTGGCAGAAGAAAAGATTAATGAATTTGAAGACATAGCAACAGAAACTATCTAAAATGAAAACACAGAGAAAAAGAATTTAAAGGAAAAAAAGAGTATCAGTAAACTGTGGGACAACTTCAAGCAACCTAGTAACATATGTATAATTGGAATTCCTGAAAGAGAGGACATGGGGAACAGAAAAAATATTTGAAGAAAGTATGGTTGAATATTTTCAAATTTGATGAAAAATATAAACCTACACATCCAAGAAGTTCAATAAATCCAAAGCACAAGAAATAGGAAAAAACTATACATCAGAATCAATAGCTCGAAACGAGTAATAAAGAGAAAATCTTAAAAGCAGACTGAGAAAACAAGACATATTATATACAGAGGAACAAAGCTAAAAATGACAGCAAATTTCTTGTTGGAAACAACGAAAGCCAGAAGACAATGGAGAAATATCTTGAAAGTACTAAAAGAAAACACGATGAACCCAGAGAAAATACCCTTGAAAAATGAAAGTGATAAATAGACTTTTTCAGACATATAAGAAATAAATAATCGCCAACAGACACACCCTACCAGGAATGCTAAAGGAAGGCCTTTTGGCAGAAGGAATATGATAACCAGATGAAAATATAAATCTAAACAAAGCAATGAGGAACACTGGTAATGGTGACTGCAGGGGTAAATAAATAAGAATTTTTCTTATTTAAATCTCTTTAAAGATCATTGACTAAACAAAAATAACAACAGTTTAGTGCAGAGTTTATAATATATGTATAAATAAAATGTATGACAATAGCATAAACTCCAGGAGAGGAGGCATGAAAGCTTACTATCGTTAAGTTTCTTTTGCTATATGTGAAGTGGAATAACATCACTTGAAGGTAGATGTTTCAATGTATCTGTACAATAAACCCTAAAGTAGCCACTAAAATGACAAAACAAAAAATGCTGTCACTAATAAGACAACAAGGAGATGAAATAGAATCGTAAAAAATCCTCAGTCCTAAAGAAGGCAGAAAGGGCATAAAAGAAGTACAAAGAACAGATGAGACAAACAGAAAACAAACAGCAAGATGGCAGACTGAAACCTAATCATACCAATAATCAGACTCCACATAAATGGTCTCTACACCCCAATCAAAAGGCAGAAATTGTCAGATTGGATTAAGAAGTAAGATAAAACTATACGTTCCTATAAGAAACACACTTTAAATATAAAGACACAAGTAGATTAAAAGTAAAAGGAAGGACGAAGATATATCATGCTTATGCTAACGCTAATTAACAGAAAGATGAAATGGCTCTGTTAATAACAAAGAATATTACCAGCAATAAAGAAGACCATTTCATAATGATGGAAGGATCGGGAGGAAATACTCCGAAATGTTTATGCTCACAAATACAGAGCTTCAAGAAGCACAAAGTAAAAACTGATAGAAACTTCTGCCCCATTTCTAACTCCTGGCAACCACTGATCTGTTCTCCATCTCTATAATTTTGTCATTCTAAGAATGTTATATAAATGGAACCATACAGATTCAATTTTAAGAATCTTTTAAAAGACTTTCCTTTCTGCAACTTGTAAAAATGTAAAGGATAAAGTTTAGCACTGTTAAAAACTTTTCCACAAAACAGGTTGTGGTTTTCTCTCCTTTCCCCCTGCTGCTTCTCACTTTTCCAGCCTCACATGTCTTCATCATGTCTCAAGGCAGAGACAAGGTGACTTCTCTCTTTTTCAGCAAGACAGCCTTTATTTTATTTCAGTACTACAGTAAATCTTTTAACTTTAACTTGGTGAATTATTATTGATTTCTTGTTTCCTTTTTTTCAACAGAAAATTTTGGTTCTACTGATTCTTGCCAGTTCTCTTTCAGCTTTCCCATTCCTCCAGAGCTTAAAATAATTAAAGTTTACAAATACCAAAAGTCTTAAAAATATAGTTTTAATAACTATACAAGGGAAGCAGTGTTTCCATTTTTTCCCAGGAAGAGCAGTTAAGTCCAGAGGATTAGCTATAGCCTAAAATGTCAAACTATAAGAACACTGGAATTACTAAGTCCAAATAAATACTGACATTAATGTGTTCTGCTGCAAATGCCAGTGTTCTCTGAAATATGCTTTGAAATATATTCATGTAGATAACGCTGAAATGTCTATTCAGTAGGGGAAAGTCATCTTTTCTCACATTGTGTCGAAAAAACAACTTACAGTTGGACTGACTCTTTCCACACAGAATTCCAAGTGAGATGCTATACTCAAATTGTTTTGTCTCTAACTATGGAATGTATTTCAAAATTAGCCTCTCCTGCCCACTTCATTCATTCATTTATCAACTATTGATTAGCAAAAATAGACACAGCCCCTACTGTTTGGGAGCTTACCGATGTTCTATGGAAGAGACAGATATTCAATCAAAAGTCACACACAAACATAGACTGCAAATGTAACAACTACTAAAAGGAAGAAATACATGGAAAATGAGACCTTATGAAAGAGGATATAACATAGATGAGGATGTCTGGGAAGGCTTCCTGTGCCTGGCATTGATTAAGTTCTTTGCTTTGATGGCTAAGGAGTCCAAGGAATTATGCATTCTCTTCACCTGGGCTCAACCCAGTCCTCAGAAGGGTTTTGTTTGATGTGCACATTTTAAAAATAATTTGATTTAGGTGCAAAAATTTGGAAATCAGATGATTTTACATAAAGTGCAGATTTTAAATATATTTTCCCTAAATATGAAAAATAATTATTAGGCAAAGATTTTGCCTTGCACAATCAAAACGCCTGGCAACAAATCACTTTGTCAAAGGCAGCTACTACTCTCTAGTTCCTCTTCGTCCTGTATAGCATCTTGTACACTCAGCTCACGGTTAATGATCATCAAATGCCATGTCTGTCCTCACTAAACTGCCTTCTATGTATCCACAGGAGGACATAGCCAATATCACCTGCTGAATAAATAACCATTTAGGAATAACCACCACCCTCTTACTGAATCTTTTTTATATTACCAATTTTCTGCTACCCGTTTAGGCACTATTCTAGGCACTGACGATATAGTTGTGAATAAAACAAAGCTCCTGCCCTCATAGAAAGACTGTGTTCAATTCCTTCATTTTCCCCTGCCTCCTTCTTCTCCACTGTGGTCCACCAATCCCCATGCTTGGCCCTCACCTCTCAGTTATCTAGTTCTACACAGCAGGGAATAGGACCCAGATCTTCCAGAACCTGGAGGCCCTGGGTCCAGGACTATGCTGTCCAACAGAAATAAAATGTATTCCACAAATGTGAGCCACGTGTGTAACTTAAATTTTCTGGAAGCCACATTAAAAATAGGTAAAATAAATTTTATTTTATTTAATTTATTTTTTTCGTGAGGAAGACCAGCCCTGAGCTAACATCCGTCGCCAGTCCTCCTCTTTTTTGCTGAGGAAGACTGGCCCTGGGCTAACATCCGTGCCCATCTTCCTCTACTTTATATGGGACACCGCCACGGTATGGCTGACAAGCAGTGTGTTGGCGGGCGCCCGGGATCTGAACCGGCGAACCCCAGGCTGCCAAGCGCGGACTAAACTGTTGCGCCACCGGTCGGCACCGGTAAAATAAATTTTAATGATATATTTTATTTAACCCAATATAATCTAAAATAATTTCATTTCAACATATAAAAAAATTTCGTATGAAATGTGTTAGTGTGATGTCAGCTGTGGGTTTTTCAGTGATGCCCTTTATCAGATTGAGAAAGTTCCCTCTTCCTAATTTGTTGTTTTTTATCATGAAAGAGTATTAGATTTTCTCAATGCTTTCTCTATGGCATTGAGATGCTTATGTGGTTTTTGGCCTTTATTTTGTAAAAATGGTGTATTACATTGATTGATTTTGGTTATGTTGAACCAACTTTGCCTTCCTAGGATAAATCCCACTTGGCCATGGTGTATAACCCTTTTTACATACTCCTGGATTTGGTTTGCTAGTTGTTGAGAATTTCTGCATTTTTGTTCATAAGGGATATTGCTCTGTAGTTTTCTTTTCTTTGGATGTCTTTATCTGGTTTTAGTTATCAGGGTTATAGTGGCCTTGTAGAATGAGTTGGGAAGTATTCTCTCTTTTCCCATTTTTTGTAAAAGTTTGTAAATTCAATGTTTAGTAGAATTCACCAGTGAAGCTATCTAGGATTGGACATTTTTCTATGGAAAGGTTTTAATTTACTAATTGAATCTCTTTACTTCCTATAGGTCCATTCAGATTGTCTATTTTTCCTTGAGTCAGTTTTGGTAGTTTATGCCTTTCTAAGAATTTGTCCATTGCATCTAAGTTAACTATTTTGTTGGCATGCAGTTGTTCACAATATTCCCTTATAATCCTTTTTTATTTCTGCAACATCGGTAGTGATGCCCCCTCTTTCATTCCTGATTTTAGTAATTTGAGTCTTCTCTCTTTTTTTCTTCATCAGTCTAGCTAAAGATTTGTGAATTTTGTTGATCTTTTCAAAGGGGCAAACTTTGGTTTCAATGATTCTTCTCTCTGTTGTTTTTTTTATTCTCTATTTCATTTACTTCTGCTCTAATCTTTGTTCCTTCCTTCTACTTGCTATGGGTTTAGTTTGCTCTTCTTTTTAGTTTGTTAAGGTAGAAGACTAGGTTACTGACTTGAGATCTTTCTTCCTTTTTAATATAGGCATGTACAGCTCTATAGTTTGCTCTAAACACTGCTTTATCTGCATCCCATGTTTTTGATATATTATGTTTCATTTTCATTCATTTCAAAGTACTTTCTAGTTTCCCATGTAATTTCTTCTTTGACCCATGGGTTATATAGGAGTGTGTTGTTTAATTTCCACATATTTTGAGAATTCCCCAAATTTCCTTCTCTTATTGCCTGTTATTTTCATTTCATTATTTTTGGAGAGCATATTTTTGTATAATTTTGATCCTTTTAAAATTTATTGAGGTTTATTTTATGGTCAAACAGAATACAGTTTGTTCTGGAGAATGGTTCATGTTCACTTGAGAAGAATGTGAATTCAACTGTTGTTGAGTGGAGTGTTCTATAGATATCTGTTAGGTCCAGTTGATTTATAGTGTTGGTCAAGTCTTCTGTGTTCTTGATGATCTTCTTCCTAGTTGTTTCACCCATTATTGAAAGTGGGTTATTGAAATCTCCCACTATTATTGTTCAATTGTTTATATTTCCCTTCAATTCTGTCAGTTTTTGGTTGTATTTTTAGGCTCTGTCATTAGGTGCATATATGGCCTACAATTGTTATAGCTTCCTAACAGACTAATTTTGCTATCATTATAAAATACCCCTCTTCATGTCCAGTAACAATTTTTGTCTTAAAATCTATTTCATCTGATATTAGTATAGCCACTCCAGCTCTCCTTTGGTTACTGTTTGCATGGTATATCTTTTTCCATCCTTCTATTTTCAACCTATTGGTGTCTTTGAATCTAAAGTGTGTGTCTTATAGATAGTATATAGTTGGATCATGTTTTTTTCCCCTCCATTCTGCCAATCTCTGCCTTTTAATAGGAAAGTTTAATGCATTTACATTTAATGTAATTATTGATAAGGTAGGATTTATGTCTGCCATTAAACTCTTTGTTTTCTATATGTCATATGTTTTTGTACCTCTATTCCTGCCTTCTTTTGTGTTAGATATTTTCTAGTGCACCATTTTAATTCCCGTGTTGTTTCTTTTACTATATTAGGGAATTATTTTCTTGTGGTTGTCCTAGGAATTACAATTAGCAACCTAACTTACAACAATGTAGTTCAGATTAATATTAACTTGAAAATTTCAATGGTGTATGGAAACTTTCCTCCAATATATTCCTTTTCCTCCCCCCTCCTTTGTGCTATAATTGTCATACAAATTACATCTTTATATATTATAAGCCCATCAACACAGTTTTATAATTATTGCCTTATGGAGTTGTATATTAAATCAGATAGGAGAAAAGAGTTACAACAAAAATACATTTGTCTTTTATATTTATCTACGTAATTATCTTTACCAGTCCTCTGTATTCTTCATGTGAATTCAAGTTATCATCTAGAGTATTTTCCTTTAAATTTGAAGGACTCCCTTTGTGATTTTTGTAGTCAGGTCTGCTGGTGATGAATTCTGTTTTTCTTTATCTGGAAATGCCTTAGTTTCTCCCTCAGTTTTGAAGGGTAGTTTTGCCAGATATAGAATTCTTAGTTGACAGTCTTTTTCTTTCAGCATCTTGAATATGGCATCCCACTAATTTTTGGCCTCTGTGGTTTCTAATGAGAAATCAGTTGTTAATCTTATTGAGGATTCTTTGTACTTGATGAGCCATTTTTCTCTTGCTGCTTTCAAGATTCTATCTTTGTCTTTTGATAGTTTGACTACGATGTGTGTAAGCACGGATCTCCTTTAGTTTTTCCTACTTGGAGTTTTTTGAGCTTCTTGGATGTGTAGATTAATGTTTTTCATCAAATTTGGGAAATGTTTGGCCATTAATTCTTCAAATATTCTTTTCATCCCTTTCTCTTTTCCTTCTGGGACTCCCATTATACGTATGTTGAAATACTTGATGGTGTCCTACAGGTCTCTGAAACTGTGTTCAGTTTTCTTCATTCTTTTTCCTTTCTGTTTCACAGGCTGGTAAATTTCAACTTATCTATCTTCAAGTTTGCTCCTTCTTTCCTCTGCCAGCTCAGATCTACTGTTGAGCCTGCTAGTGAATTTTTCATTTAAGTTATTGTAATTTTCAACTCCAGAATTTATATATTCTTTTATAATTTCTATCTCTCTTTACTGATATACTCTATTTTGTAAGACTTCATTGCCATACTTTCCTTTAATTCTTTAGACATGGTTTGCTTTAGTTCTTTGAGTATACTTATAAGAGCTGATTAAAATCTTTGCAGAATAAGTCCAACATCTGGGCCCCCTCATGGACAGTTTCTATCGAGTACTTTTTTTTTCTCCTGTGTATGAGCCATACTTTCTTATTTCTTTGTGTGTCTCATACCTTTCTCTTTTTTTTTTTTTAAAACTGGACATTTTAGATAATATAATAAATGTGGCAATTCTGGAAATCAGACTCCCCTCCCCGAACTCCTCAAGATTTGTTGTTGTTGCTGCTTTTTGTTATCATTGTAGTTGTTGCTATTTGCTTGTTTAGTGACTTTCCTGGACTAATCCTGTAAAGTCTATATTTCCTGTAGTGTGCAACCACTGATATCTCAGTTAGCTTAGTGGTTAGCTAATGATTGGTCTGAGATTTCCTTAAATGTTATGAAGGAGTTAGTCTCCTAACCTCTGCTGAGGGGTTCTGCATGTTTGTTAGGGCATACCTTCAACACTCAAGCATTTTAAACTTCCTCCTTATCTTTTTTACTGCTTGCCCAGGGCCTCAAGGTCAGTCAGAGGTGAGAGATTAGGGCCCTCCCAGGTCTTTCCTGAGCATGAACACAGCTCTGCATATGTGCAGAGCCTTCTAATTCCCTAGGAATATGTCAGAGCTTTTCAAAGCCCCTTATGGGCATCTTATTCCCATATCTTCCTTTTAAGTTTTTGGCCAGGTTCTTATTTGCCCAAGTGGTATTGCCCCCTCAGCAGCTGCAATGTTAAACAATTGCCACTGATTGTTTTTGACAAAGGCCCTGGGGAGAGGGCTTTTCCCACAGAGCAAATTCTGAGCTCCAAGTGAGGTAAAATAACAACAATGCCCTGTGAACAGGGCTTTTCTACAGAGCCATGAGACAGGTCAAATAGGGACAATGCTCTGGGAATGGTACTTTTTTGCAGAGCTCAAAACAAGGCCTATCCCATCCAGTGGTTGTAAGGCTGCTGGTTTTTACAAGTACCATGTTTGCAAGACTGATGGTTTTCAAGGTCACTGCAGACCTGAGCAGAGGGAGATGGGAGCAGTTCAAATTACAATACCACAAACCCTGCTTAATGAAATTGAGCAGTTTTTTCTCGAATAAACACTCCACAGATTGTTGGAAGCCTTTGGCTAATTTCAAGAGTTCTGAAAGGTTGATTTTGGCCACTTTTGCCAATGTTTTCATTGCTTTTATGGAGGGGTGGATTTACCCCCACCAGATTTTGAAGGCTTAGTATGAAGAAAGAACTCATATTGCTATAATACTTCTGATAAATTCCTTAGTCTATACCTGGCCTTAGGCACACAAAATTACTTGTGACTCTAAGTTAAAGGCTCTATCAAAATTAAAGAGTTTTTTATTTTCACTTAAATTTGGAAAACCCTGGGTCACCCCTTAGGCTAGTTCCTCACCCACCAGGCTTGGAAGCTCCACCTTTTTTCTAACTTTTACCTGCATCTAGCATAGCTAGAGGATAGCTAAATTAATTAGGGAAGAAAAATTCTGCTTTTAGAATAATAGGAAAGAATTAGAAAAGTAAGAGAGTGGGGATGGGAAGCAGGGTTCTCCTCTATAAACCTATTTTTAATTGATCTTATTTAATAAGATCAAAATATAAAAGTCAAAAATTCCAAGCAGAGAATTATCTAAAAGCCTAACAATTAGTTTTCCAAGAAGAGATTAAATTAGGACCACTGTATCCTTTTTAAAAAGCCAGAACACAATGCATTTTATGTGCAAAAATTAAGATAACATATAGTAAAATACTCAGCAGAATTTCTGGCACATGGAATATGTTCAATAAATGTTACATGAATGTGTTATTCGATTTTAGAAAAATGCTCAGTAAGAATTGGTAAAAGCAAGTTTTGATACTTAATGAGCCGAACTTCATTTATCCAGAAAATTTACTCTTGTGAAACACCTTCTTCTAAAACTATGCTCAATAAATAAGACTTCACCTTATATTTTTAAAAAAATAAGCTTTACACTTTCTTTTTTTGACTGTTTTCTTTTACGTAAGAGATGACATAACCCATGCTGGCTAAAAGAGCATTTTTACAAAAACAGAAAAAATTCAGACAAATCAGAAGCAGGTACTCAGTCTTTTTGGCCATTTCGGATTCCATAATTTGTTAAACTTTCCAATCATCTCAAGTCCTGCCACTCTAGTTTCTTATGCCTAACCAATTTCACAGCAGTTTTCTTATGCTCTCTGTGTTCCCTGTAAAGATATAATTTTATGACCACTGATCACCATTAGCTCCAACAGCAAATCTTCCATCTGTCTACCATCCCGATCTAAATACCTCAACAAAAAGGAAATTCTGATTGCTGCTTTCCTGACACTTGAACTTTAAAGAAAACGTACCAGTGACAAAAAGACAACTGTGTCCAATGAATTTAAAATAACAAACAATGGCTAATATATATTGGGCATTTACTATATACCAGGCAATGTCCTTTACGTAGGTTACATAATATAATCCCCATAATACCTCTATGAGGTAGGGACTATTTTAATTCCGACTTTTTTGGATGAGAAACTTGCCTAAAGATAAGAAACCTGTCCAACGTCACAGAGAGATTCAACTATATATAGAGCCAAGATTTAAACTCAGGCAACAAACGTTTTAAACTATGACACTTTAGAGAAACTCTTAATCCCAAATCCCATCCTTCTTAACTCAGAGAACACAAGCTGCAGCTGTGAAACACAACAATGATCTTGGTATGACTGTTCTCCTATGACACAAAGGTCTCAAACTCAGCTGTCCCCCTCTTGTCCTGTCCTCCTCAGCTTTGAAGACCAGAGTCTCTTGTAATCAGCTGCCCCCACTCCAATCCAGCCAGTATGCCACACTGCCAGGGGTGCAGCAGAAGGAAGAGGAAGGAGGAGGAGCTGGGGAAAGCAAGAAAGAGAAAAAGACAGGAACAAAAAATCCACAAAAGAAGGATGAAAAAAATTTGTTGTGGGATATAAGAAACATCTAGTAATAAAAACAGACAAAGTTAAGTTTGACCAATGGCAAGAAAAGTAAACTGATCTCCCTATTAGAGATTACAGTGTCCTATACATAGCTGCATATACCCCCCAATCTGTGACATTTTAATGCTTAAAAATGAGAGTATACAGCACATATCAATCCATAGACTTAACCATTCCGTAATTTGGAAGTTAGCCATGAAGTATTGTACAAGCCAAAATGGAACATTATTTTTCATCTACAGACTATATAGTATGGATTGTGGTACTGTTGATATGAAGTTATTTATCAACTAGTTTTTAAACTTGGCAGCCCTTTCTTATCTCTCTCTTGGTCAAGACAAGTTTCTTTATATCATTTAAAGCTCAAAGACATAAGACAGGAGAGGGCCACCTTTTTGCCAAGCGTTTTTATGACTTGGAAGCAATGGGCATTTGTTCATGACCCTGTCTGCTTTTTGGCACACAGTAGATAAGCTCTGAGACACACACGCCCACTGTTACATGGAGAAGAAAGAACAGACATCAAAGCACCATTCACTTTACTTTTAGATACCATATCAAGGCTATTCAGGTTTCTCAGGAAGATCCAATACAAAAAAAAAAAAAAAGGGATGAGATTATCACTCTCAAGCTCATGAAATTCTGTGTTTTAATTAGGTCTCATTCATTTTCTTTAGACTTCAGCCATCAGAATATATTCAGACCCCTGGTTCCCTTTTGTCTGATCGCCAGAGATGCCTCCTTAGAAACACTTGCTAGGACACAAATACAGTGCATGCAAGACAAATCAGCATAATTTTCAAGTTTCACTTCCAGGAATGCTAATTTCAGTAATAACTATATGCATTCCCTTCCCAAGATGTTAGCACTGCAACAAAGATGTCTGGGTCATTTTACTGGCTTGGAAGCTCTCAGCATCCTCAAACACTACAGGAGGCAAACCAAGAAAGCTAGAGAAAGACATGCACTAGAAAAAGAATTTCCAAGTAACAGGTTCCTCTAATATCTTTTACTTTGAAGTTTCGAAAAAAAATAAAATCTGGCCTTCACTAAGACCATAGAAGATAAAATCTCTATTCTTTTAGGGCTGTCCCTATCAACAGCCATATTTCTGGAATGGCCTGTGCACTAAAGAAGAAACTGATGCAAAAGTTCAGGTTTGCAACCCATTCAAAGCTACAAAGACCAGCAACATATAAAAATGGAGCTCAGGCCTTGAAATAGCTGGGACGCAGGAAAATTCTGGAGAGGTAGAAAGGACAGACCTGACTGGGATGTCCAATAACAACTGGGGCTGGCTCCAGGAAAGGAGGTGTGTCTGGTCCTCGATCATCAAACTGACAACAGAGGGAAACGCAGCCTTCCTGGTCCTCCCACCTCTCCCACGGTGGGGAGTACCACCATTCAGGCAGCACACAGCAGGAGTCCTGGAGGACTGGGGAGAGCCAGCACTCTTGGCCACTTAATTCCTATTGAGTGGTAGACAGATTATTTGACTTCTCTGAGTCTCGTAAAATGGAGATAATAAAGCTTGCCATGACTACTTCTGAAGGTCATTGTAAGGGTCAAATGCAATAACATACATCACAGTGTATTATAAAGGTATAAGAGCTAGAAGATATAGCCTAGGAGAAGGGCTTCCTAAAAACTATATAAACCTTGGGTAAATGAAGGAGAGTATCCAATTCTCCATACAAATAAGCCTCAGTCATACCTATGTGCCATCCAGTCAGAGACCAACAAAAACTGAGGAACTCCAAATGCTCGACTGAGACAGGCCAGGTCACATGTGGCTCAGGCTTCTGGCCAGAGCTCAGTCACACTGGTAAGTGATGGCAGTGGCTAGCTCTCGTGCTGTCTATCCTGCACCCTTTCCTTTTTTGGGAAAAGCACTCCCTATCCTCCAGTACCCCTTTGTCCTCCCCCTCTCCTACCTTGTGCTCGTAGTAGAGCCTGCCCCTCCCTGCCTACAGCTAATAGGAGGTGCAGGGTGGGATTACATGTGATCACAGTGGGGCCAGTCAGAAGGCTGGCTTAAAAAGTTTAGAACTAAGAGAAGAGGGGCAGCTTCTCCCAGCAGACACCAGGAGGTGTGAGGCTTGGGTG
The DNA here is from genome assembly GCA_031878705.1 of Tapirus indicus. Lineage (NCBI taxonomy): Eukaryota > Metazoa > Chordata > Mammalia > Perissodactyla > Tapiridae > Tapirus > Tapirus indicus. The sequence goes on from CM062930.1 coordinate 60,073,556, forward strand.
CCATGTGCAGCCTGTTTTCCACTAAGTAGAGGAAGCTGGTTTGAGAAGAGGAAGTTAAGTTCTGCTCAGAGAGGCAGAAACTCTGGACCTCCCAGTGCTGACGTCCAGATGTCCTTATGCTCTCCACCACCCCCACATCCCTATCCCTAACACACAGCTGGCCTTCTTAGGAATCTGGGAACTCACTGATTAGTTGATTAACTCCTAAAGAAGTGTAAGTCAGGTTCTGTAACACACAATCAGGATGCACTGGCCCCACATTAAAGAAATCGTAATCTCCATACTAAGGCAGACTCATGGTCTGTTCAAACTGACATCCTATTTATGGCAAGCACACCAAAGGATGTTTGCAGGAAGTCACGGTTGTCCTCAAAAATTCAACCTCAAAACATCCTAGCTTGCCATCCTGTTCCTTATGGTTCTGTGAATTTATCTTCATCTCTCTTACCTTTATTTGTATTTTCAGTCTTTATCCACTCTTAAAAGATAATCCACTCCAAATATGTACTGTACCCTGTGAAGCAGTACTTCGTATTTGGTATATTTCTTACAATAGAAATAAACTCATAATAAGCCTCTTGAACGCTCAAAGTGTGAACCACAAATTCTCTTTCTCAGGCTTGTTCATGTCACTGTGTAAGTTTCTGTCTTTATCAAAAATTAAGAGAAAAATCTCAGCCCCCTAGCTCTCCATTAAATTAATTTAACCATCTTTCTCTAATTCTATGAAGAAGTATAGTGAACAGAACCATATAGTACTCTTGCATCCAGGAGTGTTTTGGTTGAGTGTTACAACAAATAAGTAGTAAGATAAATAACGAAATAAAGGCAGAAGTAGAAAAAAATTTAAAAACACTGCAATTCATTTTATGATACATATAACCTAAAAAGACTGGAAAGAAATATTTCCATTTTGAGTGGCAGGATAATAAACGAATTATTTTCTTCTTTATGTTTTTCTGTATTACTAAAATTTCTATACTGGGTATATGCTACTATTCTAATAAAAAAAGTTATTTAAAAAAAAACACTGGGAGAAAAATGTGTAAATGAAGAGTTAAATGGTCAAACTGAGATTAAAAGAGCAACTGATCATGGCAGAGAGCCTCATCCAATGTTGTGGGGACTTGAAGCCGTCACCGGGAAACCAGCTCTGGCTACAGAGACCTCAGCCAGCCCGGATTCGTGCTGTTTCAGAGGCAGATAATAAACAGGCTTCAGAGCACGCATATCAGACCCTTTCACCAGCTAGCCCATTCCACTTTAGAAAACAGTCATACCTAGGATAGAAAGTCACTTTTAAAGATATTTTTAAAGCAAATATAAAGACCTCTGAACAAAAAAGCTGGGAGTCCTAAGTGGCATCCTCTGCTTCAGAGGCACTGGGTAAGGTTGAGCACTGAAGCTTAAGGCCAAGGTGCCCACCACTGAGAAGCTAACGGTGGCCACTCGGGGAGACCATGCCCGGATTTTCCCCAGTGACTGGCATGCATTGGGTGTTCGACCCATATTTACATAAAAATGGTAGTGAACTGAATAATCACGACAAAATGTGTAGGTGGTCAAAGAGGTACCACTAACTTGCACACTAACAGGGGGAGAGGCTCAGAGGGAAGGCTTCCTGGAGGAGGTGACTCTTGCTTGCACTGGATTTAAAGGATAAGTAGGCATTTGCCAGGCAGAGAACCTGGAGAAGAACAGGCAGGGGTCCAGGCAGACACAAAGTCATGGGTGTTTGAAGAAAGAGAAGTTGTGTAATCCCAATATCCATAAGTATTTTACACTAAGTAAACAGTAAGAGTAAATAGTGAAATAAAGGCAGAAATAGAAAAATGAGAAAAAATTTAAGAACACTGGAATTCATTTTGTGATACATACAAATGGCTTAGCTTCGTGGAAACTAGAGTTGAACTGAGACTTGAAGAAAGGGTAGGATTTGGAGAGAAGTGGAAAAGGAGGAAAACGACAGCATAAGCAAAAAAAAAAAAAAAAAAAAACTGCACGAAGAAATGTAATGTGAGACATTTACTCTTTCAGTAAATGTTTATTGGAATCCTGCTCTGTCCCAGCGCCGGGGCGAGGAGCTTGGAGAGCTTAGGTGTCACTCAACCAACAGACAGCAACCCCGGGAGACAGTACTGTTCTCCCCACTGCAAAGATGAGGAAATTGAGGCTTTACAATGAGGATGGAATTTGTCCAAGGACACAGAGCTAATAAATAGCAAAAATCTAGTTTTAGGTGTGTTTTATTACAGTGTCCTTTAGAGGACATTGATGAGCTGTTGTTTCTTAACATCATCGTTAAAGCTCAGAGGATATGGGGGGAACCCACGTGGCCCCAATTCTGCTATTCAAATAAAAAATTATGAAGACTGCTCACTTTCCTTTCATGAATTTTTTTGTGCCCTAGAGGATAAATATGTGAGAGTCATGAGTTCTCACTCATAGGCATCCCAGGTCTTTTGGAACAATTTCTAAGAGAGGATCAGGCTCTGGAAACAGCCTAATTACACCAACTGGCAACTGATTAAGTCCATGCAAGGGGCGCAGATCCAGTGGCCATCTGAGAAAGGTCAGTCAGGTTCCCACCAAAAAAATGTTTCATAAAGATAAAGCCAGACTTGGGAGTGGTGTAGAAAAAGTTAAACATGCTCTGTGCTGGAAAACTCTGAAACTCCCGCACTGCTGACGGCCTGTAGGAGACCACTCAGTAAGATAAATCTTCCAGGAAGCTGGGCTTCATTATTCAGAAGTTGTCTAAAATCAGCCCTTGAATTGGCCAGGTTTCCTGTCGCTGGTCAAGTCAAGTGCAGGTTCCTCTCACGTGAATAAACTCCTTCGAAAGTGAGGAAGCTTTCAGCCCACAAGGTGTATTTCTAAACACAACTTACACACATGCAAACAGTGTTGACAAAGAACAAAAAATCTGCTTAAAATTTTTTTCTGAGATTAACCATGCGCCCTTAGGTAAAGGAGGAAAAAAGTTTGGTTTTTTTTTTTAAGAGTCATTGAAAAGTCATTTAGGTGTACAGCAATTTTTCCTTTGCCACATTAAACTTTCACTTCTTTTTCAAGCAAGAGGTGTTTCTTGTTCTTCTTCTAGCTTATTAAAAAGCTACCAGACTCTAATCAGAAATAACCTTAATATAAATTTTCTCCATCATTAAATAGGAAAATTAGTTTTTCCTTTTAAATTTGATTTCCTTTTTAATCCTTTAATTAGAACATAGTTTTAAAGCTTGCATTCACACAATGCTTTCAAACCTATTTTTGTATTCCATTTGGAGACACGAATCTGATCCTATTATTCGTGATGATCATGGCACTTCAAGTGAGAGGCTCATTACTATATTTGGAATGTCTAAGGTAGGCAGGCAGGCCTGGGATTCTTATTTTCCAAAAAGCAACCCATCCTCTACCCCTCCCCCAAACAGGCATTATTTATGCTAGCTGTGGGAAAACAAATAAGTACAACTCTTCCTAAAACATGTTCTAACATGTATTTTCCTGAAATAAAGGGGAATAACTTTATCGCAAAACTTGTCTACAGTTGAAGATGCAATGTGAAGTCTAGTCTGATCTGGGGGCTTTTTAATCAGGCAGCTGGTTGAGGCATGTTTTCAGCCACAGTGGACCCAAATGAATTTTAATGGTCCTGAGATCATTTCTGTCCTTTTTTTTCCTCATACAACATTAAGGTTTCCCAATGTTTTAACATTTCCTTGGAGACAGCTAAAGAACAGGGTTCAGCCACAAGAGCAGTCAACAGAGTCTTCTGTCCTACACTCAGTGAATCTGTTCCCAGTTGGCCTTTCACATTAGGGTCCACTCCAACTTAGTAGAACAGACAAGCATGCAAAACTTGGGCTAGAGAAAAATATTAAAAATATGACTTAAACATTTACTTTTAGGGCAGCAAAGAGGGATGGAAACTTCTACCACATTCCAAAAAGTAGAGACGTTAATGGTCTTTTACAGTGAATAAAACTGCAAATGGGCGAGTATTCCCAGGCCACTTTGGAGAAACATTTAAGACCATCCCAAACTACAAGAAACGCTTCCCTTGCGGCCAATGAAAATCAAGTCCCCAAGTCTGACTACCTCACAAGTGTCTCTTCCAAGTTCCAGCTTTTGTTTTTTTGGGATATTCAGCTTCTCCAGACATTGAAAATGAGAGGCAAAGAGACCTAAATAGTACTTTTTAATACATCCTTCAAGATATAACATAATGCTATGGTAGGCAACTTGATAAATAACGTGAATTAAATGTTGGGGAAAAAAGCATCATCCCGAGGCTCGGTGGCTTTGCTTTTGTCTTACGAATAAATTTCTAAAGTTCTGTTGGCCTGTTGGTTAATGTGCTCACTTTCCAGTATACAGAGTAAGCTCTTCAGATCCCAGTTTTCTAAAACTGAGTACAGACTGCTTCCACCAAATAGTTTTGAAAAATATTATATAATCTTGTTTTCTTCACTGTAGCTACGGTGCTCACTCAGCCAAGGGTATAGTCTCCTCCTCTCAGATGCATAACTTACTGGGACTGATTTCCCATCTGCTAGAAAAACAACAAATATGTCCGTGAAGATGGGTCTCATACCCTGTGCTGATGCACTCCCCTGACCAGGTAAATTCTGGCTCACCACAAAGAGAGCTAAACCTGAGTCTGGCCATTCCCATCTCCCAATCCAGCTCCCAAGGTCTGGTCTCACTGCAGTGGTTCCTAGTGGTGTCCCCAGACCAGCAGCATCAGCAACACCTGGGAACTTGTTAGAAATGCACATTCTCAGGCCCCACTCCAGACCAACCAAATCAGAAACTCTGGGGGTGGTGCCAGCTCCAAAGGTGACCAATGCCCTCAAGTTTGAGAAGCACTGTCACACTGCAATATAACTATCAAACCACCAGTAAACTCTCAGAGCCTGCAGGTGGCACTAAAGACTGGCTAGAGGAACTACAGGAACATGAAGCTCAAGTTGTAAGTGTTAACAGACCCTGCCTGCCTGACCACACAGTTCTTTCTATCAGTTCTTTAACAGCTGGCTCAACCTCCTCCAATGAGTTCAAAGGTCAGAGCACATGTCAGCTTTGAACAGGAACCTTACTGAAATTCTTCTCACAGCCCAGCAGTAGACATAATAAACCTACAGTTTTCAGGAATGCAATCAATATTTAATTATTTTGAAGGTTTTTGTGTTTAATACGATGAGGATACAAACATACTTTAAGAAGGAAAATGTCAATACTGACTAAACAGAACAAAATGAGAAACAAGTTATCCTCAGCCATTGTGTGTATCTAAATAATAATAATGCACTTGATTGTGAAAGAATGATTAGACTTCCTACCCTTAAAATCTCATTGAATTGATGTGACAAATGTGAGAAGAGGATTTTTCTAATGTAAATAAAGCATGTATACATGTAGGCTTTTGCTAGATTCTGTCAAAACCGTGGATTTCTTACTATACAAACATCTCTAGTGAGGATATGGAGCAACAGGAAATCTCACATACCACTGGTGGGAGTGTAAATCGGTGCAACCACTTTGGAAAAAGGTTTAGCAGCATCTACTAAAGCGGAACATAGAAGCTCCTAGCTCTAGCAATTTCTCTCCTGGGTATGCACCCCCAGAGAAATGAGTGCCTCTGTCCACCAGAAGCCTCGTAAAAGATTGTTCTTAGAAGTGTAATTCATATAGTTACAAACCGGAAACAATCCAAACGTCCACCCACAGCAGAGGAGATAAATATTATGGATATTCATACAATAAGATATACACAGCATTGAAAACACAAGCCAACCAACAAACCAGACTACAGCTGCACACGATACGGATGACTCTCACAGACATAAAGCTGAGTGAAAGAAGCCAGACACAAAGGAGTACACACTTATCCAAACAGCAAAAGGAATCTCTGGTGACAGAGGTCAGCAGAGAGGTTACTGGGGCTCTCTAGCAGCAGGCATGAGGAGCTTGCCGAAAAAGTTCTACATCCTGACCAGGGGGATGGTTACAGGGTGTATACATATGGAAAGTTCATTGAGTTGCATACTTATATTTGTACACTTTACTGTATGTACATTATACCTCTCCATAAAGGGATTAAAAGTTAAACATACACACACATAAATTCTTGACAGACTGTCATGTAACAAATTTCAATATCCACCACAAAAATCTAGATTACTGGGCAACTATATCATCATAAGAATATAATTTACTGCAAAATTACTGCATTAGCTGAACTAAATCTCAAAATTAAATACAGCGAACAAATTTTCTTTATTTCCAATGTTATGCTATCATATCAATGTACCATCCCATAAAACGGCCATACCTGTCTGGCTTTCACTCCCTAGTCCCAAACTCCTTTTATTCTCCCACTTAATGGGGCCCATCATGTGTGGCAACCGACTGTCCAGCATCCCAAATCCCTGCAGGCCCTGATGGCCGGACATCATGCAGGGGGAGGCTGAAAGGCCTGGCTCCAGCACTCCTGTTATCACCTACCAGCCTGAATCTCTGTGAACCACCCTGTCCTAACCCCCACCACCATCCGGCTTCCCTTCTGCCTCGGATCCAAGGCCTGTCCCAGGGCAAGGGGCCTGTTAAGACACTGCACAGTCTCCGAGACCATTCCGGGCCTCCCGAGTGCTAGGTTCCGATCCAGGAGCAACCCAGACGCCGGGCCAGCTGCCAAGCGGGAGTTATACCAAATTACACCCCAGGGGCAGACATCTCTGGGCCCCACAAGACGTCCGGGGGACCCTGAACCTGCTCTCCGCAGGCCTAGTCCGCTCCCTCCAGCCCACCGGCTCCACAAAGTATCCGAGCCCGAGCGAGGAAAATACTCTGGGTCCATTTCTGCGCTTCTGGCTTTCGGTTTTGAAAACAACCGCTGACTGTAACGTGTGACCAAGCTGAGGGGCAACGCCCGTTCCGGGAGAGAACCCGGTCCCGCACGCGGGCCCAAGGGCGCGCAGAGCACGTGCCGGCGGCGCCTAGGCTCCGCGCGGGCAGTGGACCTGCTGGGGGGCGGCGGGCGCCGAGGGCCGACGGGGGCGCGCCCGGACGCCGCAGGTGGGAGCTCGGCGCGCTCTCGGGCCGGGCCGCGCCGGGCCGGAGGCCGGGCCTGGTGCGCCGCCGCCCGGGGGCGGGCGTGTTTACCTGGAAGCAGGAACACGTGCTGCCGGGCGCTAGCCCCATCCGCGCAGTCCGGGCTGCCCGCCATGCCGCCGCCTCCTCCGCGGCGCCTGCAGGGCCGGCAGCCACAGGCCTCAGCCCTCGGGGCGCGGGCCTGCCTGGAGCCCGGCGGAAAATGGCGGGAGAAGGGTCTATTCCGGGTAGCGCGGCGCGCGGAGGGACTGGCAGAGCCCCGGAGGCGGCCCGCGGGACGAATTTCGTTTCGTTTCCGGAGCCAGCCAGCTGCTCGTGTTTTTAAATTTAGCGCCAGACCGAGGCAACCGGAGCCCTGGCGCGTCGCCCGCCGGCAGGGGGAAGGGTCGCGGCCTCTCCCCTCCGCTTCTCGGCCAGTGGTAGGTGCTCACCGAGGGCGCCGAGTGACGCGGCGCGCGGGGCGGCGACCCTGGGACGCAGCGGCGGGCGGGGTCGCCTCGGCCCGGGGCGCCTGGTCACCGCACCCAGCGGCCCTCCTCGCGAGGTGGTGGCGCGGCCGAGGGGGGCTCCCAAGTGGGAGGGGCGGGGTGAGGCCGGGGCCCCGGGGAGCGGCGCCGCAGGACTGATAACGGCCGCCCACCCCGGAGGGCTGGAGGACTCGTACACGTCTGGCAGAGTGGAAAAGCCTGGAGCAGGTCCATGCTAAGGACAACTATCATCCGAATCCTAATGTCACTGGTAGTTGTCAGCGTATTTTGTCAGTTGCACTCTGCGTTGGAATTAATATCAGAATATTGTGTGCTTTGTGATTCGTAACGCGTTAAGCAGTCCTCAGATTGGGTTTAGTCCTCACCACTAAAAAGAGGTACACACTTTGAGGCTCAAAATATGAATTTTTTTATTTTGGAAGACTTTGTAATGAGTTAAAAATAAGACTTTTAAAAGCGATGTTTACAAAGTTATGGTCATGAAATTTGGGGATTTAAAGTTTTAAAAATAAAATTACAATTGAAAAAGTGATGCTAGATACATGGTTTTAAAAAAGAAGATAATAAATATTTCTCTCATCCTATGGGAAAAAAAAAGTATCTCCCTCCTAGCCCAGATCCCCAATTTTAGGTGAATAATATACGTAACTCTTAATGCACTTCGCTTTTCTTGTTTAATCTTGAAGATAGTTAAATTCGGTAGCACTAGATCTATCTCAGCCTTCTGAAAAAAATTTTAGTGTCAATCCTCTTTCTCACAGGGGGAGAGAAATTCAGCTGAAGTTGACTGCAGGCTATGCTTGGTGGAGGAAGCCTGTCTGGCTGAGGAGGGGCCCCCAGATGCCAGCTCCCGGCAGGTAGCGGGTTGGTATTGCTCTGATCTCTTCCCTCCCCCAAGATTATACTATGGGAAAAGCTGTGGTGTGTAGGCCAGATCCCCAGGCACACCGTAATACTTACTAACAGTCACAAGTGGAACGTTACCCATAGTTCCCTTGCTCTGACATACAGAGCTGTTTTTATTTTTCTCTGATCCCTTCCAGCTATTGGCTGTATGAATCTGTATTTTTATGTTGTTGTTTTCACAGTATAAAGGCAATTTTGTCTGCTTTTCTCCCTTAACATTGTCATAAGCGTGTTTCCCGTGGAATCCAGAACTGTGTTGTTAATGGAGACGTTATTTCACACTGCTAATGTACCAAGGTTACTTAACCATTCCCTAGTGTGCAATATTTAGGTTATTTCAAACTGTTATTATAAACAATGCTACAATGTGTACTACATATGGACTATACAGCAGTTAGAAGCAATAAACTAGATGTACACATCATGAACTAGATGTGCACATAGCAACATGGATGCTTTATATCAAGAGAAAATTAGATGCAGGAAGAGATTTATAACAGAATACCTTGTAGGTAAATTAAAAACACACATAAAAAAGCATATTTTTTACAAGGATACATGCACATTTAAGGCCATGTATCAAACGCATAAGAAATGAGTGCCTTTAAAATGGAGGGAAAGGGATAAGAGATGGATAGGAATGAGGCAAGAAAAATCAAATAGAGAGGGTCCAGGCGCACATGACCACTGTCACTATGTCCTATGAATGAGTATAATTAACTCTCTGACCTTTAGGTCCAAGGACAAAAACTTTTTTTAAAATGTGCTGCACTTAAGTTATTTAAGTACCTTCTTGGAAGGGGGACCAGGAGTGATATTGGAGACTGACTCCAGATTTCTCTTGTCCTCAGGGTAAAGTCCAAGGTACTAACCTTTGAACACATGGCCTTTGGGATCTGGTCCTCACTTGCCCCTCCAGCGGAACTTCCCATCACCTCCCTCCCTCCCTCCCTCCCCTCTCCCCAATCTGGCCATGAGGACATGCCCTCTGTCAGGTCCAGCGCTTGACACTGTGTTGTGAGTGCTAGGACTTCTCTACTCTCCACCAGCCTCATTCCTCTGCCTTCTCTCTCACCCTCCACCACTGCCTGGACAACTTTTACTCATCCATCAGGTCTTACTTAGACATTGCCTTCTCCATGGCACTCCTCTTCCTGTCTCCCAACACCCTCCCCAAGAATGAGGGAGATGCCTCCAATCTTACCAGTTACCTCACTAGGCAGTGGAGCCTAGTTCTCAGTCAGTTCCTTGAGGAAGGACAGCATCCAGTAATTCACCACTTTATTCTCACAAAATCCTGATGGCTTTCACTGAGTACTAACTGTGACAAGCACTGTGCTAAACACTTCACTCCAATTATTCTTTCGGTCCTCCAACAGCCTTACGGGGAAGGATTAGTATGATCCCCACACTTGACAGAGGAAGAATGTGAAGTTTAGAGAGATCAGCTAATTGCCCAACATGCACACCCAGCAAGTGGCAGAGCAAGAATTCCAGACCAGAGACTGAGCCTTCCTCTTCCCTCCCTCCTTCCCCAGTGTCCCAATGCCTAGGACAAAGCTGTGTGGGCACATCATGTGCTCAGCAAAGATTTTTTGAATAAACATGTATGTGGACAGAAAGGCAGTTATGGTAACAGTGTGGCTTGTGATATTTCTAAGTTTTATAAATAACAAATTGATTACATCCAGCATATCATAAAATATTTCATAAATTAATTGTTTATGGTGAGGAAGATTGGCCCTGAGCTAACATCTGTGCCCATCTTCCTCTATTTTGTATGTGGGATGCTGCCATAGCATGGCTTGATGAGCGGTGCGTAGGTCTGTGCCCAGGATCCAAACCTGTGAACCCTGGGCTGCTGAAGCAGAGCATGCAATCTTAACTACTACACCACTGGGCCAGCCCCTCCATAAACTAATTTTTATACTAGTCACACTAACATGCAAAAAGACGAGCAGGTCATTGTCTGAAGAATAAGAAGGGAACAGCTACCTTAATATCTCTGAGTAGAGAATCACAGAAACTCTTATAAATGCTGGAAGCAAGATGTTCATTTTGTAGAGGGAAAAAAAAAAAAAGAACCGGGGCAAAAAAAACAGTGCAGAGTTGAATGAACTTTATCAATGCTTAAGCAATGACCGGAGCAGAGAGAGCATGAACTAAGGATAGTGAAAAAAATTTTTTTCTCTTATAGATTATTAAAAACTTATGAGAATGCTTCTTTCAGAACAAAACAATGAAAATCCATGTTTACCATAAAAGATTGTGGTCTTGTTTTTGTCTTGTTGCCAAATACTCATCTAGTGACAGCGTAGATGGCAACATGGTTCTCCAGCATAAGATGAGGGGAAAATCAGCTCTTGAAAGGGCCAAAATGTTTAGGAAGGGAAGCAGTGAGTAGTACTGAACCGTCCTTTTTGGGGAGAATATTTCCTTTATATTCACACTCTTATCTAACCCAACCTAAAATTGGATTGTACTTGTTGCGAAAGGGGCAGTGTGACACATGCCCACATATAAACTTCTGAGATCTGCCAGTTACAGAATTAGAATGACTGAAGCTGTTGAGAAAGAAAGAAGAGCAACCCCTGACATTCAGAAGCTGGCCCCGCGCTCACAGCTAGACTATGTGACTCTCCCGATAGACATAAACAATCTCCCAGAATACCAGCCTCAGACAAGGCTGCCCTGAGACCACGATAAAATGAGACCAAGCAAGTCCACTTCCTGATTTTGGTGAAGCACAGACAAAAAGAAGTTCACTGTACCACCCACAAAATGCCACACATCCCCTCTCTTAGCCAAAATGAGTGACTGCTACTTCTTTTACCAATTCTAGCTTCATCCTCATTCCAGCTTCCCCTCCCTGTAGACTAGATCCATTGAGATACCCAGTCATGGAATTGCCCCGCTTTCTAAGAGCACCCAATCTAGAGTGAATCCCTGCTTCCTTAGACCCTCCCCCAAGTCACCCGACTGAAGCCCAAACCCTCCAAAGTTTCCTTCTAACACCCTCCTACTGAGACACCCACTGTTTCCCATGGCGTGTGTTCCCTCTCCCTGCAATGAGTAACAAACCCACTGGTTCAACTACAGATGTGTTCCTGGTGGTCTTGGACTGAAGCGTATTGACACTGTGATTACACATTTTCGTGTGTGTGTGTATATACAGTTTTAAATATTACATATATTTATATAATCAAGGTAGCAAGAAAATTCAGGGAATTCAAGGTGTAAAATATGTTTTTGTGCCTGAACTATCTGTGGAGCTAGGCTACCATGATCAAATGAATCAAACAACCAGATAGTTACATATTTTGCTGTATGATAGCCCAAACAATCACCATACATTTCAGAAAATTTTAATAAATTAACATCCTAGCTATTCTCAATTTACTTTTATATACGCTGTTAGTATTTTCTACAGTACAGTGCTTTTGAGATGTATGTTTTTTTAAGCTACGAATTCCCTAATGAGTTAATAGATTGAGAAATGCCAAAATGTTGGCTATTTTTTGTTTAAATATGTATTTTCAAAAGCAGGACACAAACGTGTAGAGAGTATGATCACAACTAAGAAGAAAAAGAAAAGATTGGTGACTGAAATTTAACTACAGTTATTCTTTAATCATTTCTTTGTACTTTGATATATTTTCTAGAATTACTGAGTTAATATTTTCAATGATAGTAGGAATATTATTAATTTCTAGTTTCGTTTTACCCCATGCTTCCTCTTATGTGCATTCTGGTTTTCTTTTGTTACGTTCTGATTTCTTTCACCAGTGGACTCACAGTTAAGAGGCTTAAGCATACACATTCATTTATAACATCAAAGCAGTACATTGCTGCTGCTCTCTGCCTACAAGCAAAATACTTTTCAAATAGTAAGATGCTTTATTAACTCATTCTGTTGAACAATCTGAAAATAGGAACTGCAACTGCTAAATACGGCTAATGTATTGCAAAAGATTAACAAATTTTTTGGTTATGTGAACTGCACCCAATGTTTTGCTCGACAGCAAAAATAAGTAATACTGATTGAGTATTCAATCTTCTACAAAATAATATTCAATTTCCTGTTGACTTTTGTAATTACATTGACCATGTAACATTCCTGAAAACTTAAAGTCGTCTTCATTACTTCATTAAACAGTCCTAATTCTTTGAGAACTTCATATAAAGATTGTCCTTTAAAAGCGTTTATAACTTATCAATTTTTAGCATACACCTAAAGCACACTTAAAAATTCTTCACCAATATCTCTAGACAAAAGAAATGAGTCTTTTTAGTTCATGAAATAGCCCTAATTCTTTAAGAACTTAGTTAAATTAATAAAAGGATTGTCCTTTAAAAGTGCTCATAATGTCTCTAATTTTTAGCATAAATATGAAACACACTTAAAAAAATCTGTCAAAACCTCTAGATAGAACAAATGAATCTCCTGCTTTTCTTATCAAGATCTTACCAGAGGTGAAGAATTTGAAACAAAGTAAGTTCTCCTTGTTGTGGAGTTGGGGAAAAACCAAAGAGGTTTTACAAAGATTAATATTGATTTAAAATGTGAAAGAATTGCCGTAAACTTAAAGACTACAATATTTATTCCATAGCTTTGGCAATACTTGACTAAACTGAGTAAAATGTGACAAGCCTGTAATGAAACACAATCTGTCATCTTCCCTGTAGATGGAAACCGTCCAAACATGTTCCAATTATTAAAAACGTGGCTTAAGATTAAAAAAAATCAAGAAGTATGAACAAGATATAGTACAATATGTCTGGCTTCAGAGTGAAACACTGAGATAGCATTACAGTTGAATTTATGTTCGAATTGCTCAGATATAAGTACAGATTGGGACAAAGGAGGTATAAATTTGGGGACAAAAGAAAAAATATTCCTTTCAGTTTCTCACATAATTCTAACAGTATGTTAAATAAATAAACACAGATTAAGATGATGATTAAAAGAAGTGGCCAACTCTTTAGGCATCTCTTGTTGAGCTTTTGTGAGTTTTTTTTGTTTGGGTTTTGCTTTTTCATTTTTGCTAGTTATACAATGTCAATCTATTTGAAGTTTCCTCCTTTTGTTATTTCTAACATCAGATAAGTCTTCTGTGAGCCAATTTATAAATGACATCCCTACAGCAATCATTTATAACTCAAAAGTGGTATTTCTACCATTTCTTCCAGAAATTATTTCACAATCATCTTGCTTTTTAAAAATGGAAACTACTTCTTATGTGATTTTTATAACAATGTATAGATCAAGGTACCCTTTTTGGAATAAGTACAGAAAGGCACTGTTGACTTCATTAGGTGCAAATAGTAGCCCTTCTTTCTATGTTGGAAAATTTGAGGTGGGGAATAAGTGAAATGTGCCAAGTGCATAACCCTCCTGCCTGAGGGGCAGAGCCACCTCCACTGGGGACCTTTATTCCCTCCAGAAACAAAATTTCTGGACCCATCACGTTAATCCAGTAGTATGTTGTAAGCCAACTGACCCTGTAATTTCTGACATCCTTTACTATTTCATTTTCCATGTTGGATAAATAAGTTTAGCAGAGGCACGTGTTTTGATGATTTTGCCTGGATTAGCTGTCTATAATCTGTCTACAATCTATAAATTGTAATCAGAGGCTCATTTTTTAACTTGTGCTACACTTCTCTGGGATGGGTTCCTGAAAGTTAGTGGAAGCTCTTGCTCTAATGTCTCGTAGAGCCAAATGAGGAATGGGCCCTATAAGGAGAAATTGTGAAATAGAATGGCTGCTTCTAAGAAGAGTTAGAAGTTTTTGATTAAAAGCTGGAAATAGGAATGCAATAACCATCTCCTGGTAATTTTGTATTTGATGCTTGGTCACTCTCTGTCTCCTCTCTGAATGTGTGCTGACTAAATTAATTCAGTAATATTTATTGATACCTATTCCATGCCAGACACTGTTCTGGTTGCTTGGGATATATCAGTAAATAAAGGGCCGGCCCCATGGTGAAGTGGGTAAGTTCACACGCTCCGCTTTGGCAGCCCAGGGTTCGCCAGTTTGGATCCTGGGCACAGACCAACGCACTGCCCATCAAGCCAGGCTGAGGCAGCGTCCCACACAGAGCAACTAGAATGATGCACAGCTATGACATACAACTATCTACTAGGGCTTTGGGGAGAAAAAAAAAGTAAATAAAACATAAAAATACCTGCCCTCCTGGAGTTTACACCTAGTAGAGGGAGACAGACAAGCAATACACAAAATAAATTCTATAGTATGATAAAAGGTGGCTAGTACTATGGAGGGAGGATATAGCAAGGAAAGGGGGTTCGTGAGTACAAGGAAGGTTGCAATTTTCCATAAAGCAGGGTGGGCCTCATTAAGAAGGTAACATGTGAGCAAAGAGTTGAAGGAAGAAATGGAGTTAGGTGTGTATATATCTGAGGGAAGGGTATTTCAGGCACAGGGAACAGCCAGTGCAAAGGCTCCATGGCTGCAGCTCTCATGGCGTGTTCTAGGGCTGCAGTGGAGGCTGTGTGGCTCCAATGGAGTGAGCAAGGGGGAGAGGTACTAAGAGATGAAGTGAGGACCTTGCATGCCATTGGAGGCGGTAAAATGGAATCCCCCAGAGGGCTGACCAAGGAGTACTAAGAGAGTGTAATGATGCGTTAGAAAAGGACTTTGATCATTATGCGGCCAAGGGAAAAAGGCAGAACAACCAAGAGTAGTTGCAACTAAAAACCTGAAAGAAGCCCCATGTTGCTCAAAATATTTTCCCTGTAATCCACAGTAAGAAATACATTTTACAGCATGACCCAGCCATCACACAGAAGACACACACACAATTGAAACAAAGGTTTCACAAACCAATACTTAGATGCATTGTGTTCAGTATACTCTAATTCTAGTCTGTTAGGTTTCTTTTCTTTATTCAATGCTGATGACACTACCTAAATTGATTTCACAACCTAGCATTGGGTTGTGATCTGCAGTTGAAAAAGCATTGCTCTAGGTAATGTGATCATTTTGGCTACACCCTAACACGAGGATAACATAATCTACATCATTGTCAACTCTGAGCAGGCTTTGGCTAAACACCACACGGGGCCTAATGACCTTAAACAGGGAACCACCATTATCTCGTTAATCAAAATCTGGTGTATATATAAGATACCCTGCTTTCATGACAGCTGTCATCATATGAAAATATGGTGTGGGCTGGGTGACTATTAGGAAATGTAAAACATGTGAAATTTGGGCACATCATTTCTGACAGACAGCCAATATTTATGGTAGTCAACTAAAGAGATTTTACTTAAAGTAAACAAATGTTGAATGTTTCCATTAAAGCTTAGACATGATTCTAATTAGTAAATTTGCTAATAGATTTTTGTTCATTATCTCCAGACCAATCTTTAGATACGTTTGTTTTTAGAAAACACTGCAAAGTTTAGAACTGTATCTCAAAATGTTATGAGAGTTTCTCAAAGTGTTGGAGAGCAGCTTGATTTTATGAGTGTATAAGCACTGGTATTTTTCTGAACTGTTAAATTGCCCTCTCAAAACTCGAAATTCATTTTCAACTAGATTATGGTTTGAAAGATTTTTTTCTTTCCACTGCAAAAAGTTATTAGCTTTGCCATTGGATAGATTCAAGTTTTATAGTACACTGGAATCATCTCCTCCAACCCATTTACCACGCTGAAGAGTGGCCAAGTTTTTTGACAGTGTTATCCAGTGGATCTTTCTACAATGATGGGAATGCTCTATATCTATGTTTTCTGTTAAGGTAGCCACTAGCCACATGTGGCTTTTGAGGACTTAAAATGTGGGTTATATGACTGAGAAACTGAATTTTTAATTTTGCTTATTCTTAATTAATTTAAATAGCCATACGGGACTAATGGCTGCCACCTTGGACAGGGCAGTTTCAGAAAGAAAAGCTGGGCAAGTCACTTCCCTGCTTAAACGCCTCCAATGGCTTCCAACGACATTTCAAGTAAAATTTAAAATCCTCAGTTTGTCATTCAAAGCCAAGACAAGCTGACTCCTGCCCACCACTCAGTTGCTGCAGCTCCAGCCTCTCGGGTCTTGTTTCTGCTCTTGCAGCCTGCCATATTCCTGTCCTCAAGGACCTGACACAGGTTGTTCCCTCTGCCAGGAGAGTTCTTACCACTCCCACCCAGCACTCTTCTCATGTCTTCCTTTCTCCTGGCCAAAGTCGACTCATTTCTTAGGCCTCCTTCTTGTATTGTTTCACTTATTCATTCAGCAAATATTTGTTGAGTTCCATCTTTGAGTCAGGCATTGTGCTAGGTGCTGGCAGGTGACAGCAAAGACCATAGAACAAGATAGACAGGCTCTCTGTCCTTGTGGGACTTATAGTCTAGTTAGGATGATAGACTTTTTAAAATAACCAAAATAATAATAAATTATGACAAGCATCTTAAATCAGGGCTCTGAACTGGACCAGAGAATAATGGCAGGTGGGGAGAGGATTCTCAGAGGATGTGACATTTTCTATGAAACCCTGAAGGGAAAGGAGTCATGGATGTGAAGGATAGGAAGAAGGGCACTGAGGAGAACTTACCACAGCAGCCGTTAAGCTTGTCCCTGTGACTACATATTTACTTAATGTCTATCAGCTCCCTGAGGGCAGGGACCCTGTCTATCTTGTCTTATGTTTTCATAGCAAAGCCTAGCACATAATCAACACTCAGTAAATTCTTGTTAATGGATGGATAAGTAAAATTTTTGAACTCTAAAAAATAGAGCAATTGCTGTAGAATAATTACAAAGGAAAATTCATTAGTGATTATTAATTATTATTTGGCATATAAAAATAATTTATCTAAAAGTTTTGAACTTTTAAAGTATAACCTGTAAAGTATAAATATTAATCTCTCAAGCATCAAGAATTTGTTGATATTCCATGAATTCTCAGAATTTCTTAATGAAAAAACTATTCCTTGATTCTTATCTTTAGTGCCCAAGTTCCTACTAGTTATTAAATTAATCACTAACTTAAGCCTGACTGAGGCCATTCCTTCCATTTGTGCTTCAGATTCCCTCTTGTCTATTCAAATAAGAAGCATGTCAGCTCAAGATTGCACAGTAAGTTCATACTTCAAGTCCTCACCTACACTAGTCCAAACAAATAACGTTTATAGATATGATATAAAAATTGAAAAGGCATAGCTCATGTTGTCAAGCAAGACAAGCAACTCTATGGACTATCAATAGAGAAGAAACACAGAACAGTAATTTGGGGCTGGTGCTACAGGCCTGTGAGGCTCCAGGCCAATGGCAGGCAGAGGTAGCTGGGAGTTCCACTGTGGTGGGTACCAGAATTAAAGGTACCCACGTGAGAGAGGGGTCAGGGCAGGCTCATTATTTCAAACCAGGAAGTGAGGTAGGGATGAAAGGAGGGATAATGGGATGAAGGAAGATGCAGACATAGCCTTGCAGCCAGGACCTGTGCGAGGCCATTTGTAACTGGGTGACTGGATCTTGGATATCTCCAGTATGACTGAGGGTGGGAGCCCTGAGCTGCAGATATGAGACTTGACTCTGAGTTGGGAGATAGGTGGAGGCAATCACAACATTGCTAGATAAAGAGGCATGAGTGGAGCTGGAAGTAGGGATGAGGAAGACAAAAAAAAAAACTGCCCTTCAAGGTGAGCCTGCAATCTAGAATTCCAAAACTCATGAGGAAGAGGACAATTGCTGTATAAAACGTGGCCCACAGAATCTACAAGAGGAACATGGATCCTCTTAAGATGATATGAAAATAACAGAGCAATCTGAAAGTGATGTTAAAATAAATGTTTCAGAGCCCCAAAGAGATAAAAGAATACCCTCATAAGAAATGACAAGAAATTATAAAATAAGAACTGATGGAAATAAAGTGAGAACAAGGATATATTAAAAAACAAATTCAGTTAGATTCCTCAGAATGAAAAATACAGTCATTGAAATAAATGCATTAAGTAGAATAAATTCTACTAGACTGAACACAGTCAAAAAGAGAAGTGGTAAATTGAAAGATAGTAATGAGGAAATAAATGATAAAGCAGAACACTCAAGGATGTGGAAATATGAAGGAGCAGTTAGTAAACAGGGTGGCTAGATGGAGACGCCCCAACAAGAGTTCTGGAAAAGAATGGAGGGAATGGTAGAGGAGCAAGATTTGGAGAAATAATGGCTAAGCATTTTCAAGAATCACTGAGGTACATGAGTCCTGATTGAAAAGTGCACAAAGAGTTTGTTCCCGTCTCCCGCCTCTCCCAACCCCTCAGTCTTCCAGTGTGCCCACTAGAACTCAAAATCCACCACTCCCTGAATCCTTTATATCTCAGTCTCTTTGAATGATCCCTTCTCCTTGCTCTAAAGCAAACCTAGATCACCCCAAGGGCAGTGCTTCTCTGGAAGCCCTCTGGAGTTTTCTCTCTCCTACCACCTGCCTTTGAGGTGGGATACATATTCTTGCTCCCCATGGTAGGAAGAAACTTTTATGGTCTTAAGACTCAAAAATACATATATGTATATGATATGTGTATACAATATAGCTATGTCATATATACATATATAAATATATATATGATTTAAAACTGGACAAGAAGAATATGCACTCAGGGGCCATCCCTGTGGCCTACTGGTTAAGTTCGGTGCACTTCACTTTGGCAGCCCAGGTTCAGTCCCCAGACGTGGACCTACACCACTTGTCAGCCATGCTATGGTGCAACCCACATACAAAATAGAGGATGATTCGCACAGATGTTAGCTCAGGTCGAATCTTCCTCAGCAAAAAAGAAAAAAAAAGAATATGCACTCAGCTTCAAGATAGTCCCTACCCTTCTGGAGAGAGAACAGACAATGTTACAAAGGAGGCATCAACTATATCCATAACACTTTAATTTTTAAAATAAAATATTTAAAGCAAATGTGACAGAATTTCTCTGTATTTTCTGAATATTTGAAAATTTAAAGAACTTGCCTTATTATAATCAGTACTACAGATGGCCATTTACTTTAAAACTGAGACCAGATATAAAACACACCACCACATCCTTAACTTGTAAAGAAGATAGGCTGGTAAATATATTTTTAAAAATCAGTTATATAGTGTGGACATGGTTTTCAGCAAAGAAAACCCTAGTCCCTGTTTCTACTTAGGGTTGTGATAAACGGAACAGACTTGAGTTGCAGCCAAAGAGATTTAGATTAGACATTAGAAATAACTTCGTATCTCTACAAGACATTCAAGACTGCCTGGGGATTTTGAGAACAACTTTGCTGAAATGCTTAGATCCTAGTCTTCTTGGAACTAGAAGGGATTATCGATGATATAGATGGCCTTTGAAATTTGAGATTCTGTCCACCAACTCTATAGATGTGAAGATCTTAACTGATATACTGAGAATTTCCAGCAAGACAAAGAGGACACCGAGGAACAGAACAAGAAAGCTCGGCCCTCAGTCCTCATAAGAACCTATTCTAACATGAGAAGCTAGTGGTACCCAGCAGGACCAGAGGCAACCAAGAACCACTCCAGGTTATTGCTATCCATCCATCAAAAAACATTTGTAGAGAAGCATTCGAATTCAATACTGTGCAAGATGCTCTGCAGAATGAATATAAAGAAAGAATAACATCATTGCTGATTCTTAAAAAGTTTACAATCAAATTTGAAAAGACCCACACATATGAAATAATTTTAAAAATATAAAACAGCACTGGATAATCAAGGGTGAGCACTGCTGAACGTAAGGAAAGATCATGGGCTGGGCTTACTGTCAATGAGGAAGGATTTCTGATGAGCCCTGTGGGATGGATGGAACTTGAACAGTCACAGAAGAGTTGAGGGCATTTCAGATTTTGGCTAAACGTGGGCTAAAACCTGAGAGAGGAATATTCACGAATATCAGGGAATGCTATTAAATGGAGGGTTCTGGCTATAGTGCCGATGTTTTTAGAGAGCACGGGAAGTGATGAAGTGAAACAGTTGATTAGTGGTGTGTGGTCACAGAGTGCTTTGAAAATCAGCCAGAGAATTCTAGACTTGAGGATGGAGGGGGAAAGAAGCCAGTGTGTGTTCTTGAGTAGTGCAGGGATACATTGAACCATGTTTCCAAGATTTATTTGGCAGTAGTTTTCACAATTAAGTATTTCATATGGATTAGGTATAAAATGAAAGATCTGCATGCTTTTCCTACTCCTTTTTTATATTAAAATATAGGAATTTTTTGTTGTTGTTAAATGACTACTCTTAATTATGTTAGAACACACTTAAGAAAAGAAGCCTAGGTATAATTGGATAACCTTATCATTAGTCAGACAGCCTGTGCTGAGCCCTAACCCTGGAGCTTAGAACCCTTTCTCAATGATTTGTTCTTTCGATTTTCACTACATCTAAGCACTATTTCTCAGAAAATAGTAATAACAGTATTAACAGCTAACCTGGCAAATACGAAATATTTGGACTTCTTAAATGTAGAATCTCAACAGTTTTATTTCAAATCCACAACGTAATGCTTATATAATGTTCATATGCCATGGGAAAGGGCATCAGGGTTAGACTTGAAGACTCAGTGGTCAGAGCAGCAGGCCGAGCGCTGAACTGAGGGCAGGAAGCTTGGGCTCTGTCTTATCTCTGTCTCCTCAGTGGTTTTCCTTAGGTCACTTCCCCAGTCTAGGGTTTATCTAAAATTGAGGGGGATTAAGTTGGATAAACTAAAAAAAATTTTTCAGCTTAAACTTTATGTAAAAATACATTTATTTATGTATCAGTGGTTCTAGCTTGAGTGTAGTCTGATATATTTTAGGACATAACTGGGCATATTTGGCAGGTGGGTAGGAAAGTCTAGTTGCATCAGAATAGAATTCTCTTAGGAAAATAACCCATTCTTAGAGAGTCAAGCACACACACTTAGTTCAAAAATAGTTCTCTAGAGCCGGAGAATGGAGACAATATGGTGTATATTGTCTGCTATTTGGAGCCTCTTTGGCCCAGCCCCTGTGGACTGGTGATGGAATTCTAGAAAAAATTTAAAGACATAGGAGTACAAATTGCTCAGAAGACCAGTTAAATCAGTTGAGTATTTTCAACTGCAAGGAATCAAAATCCCTGACTTAAGCCGACATAAACAATAAGAACACATACCTAAACAACTAGATTTCAAAGGTAGGGTAGTATTAGTTTCATCTTAAGACTGGTTCTCTTCATGCTCACAATTTGGCTTCCAGGGGCAATGGGATCTACATTCTTCCTGGTTTACATTGAAGCATGAAAAATATAAGTCCTTCTTTTTATTCTGCCTGTATCATCTCAGATTATGTGCCCATCCCTGGCCTAATCACAGTGGCTGGGGTACTGTCATTGACTTGAACTCACCAGGTTCTATCCTTAGTGATCCAGATGGAGGTCAAATCCCCCTGAGTTGTGTGGAAGAGGGGTAAGTTTCTGAAAAGTACTTTGGTTCTGTAAGCTACTAATGAATATTCTGCAGGGGATGAACATCTTCCATGACTCTGATCTACTGGTCTGGGGAGGTGGGGAGAAGAGAGCATCATCTAGTGGGTGAAAAAACTTACCTTGAGGGCACTTACTGTTACAGTGCCAGTTCCATTTTTGCCCACCACCCAGAAAGCCAAACACCAAGATGATGAGATTGCAGCAGAGAGAGAGTTTAATCACAAGGCAGCCAAGTGAGGAAACAGGAGAGAATGAATCACAAATCCACTTCCCCCAAAATAGGGACTCAGGGATATTTATGGGGTAGGGAGCAAGGTGGTCTGAAATGATTGGAGGTGAGGAGAGATAACGTAATTGATGATCTGCACAAGTGCATAGTCAGGTTTCATGCCTCCTAATAGGACGCATGTCCACAGAATGGCTGTGTCAGCATGTCCTGAGGGTGGAGTTTTAACCTCTTGATATCGAGGGTCTGCTTATCAGACATACGTCTGCATGGGCCCAGCTGATGGGTTGGTGGTCTCAACTGGCCTGAAGTGGGCAAGGGGTTCCAATTCCTGAAAAAAATAGCTCAGACGTCCATTACCATGGTGACCCCAACTCCAGGTAGATGTTGTCTATAGGAACCTAGTGGGAGTCAGATAGCATATTGCCTGAACAGCACAATTAACAATGGGTAAGTTTATCATGCAGATTTAAGTCCTTGCCTTCTGTTCTGACAAGTTTGTAGGTTAGGCCATCCCCCTGTCTTCTTCCTGGTACAGGGAACAAGATACCTTTGCAAATGGAGATTTTCTTTACAAATGTAAATGTCTCTTTCAAAGGATGACTGGAACTAAGACTGGCTTAGCAAGGACCCTCCCTGATACCTGGAGATGTCTATGGTGATGGCCTATTCTGGGGGCAGGCCTCCCATCCCAAACTCTTTTGATCAGTTAGTGGGGGTGGGGGGTCATAGTGTCTTTCCGGCAGAGACATATTTTGGGGTGGCCAATTCTGATCCCCTCCCCTACCCACCCCCGCCCCCCGTCACTAGCCGCTTAATTGTCAATGGCTAATTGTTTGCCGGTTTCATCACTTTGAGGGTTGTTGACAGTGTGGGTGTCTGTGATAGTTTTGTAAGAGTTGAGAGGACATATGTTTCTCAAACTAATAGGCCTTGCAAAATGTAGTTCTGATGCTTATATTCTTTACTATGAATTGCATTTCTCATTCACTGCTATTGATTTGGGTGGAAATCGCGTGTTCCATGCAGCTGGAAGGAAGTCGCCTAAGAGAAGTTAGCAAATATGTGTGAGGATTGGAGACCATACCAAATGTACAGATGAAGAACCTGCTGCTGGGATTTGGGATGAATGAAAATTCAAGAAATGCATTTGGACAGACCTCTGGGGATTTGGCTAAAGCAGAGAATGGAAGACATTTTTTAAAATGTTTTTTCCTTGATTCTTGGTATAATTATACTTTAAATCATGAATCCAGCCTATTTCTTGATAGGTGGGTTTGAACTGCAGAAATTCTAGTTCAACTTTTACCTCTGCTGATGGCATCATTTTAATGGTAATGCCAGTTGATATATACCTCCTTCCTTTAGCAATTAGACCTCCTTGAGCTTACTAGAGGAACTGTGCCTCCTAGCCCATTCAGTGCTTCTACTTTGCCTGTAAACTGGGAGCCTGGTTGTGGCCTAACTGAATTTCTATGCTCATAAGTGTGGTTTCCTGATAAGGAAAATGAAACCTTGTCTCCCTGTCATTATGAGCCTAACATGCATGCTAACTTTTTTTTTAAACTGTGCATCTGACTCACACTGAACAATCCTATTTCTACTCCAAAGGAAAAACGTTAAATTTAAATTCTGTGTCTGTAAGGCATTTTAAAGTTAATCGGGCCCTTTGGGTCTAATTTAATTTGTGTAAGATTGCTGTTGGTGATTAGAATAGCTATTTAAGATTTTTGTTAACAGTCTGTTACGTGGTCTTAATGGAAACACTCCAAAACCAGTCTGTTCACTTTCCCCTGTCAAATTCAGGTTACGGAGCCTTCACAGATGTTGTAAGCAGACATTGATATGAAAAGGGGATAGAACACAAATTAAAATCATAAGTGTACTCAAACTGCCAACAAGAGCTTTGGTTAAAAACATCTGTCACATAAAAGCAAACGTTCAGAGCTATTGCGTCTTGTAACAATTGTCTTTATTTTTCATATCTTTGGTATTTTCATCATTTTATGTTACTGCTCCCTTTGGAACTTTTCTTAGGAATGATTGCTTTTTTTTTTTAACATCACTGATTTCTCTACACAAACAGCATTTGTAAAGCTTTGGTACCAACACTATAAAGTAAGAGACTCCCAAGCATAAATGGAATTCTAATGGTCTTATGGAATTGGAAGTCAACTGACTGTTGCAGAGCGCTTGAAAAAGTGAATGTATTTAACTTGCAGAGGCCCATATTAAATCAAACGAGCTCTTTGATTGCTCCTACAAGGTTATTTTTCATCGTTTAAAATTTTACAATTACCATCCTTACAGACTTAAAATGACCATGAGAAACACTTTGGTCTAGTTGTCCCTTTTGTACAATCAAGGAGATTTCAGGGTGCTGTCGAGTTAGTCTCCTGTTATTTGTTAAAATCAGACATTTTAAATTCAGGTTTAAGATTTTATTTCTCTCATTACTTTGTTACATAGCTTTTAAATTTTTATTCCTTTATTCTATGTTCATTTTCTGTTATCCAGGCTTTGCATTTCAAAACCAGAGCCTTTCTAAAGTTCATCTTCCTGTTGCTTTTCTCTTCCATCTCCTGGATTTCTTCCCCCCTCCTTTATTCTTATTTCTTTTGTAGAGTGAGAGACTTCCCTGAGAGCATGTTAAGCATCCTATGAACTGCAGCTAAGCATCCACTCACCAGCAGCAATAACAAGGAGACAATGACCACCATGTCCCAGCACCACGTTCCACTGCCCTGGAACACGCCTTTGCTTCTTGTGTGGCGGGGGAGGGTGGGGGCTGTGCAGGGCAGCACAGATACTCAAGACTGTAGGCAAATAGTTTGAAAGTAATCAAGTTACTCATTGATGGGAAGTGGTTGCTAACGTTTATTTATTCTTGATTTAACCTTAATGGTGATAGGTTATGATATTGCAATTTTTACATTACAATCATTCAGGTGATTGAGGACTTAAAACTTATGTGGAAAGCATTACCTTGATAGTCATTTGGCTGGAGGTTCACCATAAAGTAATCTTATTCTAAAATGATTTTAAAAAGTGTATATATTCATAAAAGTGGAACATAAGATTTAGATTAACCCTATTCCTTAATTTAGAAAAGAAATCTCCAGTTTATAGCGTTTTATTTAATGGGTAATTGACATTAAGGAAAGGGATGTAAAAAACTAATAGAAAAGGTGGTGGATCATACCACCCCAATCCACTCTCTTCCTGATCACCCGAAGCTGGTCACCACTCTCTCCTTCCTTAGGTTGTCATTTGTACCATCTATAAGATTACATTAGCTCTCACTTTTCTTTCATTCAAAACAAGATCTCTTTTATACTAAAGCTGGGAATATGTTTGATGTCACGAATGCTGAGACTCAAATACAAAGGCCCAGCGATCACATTTTCTCCCATAACTAATTATGTAATTTAAAAGTTTGGTCAAGCCTTTGTATTTTCTCCTCAAATACATTTTAAAAGTTTTTTTTTAGACTAAACTTTTGTTTCTACACCCTGACAGTAATGATAAAAACACTCATACCTCCCCCATTCCCACATGTCTATCATATTTTTAATACTCTTGATGAAAACATGAGATCACTGGGATTAAAGTAGAAAGATCTGGCAGCCTTTTCATATTTACTTAGACTGTGGAGATCTGATTTGAATGTGAGCGCTCTTTATAAGTCTCCAGCTACCCTCCTGCGTGGAGCTTTACCAGCCGTGACTCCATTTTAGGAGCTGTGTTTGCTTCTCTGTTGCATCTCCTTCGTTGTATCTGCCTTAGTACATGGTGTGCTGGTAAATGTTAACAGTTGGCTCTGGTGGGGGTAGGGATGACAATTTGTAGCATTTGCCGATTTCTGTGGGGTAAATCCTTTCAGCACTGCCAATTTCAAACTACCAACTTGACATCACTAAACCCCAAATTGGGAAGTGTTCTGCACAGTGGGCTCTTGGGAGCAGGTACATGCTGGCTCAGGGATTATTAAAACTACTGTTAAAAACAAGACAACAGGCCCCAAATGGAGTTGCTTATGCTAAGCCTCACATCACCAAACTGAGACTTAATAACAGTTTCGTCCCTCCCAGAAATAGAATCTTAAACCAGTAGATAAGGAATCACCTGATCAGTACTAGTTAGGTAACCTGCCTGATGGACCCCTGCCATCCCCTAAAGGAAAGTGACCTTGCAGTAACTAACCTGGTTTTCGTCTAGTCTAACTTTCTGTTCCCACTGTCTTCTGCCTACAAAAGTCTTTCATTTTGCACAGCTCCTCGAAGCTCCTGTCTATCTGCTAGATTGGATGCTGCCTGATTGTAATTAATTTGTGCTCAAATATACTCTTAAAATTTTTAATATGCCTCAGTTTATCTTTTGAAACTACTCAACAAGCATGTACGCTCTGTGAGTCCACTGCGTTTGTTATGTGCTGTTGAAAGGAGAGGATACATAAAGTAATGTCCCTAACAAGGGAGAAGGAGACTCAAAGCAATGACCAGAGAAAGGCAGTGTGCAATAGTGACCCACAAACTCCACTGAAGGGACTCAGAGACAAGTTCTAAAGAAGGGCCCCTTCGTGGGGGAAGTGTGCTCGAAGGGATTTTACCACCCAGAGGGAAGGGAAGAAGGCACTTCAGGCAAGGGAAGGCTTGAAGGCTGCAATAGTCGTGGCATGTTCTTAGAAAAGACAAACCAGATTTTCAGTCACCAAGACTGCCCTGATGAGCCCAATGGAAAGCTTTTCATGCTGTTACAGGATATTCGTTTCCCACCTACCAGGCATTTTTTACACATGGTCCTGCTTTTGATCCTCACTATAACCTTGAAAGACAGGTCTAATAGGTGTTGCTATTCTTATTATCCTCATTTTGTAAATAAGGAAACTTAGAATAAGGGAAGTTAAGAACCTTCATGGACTCCTGGAAGCCCAGGTCCAGAATACTTTATCCCATACTTTACTGTCTGAGAGCCCGCCCTGAGCTTCCTTGCTGAGCTGTACATCCATACAGTGGCCTCTCAAACTGCAGGGCCCCTCAAGCGCATGAGCATGAGCCATTTTTTAAATAAACTGAAAGACTGTCTCAGTGGCTTTATAAAGAAGAACCAAGTCTTCTAATGAAGTCATTATCTACAACATTTATTCAAGATACTGCAAGTCTGCTTTGGAAATAGACCAGTGACTTGAAATAAATAAATGAACAAATAAATAAAAATTTTAAGTAAATGGCTTTACCTTATTTATTACTTCTTTGTTTACTTCCACAAAATGCTTGAGACAGCTCACGATGAAGGGTTCTTCTGGTTGCAAGTGACAGTAACCCAGTCAGAAACTGGCTGAAGCCATTAGGAACATTTATTGGTTCAGTTAACCTAACTAGAGGATGGGCAGGGGTGTTTGTTATTTTAGCATATATTTATATATATGTGTGTGTGTGTATAGAAACAATATACAGCTTTTTGTGTGTTTATAAACTACATAAATGTTATACTATTCAGTTTATTCTCTGTAGTGGACACTGTGATGTGGTCACTCAGATCTTCAGGGCAAGGCACTTTTTCAATCCCATTTGGGAGAGTTGACCACAGTTGAATCCCTCACTGGGACTTTCCATTGGCCAAAGGGAGCTACTTTGCCCAAAGTCACACCACCCTCCCTGTAAGCATCCACTGCCTGTTGGATGGGGTTGGGGAGGCAGTAGAAAGACCCGGCCTTCTTGCCTCAATGCAGGGCAACTCTAGGGAGATCCTGAGGGAGGGATCCCAGCTCCAGAGCTCCCCATGGAATTAACTGAGGCCTCTGTTGCAGCTGAGCTGTGATTCAACTTCTCCCACTCATAGTCCTGCTTCCCTCACTCACTTACAGGTGTTGATCCTGAGGGCAGTCCTCAATAAACTTTCTGTATGCTATTGCACACAGGCAGAATCTGTTTCCAAGGGAGCCTGAGCTATGAAATTCTACAACTTGCTTTTGACGTAGATCATATTCTAAAGATTTGTCTGCACTGATGTGTGTCCAGTGTACTTATTCTAACCACTACATGGTATTCTATTCTGTGATAAAACACTCTTATTTAATTATTCACACACTGGGTAAAGTTGCTAGTCCTTTTATGCAGTTACAAAAGTGTTGCAATGAATACCTAGCCTATGTCATTTTGCACATGTTAGAGAGGTTCTTTAGGGTCTATACCTAGATGTGGAACTGCCAGATTATAGGGTATGTGGGCCTTCAAATTTATTAAGTACTACTAAATTGTTTCCAAAATGATTGTAGCAATTTACTCTCTCAACAATTATTTTTAAGAGCTTTTCTTCTCCCTCATCCTCATGAACATTCTGTATTGTCAGATTAAAATGTTTTCTTTGCCAAGCCAATGAGTGTAAAGGGCCACCTCAATATTGTTTTAGTTTTAATTTCTCTGGCTACTGGTGAGATTAACCACCTTTTCACATGTTTTATTGGTTATTCAAGTTTCTTCTTCTATAAATTACCTATTTACATTCTTTGCTCATTTTTTTCTATTGGGTTATCACTTTTTTCTCATTGATTTGTTGAAATTCTTTACATTCTAATAATGGTCTGCTCTGCAACTATCCTAGTGTGTGTGCCTTGCTTTTGACTTTGTAAATGGTATCGTGTGGAGGATTTTTTTTTTAAGTTTAAGATATTCAAGTTTATTCTTTTTTATGGTTTATGTTCTTGAATTTTATATAGTAACTACTTCTCTACCTCAATACTATAAAGAAATTATTTTCTGTTTTCTTCCAAATTTTTACAATACAGTCATACACCATATAACAGCGTTTCAGTCAATGGACCACATACAAAAGTGGTCCCATAAGATGAGTACCATATAGCCTAGGTGTGTAGTAGGCTATGCCATCTAGGTTAGTGTAAGTACACTCTGTGATGTTCGCACAATGATGACATCACCTAATGACACATTTCCCAGAATGTATTCTTTTCATTAAGCAGTGCATGACTGTATTGCTTTTTTCACATTTCAGTTTTTCATCTATCTGAAGAGCCAATTTCCCCAAAGCTACTAATTTGTAAAGCTGCTTCTGTCATATGCCAAATGCCTATATATAAGTTCTTAAGTTTCTAAACTTCTTTGTCTTTGGTGTTCTGAAGTTTCACTGTGATGTATCTAACTATGGTCTGATTATTTTCATTCAAGAGTGAGGGCAAAATAGAGTTTCAGAGAATCAAATCCTAAGAATTGACTAAATCCTTGAAGAAAGAACTACTGAAGGATATACTTCAGGAAGAAGGAAATTGAAACCAGGTGAGACAATAGTGATTCAAGAAGCAATGGGTCTTTGCTTTATTTGGCAAAGATGCAAGTAAAACAAAACAAGCACTGACTATCAGACAATAATCATAATGCATGTTGGATATTCTAAGGGTTAACAGCCAATCTCTTAACTATATCATAAAAGGTAAGAAAGAGAAAGGCAGAGAAAATAGCAAATAGAATAAATAGAAGGTACAAGATTTTGAGAAATCTGTGCTGGTTGACATAAAATTTGGTGTTTTTCTCTTTTTTCCGTTAAGCTAATTAATGAAAAATAGCATATTATTGCTTTTTTAAAAAAAATTAAGAATTTGCAGATATTTTCAGTTTGAAATAGTATAGGCAACTTACTAATGTTATTTTAAGCTTTAAAAAGTAAGTGAATAGCGAAAAGATGAAAGCAATCCAAGTATCCATCAATGGATGAATGGATAAAGAAAATGTGGTATATACATACAATGGAATATTATTCAGCTTTAAAAAGGAAATTCTGACACAAGCTACAACGTGGATGAACCTTGAGGACACTATGCTAAGTGAAATGAGCCAGTCATCAAGAGTCAAATACTGTATAATTCCACTTATATAAGGTATCTAGAGTAATTAAATTCATAGAGACAGAATATAAGTGGTGGTTGGCAGGGATGAGGGAAGAAAAGAATGGGGAGTTATTGTTTAATGAATACAGAGTTTCAGTTTTGCAAAAGATGAAAAAAAATCTAGAAATGGATGGTGATGATGGTTGCACTGCAATGTGAATTTACTTAATGCCACTGAACTGTACAGTTAAAAATGGTTAAGATGGTAAAATTTATGTTATGTGTATTTTAAGATGATTTTTAAAAATAAATGAGTAAAATTGTCTTTGGATCTGTTTTATAATGTGTTCAGGGGTGAAAGCACTTGTGAAAGAGGAGTCAATTGTTTTTGACTCCAAGTCCAGTCTGATAGTGTCATATCTTATTCACCTACCACAAGATCATGTCCAACTCGTCCCTACTCACTGAAGTCAGTTTTTCTAATAATTCTAGAACTTATTTCCGCTGTCTATTAGTATTCTAAGTCTAGGTCAGGCCCTATCATTTTTTACTTTGATTAACCCAATAAAATCCTAACCAGTCTCCCTGTTCCCATCTATTTTTCGTACTTCAAGCTGAGTGATCTTCCAAAAGCATGAAGCTGTTAAAAAAAAAGGAGGTGGGGGGGAAGAAGGCTAGAGGAGGAGATAGTGGTTAACAATGTGAAATAAGGCAGAATAGTCAAGGAGAAACTGCAGCCTGAGAAACAGTTGATGGATTGATGTCTTTCAGGAGAGTTTAAGTCATGGAGACAGAAGCCAAATGATAAGGAGTAAGGAAAAAGTCAAAAAAGTAAAATGAAATTGCCTGTCAGCCTAGAATTATCTCTCCCCACTTGTCTGCCTGGCAAACACTTAGTCTTTTAAAGACCAAATCAATGACATCTTTTTCACAAAGTCTTCCATAATATCTTCAGGAAAAGTTGCGAGCTTCCTATTTCCCATATCAGAGTGCCTTGTTCATGCTTTTATTATGGAATTCATTAAATCCCCCTAATTAGTTATCATCACTTTCTGTCACTAGACTGTAAGCCCATGGGAGCAGATATTATTTTCTATTTATCTTTGTATCCCCAGATCCTAGCCTGATGGGAACAACACCAGTGCTAGTTGAATGAATGCATGGTGTTGAAAACATCTCTAAGTTTGAGGTGATCTTAACCTAATTAATTATTCCCCACCCAGACAACAGCTACTACATCAGTCTATTGAGAATCTATCTCCCTGACCTCCCTCAGGCACAGGGACATTATGCATTGATATGATACCCCCTCGTAAATCCCATCAAAGAGGTCTAGAAATAGTTGCATGATAGAATAGTATTTTATGCATAACACACAGGCAACCACTGATTCTGCCTGTAGCCAGCCACGGATCAACACATTTTGTGCATAACCTGTAATTTCTTCTGTAGAGTCTAATTTCAACTCCAATGCTCCCAACACTTTTGTTCAACGGTTGACATACAGACCAAATCTGGCCAACTGCCTGCTTTTGTAAATAAAGTTTTATTAGAACACAACCATGCTCATTAATTTACCTATTATCTATGGCTGCTTTCACACAACACCAGCAGAGTTGAGTAGTTGCTACAGAGACAGTATAATCTAAAAAGCCAAGCCTATTCACAGTCCTGACCTTTAGAGAAAAAGTTTGCCAACCCCTGTTTTAGTTAATAAGTTAAAACTGTGTATGTCAACATGATTTCACGTCTTATGCCATGTTAGGTGAATAGTACAATCTTTTGATTTAAGCTTTATGTATTATACCCAAATCATGTCTATCATGAAATGCATTTTTCCACTTTCCATAGTCTCAGATGTTTAAGTAAAAGAAATGAATGCAGTAACATAATTCAGGATGTTACTATTTTTAGGTTAGCTCTTCACCCACTGTACTTCTCTGTCATACACATGGCGCTCTTAAAATTGTAGATGAAGATTCACTTTAACTTATATTAGTAACTTCTGTTAAATTATACTGGATTGCTTATTAAGTGAGCATTATTATCCACATTAAGTCTGTCACCAATGAAAAAATTACACACAAAGAAGAGTGTAATCCCTTCATTAGCCTGAGGCCCTGGGTGTGCCTGAGTAGGCAGAGAGGCCTGGAATATTCAGCTTTCCATGTGGAGTTCTGACTTTGCTGAAAGATGTCTAGAAACTGATGTATGCAGGCAGCTCCCTGCTGGCTACACATCTGTACAGAACTCAGAAGCCTTGTTTATTTCAGCAGAGGTCTGGGATAAATTATCCTTAATAATTTGGCTCCTGAAATAGTTGTTTCAAATGTTAGACCACGGTGAAGTTGCATATTGTGGGAGCGATCACATCTAAATCATGACTCTTTTATTTTTTCAGAAGTCAAAAGCTCCATGGAACTTTTATCCTGCATCTCCAGGCCCTGAATAGTCCTTAGCACATAATAGGTACACAATAAACATTTGTTGAATAAGTTTATTAGGTAAATTCCTTCACAAATACTGGAAATCCTAGAGGGTGTTTTGAAGATCAAGGAAAGTTTAAGCTCCTTCACATTTAGTATAGATGTTGAACTTCAAGGCATTAGAGCATTGTTTGGCCATATTTAGAAGAAGTAAGTGTGTGTGTGTGTGTGTTTAAGATAACTTTATGACAGGTGCACAACCTATACACTGAGGATAATGCAGAACATCTAAGGAGGGGACAAGACTTAATTTCTGTATATGATGAAGAAAGTTACAAGAGTCTGTCACTCTTACCCTAACGAGGAGAACAGGCCAGAAATGTTACAAATTCATAGTTTGTCTTATTGCTATTTTTATCTACTTGTTTTATACCCATCAGAGAATCTATGAAGCAAAAAACCTAAATTAACAAAATTTTAGAAAGAATCAAGCTCTCCCTAGAAAAGGAGTCCCACAAATGTTTTCATTCCTAGGGACATGTTGGAAGGATCATAGAAAGGAGGGAGAAACTAGCCTATCTTGAAGCAAACTTGTGATGATTATATGTGGGCTGGCATAATAGATTAGAATCACAAGGTGCCCAGTAACAGAGCTATTCTGTATCCACTCAGCCTGCACTGAATGCATGAGATTATTATGCTGAAAGTTGATGCCAGGGCAGGAGAGCTGAGAAATATCCTCCAGAGGTACACCAAGTCTTCCACAAGTACAAGTGGCCTGCTGAAAGTGGAAGCAAGGCAGGAGAGATGAGAGAGATTCTCCAAGGAATATGAATATTATTGATTGCAAGGCAGTGGCCCAGTGAAGCTTTGGTACCAGGTAGCAAAGCTGAGAGGAGTCCTCTTCTAAAAGCATGGGCTTTCACCTAGTGCAAGGTGGCAGCCTGTAGAAGCTGGGGGCAAAGCTGAGGAGAAATGCCCCCTATTCCAAGGTACACTAGGCCTTTACTGAGTACATTATAGCTGCCTACCAAAAGCTGGGGTAAGGGCGTCAGAGTGGAAAGAGATACCCCAAGCTTCTATAATGTGGAGGCAGAGCTGTAGAGCAAAGAAAATACCACAGCAACCCAAAAAGTTGGTAGCTGGGCTATAAAGCATAAAAAGGTTTTTCATAGTTTGGAAGGCTGGGGGCTGGGCTGTGAAGCTTGGAGGAATTTCCAGAGTCCTGCAGGCTCTAGATTTCTAAGTTATACTGAAAGGAAAGTCCTGATTCCCCTCTTAAAATGTACAAAACCAGTTATGAACTGAATCTAAATGCCTGCAACAAAGCTTGGAACCAGCCCAACTACAGATCAGATTGACCAGTCCCCCAACCATAGAGGACTGACAGAGCAAGGGCCATGCTATTTGACAGGAGTAAATATTATTTCCCCCCATCCCTATTGTTCTTTTAAGCTACATGGTTGGCATATAATGACAAAATTGTGAGATACTAAGAGTAGTAGGGCCATGTGACCCATAGTCAAGAGAAAAGAAAGTCGTTAGATACACAGATGGCCCAGATTTTAAAATAGGGGAAGCTGGTCATGAAATATCGTATATGGAAACTATATTATCTTTGCACCTTTTTGTAATCTAAAACTATAATTTTTAAAGGAGTTTGTTTTAAAACATCTGTGGGACAATACCAAATCATCTAATATACGTGTAACTAGTGGCCCAGAAGGAGAGGTGAGAGAAAATGGAGCAGAAGAAATATTTGAAAAAAAATAACAGCCAAGAATTTTCAAAATTGATGGAAAACACCAAGCCACACATTTAATAAGTTCAGTGACTACCAAGCAGGATTAATACACCCCACCCCATGCACACACATCTAGGCACATTATAGTCAAACTGGTGAAAACCAAAGGTAAAAAGAAAATCCTAAAAACATTCCAAGAAAACACACATTACATTCAGAACATCAATCAGAATGATGACTGATTTGTTTAAAAAAAAAAATGGAGGCCAGAAGACAATAGAATAACATCTATGTGGAGTGGAAAGAAAAAAAAATTAACATAGAATTTGATATTTATCTCAGCAGTGTTTAGTAGTTTTAACAATGTTTTGTGTGTGTGTGTGCACGTCTATGTGTCCATAACAGCAATGCTTGATAGTTTTACCAATGTTTAAGATAGATGACAGATAGATTGATAGATACTGAGACAATGTTCATAGATAAAAGATTGAATATTAAGATGTCAGTTGTTTCCAAATTGATCTATAGATTCATCACAATCCCAATTGAAATCTCCAAAGGCTGTTTTTTAGGAAATGACAAGCTAATTCTAAAATGCATTTAGAAATGCAAAATGTCCAAAATAGCCAAATTAATGTTGAAAAACAAGAAGAAAGTTGGAGGATTAACCCTACCTGTTTTCAAAGCTGAGTATAAGGTTGCATTAATCAAGATGGTTTAATTTTGTCATAAAGATAGACAAAGAGATAATGACACAGGTTAGATAGTCCAATAATAGACTCTCACATATATGGACAACTGATTTTTGACACAGGTGCAAAAGTAATTCAATGGAGAAATGATAGTCTTTGCAACAATGGTGCTGGAACAATTGTATATCCATATTAAAAAAAAAGAACTTTGATCTACCCATCATGTCATATACATTAGTCAACTCAAAATAAATTATATAGATAAATGTACAATGTAAAACTATAAATCCTCTAGAAAAAAACATAGGAGAAAATCTCTGTTACCTTGGTTTAGCAAAGATTTCTTAGCTGCAATACCAAAACCATAACCCACAAAAGAAAAATGTGATAAATTATACTACATCAAAATTAAAAACTTCTGCTCCTGGAGAGATGCTGGTAAGAGAATGAAATAAGAAGCCACAGACTGAGAGAAAATATTTCTAAAGCACATATCTGATACAGGATTTATATCTAGAATATATAAAAAAATTCAATACTCAAGGGAAGAAACAACCCAATTAAAAATTGAGCAAAAAATTTAAATAGACATTTTACCAAAGAACGTACACAAATGGCAAATAAGCACATGAAAAGATGTTTATCATCATCAGGAAATGCAAATTAAAAACCATAAAAGACTGACTGTTTCCGTCTTGGGGAGGATGTGGAGGAGATGCAACTCTTATATGTTGATAGTGGGACTGTAAAATGGTCCCACCACTTTGGAAAACTTTTTAACAGGTTCTTAAAAAGGGAAACATACACTTCCCACATGACCCATCCATTCCACTCTGTGATAGTTAATTTTATGTATCAACTTGACTGGGTCACGGGTGTCCAGATATTTGTTAAACATTATTTATGGGAGTGGTCTGTGAGGGTATTTCTAGATGAGATTAACATTTGAATCAGTAGACTGAGTAAAGCAGATTGCCCTTCCCATTGTGAGTGAGCCTCACCCCATCTGTTGAGGGCCTGAATAGAACAAAAAGGCTGAGACAGGATGAATTCACTCTCTCTGCCTGACTGTCTTCGAGCTGAAACATTGGTCTTCTCCTGCCCTTGTATCTGGACTCAGACTGGAATTTACACCATCAGTTCTCCTGGTTCTCAGGCCTCCAGATTCACACTGGAACTACATGATCTGTTCTCCTGAGTCTCCAGCTCATCAACTGCAGATCTTAGGACTTCTTAGCCTCCATATCACAAAGGCTAAATCCTTATAGTACATCTCTCTATCTATGTAGATATATAGATACATAGTTATAGATTTATCTATATAAATATATATTATATATATCCTATTGATTCTTTTTCTCTGGAGAACCCAGACTAATACACGTTCCTAGGTGTTTACCTAAGAGAAATGAAAACATCTGTTTATACAAATACTGTACACAAATGATCATAGCTGATTTATTAATAATAGTCAAAAACCAGAAGTAACCCGAATATTTCATCAGGTGAATGCATAAACAGAATGTAGTATATCTATACAATTAAAACTACTCAGCAATAAAAAAGGAACTATTCATATATACAACCATATGGATGAATCTCAAAATCATAATAATGAGTAAAAGAAGCTAAATATAGAAAACTATGTATGGTATAATTCCATTTATATAAAGTTCTAGAAAAAGCAAATTAATCTATGGTAAAAAATTGATCAGTAAAGGGAGCATTGGACTGCAAAGGGATATGAACAAACTTTTGGGGGTGATGTGAATGTTCTATGTTTTGATTATGGTTCCAGTTTAATAGGGATGAACATCTGTTAAATTCATTAAATTGTACACTTTAAATGGATGCAGTTCATTGTATGTAACTTATAGCTCAATGAAGTCATTTTTTAACATGGATATATACCTTTATACATATGCAAGTGCATAAAAAATGGTTTGGACAGTCACCTCTGTACAGGGAAACAGATTGTGAACTTTACCTTTTTGCTCTATATAGTTCCAGGTTTAAAAAATTTACTGTAAAATATATTTATTGTAAAAATTAGAATATAAAATAAAAATGTGTAGCTTCATAACAAAGATTGGGGAAGTATAGAAACCTTTAAGAAAAATTACAGATTACCCATAATGTCATCACTCAGAAAGAGCCTTCTTAGCATTTTAGTTCAATTTAAACTAGTATCATGTGTTGGGTATTCCCGGGAGCATGATTGCACAAATGCACATAAAGTTGAGATCATTCTGTATGTAATTTTTGCATCCTGCTTTTCTATTGACTATTACATTGTAAGCATTTCAAATGTCTTTAGCTATTGTTTGAAAACATGATTTTTATGGAAATATAGTGTTCCACTATATGGAAGCACTATAATTTATTTAACCAATTCCTTATTGTATTTTATTAAATTAAATTTATTAAATTTAATACATATTATTAAATGTATTAAATTAAGTACTGTATGTAGTGAATTTAACATATTCCCACTGGATATGTGGATTATCCCCCCCCCTTTTTTTTTTGCTGAGGAAGATTGGCCCTGAGGTAACATATGCTGCCACTTTTCCTCTTTTTTGGTATGTGAGCTGCCACCACAGCATGGCCACTGACAGATGAGTGGTGTAGGTCCACACCTGGGAGCCAAACCCGGGCCACTGAAGTGGAGTGCACCAAACTTAACCACTAGGCCACTGGAGCTGGCCCTATTTCCCATTTTTTATTTATAAATAATGTCCCAATAAATATGCTTATATGTTAATCTTTTCATGCATCTCTATTTATTATCTCAAAATAGATTCCTGGAGGTGGAATTATTGTTTCTAAACAATGCAGACATTCCTCCCTTTGCCCAGTTCTGATATGAATGAGTTTCAGTTAAACACGGCACCATGCAAAGAAAGGGCTGCCTCCATTTTAAGCATGTAAGCAAGTAAGCAGTTAATAGCATGTAAGGCTGTTCACACATATGGCTACATTGCTCTTCCAAAAACTTTTGTGGCACTTCTTTTAAAGTTTCATTTTCTAATTGTTTGTTGCTAATATATAGAAATACAATTGATTTTTGAATATTGACCTTTATCCTGCAAATGTGCTATATTCATTTGTTAGTTCTAGTGGTTTTTTGAAATAGATTCCCATTAGATTTTCTACATAGATGATCACGTTGAATGCAAAAAAGGATAGTTTTATTTTTTTCTTTCCAATCTGGATGCCTAATTTATTTTTCTTGCCTTATTAGAATGCTTGCCTGGCTAGAATCTCCTACAACAGTGTTGAATAGAAGTGGTGATAGTGAACATCTTTTCCTTGTCCCAAATCTCAGGGGAAAAGCATTCAGTCTCTTACCCTTAGTATGGTGTAGTTATAAGTTTTTCAAGAATGCACTTTTTCAGATTGAGGAAGTTTCTTTTCATTCCTAGTTTGCTGCAAGTTTTTATCAGGAATAGATGTTGGATTTTGTGAAATGCCTTTTCTGTATCTATTGATATGATAATATAGTTTTTCTTATTTGGACTGTTAGTATGGTATGTTTCACTGAATGATTTTCAAATATTAAATCAACCTTGCATTCCTGAATAAACCTCAATTGGCCATGATGTTTATAATTTTTATATATTGTTGGATTCAATTTGCTAAAATTTCTATTAGAATTTTGGGGGCTTGTTTATGAGTGACATGGGTCTGTAGTTTTCTTGTAGTGTCTTTGCCAGGTTTTGGTATCAGAATAATACTTGCCTCATAGAAGGTATTAGAAAGTATTCTCTTTGATTTTCTGGAAGAATTGTGTAGAATTGATTTTGTATCTTCCTTAATTGCTTGGTAGAATATACCAGTAAAACAATCTAGACAACGAGTTTTATTTATGGGAAAGTTTCTAGCTGTAGATTAATTTTCTCTGATATAATTTCTCTAATAGTTTTCTCTAATAAGGTTATCTATTTCTTCTTAAGTGTGCTTTGGTAGTTTGTGTCTTTTAAGGAACTTATCCATTTTATCTAAGTTGTTGAAATTATTGGCATAAAGTTGTTCATAATAATTTCTATTATTCTTTTAATATTTATAGACTCTGCTGTGGTATAATGGTGTAGTGGTTGTATTTAAGGCTGTCATTTGCTGCTTGTTCTTTTATTTCATCCATGTTTTTGTTTCTCTATTTATCCTCCCTTTTTTATTTTTAAATCAGATATCTTATAGTATTCCATTTTTATTCTTCTTGGCTTTCTAGCTATAACTCTGCTTTATTTTTATTTTTTATATATGTATTCTAATATTTAACATAATCCTGGGTACTTAGAGTTAATATTGACTGACTTTGGGTAAAATATAAGAATCTCACAGCAATATATGTTCATTTACCATCCCTCCTTTGAGCTATTTTAGTCACATACATGACATCTTTATGTGTTTTAACCCATCTACGTGTTATCATTTTTTAAATTTAAATAGCTTTAGGCCTTTTAATGAAATTAAAAATATATAGTAATTTTTATTTACCCACATATTTCCATTTCTGGTGTTCTTCATTTTTTTCTATATATTTTAATAACTATCTGGTGTTCTGTCCCTTCAGCCTAAAGTTGTTTTTTGTTTTTTCATTTTTGCATTTGCTGTAGTGCAGATCTACTTGCAACAAACTCTTTTTTTACTTATCTAAAAATGTCTTTGTTTTGCTTTCCTTTTTGAAGGACAATTTCACTGGATATAGAATTCTTAATTGACATTTTTCCCCTCAGCAGTCCAAAGTATTCTAACTTCCATATTTTGGCTGTTAGGTCATCTTTTTATTGTCTCCCTTTATATACATGAGTTTTTTCTTTTCCTGTTTTCAAGATTTTCTCATTCTCTTCATCTTTTAGCTGTTTGACTCTGATGTATCTAGGAGTGGTTTTACTTGAGTTCATCCTACTTAGAAGTAGTTGAACTTCTTGGATGTATGGATTCGTATTTTCCATCATATTGGGGAAGTTCTCAGACACAATTTCCTAATATTTTTTTGCTGCTCTTTCTCCTCTTCTCCTAAGATTCTAATTACGCAGATGTTGCACTGCCTGATATTTTCATACATGTCTCTCAGGTTCTGTTCATTTTTTCTTCAGTATTTTTTCTGCTTGCATTGGCTTGGATAATCTCTACCTACCTTTTTCTGCAATTTCCAATCTGTCATTGAGCCTATATAGTTAATTTTTATTTCAGTTTTTATACTTTTCACTTCCATAAATTTTATTTTTTAAAGTTTTCATTTCTGTGTAGAGATACTCTGTATTATTATTCATTGATGCCAAATTTTCCTTTAAAACTTTAAATCTATTTATAATTGTCTGCTAAATCCAATTTCCAGGCCCAGTTGGATTCAACCGCTATTGACTACCTTTATTTCTTTAGTAAAGATCACACTTTTCTCTTTCTAAGCATGTTAATTATTTTCTATTTTGAGACTGGACATTTTATTTAATACATTGTAGTGACTCTGGATTCTGTTGTGTTCTTTGAGGATTTCTGCTTTTTATTCTATTAGACAGTTAATTTGTGTGAATTCAAACTTTAGACTTTCTGCCTATGATGCAGCAGCTGATACTTGCTTTATTCTTACAGTTTCCCACTGCTGCTTTCTAGCCTGGCCTCTTTTGTGTCTGTGTTATCTGTTGGTCAGCCAAGTCTGTGGGCATAGACAGGGCTCACCCTTTCAGTGGTTTCCTTATTTCTAGGGGTCCCACAGCCAGCTGCTTTGCTGGCTAAAGGCTCTGTTCTTCACACTTCAGATGCATTGGCTTCACCTTTCTACAGCCTGAGTTGTTGCATGGTTGAGGAATGTGATTAGTTAAAAAAAATATTTTTTTTAAGCAACTAACTCACAGATATGGCCTCATATAATTTTATCTTTCAAGAGTAGATTTCCTTCTGCATGCTTGTTTGTTGAATCCCTAAGGGCTCCTCCAATATCTGTGGACTTCAGCTGTTTCAGGGATTTGGGGAGAGTTCATGTTCAGAATTTGTGTTTCACTTTTTCTCTTCCTCTCTCACTGCCAGGATTACCTCTTTAAATTTCCAGCTGCTTTTCCATCCCTCAACTCTGGTCTCTGGCACCTTTAGCTAAAAAAGAAATGGTTTTCTTCCACAATTTTCTGCAGCCATAGACACTGGGATTGAGCAGTGCCCTGGGACCAGAAAGCCACAACCTCATAATTCTTACCCTTCTAATTGAAAATTTTTAACTTGAACTCTCCTGCAGCTTCAGTCTATTTTTGGATGTCCCACTGTCTTAAAAGATTTTTATTTTATTTTATCCAGTTTGTATAATTTTTATTTAAAGGGAGGGTTCACGTGACCAGTTCACTCCTCTGCCATTACCCGAAGTAGCAGTTGGTATATATCTTCTTGTAAAATTTAAAAAATATATTTGGGATCATTGTATACAAGTTCTGTGACTTTTTATTAAATAAATTATTCCTTGGTTATTTTTCCATGTCAACACCTATATCATTCTTCTTGGTGGTTTTAGTGTATTTCTTAGTATAATATAATTTAATTTACTTATCCATCCACCTAAATAGGGATATTTAGAGAATCTCCAAATGTGTGTTTTTTACAACAAACTCTGATATTATAAGTGATACATATGGTTTTTGTGAACATATATGATTATTTCCATAAGAAATATTCCACAGAGGGAATTGCTAAATCAAAATATGTGTGCATTTAAAATTTTGGTAGTTAATTCCAAATTATCCTCCAAAATGGCTGAACTAATTTATATCCTACCTACAGGCTAAGAGACTGATCATTCACTTTCTCACATCCTCACTAACCTGGGATATTATCAATTGACGTATTACTTTTAGATTCAGATAAATCAAAAAATGTAAGTCATAATCAATGAGGGCATCATAAAATTTGCATTCTGACCACTTATAATTTATATTTCATTAATGGTTAATGAAGCAGATTCATAGACTACAAGTTCCAAGAGAGCATGGATTTTGTCTGTTTTTGTTCGCTGCCTCATCCTCAGAATAGTGCCTAACATAAAATAGACATTCAGTAAATAGTTCTTGAGTGAATGAATAAAAGAATGAATACATGAAAAAATATAAGTC
Source organism: Tapirus indicus (assembly GCA_031878705.1). Lineage (NCBI taxonomy): Eukaryota > Metazoa > Chordata > Mammalia > Perissodactyla > Tapiridae > Tapirus > Tapirus indicus. Next base: position 60,115,549 of record CM062930.1, read on the forward strand.
AGAACCAGAAGGGATATTGGAAATTATCAGTTTAACTGCTGCAAATGGGCAAGGTGAAGACCAAAGAGTTAATTACCTGTCTAAGATCTCACACCTGGTAAGTTGCAGCAACACGGCTGGACCTCAGGCCTCATGAGTACCTGTTCAGGGAACTGGAAAGTCAGAGGTTATGTAGATGAGGCTAAAGAAAGTAAACTTCACAAAACAAATTGCCAAGTGACCAAGTTTTAAACTAATTAATAATTTGGCATTTATGTAATATACTGACAAAAAAATACATGTAGCATGCGTATATGTACCCATTCCTGTGTTTGTATATGAAAAATACCCTTGCTGTTAAAAGAATGCCCTCCTTTGCACCAAAATCAATTGCTTCTTCATGGCTCCTCTTGTCTTTCTATTTCCTACAGCTGCTCCTAAGCAATGAGGAGTGAGGGAGATGACTTGCAGTAGGTCTCCGTGCATATAAGCTATTTTCCTTATTGTACCTCAGAGATGAGGGTGGCTTAGAGTATAGCAAATTTTCTATATCCTACCCCACTCTGCCAGGTACACCTATGTCTTTCCTCAGCAATGACTATTACTTTCATCTGATTGATGCCTCTTTCAGCCATATAATGCCCAACATCCCAAACTTAGGCAAAATATTTAGCCATGTCTTCGAAACCACAAACATATACTAAAATTTTAGGCTATAGCTGAAATTTCATAACTAAGAGCAGCTCATATCCCTACAGAACCAAAATACAACATCAACATCCCTGAGATTGAAATCTGTGCCATATTCCTGTGGTAACTTCAAAGTTACACTAAAGTCCCCACAGCTGTTATTTTCACTGGCACCTGAAGTGCATAGTGGGTGTGCCTATGATACTTGCAAATCATCACCTAATGCCTCAAAATGACTCAAAACACACACTTTCCCACATGGGAATCTGTGTCAGAGTAGATTCTTCAACAGTAGTGTTTAATACACCAAAGAAAGTTTATTTGCATTCAACTTATCTTCTTTTGAATGTCATGCATGATATATAATTTGATTCAAAGAAATTGCTTCTCTCCTTTTTACTTTTCTGTTTTTGGGGGGAGGGATTCTTTTTTTTGTCATGAAATAACATAAAATTTACCATTTTAACCATTTCAAGGTGTGAAGTTTAGTAGTGTTAAGTATCTTCTCAATGTTGTGAAACAGATCTGCAAAACTTTTTCATCTTGCAAAACTGAAATGCTAAGCTCATTAAACAATAATTCCCTATGTCCCTCTCCCTCCCAGCCCCTGGTAAACTCCAGTCTACTTTCTGTTCCTATGAATTTTACTACTTTAGATACCTCATATAACTGAAATCATGCAGAATTTGTCTTTTTGTGACTAGCTTATTTCACTTAGCATAATGTCCTCAAAGTTCATCTATATTGTAGCATATGACAGGACTTTTTTCCTTTTGAAGGATAAATAATATTCCATTCTATATATAATTATACCATGTTTGGTTATCCATTTGTCCATCAGTGGACACCTGGGTTGCTTTTACCTCTTGGCTATTATGAATAATGCTGCTATGAACATGGGTGTGCAAATATCCTTTCAAGATCTTCCTTTCAGTTCTCTTGGATATATACCCAGAAGTGAGACTGCTGAGTCATATGGCAGTTTTAATGTTTTGAGGTACTTCCATACTATTTTTCACAGTGGTTGCACCATTTTACAATCCCACTAACACTGCACAAGGTTTCCAGTTTCTCTGAAACCACACTGTCACTTGCTATTTTCTGTTTTTTTGATAGTAGCCATCCTAATGGATGTGAGGTAATATTGCAGTTTTGATTTGCACTTTTCTGATAATTAGTGATGTTGAGCATCTTTACATATGCTCTTTGGTCATTTGCATATCGTCTTTGGAGAAATGTCTATTCAAGCCCTTTGTCCATTTTTAAATCAGATTATTTGATTTTTTTGTGGTTGAGTTGTATCCATTTTTAAAAATGTATTCTGGATATGAACCATTTATTGGATATGTGATTTGCAAATAATTTCTCCCATTCCATAAGCTGCCTTTTCACTCTGTTGATTGTGTCTTTTGATGAACAAAAATTTTAAGTTTGATATAGTCCTATTTCTCTATTTTTTCTTTTGTTGCCTGTGCTTTTGGTGTCATATCCAAGAAATCATTGCCAAATCCAATGTCATGAAACTGTCCCCTATATTTTCTTCTAGAAGATTTACTGTTTTGTGTCTTAAGTTTAGGTCTTTAATCCATTTTGACTTATTTTTTGTATATGGTATAAAATAAGAGTCCAACTTCATTTTTTTGCATGTGGATATCCAGTTTTTCCAATGCCATTTGTTGAAGAAAATGTCCTTCCTCCACTGAATGGTTGTGATATTCTTGGCCAAAATCATTTGACCATATATGTGAAGGTTTATTTCTGGGCTCTCTATTCTATTCCATTGGTTTATATGTTTTTATGCTAGTACCACATTGTTTTGATTACTGTAGCTTTGTAGTAAGTTTTGAAGTCAGGAAGAACTTTATTATTCTTTTTGCAAAATTGTTTTGGCTATTTGGGGTCCCTTGAGATTCCTTATGAATTTTAAGATGAATTTTTCTATTTCTGCCAAAAATAATGCCATTGGGATTTTGATAGAGATTGCACTGAATCTGTAGATTGCTTTGGATAGTATGGACATCTTAAGTCCTCCAATCCGTGAAAATAGGATGTCTTTCCACTTATTTGTATCTTCTTAATTTCTTTCAGCAATGATTTGTAGTTTTCAGCATACAAGTCTTTCATTTCCTTTGTTAGGTTTATTCCTAAGTATTTTATTCCTTTTGGTGCTATTGTAAGTGGAATTTTTTTTAAATTTCCTTTTCAGATTGTTTATTGTTAGTGTATAGAAACTACTTTTTCTCAACAGTATTAAATTAAAGATATTTATACAACATAAGCACAGAACCACCAGTTAACTTGTAAAGGAAATCAGACACTGAGCATAGCAGTCTTGTCAATGAAGGATCTCACTTTTCTAAGCTATCTTTTGTGTAATGCTCATTGGAACTTATGTGTGTAGAGAAAATATATTTGATGTGAGGAGCAGTAGAAGACAGATATGCAGATATCTGAGCTAGAAGAACTGATTTTGAAGTTAATGTAAACATGACAAGCTGAAAATAGTACTGGTGGATCCAGTGATATTTTAGAAGACATATTAATAGCCAAAATTTATGGAGAATTGCTCTGTGCTAGGCACTGTTCTCAGCCCAGAATCCATCTTAACTCATTCAATGTGCACAATAAGCCTGTAAGTGACCTAGTTTCTGATTCCCATGGATGTCCCACAGTCCCCTTTGTGCTTGGCCACTTCATAAGAGCAGCACCCAATCAGGGCCCACATACCAGAGGCTTTTTATAATCAGCTGAAGATTTACTGTCAGTTGAACCAAGCTTGAGTACATATGCTTTGAACTTTGAGTCTAGAGAAAACACTTCGTATTTTTCTTTTTAGAAATATATTTTTAAAATTTAACGTTTAATTCTTAATTTTTAAAATTTTGACTATTTTCAAATGTATACAAAATAAGAGAGAATAGTGTAAGGAATTCCCCAATATGCCCATTTCCCAGATTCTGAAATTATCAAGATGTTTCCACTCTTGCTTCATCTTTTCTTTTTCTTCTTCTCTCCTCCTCACCCTCCTGCTCTTCCTCTTTCTTTTTATATAGCCACAATGCCACTATCACACCTAACAAAGTAACAGTATGTTCTTGGTATTGTTTAATATCCAGCCCATAATCAGCTTCCTCAAGTAGTCTCAAAAATTACTTTTTTTGCAGTTGTATATTTAGAATAAGGATCCAAAGAAACACTACATATGGCATTTGGCTATTATATCTTTTAAGTCTCTTTCAGTAGAACTTTGCATATTTGTAAAAACATATATGCAAATTTGTTTATTATACAGACAAAAAAAAAACCCAACCACCTCTGAAGTCTGTGTGTGAAGGCACGTATCTACTTCCCCTTCTTCCAAAATGTTTCCAAGGATGCCGATAATAGAACATGCAGATATTTTACTCAGAAAGCCATTAAAACAAGATTAAAAACTGTGAAAAATATGGCAAATATAAAATGTAAACTGGGTGGGGAGATTAGGAAGATCCTAGGATTAGAAATTAGATTAGATTAGAAATCCTAGAATTAGACCTCTGATTTGAGTGGAAAACGTTATTCTGAGTTTCTGATGGCCAAAGCAGAGAGGGAAAATGATAGGCTATGTGATTTCATAATAGTTCATCAGGAGAGGCAGTATTTTCAAGGCTCTAAGCTCCATCAGAAGTTCGCTGTGTGAGTGAGCCTTTGTATAATGGATGTTGAAATACACAGTGGATGATTTTCTTAATAGTAATTTTTCCAAAAAAACATTGAAATGTTCTAAATATAGCCATTGTTTATTGCTACTCTCCATTAAAACTAAGGATGTGATGTTAGGCATTTTTAGGAATTTCACCTGAAACTTGGGTTTGAAAAAATGGAATTATTATTTCCTGAGAACTCAATTGACAGCTGAGTCTATTCCTTCACTGAAACATTTCCTGGATGCAAGAGAGAAGCATGGAAACCAGAGACCAAGAGTAACTTCATGTGTAAATCCAAGATCAGGAAGGAGATCTCTATATGGCAATGACATGGTAACTTATTTTCTCAGTAGCTCAATATCCAGAAAATGTGAATTTGCTGGGAAATTCAGGTTCCTTGAATCACCTGTTTATAATGTGATTAATTAATAAACAGATTTTGTTCTGGACTTTGATATGTTGACAGTCCTTCTTATTTTCTGTGTCTGGAACATCTGCGTGAATTCTACTTCATTGATTCAGTAGCATACAGTTAAAAATACGTAAATAGGCAATATAATATAACATACAGGTGCTTAATTAGATGTATTGATGATAATGAACCCTAAATCAATAACAAATATTGATTCATGATTGAACAAATTTAAAGGCCGGAAAGAATCTTAGGATGTTCCTCATTTCCTGGGTGAAGTAACAGGCCCACAGAAGTTCAGGGATCTGATGCTAAGTGAGTTGGTGAGTGGCTGCCTAGCCTGTGGTCAATGTTTTCTCGCTTATGTGTAACCATATTAGTTATAGCTAATCTTTTTTCCCCTCTAGTTTTCTATTCAGAATCAATTCTGGTTCCTTTCTTTCTATGATTAGTGAACTTTGCAATACAATTTCTCTCTTGTGCTTTTTGTAAGGATCGAGGGAAAATGTTATTTGTAGAGAACAGTTACCAAGTACGGGGAATTAGTAAAGTTACCATTAACAAGAGTATTTCTTGATAATAGTGGAGTAGTAAGAGTCCTGGACATGGTACAGAAGACTTGGGTCTAGTCTTGGTTCTCCTGCTGGGGCACATCTGAGCCATAGTTTCCTCTGTTAGAAGCATCAAATGAATGCACCTTAGGCTCTTTAAGATGCTCTTATTAATGTTACATTTTAAACACTGAGCAAAGTACACATTATGGAACTTCCTCATCCCCAGTAATAACTGGATTTCCCAAGAGGTCTAGTGGGAAACATATCTTCAGGGCCTAGCAAAGTTTTTTACAGACAATTTTTTTAGATCAGTTTTAGGTTTACAAAAAAATTGAGAGGAAGGTATAGAGACTTCCCATATGACCCTGCCCCACACAGGCATAGCCTCCCCCATTATCAATGTCACTCACCAGAATGGTACATTTGTTGCAACTGATGAACGTACATTGACACATCATAATCACCCAAAGTCCATAGTGCACCTTAGGGTTCACTCTTGGTTTTGTACATTTTTGGGGTTTGGACAATTGTATAATGACATACATCCATCATTGTAATAGCATACAGAATATTTTTACTGCCCTAAAAATCCTCTGTGCTCTGCCTATTCATCTCTGCTGCCATCACTACCCCTGGCAACCACTGATTTTATTATTTCCACGGTTTTGCCTTTTCCAAAGTGTCGTATAGTTGGAATTGTACATAGCCTTCTCAGGTTGGCTTCTTTCACTTGGAATATGCATTTAAGGTTCCTCTATGTCTTTTCATGATATATCTCATTTCTTTTTAGTGCTGAATAATATTCCATTATCTGGATGTACCACAGTTTACCCATTCACTGACTGAAGGAAATCTTGGTTGCTTCCAAGTTTTGGCAGTTATGAATAAAGCTATAAACATCTGTGTGTCAGTTTTTGTGTGGACATAAGTTTTCAAGTCCTTTGGGCAAATACCAAGGAGCATGATTATTGGATCGAGTGGTGAATATATGTTTAGTTTTGTAAGAAACTGCGAAACTATCTTCCAAAGTGGCTGTACCATTTTTGCATTACCATCAGCGACGAATGAGAGTTCCTGTTGCTCCACATCCTTGTCACCATTTGGTGGTGTCAGTGTTCCAGGTTTTGGCCATTCTACTAGGTGTGTAGTAACCTATGCATATTTTAAAACCACATATAGAAGATCACTCTCTGGTATTGCTAAAAGATCTACTTATTTGAGAGCCATCATAATGTAATGGATGGAGCAAGAGCCTAGATTTGAAATCTGGTTCTGCCATTTATTCATTCATTCAAAAATAAATTACCAGTTACCTCTGACATTTCCGGTTCTGTGCCTGGCACTGAGGTTAAAATGGCAAACACAACCGACATGATCCTTGTCTTCCCTGAGTTGACTGTTTAGTGGGAGGTGCAGGTGAGTTAAGAGGTCATTACCACTGTGTGTGATAAGTGCTTGTGGCAGAGATCACTAGGTGCTCATCAACCTGTTTTCTCTCCATCCTTGGCACACAGCTAGATATTACCTAGTTTCTGTGCAGTTAGGTGTGGCTACATGCCTGAGTTCTAACCACTAGGATGTCAGTAGAGGTGATGAGTGATGCTTCCAGGCCTGACCCATGAAAACTCTCATACATCTTCCCTGCCTTTCCCCTTCTACCAGCTGGATGTTGATGCCCAGGGCAACATTGAAAATGTCAAAGATGGCAGTGCCTCCATCAGTCTGGGTCCCTGAATGACCGTGTGGAGCACAGATCCCTTCCTCCTTGTCCCTACTGACCAGGAACACTTTCATTGGACTGTCACTCAAGCAAGAAATAAACTGCTGTTTTGTTAAACTACTGAATTTTTGAAGTTTATTTGTTATAGCAGTTAACTAATATGATAGTATGATAGCATTATTTGGGGAGTATATAGAGGAGACAACTAACCATCCTTAGAAGGTGAAAGAAGGTGTCCTGGAAGTAGTAATGCCTAAGCTAAGAAATGATGAAAAAGAAGTTAGACTAGGAAAAGGAAGGCTCACTGTTCCCAACAGAAAGAACAGCATAGGCAAAGGTCCAGAGGCAGAGGGAGTGTACTGAATCTGAAGAACTGAGTGTGGATGTGACTGTAAGTGGCCACAGTGTAATATGTGAGAGGGGTATGAAGAGACACAATGCTGGAAATTGAGTAGGGACGAGGCCATGATGATCCTACAAGCTATTTTACTGAGTTTGTACTTTATCTTAAGGGTAATGAAAAGCTAGTGATTTTTTTTTTTTTTTCAAATACAGAGTGTCTTTATTGGATCTGTATTTTAGAATAACAATTCTGGGTGCTATATGGAAGGTGAGTTAGCCGGTAGTGACAACAGGAGCTGGGAAACCAGTTAGGAAAAAGTAGTAGCTACTCAGATGTCAGAAGATGATGACAGTTTAGATTAGGATGTAGGTAGTGGTTGGAGAGAAGTGGGTGGGTTACAGAGATATTTCAGAGGCAGATGGACAAATCACAGTGGTTGAGTTCATGGAGAAGGTGAAAGAGGGGGAGGAGTCAAAGATGACACCTAGCTTTTTGTCTGGGATACTGGAAGAGGAACTGGAAACACAGGAGAAAGAGCAGGTATGAAGAGTGAAGAAAATTAGTTCAGCTCTGAATAGGTTGAATTTAAGGTGATTATGATATGTCCAAGGAGAGATGTCTCATAGCAAGTTGACATGTGTCCATGGGGCTCTGGAGAGAGCTAAGTCACAGTTTTATTTTGGGAATTCATTATCATTGAAGACGGTAGGTGATGCTTGAAATAGAGAAATGGCTCAGGAAGAATGTGGAGACTTCATTCATTCATCAAATTGGTCATTCAGTGCCAGCACTGGGGAAAAAGCAAAGAAGATGCAAGATTTTTCTCTCACTGAAGTTACAATCCAGAGGGGGATCCTCTGGGAATAGACAATAAACAAGTAAATACATCAATAAATAAGATTTTCAGATAGTCCTGGTGCTAAAAAGAAATAAACAGTATGAAATGACAGAGAATAACTGAGTGTTTTAGACCACGTGTTCAGAGAAGGACTTCTCTGAGGAGATGTTGTATTACTGGAGCTGAGAGACAAGAGGGCCAAGGATTGAAGGCAGAGGAAGACTGACATTTAAGGGCCGAAGAGAAAAAGGATCCCACAAAGAAGACTGGGAAGAACTGGCCAAAGATTTGGGAGAACATCCATACACGAAGGTAGCAGAAGCCATGAGAAGAGAGCTTTTCAAGAATGGAAGGGTTAAGAGTGGCCACTGAATTGACAACAAGGAGGCTGACAGGACCTTAGGAAGGGCCCCATTGCTGGAGTGGAGGAGGGCTAGAGGGCAGATGGCCACAGGGTGAGATGGAGTTAGAAGTAAGGAAGTAAACCTGGGGAGAACAGACAGGTCTTTCAAGAAATTTGCTTCAGAAGTGGAGGTGGAAGTAAGCGGGATTGAGGGAAGATGGAATTTTTAAGCTGTGAAAAATAACAAGCATATTTGATGCAAAGAAGCCGGTATAACGAGTGCAGTTGGAAACTTATGAGAGGAAAAAACAAAGTAAAAAAGAATTCAGTGATTGCTTTGTGCGCTAAGTGCTTTATATATTTCTTTTCTTATTTAACTCATGTAATACTAATACTATTCCCAGTTTATAGGTGAGGAACTTGAGCCTCAGAGAGTTGAAGTAAATTCCTCAATTTACACTGCTAGTAACAGGTGCTATGGGCTTAAATTCATATCTATCTGACGCCAGACCTTGGGTATGTTTCTTTCTTTTTTCTTTTTTTTTTTTTTGGTGAGGAAGACCAGCCCTGAGCTAACATCTGTTGCCAATCCTCCCCTTTTTGCTGAGGAAGACTGGCGCGGGGCTAATATCCGTGCCCATCTTCCTCTACTTTATATGGGACACCGCCACGGCGTGGCTGACAAGCAGTGCGTCGGCGGGCGCCCGGGATCCAAACCTGCGAACCCCGGGCTGCCAAGCGCAAACTAAACCGCTGCGCCACCGGGCCCGCCCCTTTGTGTATGTTTCTTAAAAACAGTTTTTAAAAATTACATAGGCAATTCAAGGACATGTTATTCTTGTAAAATACCTAAATAATGTAGAAGTCCACTGTTAATCATTTGGTTAACAATGCTCCCAATCTTCTCACGAGCATTTACGTACATATGTAATTTTTATAAATGTTGGAATCACACTGTCACCTCTGGTGGCTTCCCATCATTTAAAATTCAAAGTCCTTGGAACCATTGAGTCAAAGTTTATTGGGGAACAGGATATTTACATAGTCTCAAAATATATCCCCACAAGTGATTTATTCGTTACAAAGAGAAGTATCTGTGCAAGGAGACCTTCTTAAACAAGTGGTCTGAATTGTGCACCAGTGATGAGACAAAATGACATCACGTGCCTCCTGGTGCAACACACTGACAAGGACTCCTCACTTATATGGCATCACCGTCCAAAGCGCAAACCCTGAATTTAATCACGAGGGAAATTTTATACTGTTTTTTTGTTGTTGTTGCAAATATATTTTCTCAGACTGCACTTATTTTTAAATGTTATTTATGGCATATTTCATTAAATAAATTTTTAATACTTAGATAATAAAATCTATCCAGTTTTTCCTTTATGATGTATACATAATATATCTTGTTTAGAAATGCCTTCCCCACTCAATGATTATAAATATATTCAACAGTATTTTCTTCCAATACTTTTATAGTTTTGATATTTTATCTTTAGCACTTTAGTCCATCTATTATTTAGGCTTGCATGTGAAATTGGAACAGATCTAACTTTGTTTTCAATCACATGCATAGACAATTGTCATATCACTAATTTTTTCTTCACTGATTTGATATAAATAAAATCATATATATATACACATACCTGCCTGTATATATACCCTTGACACTTGGGGCCCTCCTGACTGTAGAACAGGCACGGGAGAGGCCTTGCCCAAACCTTCCTCTGGTTTCCTTCCTTCTGTCACATAAATCAGCTTCCTGCTCCAGCTGAAGGCCCTTTCCGCATGTGCTGCTTCTTGTATACATGTATATATATATATATGTACGTATATATACATACATACCTGTTTTTGACTCTATTGATCTGTTTGTCCATTTTAGTACCATTATCACACTATTAAAATTAGTGTAGCTTATAGTACATTTTGATATATGATAGAGAAAGTCCCTCCTAATTGTTCTTATTTCAAAATTTTCCTAGCTATTTTGACACTTTCTCTTCCAGATGAACTTGAGAATGAACTTGCTTAGTTTCATAAAAATCCTATTGAGCTTTTATTGGGATTGCATTGAGTTTCTAGATTAGTTTAGAGAAAATCGATAGCTTTATAAATTTGTACTGTTTGATCAGAAAGGGAGTATTTTTCTCCATTTATTTAGGTCTTCTTTTATAGTTTTTAGTAATTTGTTTTACATATAGCTTTTATCATAAGTCTTGCAAATGTTTATGTTTAGTATATTGACAGTTATTTTTTAGGTTTGTTGTTATAATGAATTGGACTATTTTTCCCCTGACAATCTAATAGGTTATTGTGGTATATATGAAAGCTAATCAGTTTTTGTATGTTGGTTATATATATCTGAAGTAAACTCTCATTTGTTCTTATAGTTTTCAGTTGATTTTCTTGGATTGTCTAGGCAGATGTTTCTATCATCCATAAGAGCCCAGTCTGTCAGCTTCCATACTACATTGCTTCCCCTATGAGTGTTAAATTTGGGAATTAAAAATATTAGCATGGAAATTTAAAAGAGCTTAAAAAAGTGTTAATTTGAAGCATGGCGTAAATTGCGATAAATAAACTAAATTTCAAGGTATATTTCTTGCCCATCATATATATTTTATATTTTACCCTGGCTTCAGAATAATAGTTACTTAAAATTTTTTTTTAAATAAGCAATTGTTAAATAGAATCATGTATTAAAATTAACAGTCACCTAGAAAGTATTAGCTATTATTCTTAGTTAAAATGAATAGGACATTAAGAATTTCTTCATTGCTTCTTTAACAAATTATCTACCATTATCTAGGAACAATCCATCAAAGGCTATGATTTAAGCTTCTGAGAAAGCTTAGAAATTTGAACAGAGGCATTAAAGATCCTATTGAATGTGGTTTCAATTTTCAGATGGGAAGTACAGACCAAATAAAATTTACATATGATTTTTTTGAACAATTGCTTGAAATTTGATCATTTCTATGGGCCATTTGTGTTTTATGGTAAGGTTAGCATCTATAAGACCTCACTCGCTAATTAACAGTGAACAATCAGGGAAACAGAAAATGGGAATAAAAAATATACATTCTTTAAGCTAAAATATGTAACGTCCTATTTTTATGTAAACATAAGTTTTAAAATATTTTATATCTTTTTCTAACAAGAAAAGAAAATGGGTCACTCCAGTCATGTTCACCAAATCTTTATTTTTAAAACAGCTTTTACCTTATTTCAACTCTCTGACCATTCTCAATAATATTTTGAAACAAAATGATTAAAATGACCAAACAAACAAAACAAGCAGATCTGTTGACCTCTCTTGTTTTCCTAGCAGAGAGCCAGTGTGGAAAGGCACTAATCCAGTTCTCAAAGCTGATTTAGTTCTCTCTTGCTGCACTCAGGGGTGAAGAGTTGGAGGCTGAATTGAATCTCCCAGTATGAAGTTTTGACTTCAAGGAAACATAGGCGTAGTGATCTTGTAGCAAATCTGAACAAAGGAACCATGTGCCCCCAATCCTTCCACCCACCCCCTTTATTCATTACGGTTATCAGAGGAAAAGGAGCTCTGGAAAATAGCAGGGAGAAAGGAGATGAAAGGGTGGCTAAAACCCCAGTGTCTGTTCAATTATAAAGTCTCACAGAAGAGACATTGAGGAACAAGAGTAGAAAATTCATCAGAGGAAAAAGGTGCATAAGGGAATGAGAATGAATGTAAGGAAATGTATAGGGAAGATTAAAAAAATAGTCTTAAATATATCAACCCAAGTCAAGCATTTCTTTCTATCACATTAAGAGGGTTCTTACTGGAACTGGAAAATACAGGGTGATCAAGGAAAGTGATGAGGTGGTCATATTTTTTTTTCCACTAAGATTAAAGAACCTGGAATTTAGTTGCAATAAAACACTTCCTACATTTATCCTTTCCTCATTTTTATTCCTATTACTCGTTTCTCCCCCAATTTCAATATTACAAGCCGTATCTACACATACTATTGAAATAGTTCAGGAAATCAAGCAGCTTTTCCCTCCAAGGGAAAGGATATTCTTCAGAGGTTACCTTTTCTAATCAGAAATGGAGGGGAAAGCCCAGCAAGGTTGACTTGTTGAAATTATATGTAGGCGGCATGAAAATCTATGGCCATGCTGTCACTCTTAAACACAAAGTCATCTCCCAAATCTACAAGAATCAGGAAAAATTGTATCTACTCTTTTAAAATCCACCTTTGATTTTTTTTCTGCCATCATCAAGAATTCCTCCTGGAAATAAACTTATTATTAAGACAGAACCAAGTAAAATGATTGATATGTCCAGAAAGAATTGCATTTGGTGTTGAGGAGATGAATGGCACTTCAGACTGTGTCGGCACAGGCAGGTGGGATTCAACATTTTTAACTTCTCTTTTCCCTCCCTTTACTAGACGTCCCTGTTTTTCTACACTTAGTTTCACTGAGCTTCACTTAGCTCACCAGCTTAATAGGGTCTGGGCAGGCAGCATGTATATGATGTCCTGAAAACACATTGCCCTATGTAAACAATTGTTTTTGGCAATTCAGAGGTTTTGTGGCAGGATTTCATGTTTTTTTCTTTCTGAAAATCAAATGTTTAGGCCAAAGTTAGAATTGCATGTGCATTTTTATGACTTGGCATATTCAAACATTATGATCGTATGTTTAAAAAGGGAATTTGATCTTTTTTGCTCTTTCTTTGGGTTTCCATCTTTTCCTAGCTCCATTGTTTTCTCTTTTACAATACATTTTCATATCTTGGTGTGTCTCTTCAGCATCTGTTTCTCCTCAATCATAATTTTCACTCAAGAATAATAACTCTTTGGTCTCTTTAGACACGTTTTGTTTTGCCCCCACCTATGAACTTCACCAGGGTGTGTTGAAGGTTAACAGCTCCATTTCTGGAATTCTCTTGGATCCCTTTTGGAGAAAAGTGCCAAAGTATATAAGGAGGGCTCAAATGTATCTGGACTCTGCCAAGTCCTTTGAGGAAGCCTCCACATGGCTGCGTCTTCTTCCAGCTCCCTTCTGTTCTCACTGTGCCCAGCTTCTTCGTGACTCCACATATCTTTTGCCCATGTGGGAAAAGAACCTTTAGATTAATAGAAGTGGCAGAATACTTGCTTACCTAACAACGTTCTACCTTGTCTATTAACAGGTAGAAAAGTGCTTCTCATTTCATTGAGGTTTCTACCCTCTTCCCTTTTCCATCCCATATCGCCCAGGGTCATGAGTGTTTCCATTGCTCATTTTCTAGTGCTCTCATCAATTGTCAGGAATGACCAGAGTTGCTCAAAGAGCTTTTCCCACAATTACTGAAATAGTAGAAAGATTAGGTGACTGATAAAAGCATTGCTGGAAACGGTTGGAGGGACCTTTTAGCAGTGTTTTGCTTGAGGGGGATTGGGTCACAGGGTCACTCCATTAGCGTCATATCTATCCTGTAACATACGTCAAACAGTTTGCTTCAGTTGTGACTTTCTGTTGCAAGAGGCAGTAAACTCAGCCTAAAGTGACTCCAACAAAAAGATATTTTAATGGCTTGTATAACTGGAAAGCTCGGGGTGGGCTGTTTTCTTGTGCAGCTAAATGTGGGGCTTAGATGGTATTATAAGGCCACTGGTTTCTCTCTATAGATCTCTTGGATTTTCTCTCTTTAGTGTTGGCTCGTTCATAGGCAGGCTATCCCCTCAGACTCACAAGATGGCTGCAGAAGCTCCAGAACTTATATCTTTTCAGTTTCACATCCATAAGGGGTCATTGTATCCCGCCATTTGATAGTAGATGGGTTAGCCTCATGAAACTGGGTTTCCAGTGTATGTGGAAAGAGGAGCACTCCTGGGGATCTGACACGCCAGGAGATTAACCAACCCTGGGGCCATCCTACCTTAAGACTTGTGATCTGAGACAGTAGCTTAATTCTTACTGATTAAACTATTTTGCTAAGTTTTCTTGTTAAACAGGCATTTATCTTTTTTGCTGTTTCATCTTTAGGCATACACTTTCTCATAGTTCCATTACTTTCTCTTATACAGTACATTCAGCTGAAAGAACCCAAATGATACTGTCATATTGGCTTTAGTTGGGTCATATGCCCATTCCTAACCATTCACAATGGGAACGTGAAGTGTGATTGGCCTCAGCCTAGATGCCCCAGTTTTCTTCTGCAGTGGGACGGGTTCATCCCACCTGACTACATGGACTGAGCATGGAGGAAGAGGAACGTCTATTGGGAAATGAGCATATGGTTTCCATAAAATAGTAAATAGATATTGCGAAGCAAAAGTATCAAGTGTCTAGTAGTTCATCCTTTTGAATATGACCTCAAATTGTCAGTATAGTGAGTAGTGAGTGTGTGATTCGTTCCTTGGTCTGGTAGCCCAGCATATATAACTTTGGAGAGGTTTTAGACCAAAGGTAGATCTACTATGCTATTGACTCATCTCAATAGCCTATGAATACTTTTCCTGAGTTAGGGCCTCATATCTCCAGCTTTGAAACATCAGCCATTTCAAGGTCATGCAAAGGGAAATGTGGCCCATGGCCAAGACAGACAAAGTCTTGAGTTGCAGGATAATCCAGTGCTCTCTAAAGGATACGAGAAAACTCAGGCAGCTATTTAAGCAGCATGTGCCATCCCATAGGCCCTATGGTTTTATGGCCCCCTTCTCTCATACCCCCTGAAGTTCAGTTGCTCTCACGGCTCTCAGAGTCAGCCTGGTATGCAGAACACGGGGGCCTCAGGTCAGGCTGTGTCTACTGATTTCAATTCTGCTGTTGGCTGGAATTCTATCTGTCAAGAAGGTTTTGCAGTCAGCCATTTGATAGTGGAAGAGTTAGCCGATGAAACTGGATTTTCTGCATATCTGGAAAGAGGAGCACCCCTGGAGATCTGACATGCTCTGTGAAAATTCGGGGTAAGTTTTTACTATTCCCAGTTAGCCTCTGCTGAACCTAGTGTATTTCAACATTTGAGGATTAAAAAAACACACATACACACCTAAAGAAGAATTTCTCTATTTTTTATTACTAACTTAAGTAACTTCATCAACAGAATCTAATCAACATTAAACTATTTACTTCCCTCCAAAGTAATGTCCTGTCAATGCACAGACATGCATTTTACTTAATTACAATTAGTGTGAACACACTCATTTTTGTTTAAGAAAGGTTTTCTTTACCTTGGCATTCAGATTTGTTTTCATAGGAGAAGAAAACACAGAGAATGAGAAGGAACCTTCACTGGAGAGTTGGGAGGATTATGTGGGGTCATACTATCCTCAAGTTAAAGATACCTTAAAGGACCCGGAATCCCTCCCCATATCTCTGATAACCGCCCTTCTAAACTAATAGACTCACTGGAGGGGCTTTCCCATGCAAGGACCTCTCCAGATCTCACTCCTCAGCACCAAGGGTGGAGTCTCCCTTCTAAAGGAAGAATGCAATCCCATCCTCCGGGCCTGTAAGGCCTACTTGTCTATCCTGGGCCTGCACCCTTGCCTCCTGCTTTACTGTGTTGTGGGGTTATAGAAATGGTTTCCCATGCAGGCAGAAAATGGAAACACTGCTCTGGGACAGTCCTCTATACCATTCCCCTCAAACGTGTTTTTTTTTTTTTAAGTGTAATCACACACCAATAGTTTCCAATCTATCAAAGTATAAATTTGCCAGTTTTTTTCCTAAGTCAAGGAAGTAGCCAAGCTAGGTTTAATTAAAACCAGCAACTATTTGTACAGCTGTCCTTGGGTTCATGGCTCGTAAAAGGATTTAGCTTCAAATTCTGCTGCCTAAATCCTTTGGGAATTTCACACAAAACCATTGAGGCTCCTCTTCTGGGCAGTGCCAGGCCCACACTTCCCGTGTTGCTTCGGGAGGAGTTTGTGCCTGCTGTGCCCTGATGCTACTCTGGCGGTCAGCCTCTCCATGTGGCATGGAGCAAAGCCTAGAAGAGCAGAACTTCTACATACACAAGTCCCCTTCTTTTGTTTGGGGGACATGAGGCCTTGATGGCTACTCCACGAAGTTCCAGAAAATTCCCCCAGGGTTTTGGGAAAGGGAGGGCGGAGGATCACCCACAGTGTTTCTTTTGTGAGCTTTTCTCTGGCTCCTCACACTTGCGCTCCCGGATGGGTCTTTTACACGCGGCCCACACCCCCAGCCCCAGTGGCGTGAACGGTCACTGGCAGGCGTCCTTCAAAGGAGATGGGGGCGGGGTATCCCTGCGGGGAGAGGCATCTGCACAAAGCGGCAGGTGTTCCCAGCAAAGCCCTGGAGAGAAGGAAGAACCAGCGCTCAGCATCTGGCTGATTTTCAAGTGCACACGGAGCAGCGCTTCAGGCAGCCTTGGATCCGAACAAGCCCATTCGGACTTCAAGCGAATGCAGGGGCCAGCACGAGTCACCGACGGCGGGCCCGGGGCGGGGCTGGCCCCACACACTGAGAAGCAAGGAGGCCGAGAGGCCGCGGGTTAGGAAATGTGACCTTGGCGACCCCAAACGCCTCCGCCTCCCTAGCTCGCTGCTCCACCTGCCCACGGACCGCGCCGAGCTGCCGGCGGAGGCGATGGCTAGCCCCGCGCCCTTAGTGGCCTCTATCAGTCACCAAATGGTGGCTCTGCAGACCCTGCAGCTGCTGCAGCAGGAGTGGGGCTGGGGGGACGGTCCGGGAGCCTCCGGGAGCCCCTGGGACCCGGACCTTGTGTCCGTCGCCCCTGCGCGTCGCTCAGGCCCGCAGCGGACCCGGCCTGGGCGCGGGGACGGGGGCGGGGACAGGGGGGCCGGAAACGCGGGATCTGGGACTCGGGGGAGCTCCCCCGAGGTGGAAGTGGTGCGAGGCGCCGAAGGGGGCGCGGAGCTGCTTCAGTTCCCCCGGGGCCGCGGGCCCTGCAGCCTGGCCCGGATGGCGATGCGCAGCGCGCTGGCCCGCGTGGTGGATTCGACCTCGGAGCTGGTCAGCGTGGAGCAGACGCTGCTCGGCCCCCTCCAGCAGGAGCGGTCCTTCCCCATCCACCTGAAGGTGAGTCCGGCCTCCAGCATCCCCAGTCAGGTGCAGGATCCCCTAGCAGGGCGGGGCTGCAGGGCCGGGATGGAGATGGGGTGGGGCCGCAGGATCCGAAGCGGAGTTGCAGACAGCGATTCAGCCCCCTGGAGGGGGAAGGGAGGAGGTGACACTCTGGGGACTGGGCACTTGGGGCTGGGAACTCGGGGTCCACCTGGGGCCCACCTGACTGCGGAAAAGAGATGCAGAGAGACCTTGCCAAAACCTTCCTCCGGAACTCCTTCCTCTCTCACATAAATCAGCTTCCTGCTCCAGCTGAAGGCTCTTTCCACATGTGCAGCTTCTAAGGAGGGAGGACAGCTTCCCCTACTCCCCTTCCAAATTAATAACTCTTTCTCCAGAGCCTTAAATATACATATTAAGTTTCCTCTGCCTTTTGTATGACGAAATTACCTACATTTATTTAAAGTTCCTTCACACTTATGAATCGAAATTATTTTTGCATAAATCCAATTCCCCACAGAGCTCAGGGGCCTTAGAGAGTCAACCTCAATGCTCATAAAGTGGGGTGAGAGTGAGGTGGGTCCCGGGTGTTGAAGCGTGAATACTAATGCTAACTCCTGCTAAGGCACGCGGCTCATATTTGTAGGGCACAGATTCCTTTTAAGGTACCAAACTGTGTTAGCCAGTTTAGCCAGGGAACAGAACAGCTGCCTCCCAGGCAGAGTGGGATCGTCAAAGTCTGGGGGTCTGGGATCCAGTCTAAACCTTGCCATTAACCATCCTAATTGATTTAAGGTCACAAGTCTCTTTGAGACCTTCTGGCTTTCCCATTTTGACCTGGAGCGTTGCTTCATTCATTCTCCTTGGGAGTCTAGCAGAAGGAAATGTGGGAGGGATGATGAGAGCTGAGAGCACTTCTCAGGAGTTGCTCTTCTTGCTCTATGAGCCAAGGTTTGGAAAAAATTTCTCTGTATTAGGTTGCACTATACACTGTAAAAGATTAATTTAAAATCTAACATAATAGAGCATATCATACTCCCAAATAAGTATTGTTACTCTAGACTAGGATTTCTCAACTTCCACACGATTGACATTTTGGGCTGGATAATTGTCTCAGGGGGTTGTTCCATGCATGACAGGATGTTTAGCAGCATCCCTGGCCTCTACCCAGTGGAGGGTACTCCCTCCCCAAAATCAATACAGCCAAATATTGCCAAATGTGTGTGGGGGGGAAGAAGATCGCCTCCAGATGCAAAGCACTGTTCCACTCACCTTAGAAAGTTAAAAAAATGAAGTTGCATTTCCCCAGTGCTTTTGAGTGTAAGATGCCTCTTTGTTTGTACCATCAAGAAATAAAAAATTCTGCTGATTAAACTACGACACACCATCGATTGTAAGATACACCCTCACTTCAGAGATTTTTGAAATGTGAAAAAAATGTACATCTTAGACTTGATGAAATATGAAGCACTATGTGATGTTAGGAGCATATCCAGGGCACAGGTAGACTAGCAAAAGGAGAGACTGATCAGTTTTACCTTAGGTGATCCTGGAAAGCTTCTTGGAGGAGGTAACCTTAAAATGAATGCTTGCTCTCCAAGCATTAAAGGGAAAAAGCATTTCAGAGGAGCTGTGTGATCCAAGGCCAAGAAGCAATGAAAGGGCCTGGGGCTTTGGGAGAGCTAAAATTAGTTCACTGTGGCAGAAGGCAGAAAAGGGTGCTGGAGAGGTAAATGGGGTCAGGTGGCGAAAGGCCTGCGTGTCATGCTGAGGACCTTGGATTGTCTTGCAGGCACCAGGTAGCCATTGAAATGACTGAGGCAAGGACTTCAGCCTAGGCAAGTCGAGAGAGGCCAGGCTACAGCTGGGAGTCAGGTCAGAAGAGGATTGTCCAAGGCCTGACCCAGCTCGTGGCAGTGGCGTCCTCTGATTGTACCACTTGGCCTGAATGCAGCTGTCACTTGTATTTGGTAATCCTTTTAACCCTTTCTACTTGATTTTTTTGTCCTAAACCTTTTCCACCCTCCTAACTTCCTTCATCCAAACCTCACTCCTTTTCTGAGAAAATTGAGGCCATCTTCCATTCTGCCTAAAAAATCTCATTTCCACTCATCTTCTTTCTTCTCTCTAATAAAAGAATACAGTTTGGTGCCCACCCCACCCCCCAGAGTAAATTCTTTCTCTTAAGTACCAGAGCAAATCTTTCATCTGCCCCCAGACCTTTTCTCTCAATTCCCTCCTCTCTCCTTATATTTTCTATTGCCTCCACTCTGCCGATTCTTCTTAATCTGTAAACATGCTCAAATCTTCCTTCACTTTCCTAGGTCCTTCAGTCATGGTTCTTTTCTTCCCTGTCACCAGCAAACATGCAGACGTCTGGGTGTGTTGCTGCCAGTGTTTCTAGAAGTGTCCAGAGTCCTCATTAGGAACAGGGATCTTCAGCGCTCTTACTGCTGGAGTCTGCCGTTCACCTGCATTTTAGGGCTGCTGAGAACAGCCAGAGGGAGAGAAGCAGGGAGAGCTTTCTCCAGGTGATTTGCCTCCTGGCCAACATCTTGGAAGTTGGTGTGGTTTGCTGTTTGGAGAAAAGGTAGCATCTCCATCTGGTTTGTAGAGAATTGATTACATAGCACTTAGACTTAAGGACACAGCAGTCTATCTTTCCAGGGAGCTGGTTACACAGACTTGGCTTCATTAATACTAGTGTTAATTCAAATGATTTCAATAAGTGTTTTCTATATTTTTAAAATAAGAACATGCAGATGGATTCTATATACCAGAATGGTTTCAGGAGGATTTGTGCTCAGGGAACTAACATTTGTGTATCACTTGGAAGTGTGTGGAGACTTCTCCAACATCAGGTCTCTCCTGTAGTGTTACTTGCCACAAAGGCAAGGAAGACTCACTTCCACTAAAGCCTACAGCCCAATGATAGGCATTAGGGACCCTGAAGTGGAGACAGCACAGCACAGGACAGCAATCAAGACTCATGGAGCATTTCAAACCTACTCTGCCACTTCCTGCTGTAGACCCGTGGGCAAGTTATTTAGCATTCCTATGCCTCAGTCTCCTCACCTGTAAAGTGGGAATAGTGGTATCTAACCTTAAAGGTTTATTGAGATAATGTGTATAAAGTCTTACCTAGTGGCTGCCCATAGTAAGTCACAATATCTTTGAGCTTTTATTATTATTGTTATAATTATTATTAACAGGCTGATGCCTCCTGAATTCTCAATGACTGTTATTATTGTCAATTCCATTCTTGATATTGATGGATCTGACCCATGAACTCTGTATTTGCTTTTCTGAGACCACTGACAAAAGCAGAGTTAGGATGACCCAAAGAGACTTCCAGGAGGCCTCCACTATCCAGAGGTCAACTTTAGCCCATGTTGAATGACTGACTTAGAGACATTGCCATCGAGTGACTCGCTGATCAAACCATCAAGGATTAAGGAAGTGAAATTTTCAGGCGTGAAGGCAGAGAAACCCTTATCACGATAGTAATGGATATTTTTGTATAATTTTACTCTTTTCTTACAGAAACCAGTACTTGATATTCCTTTTGAACATTTAGAGATTATCAAACACCTGCAAAAAAACAACTTGAAATGAGTTTCTTCATGGTGGGTAAAAAATGCTTAACGGTCTGGAGTCTTGCTAAATTTAATGGAGAGGATGGAGTTAACCAGCTTGATAGGCATTTATTACAGGAGGAAACTGAGGCTCAGAGGAATTTAGGACTTTGCTGAAGATCCCACAGCTGAGAAGTAATGGCCCATGATCCAAACATGGTTTTATCTGACTCTTTCTGCCAAATCATGGTGCTAGCTCATCGGGGTGTTATGAACATCATGCTGAAATAAAGTCCATGAGAGTGCACTGCTGACAGGGCATGGTCATACATGCCATGTGCTACACACTGTTTGGGCTGCAACAGTCACTTCGTAGACTGGGTACCTTAGTCAGCTTGGGCTGCCATAACAAAATGCCACAGACTGGGTGGCTTAAGCCACAGACATTTATATTCTCACTGTTACGGAGGCTGGGAAGTCCAAGATCAAGGTGCCGGCAAATTTGGTTTCTGGTAAGGGCTCTCCTCCTGGCCTGCAGACTGCCACCTTCTTGTTGTGTCCTCACATGGCCTTTCCTCTGCACATGTGGAGAGAGAGAGGTCTCAGATGTCTCTTCCTCTTCTTATAAGGACACCAATCCTACTGGATTAGGGCTCCACCCTTATGACCGCATTTAACCTTAATTACCTCCCTAAAGGCCCTATCTCCAAACACAGTCACATTGAAGGTTAGGATTTCAAGAATTTGGAGGGGACCCAATTCAGTCTATAACACTGGCGATTTGTGTGCCTCCTTATATAATGGCCACCTTACATGGTGACAAAAAGCACCAGGTAAATGTAGGAAATCGTTGTCAAACTAGTAACACTAGCAAAGATGCTTTAGGTATTTGCCACCCAAAGGGAGCATGGAAATGTGTGGGACACCAGAAGGAAGCCAGGCTAGGATTTTAAAAACTGCTGAAAATGACCAATTCACATAGAGACCATTAACCAAGCCAATTATGAAGTCACTCTGATTGAGTTTTGTCTGTCTTCCTTTGAGAGTTAAAAACATTTATAGTTTCCAAGAGTTCTTTTCTGAAACAAGTTTCATGGAAACTATGGCTGATGCCAACTTTCAGAGGCAAAAGAACTTTCATGCCGTTGCAGATTAAGATTGCCTGTGAGCTCACCCGTTTCAATTAGCTAATTCTGGTACCAATTACTCCATCACGTTCGGTAGTCCTTGCTGGTTTTCTCATTCTACAGAGCAAGAGTGGTGGTATAAAACTGTCGGCTTTGGCTTCACAGTCATTGCTAATGCTCTTTGCAAATTGCAAAGGTGAATACTGGGTTACTCAGAGGAAGACTGTGGTGATGAGTGCTTTTTTCCCCATTAACGTCAGTTGCAAAGCCAGTTTCTGCAAATTTGGGAATTGTGTCTTTAAAGATTACTAACATACTATTGAAGAAATAAATGCTCATGGTTATATGATTAGTAGCCATAACCAGGGGATTGCTTTTTATTTGGGACAAAATTGTGCTTTTATGTTAGAAAAAAGGCCAGTGACTGCTCTGAAAGTAGCTTGATTATAGCTTTGTCGTTCCTTGTGGTGTGAATGATATGAAAATCAGGACATATAAGCTTTCTGAAATGAAAATTTGGGGGAGGATATTGCAAGAAGGCCTTAAAACAAAACTACTTATGTTTGACGTCTCAGTGGAAATGCTGCTGTGCTTTATTTTACAATTTTGGGGTTTGCCTTGTGAGCATACCTGAATCAAGTGCTTGTAGTCATCACAAAGTGCTTTTCACTGGACTTTTCTAATGAAAATGGTACCCTACCCAAAGAAAATGCATTAGAACCCTTAGTTACCTATGAGCGTTTACACTGGGTACACCACAAGTAAAAATGTTTAATTTCCTGTGGACGGTAGACTTTTTATGGTGACTGGCAGATACTTTGGTTCTTCATTGGGTGTTTTATTACTACACAGTTGCATATCTATTTGAGATTGACCTTGGGTTCAGGCAACTGGTGACTGACTGCTCTGGGCCCTGTGAATTTGTAGTTTAAAGCCAGATGTTGATGAACGAAGTGAAGTTGGGGCAGTTTGTGGTCCACTGTTCCTGAGAGTATGGTTTTCAGAACATCTCTGTAAATAGAGAAAGGATGTTCCCGTTTTAGGTATGCATCCAGTGTGGAGGATGGTAATGGGTCTGGGGAAGGGATTTGTGTTCCTTTGTAAGGCCCAACTCTGGGCAGCTTTAGTGGAGAGTGCTCTTCTGGTCGAGTTGAAGTTCATCAAGGCCAGGACCCATCACAGAAAGCTGGGGAAGAGCTCTTCCTTTTCTTAATGCTCTCTGTAGAGGGTTCAGGGAGAGCAAGAGGGGGAAATGTGAGAAGAAACAAGTTTGTCGAGGCTGTGTGTGAGAATATAGCTCAAGACATGACTGTTTTGAAATGAACCAACTCTTTTTAAAGCCACTGGTAAAGGGAATATGAACAGATTTATAGTTTACGTAGATCTAGAAGTGATTTTGAAGGTGACGTAGTAGGAAAACAGACCAGAAACCTTGTTGATTGTTTAGAAGTTATCTGCATTTTAGAGCCTATAAAGTCATACTGTATTTTTCACTTTCTTATCCATTGGTGTTGGTTTCAGAAAACAAGGTTTGAAACTGACTCCTGCTGCCAGATTGTTTTGCCTTCAAGCCTTCAGTTTTGATGGGAGTGTTTATTTTCAGTAAGAAGCTAAAAAAAAAGAGGCTTAACTTTTCTTCCCTTTTTGGACTTTGCAGGTGCATATTCAGTTCAAGGATTCCAGATGTGTGCCTTCCTAATAAACACAATGCAGAATGCAGAAAAGAACACGTGTGGTGGTTTTTCTAAGAGTCTTCCTTACACCGGGTAGGAGAGAACAGAGTGGAGGAAGGGAGAGCTCCAACAATGAGGTCTCTGATTAGCTAGGGGTTGGCTCTACATGGGGTGTGGAAGGTTCCATGTCTTGAATATCTTCCAGATAGCCAAGCCCTCTCAATTATGTTGCAGGGAAGAAGGATGGGCCAACAGGCCAGTCTTCAATTTGGATGTGACCGTTGCCAATTTGAGCTTTGTAACACTCAGTTAACCTTAAGAAAAATAACATGAATATGTCCAACAAAGAAACATGAAACAATTCACTTGTGGACATTTTTGTTCCGTCCCCAAAGCTAGTTTGGTGCCTCTCCTGCTCGCTTTCATGGTGTCCTTGTTCACCCCACCCCTTTTCACAGCTCTGTGGTTCCTGCTGGCCAGTCTGTCTCCCACACTGATGGGCGAGCTCTGCTCTCTGAGTCATCACGGCACCTGGCCCAGTTTCTGATGTGGGGTGCGTCTTTGGTGAACATTTGAGTTTTGAACAGAGGCTGATTCCAGCTCTGCCTCTCATTTGCTGTGCGTCTTAGGCACATCATTTAATGTCTCCAAGCCTCATTTCTTTTCATCTGTCATGGACTGTTGTGAGGATTGAGTGAGACAAGGTGTGTAAGGAGCCTCACTTGGAGCCCGGCGCCTAGTAGGTTTTCAGGCTCACAGGCCAGAGCAGTGTTCTTAAAATGCTGGTTTGCCGTGTTACTCCCATGCTCAGAAGTCTCCAGGGACTTTACTGTGGCACTCAAGACTTTCTACACTGGCTTATCTCCTGGCTCTCAACACAAAGCTGTGTTCTTTGCAGACTAGTCTCCTCCCAGTCCCAGCCCCACTTGACTTCAGGCCTTTGTTTGTGTTATTCATTCTAATTGCAGGGGCCATCTCTTTTCCCTGTGAGTCAAATACTGCTTTCCCCACCACCACCTATCTTGTAGCATTTATACAGTCCTTCCCCCCTACCACTTCTCGGATGCCTCATCCAAATTTCCATTCCCTTCTGCAAAGGCCAGCAGGAATCTGATGGCCTTGACCACTCTTTTTTTGTTGTTGTAGTAAAAAAATGCATAACATAAAATTTACCATTTTAAGTGTACAGTTCAGTAGTGTTAAACACATTCACATTATTGTCAACCAATCTCCATAACTTTTTCATCTTGCAAATCTGAAACTCTATACCCATTAAACAAAAAAAATCCCCATTTCCCCCTCCTTCCATCTCCTGGCAACCACAATTCTACTTTCTGTTTCTATGAGTTTGACTATTCTAGGTACCACATATAAGTGGAGTCATACAGTATTTGTCTTTTTGTATCTGATTTATTTCACTTAGCATAATGTCCTCAAGGTTCATCCAAGTTGTAGCATATGTCAGAATTTCCTTCCTTTTTAAGGATGAATAGTGTTCCATTGTATGTACATACCACATTTTCTTTATCTATTCATTTGTCAATGGATACCTGAGCTACTTCCACATCTTGGCTATTGTGAATAATGCTGCTATGAACATAGGTGTGCAAATATCTCTTTGAGATCCTGCTTTCAATCCTTTTGGATATATACCCGGAAGTAGAATTGTTGGATCATATGGTAATTCTATTTTTAATTTTTTTGAGGAACCTCCATACCAATCTCCATAGTGGCTGCACCATTTTACATTCCCGCCAACAGTTCGCAAGGGTTCTAATTTCCCCACATGCTCGCCAACACTTGTTATTTTCAGTTTTTTGATAGTAGCCATCTTAATGGATGTGAGGTGAGCTCAACCACTCGTTCTGAGGCTTAATCTTATCCTGTTTGTCATCTCTACCGAATGTTTTAATTAGGTTTCATCTGACCAATTAGATTCCAAGTTTCTGTAAAGCATATTTTTTCTTTTCTTTTTTCCCCTTCCTTCCCCTCCTCTCCTTCTTACTTACCTCCCATCTAGTGGAGTACTTTATTTATAATCTTAGGTTGATGGAGTGCTTTATAAATACAAAGATCTGTCACATCCATGAGCCAATTTGACCTTCACAACCTCTCCATGTGGTAGCTATTATTGTTTCCACTTTACAGATGAGAAAACTGAATATTCCTTAGATGAAATGTGTTGTCCAGGGATGACCCATCAAAGGGGCAGAATCAGGATCTGAAGCAGAACCAGGACACCGATGACAAGTCCAGGGCTTGTAAAGGAATTGGCTCTGCGTCCCAGGGGTCTTGTAGCTGCTTGGAGGGCTGCCATTCTAACTAAAATCCGTAAAGTCCCTTTTGCCATGTAGAGTACATACTCACAGGTTCTGGGGATTAGGATGTGGACATCTTTGGGAGGTCATTATTCTGCCTACCACAGGACAGATTTCAGCTAAAAATTAGGAAGAAATGTTCTAAAAATTAGAGCTATCTCCTTTAATGGGTTGTGTTCTAAGCACCTGAGTTTCTCTAATGTAGCCAAGCAAATTTTGGACAGCCACACACCAGGTATGCTATAGAAAGGATCCACATGTCAGAACGGGCTCTGTAGGAACCCTGTGTAGTGCTTAGATTCTAAGTCTATAAATGTCTGTTCTTTTATAGGATTGGGTTTTTGTGTTTACCGTAGCCCTCATCACATTTCACTGGGCATTTGGATATATGTTCTATGTGTTCCATTCCCCCTACTAGGTTATAAGCTGTTTAGAGATCAGGTATCATGTCTTATTGCCTTTTATCCAGTATAGTCAACCATGTAGTGGAGACTTGATATATGTTTGAAATAAATTTAACTGATTCATTTACTGAGTCAAACAGGCTGAGGCCATTATCCCAGTAGATTAGTTGAGTCGCAGGAGATTATCTCAACTCCCTTTAAAATGTAAATGCTGGCCATCAATTTGGACCACTGTAGCAGTCAATACATTTCATATCCAGAGTCTGAAATTACATAAGGCTTTAGAAGTTCCAAAACCTGTTCTTAGATTGCTCAGCCATAGTGTTCTAATTCTGGCAAAGCGCTCAAAGCACTACGTAGGATATTACATCATTTCTGGAAGCATCTGGGACTTGCTAAATAAAAGCTGCTGGGAGGATATGCTCTGTCGTTGAATGGAAAGCACCATAAGTGAAGTCATCACCAGTATTGATCATGTGAGTGTCTACTAAAAGCCCAGGAGCCATTTAATATGCTATTGCCTCAACGCTGTGACTTGTGGCCCCCACCGTCTGCAGCAGAATCAGTAGAGGTTTGGTTGGAGGCTATGTTTTTGGATCCATAGTTGGCCTTCAGACCTTCCAGAAAGGAAGAAAAGCAACCACCTGTTTTATTTTTCCCTTCCCTGGCTTAAGAGTCCCATGGAAAGCCTATTCCTATTAATTTGTTTTCTTTGACTGTTAATATATTTGAGAAAGGATTAAATGGAAATACTGTACTAAAATAGTAAAATAAAGAGACTTTGCAAAGCTCGCCAGAGATCTGAAGTTTACCCAGGGCCTTGGGGACCAGTACAGCCCAGCAGTGGAATTTTATTGTATGTATAATTTCCCCAAACGATGCCTTCTTTGATTCTTTACAGTAAACGTGAAATTGACTTCAGATTTTGGGCCCACAAATATATTTTTAAAGGCATTTTAATCTTCTTTGGGTGATGAATGCCTTTGCAGACTGGCTAATAGGCACACGTCAGCACATATTTCAGTGGTTCCTTCTAGTTTGAATTTCCCTTTGCACGTTGTCTTTGATCCTTCCACTTTGTACTTAGAGTTGGATTACTTCTATAAAGCAAGTGGACAATTTCCCTTGATGTGGATCTAGGGGAAGTAGTCCAGAGTCATTTTTTTCTCCTACTTTCCCATTCCCAAGCAACACGCTCCAGCAATATAGGTTACCCCATAAATTATGGGACAGATTATCTGAGTAGCCCCTGGATACGTTCTGAGCAGAAAGGAGCGACACACAAAGGAAGAGAAGCAAGAATGCTTTAAAGAGAAACAAACCCAGAAGCCTGGTAGCCTGTGAATACTCAAGTAAAGAGAATGTAGCCTGTTTTTCTTTCTGTCCCAGCACCTACCTCAGCCCAGGGTCCTGTTGCCATTGTTGGCTGAATTGAAATAAATGGACATTTGTTTTGTTTCTTGGGAGATGTTCTCTAATAAGCACTTTGTCAGAAATCCAGGTCCTTCTCACCCAAATGACAGAGGTTTTATTTGGGGGAGAATAGCTTCTCTTTCTATACAGAGTTAGGAATAAAACTCTAGTTCCTCATCACACTTTGGTCCAACTTTTAGTTTTTCCTTTTGTTTTCTTTTGCATTATCTATTTTTCTTTTCCTGTTATGAGTTGAATTCTTAGCTCAGGGATTTTCAGTGGTTATTCTTTACTCATGTGAGCACTTAAGTCTACACATTTCTCACTGTAGCTACATCCCACAAATTTGTGATATAGTATTTCCATAATTGTTCAGTATAGAGTATCTTAAAATTTCAATTATTTTTTCACTGACCCATGAATTATTTAGAAGTGGATTTTTAAGTCATACATGTTTTGGGAAGGTGTCTTTGTTACTGATTTCTCATTTATTTGCATTGTGATTTGCATGATAAAGACTTTTTGATGTTTGTTAAAATTTGCATTGTGGCATTATAATATTGTCAGTTCATAAATATTCCATATATGTTTGAGAAATGTATATTTGCTTATCTCCACTGGACTAAGCTTGTGATTAGTGTTTCCAGTCTTTTCTCTCTAGGCTGAGTGTTCTGTTGTTTGATCTATCAGTTTCTGAGAAAGCTGGGTGAAAATCAGTCTTTGTTTGTGGACTGAATGTAAATGGAGGTTAGCACATTAGACACATACAAGTACAAAATTGTTATATCTTCTTGAGGAATAGTTCCTTTTATTAATTGTAGTTTATTTTATCCCTAATAATGAGTTTTCTGGCTTTATTTTGACTTTTCTTTGTTTGGTATATATTTTAGTATCCATGAACTTTCAATCTTTAGGTATTTTTAGTTTTAAATGTGTTGCTTGTAAACAGCATATAGATTGATTTTTAAAATCCAGTCTGGTAACCACTGTATTTCAAAAAGTGTCTTTTTGGTGCTTTCTAATCTCCTTGCTTTATGTTTGTATCTTTATTTCTTCATTTTTACCTTCTATAGATAGAAGCAATAAAGTTTTAATATACCTTTTCCTTCTGCTGATTTTGAAGTTTTATGTATTATTTCTCTACTTTAATGATAACCCTTACATTTTTCACATGCATACTTCACAAGCCTGAAACTTACAGTTTTGCCACCTTTCTCTTGAATAATACACTGCCTTAGAATGCCACTCCAGCCCATGTTACTACTATTCAACATTTTAGAACCATCTTGCTTTTGTAAGCTCTAAATTAGTTATAATTTCTGTTTTGGACAATCAATTCTTTGGATTTACACTGTGCTTTTAAATTGCTTTATTCACTGATGCTTCTTGCATCTCATTCTTTTTTTCTGAATTGAATTTCCTCTTTCTGAATTATATCTTTAGGATGATCTGACAGTGAAGGTCTATTTGAGGTAACTCTTTTTGTCTTTTTTTTTTTTTTCTTTTTTGTGAGGAAGACCAGCCCTAAGCTAACATCCGTTGCCAATCCTCCTCTTTTTGCTGAGGAAGACTGGCCCTGGGCTAACATCCGTGACTGTCTTCCTCTACTTTATATGGGACGCCGCCACAGGATGGCTGACAGGCAGTGCGTCGGCAGGCGCCCGGGATCCGAACCCGCGAACCCCGAGCTGCCAAGCGCGAACTAAACTGCTGCGCCACCAGGCCGGCCCCCTCTTTTTGTCTTTTTAAGTGAACATATATTTATTTTGTCCTAGTGTTTAAGTGATAGTTTAGTTGGAAAAAAAAATTCTAAATTGGCAGTTATTTGAGGTTGATGTTATTTGAGGATATTATTCCATTCTTTTCTATCTTCAATTGCTGTGGCTTAGAAATTGGCTATCTGTCTTGTCATCCCTTGAAACCCATCTTTCCTTTTCTCTCTGGTTGCTTTTAAGAGTAGTTTTGCCGTAAGAAGTTTCGATGTGGATCTCATTTAACTTATTCTACTCAAGGATGTTTTACTTTGTGATTCTAAGGATTCATGTTTTAGATCAATTCTGGGTAATTTTTATCCATTATTCTCTTTGAATTTTGCCTCTCCCCCATTCTCTCTCTTGTCTCTTCTGGAAATGTGTTTGTTGGACTTCATTAATTTGTCTTCCATGTCACTTAATCTCTCATTCTTGTTTCCCATGTTTTTAACTCTTTATCTTGCATTCTAGGTAATTTTCTGATATTTATCATCTGTTTTACTAATTCTCACTTCAGATGTATTTAGTCAAGTGTTTAAACTGTCCATTGAGTTTTTAATTTCTCACAATAGTTGTCATTTCTAGCAGTGGTGTTTGGTTCTTTTTCAAGCCTGTTTTGTCTTAAAACATTTTTGCTTCCTTCTTTTATATCTTTAATAATTTTAAACATATTTTATAGTTTCTATCTGAAATTCTTGGAGTTTAATCCTGCCCTGTATTGTATCTGCTGTATCATGATGGATTGTATTTTAAATTTCATATTCTGTGTTTGTCCTTGACAGAGCTTTATGAGAATACTACTGTGGGGCGTGGGTTATGGACATGTCCCTGTGGAATAGGCTTTTGTTTGCCTCTGCCGTGTGTCCATGGATATTTCAGCCCAGTTCCAATTTTTAAGTTAATTTCTTAGCATGAGTGTCCCCAGAGCATGTATGTGGCATAGAGGGCAACTCCAGACTTAAACTATTGTGTAGTACAGGCCCACAGTTACACATTCTTAGAGGCAGCTTTACCCTCCACCCCAAACCCAGCTCAAGAGAGACAAACTTTCCTTTCTCAATGGGTATTAGCGGGCAGCTAAAGTAATCTGCTTTTCCTTTGTTTCTGGCCTTTGGGGATTTCCATTACTTTCTTGCAAGCTCAGAAAGGATGTTTATTCTATTTTATTTAGAATTCAGTAGCAAGGCATTTTGGGGAAACTAAGTATGGCATGTTGTCAGGACCAGATGTCTATGGGAAGTCATTTCCATATATTTGAAAATAAATCATATATTCAACATTATCTCTGATGTGGAATACTTTCAATGTACCATTTACATGCAATGAATTTTAGAATGTGAAACATTTGGGCATTAAAAATCTATTTAGTTACTTCATTCTTTTAAACTACCTGAGAATTCATTCTTTCTAAGTTTGCATTGGAAATTTCTTGAGACCATGTTCATTAAATACCAAATCCTGTATTGGAATCTTGAAGACAAGTGAGTATAGACTAATAGGAATATAGGCTATTTGTGTATTCATCAAAGCTCTTATAGGAACAAATAACAGAAACTCAACTCCAAATGGCTTAAGTAAAAAGGGATATTTATTGAATCAGATAGCCCCCAAATCCTGGGGTTTATTGGTCAAGTACAGCTGGATTGACATGCTCAGAAAATGTAATTAGAATCAGTCTCTTCTAATCTCTTTGCTCTACTTTTTTTCTTTGTTGGCTTCATTTTCATTTGGATTCTCCCCTTATGGTGGCAAGATGTTTTCTAAGAGCCCCAGTTAAAGAGAACTTCTCTTTCTCAGTCAAGCAGACATACTGGGACTGTGGCTTATTGGCCTGCCTTAGGTCACCTGTCCATCCCTTACCAGTTCAAGTGACCAACGGGGTGTGTGCTCTGATTGGGCTGGTCCCTGGAGCTGTGGAGTTGGGTCAGCTTTGGTCAAACCACATAGGCTGAGAATGGAGGAGAGTAGTCCTCTGAGAGAAAAATCCTGTCCTGTCATCAGAAAAGATGGGAATGGAAGCTGGGTACACACAACACAACAAATGTCCCCATAATCTATCTCATTGCTTGTTTGTGTTTGCTGTTCATTTCAGGATAGTGTTGAGTTTAGAAACATCTGCAGTCATCTGGCCCTGCAAATTGAAGGACAGCAGTTTGACAGAGATTTGAATGCTGCCCACCAGTGTTTGAAGACAATAGTCAAGAAGCTGATTCAATCACTTGCTAGTCTTCCTTCAGATGCCCACGTGGTAGCCTGTGCTTCCTTGAGACAGATCTTACAGAATCTCCCAGACATATGAATATTCAAGACACTGGAATTAAAACCAAGCTGGCACTGCTCAGAGGACTGGGTACCTTACCTTTCTAATTGAATCTGCAGGCAATGGACGTTTTTATTCCCAGTAAGGAGAGACTTGATAGCGTATATAGCAGTCTGACAAGTGGCATCTGTACCCTTCAGAATTACAGCACATTGGTGAAAATTTTTTAAAGCAGTAGTTCACATTTGTAAGTATGTTGACATATTTACTGACTTCTTTTTTTTTTTTTTTTTTTTGGTGAGGAAGATTGTTACTGAGCTAATATCTGTTGCCAGTCTTCCTCTATTTTGTATGTGGGACGCTGCCACAGTGTGGCTTGAGAAGCAGTGTGTAGGTCCACGCCCAGGATCCAAACTCACAAACCCCAGGCCACCGAAGGGGAGCACACAAACTTAACTACTATGCCACTAGGCCGGCCCCTTTTACTGACTTTTTGATGGAAATATATTCCTCTTTGTGGAATTGTTGGATTATATATGTATATATATTTATTAATTCATATTAAGTATTAATTTTAATAGATTGATACCTTAATCTATATTCATATTAGTATAGGCCTATGAGATTTAATATGGGCATTTATATGATTAAAGCTCCATGTTTCTTAAAATTATCTTGAATAAATGGGATATTTGCTAACTGATATGTTTTACTGAGCAGTTCATTTTATGTTATGAGAATGATCTTTAGACATTGTAGGACCACATGTGTCAGTAATTATGAGTTCCAGTTCTGGTGTTAATAACTTACTGTTGGGCAGAGGAAGAGCTGCTTCTAAATCTTGTGCTTTCACATACTGATTTGTAAATTTAAAATGATAATGAGCTATGAAGTACCAAGGACATATGATATGTAAATACAAAGTACAGTATTATTAAAGTCATGTGGCAACATCTAGTTCTTCTTACTGTTTCTAAATATTCCTATTGGAGTAGGAAATTCTTGTGAAAAAAAGGAAGGAGTGGATATACTGGCAGGTTTCCCTGAACATTTAGAGCTAGGAAAAGACAGGGTGACTTTTTTTGAAGCAATGATCTGCATATGCTTAGGAAAAACTAAATTTCCTATTGTTTAATGATGACTATGTTGAGAACCAAAGTTAACTGAAATGCTGCTTTTCCCTTAGAATATTAATAGAAACAGCATCAGATTTAGAAAAAAAAAGAGTACAATGTATATGTGCAGCTTGTTTTCTAAAGGAATTATAAACTGGGTCTGTAAGGTGAGAGTATATGCTATTAAAAATAAAGTGTTGATATTAATCAAAGCCTTTTTAATCCCACATACTGTAATCCTAGTTGATTTCAAGTATTTTCTTCCAAAATCTGAGAATTAAAGGTAAATATATTGCTTTTTGAGATATAACTGACCATTTCCCTAGACAAGAATAAAATTTGTGAGACTGAATTCTAAATGAAAGATGAAGGGCATGTATTTGTGTGTATGTACGTGCATGTGTGTGTGTGCGTGTGTGTGTACAAGGGTGGGGTGGGCCAGGAAGGAAGAGCATTTATTTCTTGGGAACAGTCTTTGGCACTTAGTTCTCCCACTCCTAGGAAACATTGTATTCTGGGGGTATCACTGTATTTTATAGTGAAGACTTTCTTTCCCCAGGGAAATTATCCCAGCACTCTTCTCGAAAGACCTATCATTATTTATAGGCTGCCTTCCCCACTGCAACCAATAGCTCTCTCAATAAATATTAGTATTAAAAGTTTTTCTTACTCTTACCTGAAGAAATGTTGAACATTTTTGCTTTTCTCTCTGTGCTTGTGCTTTTTCCTCACTTTGCAATGTTTTTCCCATAGACCAATTAAAACCCTATTCATCCTTGAAGCCCTGATTGACCTACCACCCGCTCCATGAACTCTCCCACATCCTCCTACTAGGACATGAGGTCTTTCTCCTCTGAACTTCATAAAACACATTTTGTGTGACTGCACTGGCATTCTTCACATACCATCTTAAAGCATGGCTATTGGTATATCTGCCACCAAGATCAGCTTGCTGAGGGCAGGGATTGTTCTAGACATCTTTCTATATTGCATAGAAGCCACAGTTCTAAAAGTTCTTTGACCCTACTAGAACTTCCACGGCCCCTACCACCTTCTCACTCTGCCCCTGCAATTCTTACTTCTGTGGTTTATGTTCTATGGTCAATCTCTAAAATTGTTTGGTTCTATATGCCACCAATTCCCTTCTCCTTTTTGCTTTTGGTTGAATGCTGCTGGCAAAACTTCATTCCTGGTCAAGATCAACTCTCTGCGTACTCCACATCTCCACATGAGTTCTGAATGTGGCTTGAGAAAAACACACAGCTGTGCCAATCTCACTTCAATTCATGGCTCCCAGTTTCAAGGGGCCCTCAAGTTCTCCATTGGTGCTACTTCATTTCCTAGACCTGCATTGTCTGATATGGTAGCCACTGGCCACATATGGGTATTGAGCACTTGAACTGTGGCTAGTCTGAATTGAGATGTGCTGAAAATGTAAAGTGCCCACTGGCCTTTGAAAACTTAGTACTAAAAAAAAGTGTAAAATATCTCAGTAGTTTTTTATACTGATTACATGTTGAAACGATAATTATTTTGAATATGTTGGATTAAATAAAATACATTGTTATAATTAATTTTACCTGTTTCTTTTTACCTTTTTAAGGTGGCTGCTAGAAAATTTGGTATTCCATATGTGGCTTGCATTATATTTCTTTGGGATAGTGCTGGCCGAGAAAATTTACTAGACAATTCAATGCCATGCTTGACAGTTCACTCCCTGAGGGAGCTGTTGCACACCTTCTCAAACTTGATTCCCCTCCACCCTCCTCGTTCTTGGCTGATGACCTTGCTTCAGATTGCACAGGGAAAATAAAAGCCCTCAGAAGAGCATCTTCATCTTCGTACTAACAGATCTACTTTATATCTGTTTCTTTTCGTTTGAGGGAGGACCTGCCCTGCTCCCACCCGAGGCTGGTCGGCCACTCAGGCACTGATCTGCATCCTATCTAGCTTCCTCAAGGACTTCCTTCTGGCACTCATCCCATTGCCTGCATGGTCAGTTTTTGCCTCTCAATAGGAGCATTTCCATCAGCGTGATATTATGTTATAGTATCCCCAAATCTTTAAAAAAAATTCCTCCAGCTACAACTCTATTTCTCTCCTTCCTTTAAGAGCAAAACTCATTGAAACTGTCCAAATTATTATCCACAATTCCTTTTTTCCTATTCCCTTTTGAACTCCCTCCAAACAGATTTTGTACCCACAACTCCACCAACATTGCTCTTGTCAAGATGCCCTAATGACTGCCCCACTGATAAATTCAATGGTAAATTCTCAATCATCATCTTACTTGATCTATCAGCAGCTTTTGACACAGTTGATTGCTCCCTCCTTGAGTCACTTTCTTTTTTGGTCTCCAGGTCAGCAGACTTTCAAGGTTTTACTTCTTCACCAGCTCACTTCACAGACTATTTTTCTGGTTCCTCCACATCTCTCTGACTTCTTAATTTTGGAGTGCTTCAGGCTCAGTCTTGGTCCCCTTCTCTATCTACACTTACTCCACCATGATTTTAAATACCAGCTATTCGCCAGTGTCACTCAGATATGTGTATTTCACCTTGAATTCCAGACTCTTTTGTCAGGTGACTACAGAAGATCTCCACCTGAGAGTCTAAAAGGCATTTCGAATTCCAAAATGGAATTCTTGATCTCCAAACCTGCTTCTCCCCTATCTTCTAAATCGCATCTGGCAGTCGCTCATATCCTTCCAGTCACACAGGCAAAAAAATGTGACGTCATCCTTGACTTCTCTATTTGACTTCTCTATTGACTTCTCTATCTATTACTCTTACTTATAGCCACTCAATCAGCAAATCCTATTGGTTCAACCTTCAGAATATATCTCAAATTGGATCACTTCTCACCACAACCCTAGTCCTAGCTACTATTATCTCTAAGCTGGAATATGGCAGTACCTTCCTAAATGGTCATACTACTTCACTGCCCTCTCCCCATTATCCATTCTCCACACATCAGTAATAGAAGCCAGACCAATTACTCCTCGACTCTAAACTCGCCAGTGCTTCCCTTTTTACTCAGAATAAAATCCAAAGTCTGCCTTTGACCCTTCCATTCTAACAACACTGGTTCGTTTGTCGCTTTTACCTCTTCAACACAACCAGTCTCAGGACCTTTGCACTTGCTCTTCCCTCTGCCCGAAAGACTTTTCTCTCGTCTGCTTCAAATAGGTCTCTGCTCCAATGCCACCTCATTAAGGAGGGCTTCTCTTACCTCCTTATTGAAAGTAGCATTCCTTGTCGCTCTCTTATCCCTTCTCCCTGTTTTGTTTTCTTCATAACTCTTGTAATGGCCTGAATTTATTTGTGTGTTTATTGACTGTTGTAGTGGGTTGACTGGTGGCCCCTAAAGGGTCTGTCCGTGTCCAAATCAATGGAACTTGTGAATATTCCCACATATGACAAAAAAGTGAATATGACCTTAGATGGTAACAGATTTGATTATATTAGGGATATTGAGATGAGATTATTTGGGATTATCCAGCTGGACCCGAAATGCCATCACAAGTGTCCTTATAAGAAAGAGGCAAAGGGAGACAACATAGGCAGAAGAGGAGGTGACAATGTGACTGAGGCACAAGTTGAAGTGTTGTGTCCACGAGGCAAGGAAAGCGGATAGCTACCCAAAGCTGGAAGAGTCAAAGAACGGCTTCTCCCCTTGAGCCTCCAGAGGGAGAGCTACCCTGCTGACACCTGGAGTTTGGACTTCTGGCCTCCAGAACTGTGAGAGAATAAAGTTCTGTTGTTTTAAGCCCCCCAGTTTGTGATACATTGTTGCAACAGGCGCATAAGAAATGAATACACCTATTTTTCTCACTAGAACATAAGCACCAGGACATTGTCCACGGCTGTATCCCCAGCACTCCAGCAATGCTGGGCACAGAGTAGCAGCTCAATAAATATTTGACAAATGAAGACACACAGATGTGTGGTTAGTTGTTTAGGCCTTTTTAAAAAATGATTTGATTTGATCCCTCCAGAAGTCCCCCAAGTCTTATATCTTTTGGTAAATATCTAAACTCAAAGAAAAAAAGTTAAAAGGACAATTTTAAGGATTAAATTAATTGGCACATTTTGGCTAAGTGTTGGGTTAAAACAATCATACAGCTGTCGTTCAATAAAAGGTTAATAATCATGGTAATCATCGAAACAATGACTGGGCCAGTCTAGGCCACTGAAGAGTAGTCCTCTTCTCCTCAGCTTTCCCATGTAGTCCTATTTCTCTTCTCCTTTACCTCAAAGATTGCATAAATGTACCTTAAAAAAAGCACATTTTAGACTTTATTATCGTAGGCTGTTTTCTTCCACAGCCCTATCATCATCTCCATCAACAACAACAATCAACAAAGCTTCCTACATTTTGGTGGCTCCAGCAATGTTTGGGGGGATTTGGTCATCTTGGAATCAGGTCGTGGTTTTTTATTTAAGACCACGTCGTGCCTCAAGCAGTGTGTGACACTTGCATGAGGACGGTTTGTGAATGTCTCTTCATAATGCTGGGAAGAAGTTGAGTCTCATGATGTTTTCTCTGTTGGATTTCCTTGACTATTTCACCCTCCCATTCCCCTAGACTCTTACATTTAGAAGCTCCGTAACAATAGATTTCTGGATGGTGGAAACACATTTGTTTATGGAGTGAAAATAGGGGCTGTGCTGGGAACTTTCTACGCAGAGCTGGACAAGCAAGTGATAAGATGGTAGCTATACACCTCCTCACTGCCTTCTCTCCTTTTCTGGAAGCCCCACAAGCTCTCAGGTCAGCCTGATCCTATATCCTTTTGACTACATGGCTTATACTGATATAGAAACTATCTTCGGGTTCCATTTTCTTTTGCCTCTTCAGAGTCAGTTCTTTTCCCCCATTTAAATGCTCTCTTACTTTTCTAACTGACACAGTTTCTCCCCAAAGTGTATTTGTTTCCTTGGTTTAAATGAAGGGCTTTGGAGGATAGGAAACCACTCAGACACTTGTTTCATACACAACACAGGATGCGAGAATCAAGTCTTCCATGCCTAAAAGTTTCTTCCAACAGTTGGCCCATTTTCCATTGTTCTTCATGCTCTGGTGCCAGATACTTATGTAGTAAATCAATCTGAAAGGAGTATAAATTCTGTGGATCCATGAGTTTCAAGACACTTAATTCAGCAGAACTTCAAATAAGAAGTGTTCTGAATAATCTGGGTATCCTCGTCAGGGATCCCAGTGTTCCATTCTACAGCCAAAAAATTACCACGGTCCTGGTTTCACTTAGCTACATGTCAGAACCAAAGGTCTGGGTTGTTGTAGCCTTGGCTGGCATGTGTTACCAGAGAGCTTACCTTTGTCTGATGTGACTTGTTTACCACTATGCTCAATAAAAGTGATATTTAAAGCTGGGCCATAGTTTATAAATTTCCCTTCTTGTCGACAAGCTCATATCTGCTCCATGCTTGCAGTCATAAGTCAGGAGACACTTTCAAGGTTGGCAGAAATCTTTCCCAACATAGAAGTAACACTAATTCGTTCCTCTTGCCTTGATGAGGTCTTTGATAATAATCATGGCTTCATTTTCTTTTTCCTTAAAAAAGCATTATGAAATGTCTGTGGAGTGTAAAGGGTATCTAGTGGAAAAATAAATTCACAGTGATCCTAGAAACAAGTTGCAGAAAGCTATTGGCTTAAGTTGGTACAAAGAGAAAAGAGGAGCTTTTTACAAACCCCCCTTCCCCTTCCTGCATGTGTCACTCTAGCTCTGAATGTAGCTTCAGAGTACAGGAGTACAGCACAAGCTTGGAGTATTCTGTGTGTGTGTGTGTGTGTGTGTGTGTGTGTGTTCCTGGGCTAGAGGGAAGGAGAACAGTGGAGGGAGTACACCTGAGCCAGTTGCTATAAACCCAAACATGAAGAAAGCAGTGGGATGATTTGAAAAGTTAATGTCCTTGGGTGTAACCACACTCTCACCTTGAAGAGTTCATGGAATGAGTTTGCTCAAATGAAAAATACAGTGATTCTTACACATCAAGCTTTTCATGCCATTTTATAATTTGGAAAGTGCTGATGTGACAGCTGTTTTATTCACAACCTCATTCAGTCCTCAAAGTTTATCTTTCATGACCTCTCATCTCTCAGTCTCAGACTTTTCTCAGCCCTTCTCTGTGCCCTGGATCATCTTTTGTAGGATTTGAGAGCTAAGGCATTCGTAAGGCTATTAACTGCATTATGGTTTTTTGTATCTAAACATTCTTTTATGCATAAATAAAACTAACAGATGTTGGTCTCTGGTTCTTTTCTCTCAATGTTTCCGATGTTCCTTTGCCTCTCTCACAGTCTCAGATTACATGATATTTGTTAGACACATGTCTTCTGTAACTCGGAATTGAACGGTATGTGTATAGAGCAGGAATACTGTTTACTCTCACATTGGAAGAATAGTCATACCTAGAGAAGTATGAATAAAGTTCTTCTATCCACTTTCCTGCCTTGTGGCAATTTTGACTGAAAGACAAAAAGGGAGGGAATGAGATAAACCTTGATGCAATTTATCTCACGCTTTTGCTTAATTAAATTTAAGTGGTGGCTACAATATCTATTATGAAAATCTGCATTTTTTTGTAGCCACTTCAAGAATACTTTCTGTTCTCAAAACCACATTTTTTATTTTTTCATAAAAAGGTGGGTAGCTTTGCTATTTAGCAGTATCAGGAGCTCTAAAGTTAATGGGGCTGCAACAAGGTTGCACTAAGCGCTGATTTGCTTCTGTTATTAGGATCTTGCTGCTTCTGGGGGAAACGTTGCAACATCAAGTCATAAAACATTCACAAACTACATGCAGCCTAAATAGGTCCATGGAAAATCCTACTTCCAATTTACCCAAAGCATCAATAAACACACATTCCTACTTAACTTTGTCCTAACTCTAATGCAAACCACCATCTATTCTAGACGCAAGATACAGTTGGTCCATTGTTTCCAGGTGTTTTGATGACTGAACCTCCTCAATAGTTGATCTAGTCAGTATGGAAATAACTGAAAAAGAAATGACAACAAATCTAACCAATTCAGTGGGAGTGTGTGCGTGTGTGTATGTGTGTGTAATTTCCTGTATCAATAAACACGTGATTTCCAGGTGTGCCCTCGCTTTTGTTTACCCATTTCAATAGATTGAAATATGACTTGAAAAGACTTTGAGTGGAGGTATTTATCAACAATGGGAACCCCTAAAAACAAAGAAATTCCAGAATGACACGCAGTTCCAAGCAATGATTATATATCTAACATGTTCCCAAATGAACTTTTTGAGTACTGACTAATTATTACATCACAATTTCCCAGAGGCCCTTTAGCTACAGGTTTTAAAAATGGTTCATAAATGAATAAAATGAGCTCTTGAAAAAATAAGGGTGGCCCTTAGCAAATCAGTATCACTAGCGAAGGATAGAGTTTGCCAAATAAATAACTCAGGCACTTTTATATGTATCCCAATAATTCTTTATCTTTGCATCTGTTTGTTTTTAATCTTTTATTCTGAAATAAGTATAGATTCATTGATTATTTGTAGATTACAGGTTCGGAGAAAGTTGCAAAATATAGTACACGGGGTATCGTGAGCTCTTCACCCAGCTTTCCCCAATGATGACGTCTTATGTGGCTGTAGTACGATAGCAAAACCAGGACATTCACAGTAGTACAATAGTGACAACTAGATTACAGACCTTATTCAGGTTTCATCAGTTTTTACATGTTCTCGTGTACGTATGCATGTAGTTCTATGCAACTTTATGTCATGTATAGATTTCTGTAACCACCACCACAATCAAGATATAGAATTGTTCCGTCACTCCAAGGAACTCTCTCGAGCTACCCTTTTATAGTTGAATCCACACTGCCCCCCGCCCGTATCTCTGTCCCCTGGCAACCTCTGACCTGTTCTCCATCTCTATACTTTTGTCATTCAAAACTCATATAAATGAATTCATATGGCATGTTACCTTTTGAGATTGGCTTTTTCCACTAAGCATAATACCCTTGCCATCCATCCAAGAACCTGCGTATATCAATAGTTTCTTCCTTTGAATTTCTGAACAGTATTCTACATCTATTTTTTTTAAATGTAGTTTTGCCACAGCACATTCCAAAACTGGGATTTGGGGGGCTCACCAAAATAGATACAGTAGAGCAAGATAAAAATAGGTAAGTCAGAAAATCAGAATAAGGTGTAAAAAAAAATAATATGAGGTAGAACTAAGGTGAACACACAAAATACAAGTAAAAACAGTTGCTAGAAAATTTGATTTTCAGCTTCCTGGCAGTCACTACAAAGAGAGGAAAACAGTCAGTAATGCAGCTCATAGAGTCAGAAGATGGAGGCAAACAAGCTGCTCAGGGGCAGGTTGGCCACTTGCAGTGCTCAAGCTGGAGGGAAGATTCTTCTCCAAGAGGTCCATCAGGAGACAGCGGCTAGCTAAAACTTAATTCAGAAATAAACTGAGACTCTATGAAAGGATGAGCGTTAATAGTTCAAGGAGTTTCCTTGCACAATTCAAGATTCTGGTCATCCAGCTTCCTCACTCTTCTACCTTAGAACAACAAGGATGTAGATATTCTGTTCTATGTTTGGAGAAAGTCATTTGTGTGATTGGATGTAAAATAATAGGTGAGCAGAAGGGCAGAGGTACGTGAAATGAAAACCCGTTATGCTTTCTTTTGAAGCCCGCTGAGTTGTTTCTCTCACCTGGAGGTGCAGAATAGAATCCTAGATGGTGGGCTGTGGGCCCAACTGGGACATGGATGTGTTTTATGGAACCTAGAGAGGGCAATTTTTGTCATCCACATTTAAACATTGGGAGAATTCACATAATCTGGACTTCAGGTTCTCTTGAAACATTGAGGTGGAGACATTACCCATTCTGCTCCTCTACTGCCCACTCTCTTAAATGGGGCTTCTGCTCTCCTGGAGTTCAGGGCTGCTGCCTCCTTCAGAGAGGGCACGCTTTCCATTTCCCCATGACCAAACCTTAGCCTGCTTCTGTCATTTAATATATGGGACTGGGCCAAGAGTTTGCAAGCCCTGGTCTGGACAGTCTTGGAGGTTCACCTTGGGTTTCTGGGGCCATGTTAGAGACACTGTATGCTGTTGGCCCTTGACTGGGTTGGCAGACTGTGGTTACTGGTCCACCTTACTGTATGTAACCCAAGGGGTCTGGTTGACAACAGGGTTGAGATTCTCATAGGACAGTCAATAGAGGCCTGCAAACTGGGCTTCTGTTTCATCAATGTTTATAATACAACAACGTTTATTGTCTAGTTTGAAGCTGACTCAATCTTCCTCTTTATTAGAAAACATATCCCACTTACTCACTTGTTATTCAACATGGGCCAGAAATTGTGTGTATGTTTTAAACATCTCAGTTAATTATCATTAAAAAACCTACAATAATAGTATTCTTATTCTCATTTTATAGACGAGGAAACTGAGGGTTAAGAAGTGAAGGAACTTACCAAAACTCCTGCAGAAAGGGGTGTTGACACCAACAGACACACCTTTGTCTTCATGGTTCCAATGCTTGTGATCTTCCTACTGTGTCACATTGTTTTGTCCATTATGGTTCCTTGGGGGGTTTTCTCCCCTTTTCACAAGAGGGCATGGGAGAGATGGCATGGCTTCTTTTGTCTCCCTGAAGTAAAGGGAGAACCAGAGAATCAAAGTAGGAAGTATACAGCGTCAGGAGTCAGGAAACCTGAGTTCTAGCTCTGACTCTAGGGCTAATAAATAGTGCGACTGCAGTTATGTCCCTTGGCCTCTGACTTTTCAGTCTTGTCTCTACAAGGAGATAATAATCCCTCCATTCTAGATCCCACTGACACCTAACATAGACCAGCTGAGATAAGAAGTATGAAAGGACTTTGGAAAGTTGTAATTTCTTTATACATGCTAGGTATAATTGTGTTTATTATTATTAGTTTGTTGTAGAAACAACATAAGTTTTAGGAATAAATAAACAACATATCAATAAATGTTTGTTTATACAAATAAATAAATAAACAACATAATTTGCATGAATAAATTAAAACTCAGTTCAGTCACAGGAACTATATTAATTCTCCCCAAAATAGGAGTGGATGGGTGGTTGGATGGTCTGGATTGCTTAGTGCTCCATCAGTTTGGTCCTGGCTTTTTCTAGACTGAGACTAAATTGGGTTGTGGAGGAGAGCTAAGGACTCATAGATTCAACTTCTGTTTCACTTTCTTGATTTCAAAATTTATTTTCTAAATAAAAGAGTTTTGTAAAACCCATTCAATGTTCATATCTGGAAATTCTGCTAAGTTGGTGAGCTATAGGTGACAAAAATGACTACCATCGAAATCCTTAAAGTGAAAGTATTCTCCTACTTTGGGCTGATAGAATGAATTTCCACATGTAGAATCCTCTCCCAAACCCATATGACAAATCTCATGGGCTAAATATTTCCAAATGTGGCCCTGTCCTTTTAAGTGATTTTCCACATTTTCACTTCATAAGAGACCCCTTAAAATATTATGGTGGTGACAATGACCTTGCTCAAATAGATGTAGAGCCAGCCTTTTCCATTTCTAATGCATTTTTCTGGAGTCTAAACTAGACTGTAAAATATTGCTTATTTGATCTCCTACCAGGTGTGGCTAGTAACACTTTGCTAATTTAAAAATTTTCCATGTTGGAATTCAATCCAACTTAAAAAATACATATTGCTCTCAAAATGCCATTTTTTGTGTGTTTTCTTTTTCTTATTCTAGACGGGAAATATGGAAGTTCAGGCTCTTTAATGTAAATTGGTTATTTACTTCATGGATCAAAATATAGCATCTGCTATTTCATTTTAAAATAGATCAGAATACCTTTATAGAAAGAAATGTCTCCTAGAAATTTTATTTCAATCTAATCAGAGGGAAATTTGGTATAATTTACATAAAATAAATATATCTTGGAAAACAAATAGAACGTACACAAAATAATACATGTTTCCTAACGGCTGAGTCATAATACAGAGCACTTGTTTATTTTACCATATAATTCCAGGATTTTCACTTTAATATTTAAACCAAAGACCTCTATCATTTACCTTAAAGTGTTTATATATCA
This sequence comes from Tapirus indicus, assembly GCA_031878705.1. Classification (NCBI taxonomy): domain Eukaryota; kingdom Metazoa; phylum Chordata; class Mammalia; order Perissodactyla; family Tapiridae; genus Tapirus; species Tapirus indicus. The sequence continues at coordinate 60,159,876 of CM062930.1, forward strand.
GATATAAAAATTGCAAAGAAATCACAGAGACTTTTAGTTATTCGAGGGAGGATATTTAAACTCTTAGTTATCCTTCCCAAGGCTTATAGCATTTTTGGTAAATCAATATAAGTGGATATTTCACATGACATAGCTGTCATACCACCACACGGAAGAGTTCTGATATCTGTAGATTACTCTGAGAAAAAAGAATCTATTTAATCTTTTATCTTTTTGGAGCATTTGGTTTTTCACAAGCAACAACTCAAATCAAACTTTGAACAGAAGTTTTAATTTTAAGACTTGTCTTTTTTCCCATTCATTCTATAGCTTTTGCTACATTCATGTCAAGATTTTTCTCCATTACTTTATATATCTGTTTATCTATGAACTAGATTTATACATATAAAACTATATAAAACTGTTCACATATATCAACAAGTCACATCCTGAATCCTAACTGCAATTAACTGAAAGACATTCGTTTTTATTCAGTAAACTAAAGTGCATGCCTTTCTGCCGATGGTATGGGTCTGTGCTAGACCCCAGGACCTTCATAACTGGTTTTCTTGTTCTTAGTTAGGAGTGAACTGTTTATCTTGCCATGGCCTTTCTTGCTCTTTACCCTACATTTCTATGTACAGACTAAAACTCATCTTTGAAAATGTTAACCACTTATACACACCCCAATAGACTTTCTATAGCTCTAGCATGGAGTCAGCAGGTGTGAGGGCTGGAAGGATCTCAAACCCCATCTCTCCCTGTGGTTTTACCAGGAGCTTCTCAGAGCAGGTGGGATCAGCCAAGCCCATGCGGGAGCCTCAGGTCTGGGTTCCAGCACCCGTTCTCCCCTGCCCTCTTCCACATCATCCAGCTGGTTTCGTATTTATTTATTTGTATCAATTTTCAAATAGCATTTCTATTGAAAACAGGGTTCTGCTACTGAAAACAGAAGTAAAAAATAAATGCAGTAAATAAATAAATGAATAAAAACAAATCAAAAAACATTGATAAACACCAACCTTCTTCATCTTCACAGATTTTTAAATATGAGGCTAGAGAATTTGGGTGACTTTTCCAAGATTACAGAGACCGGTCCAGTCTTCCTGACTTCCGGACCAGCCTTCCCTCTGGTAGGCCCTAAAACTAAAATACATCAGATGGTTGGGGTAGCTAGTCTTTCCCCACTTAGCTTGGCATTCCCAGGCCATGTGTTGGGGGGTGGAAGGGCTAGTGGTAGGTGGGAAGGGAGTGTTAATGCTAAACCCATTGGATAGGTCCATTTTCCCCCTGGACCTAACCACAGAAGTCCCTGACAGCAACTTTTCACAGATGAGCAGATTTCCCTCTCAGAAATGCCAGTCATTACAATCCTTTCTGGGACTGAAGGTTCCAGACAATTATAAACATTTCTGTTAAACAGATATGAGGACTATATAAAGCTCAGAAGGCTTCACAGGGTATAGCCACACATCCGTGAAGGCCTGAGGACTCATTGTAAAGAGCCTGATATGGACACTTGGTATTCTTTCCTCCTCGCACAACTCTGGTTACTTCCCTTTCTAAACGCTTTCTCTGGGTCCTTAACTTTCAGTTTCTGCCTACATTCTTCCAATCTGCCTTTCCTTTTCCTGTTTAGATGCCCCCTACCAAGGACCAAAAGCATGGAGTTTGTCAGTTAGGGTCACAGCCACAAGTTTCTGGGGCCCCGATGAACAAAAGCAGGGCGCTCCGTGCAGGTGCTTCCAGCTGCCACACACACACACACACACACACACACACACACACACACACACACACACACACACATACACACACGCACACAACTTCCTGCATGAAACCACCAGGAAGTCTATGTGCTTTCACTGGTATCACAAGTTGTCCTGAAAACGTTCAGAACCCTTTCTATAGTAACACTACTTTTAAAAGTTAATTTCTAGGGTCAAGTTCATTAAAAAGAAAACATCATTAACCTCTTTGAAATTCCACTGGGGTTTAAAGATTTAAGACTCTTGGGGGTTTAATATAAATTTTGCCAAACTTTTAAATAAACTAAAAAATTCACAACCGTTGAATCCCCCAAGGCCCCTTTAAACACTTATAGATTGCTGAGATCCAGGGAATGATGGATGACTGAAAAGGCTGTGCATGAATAGCGTGCAGCAAAACACCTCCCCTTTCTAGAGCCCTCGGCACCAGAGGTTTTCTGCGGCTTTTCCCTAACGTAGTGATTTGCAAATGCCAGTTGTGGACCAGGGCCAGTTGTTGATATAGTCTTCAACTTCAGTGGTGAAACGAGAAGGATTGGGAAAATAGAGTGAGTTGCCTCATTTAGCTAAATGTATTTAATAAAAACCTGTATCCTTTATTTTGAGATTTTTATCTTTGCTTTTCTTGCCTTTCTCTCTTGGTATTAAAATGTGCATTTCTTATAGAAAGTGAGAGTAATAATGGAAGATAGAAATATTTGATTTTGTTCAAATGACCTTTTTTATAAAATTAAAAGATGGAAACTATATCGGTTTTAAAACTGATTTTAACTCCTCATGAAATTTAAAGTCTGGAAAACATTGCTCTAAAGCTGGGTCAAGTCCCAAGACTAGGAGTGAATGCCTACAACCATTAAAATCCTTAAGAGAATTTAGTGTTTTTTCGTTTTTGTTTTTTAGGAGAACTTCTCTTCCAGAAAGGATCCACCACCTGACTTTACTCTCTTTTCACAACATCCATAGAAGTGTAGGTGGTCTGAATGTAAGGTCCTCTTGGAACGTGAAACAGAAAACCGGTAAGGTAAAAAAAGAAAAAGTTTGCCCCCGAACATAATGAGAAAGCTGCCTCCATTGTTGCTCTGTTTCTTGTGACTGCTGGCTTGGAGGATCACGAAGTGTGACACTGTGTCACAAACAGAGACCCCATTATGTTTACTTTTTCCTGACAAATACTATAAATTTTTTTCTTGTAGTGAACAAACTTTGTTTATGCAGCTGTGATTTCTTAAATGAAAACTGACTTTCTACCCCAATGTCTCTTTATTTCAAAGACGCTTAAGGAGAGCTCTATCCTGGCATTTGGGGAGGACATTTTTAGTAAGACCGCCTGATTCGGAACAATCACTGTGCATTAGATCCACACACACAAAAAATTTGGCCTAGTTAAGTGCTTCCATCTTGAGTTACAGGCTTCATCTAAAGTGGCTTCTCCCTTGGCCTGAAAGGCCTCTGCCGTGGAGAATGAAGGTGAGAGCGAATGCTGGCTGGCCCGACAGAGATCTAGAACAAATTCTCAGGAAATCTCAGCTCCTCAGGCAGTTGAATTCCCACCCCTCTGAGACCAGCTGGGATTATTTTCTTACTTCATTTAACTAGCCAGATGATAGGTTGACTGATGGGGTCATTATGTCCAGCGCAAAGTAATTTTAGAATGAAAATTATGCAATAGGTTAGACCGCAGCTCAATTTTTATCACCCCAAATGCATACAATGTCCCTAATGTGATTGCCTTTGGGCTAAGACTGAAAGAAATGTTCATTCCCAAGGTGGCTATATTTTCTGAAATAGATTGAGTGAAACCTCTCTCTTTCTTTCTTTTTTTGACCTAAACACATGGAAATGAATTTCTTCTGCTTTACTTTTAAAATATCTGGTACAAGGTAAAAACTACAGTGATTAATATCTCCTGTGGGGCTGGTGGTTGGTGAGGAAAAGTTGCCAAGCTTTATCTGACTGTCCATCAAGTTGCTATTGTCATTTTCCTGCTTGGGTCAGTCAAGTAGGTAGGCATACTTCTTGACATGAAGAATTGCCTGGGAAACTGGGAATTGATCCCATTTTTAAAAATGTCCTCAGCACAAAAATCTTTGCTTAAGTGCCTTCTAATTTCAAATGCACCCCAGGACACCATAGTAGTTTCTCCTTGTGGCTTTTTTATTTCCCTTGTTATTCCTACTGACTTTTCTACTTTTTCTTTTGAAATGAAGAAAGAATTTTAATTTCATGATTTTATAGAAAAGCTCTGTTTGCAAGAATATGAGCAATTTCTCATTTGAATAACTTATGCTATTCCCAATAGCTAGAGCTTAACTTTTGACTCCTAAACTCAATTTGTAAATCAGTCTTCGTTTTCACTCTTACCAGCCCAAACTGACTCCTCTTCCTGGAGTTCTTATCTCATTTTTGGCATCCCTACCTACCCAATAGCAAAAGAACAAAAGAAACCTGTAGTCAGGGGGTCTCCTTTCCATCCATTCATTCATCCGTTCACTCTACACACACATAATGGGTGCCTACCATGTGCAGACACTGCCCTACGTACTGGAGATGCAGTCATGTGCAAGACAGATATGGAACTCTGATCTCACAGCGATTACATTCAAGTACATTTCCTTCAGAAACACTTTCTCCTTTCATGGACCCCCCAACCACATATAAATGTATAATTTAAATATGTATAATATATTTTGATATAGTATGTATTTAAATCAATAGAGACATAAAATGGATTTTCTCAGAAGAACGGCCCAGTTTCTTTCGATTGCTCCAGATACCCATTGAACAGAAGTGGATATGCTGAAAAACTTGATACAGGCTGGTGGTGTTATGGTCCCATCGCAGAAGGTTAGATGCCTTGAAGCTGCTTCTTTTGGATTCAGATGAGCAATGTGCAATCAAATATCTCCATTCCTGGTTAGTCCTCTTTGCCTTGGTGCACACTGAGAACCGGCTGACTGACTGAAGGGTTCAGCCTAGGACTATGGAAAAATGCTTTTCCTTGTTTCTGATAAAGCCCTATTCACTGTGTGATCCTGTCTTCTGGATCTGCTGCATTCCTAATAAGTCTACAAAGCTGAACCACTCACAGTTTGATCCCTAGCAGTATAGATCTTCCCCCGATTCAATGGAAAGTCTTCTCTTGGAGGTCAGCAGTTAACTTCTCATTGCCATAACCACTTTTCAGTCTTCATACCTCCCAGCCTTTGCACATGCTGATCCCTTTTCTTAGAAAGAAAGTACCTTGTGTCAGGCATTATCTTCTCTGGGATGTCTTCACTGGCTTCCTCAAGCTGAGCTAAATGGTAGTTCACTCTATGATAACACTTGCCACTCCCTCCAAACTGAAGAACAATAAGGTGCAGGGTAAAATGTATGACTAAGTTATGTGATGCCCAAGCTGGCCATGTGAGTCTGTGGTGAGAAGCCTCTCTACCAAAACGCATCGTCCCTCTTCTTCCCCGTACTCTAGTCTTTCAATGTTCCTGAAATGTTCATTAAAGAATCCCTATTTTGTTTTTTTAAGGTGAATTTGACTTCTAGATTTCCCAATCAAAATGTCGGTACACTTTAGAAGAGTAACACATTACTTTTTATTTTTTTATTACTCAACACTCAAAAAATAATTTGCATCTGGGAAAAGGCTTTGTAGGTCACGTGGTACCTGGAATCTGGTGCTCAGAAGCAGGAGGAGGGAAGAAAGATGTCAAATCTCATGGCCTTATTTTTTATTTTTTGTATTTGTTTGGTTTTGACTACCATCTTTAAAAGATCCTAAATGCCACATATGAATTCAAGAAAGAGAATAAAGCAGGATTCTACTAAATAATAGAAAACTTCTTAAAGAGGCTGGTGTATCTTTTATATCTCTGACATTTCTGCTCATATATCAAGTTTATTGAAATACATAAACAATTAGAGAATACAAAATGTTTAAATTGCCATTTTGTTTTAAGATAGCAGTCTAAACTACAAATTAATTTTAATAGACACCTTAACACCATTTAGTACTTCACTAAAGTTTGAAGAAGCAGACGACTCTTAAAAACAAAAGGCAGAGAAGCAGACAGATATGAAATATTGAATAGTATAATTACAACTAAAATTTCACTTCACTTTTAAAATTACACTTCTAGGTAAAAACAACATTACAGTTTTGATAAATATACAAATATATTAAAGTTCTTAAAATTTTGGTTAATTTTAAAATAAGCCCAACATGTGACTAAATAAGACTTAGATAGCAAAAGAATTTGAGGGTGAAGTTAGGAGTGTTTAAAAGCAGATTATTTCCATCTATTTTTTAATCCTTATAGCCTAGATTTATTTATAAATAAATAAATTATATGTGAAATGTCAGGTACTAAATATTACTCTGAACTGTCTACTTTAATGTGAGTCAGAATTTAAGGCCATGGAAAATATAAAACTGCAATTGTCCCTTACTAATTTATATATTTTTAAATTTTGTGTTTATGTTCTCTGTTGTGAACTAAATCATATCTAAGAGGATTATAAAAATCATAAAACTTATTAAATTAAGGAGAAAAAAATGTACATATGTCTAGGACAAAGCTATTTAGTATGCTAGGATTTCTCTCCAATGGCCAAAAGTAACCAACCAAAGAAGCAAACAAAAAACAATTTCTTGGAATATCATCTGAGGACTTCCAATTTTAATATGCAGAGTGAAGTCAGCATTTTCTTATTCACATCTCAGAAAAATCACCCCAAAGCAGAAAGGAAAACAAGAAAAACTGTAATGCAAGGCCCATCCTTTGTAAAACTAGGAAACAACAGAGACTTCAAAACAAAAAATAAGAGAAAAGACTTTCAAAATCAGTGAAGGTCAAACAAGGACATAGGAAGCTCAGAGTGAAGATGTCCATGAATGCTGAGCTCAGAAAAAGTTGTAAGCCCTAAGTGACACATATTGAAATGTAAACCCAGCTTTTTACAACAGGGGCCAGGAAACTTTTTCTTAAACAGCCAAATAGTAAATATTTCAGGTTTTGTAAGCCATATGGTCTCTGTCACAACTACTCAACACTGCCACCGAAGAGCTCCAGCAGCCATAGACAGTATGTAAACAAGTGAGCATGGCGGTGTTTCAACAAAACTTTATTTATAAAGAGTCAGCTGACCTGTGGGCTGTAGTTTGCTGACCCTTGTTCTATACTAATAAGAGCATATCAGCTTGAGTGAGAGCTTCCCTGGACCTCAAACCAGTAAGCTTTCTAGAAAAAGGAGAGGAGATGAAGCTGGATGAAAGTTGTACAGAAAAGCCATACTTGCTGAAGCAGTCTATTGGTGTGCCAGTGAGGGGGAAAGTGACTTTGCTTTATGAATGACCCAAAGCTGCTGAAATCAACTGGCTGGAGAAAGTTAAAGTTAAACCACTTTTTCATAAGAAAAACTCCTGTTAGCTGGAACATGGCCCATACCCCTCTCTCAAGGAAACCTTTAAAAATTAGCTGCCACAGGAAAAACTTGCTGTATTCCAATGTGGTTAATCAAAAAGGAATCAAATCAGGATCTATAAAAAGATATTAAAAGAAGAAAAGAAAGAGGAAAACTAAACGATGGTCAAGAAATATTCACCAGAAAAAATGTCTCACGAGGTAGATGAAAATTGTGACCAAATATATTCCTTAAATTTGTAAAAATGGGTGAATAATCACCTATATGCAATTTCACAGGAAACAATGACAAAACAACAGAAGTAGATTAAATATGTGCTGGCAAAACTAAGAGAAGATATGGGAAAAAAATCAGAGAAATGAAGGTTAAAGTACAGCTTGGACGTGGCACAAAGAGTGGGCACTGCAAAAAGCACACCTAGGGAGGGAAGAAAGGATCAGAAAAAAACAGAGTATAAAGGGTAAACCGATAAGAAGTTTAAAAGGATTATATGATAGATATGGAATACACACAAAATAAATTAAAGATATACATAACTGGTGTTCCTGAAGAATAAAACCAAAATAATAAGATATCATCATTAGGAATATTACACAAAAATAATCAATATAAAACATTATTAAACAAAATCTGACAGCACATTAAAAAACTAACAAACCATAACCAAGTGGGATTTATTCCAGGAATGCAAGGATGGTTCAATATTAGGAAATCTATTCATTTATTTTCACCACACCAATAGATTAAAAGTCATGTTCCTAGATGCTGAGAGGCACTTGATAAAACCCAACATCCCTTCCTTTCTTTTAAAACCCTGTCAATAAAATGGGAATAGATACTTCCTTAATATAATTGAATATATTTATCTCAATCTAAAATCTAGCATCTTGTTTAATGGGGACACTCAGAACTATTCATATTAAAGTCAGGAACAATACAAGGATGTCTACTATTACTACTGGTAATAAACACTGATCTAGACACCCTGGCCAGTTCAATGACACAAGAAAAAGAAAAAAAAGATAGAAAACTTAGCAAAGAAAAACACAAATCATAATTGTTTGCAGATTATAAGATTTAATATTGAATTACAATAAAGAGAATAATCCAACTGAAAAAATATTACAAATGATAGTGGAATTTAGTTAGGCCCGTGGTTACAAAATTAATACATAAAATCATTATCCTTTATATGTTAAAATAAAGGAAGTATTAACAGAAGAAAAGACTTCATTGTTAATAACAATATGACTAGAAAATATTTAGAAATAAATTTATCAGATCTGAAAGATCTGTATGAAGAAATCTTTACGATGTTACCTATGGACACAAAAGAGCACTTACATAAATGTAAAGATATACTACATTCTTGGCAAGGGAAACTCAATATCAAGCAGCTTTCAATTCTTTCCAAATTAATGTAAACATTTTAAACAGTTCCTGTAAGTATATCAATGGAATTTTAGGGTCTATATATGATACTAAAGTTCATATGGAAAAATAAACAAGCAAGAATAACCAGGAAAATTCAGGAGAAAAAAAGGAAAATATGTGGTACTAGTCCTGCCAGTTGTTAAAATATTTAGGATATGAAAAGTGTGACATTTCAAATTAGTGAGGGAAAAGTTGAAATTAAACAACAAATGTTGTTTCTTTTGGCTCAGTCATTCTACTGGGTTGCATTTTAGAAAAAAGTAATATTGGATTCTAACCTTATAACTTACATCAAAATAATTTCCTGATGTGTCAAAGACTTCTATGTAAATAATAAAAATATAAAAATACTAGGACACTCCATGGGAAAGTTGAAAAAGTATTTTAGTGGAAAAGACTTTTCTAAGTATATCACAAAACTCAGAAGTCACAAAAGTAGAATGATGAATTTGATAATATAGAAATATAACCAGGCAAAAAATGTGCAACTTATGGTGTAAACTAGCACTGTCCAATAGAAATATAATGCAAGACACATTTGTAATTCTAATTTCTAGTAGTTACATTAAAGAAGTAAAAAGAACTGGATGAAATTAATTTTAGTAACATATTTTATTTAGCTTGACATACCCAAAGTCTGACATACTTTTCATTTCAACAAGTAATCAATATAAAATATTATAAATATTTCCATTCTTTTTTTTATACTAAGAAAAGTGTCTATTTTATACTTATTGTACATTTCAACTTGGATGAGCCGCATTCCAAGTGCTCAAGAACCACATGTGGCTGATGGCTATCATGTTTGACAGCACTTTAATGTGTTAATTTCCTTAATATACAATTTCTAATAGAGAAAGTTCTCCCATATTAATGAGAAAAAGTCTAACAACCTAATAAAAAAAGGACAAAGTATTATTAATTCTCTAAAATTTAAAGAATTTCAAGTTAAACTTTAAGAAAATACCATTTAATCTTAGACTGGCAAAGACCAATAAATTGTGTAACATGCTGGGTCTGTGAGGAAGAGGAGAGTCAGTCATCTCATACATTGATGGAAAGAGTATAAATTGGTACAACCTCGGTGGAGTGAAATTTAGCAATATCTATCACAATGACCAATGCATACACCTTTGACCTGGCAAGTCCAAATCTGGGAATTTTTCCTACAGATAAACGTGCAAATGTGAGAAATTATTTGCATACCAAGGATTTATTGAGGTATTGTTTGTAAATGTAAAAATTTGGAAACTGCCTACATGCTTATCAACAGAGTGCAGGTTAAATAAATTATGGAACACCCTACAATGAAATACTATGCAATGAAAACTAGGAGGAAATATTTAATGTAATGATATGGGAGACTATTCAAGCTGTATTGTTATGTGGGAAAAAAAGACAAGGCACAGATGAGTGTAAATAGTCTGTTACCAAATGTGCAAAAATTATACATACATACATCTTGTATACATATGTGCAGACATAGGGAATGTGTCTGGAAAGATCCATAAGTAAGTGGTAATAGAGGTTGCCTACTGGGAGGGGACCTGATTAACTCTGGGACAGGGAAAAGAGGGAGAATTACTTAGTACAGTATGCCCTTTTATGCCTTTTAAGTTTAGTACAATGAATATACATTACCTATTCAAAAGTTATATAAAATATTCAAATATATTAAAGGGCATTGAAGCAACAAGAATATCCATTGAGACTATTTCACTCAATTTTTGATATCTATTGCAAGTGTATGTTTTTAAATTTCTGCTTAAAATTTACTTGACATAGCTGTGTTAAGGCAACATCCTGTTCCAAATGCAGGCACCAACACCAGCGACACAGGTTTGCTCTCTGAGGGTTTCGCTTTGGCTCCAGTTTTCTCAACAGTCAGGAACACCTGTTATAGTGTTTGTGTAGACCTTTCTGTTCAGTGAAATGGCGGTTATTTCCAGATCAGAATCTCCTCCACCAATTGCTCCCTTAGTCTTATTGTAAGCTCCTGGGTGAGGAGGCCTCAGACAGGCTTCCATCAGAACCAGCAAGTGCCTGAATTCCTGAGGGGCTCCTCTGGATTTAAATGGTATACAGTAAATGTTTCCTGACATATTTCCTAGAAAGGTAATGGACTTGCATTTTTCTTTAGGGTGCAGAGGCCCCCTTGTCGACTTTGCCTTCCATCTCTGCGGAAAACCCTGCTGGTTCCAAATCCTGATGACCACCCCCCCAAGGAGATTCACAGCCCACCCTTGGTGGCAATGATCCAAGCAGGCCTTGCTTGCCCACCTCTGGCAGACAAGGAAGGCATGGACAATGTGATGTCTTGTGCAGGTTGAGTCTGTAGGTGAGGTTATTATATCAACTGAAAATGGGGTTACAATTGCCAATTTGAATTTAAGGCATTTAAAAGATTGTAATAAATCAATAGGCAACCGAGTAATCATTAACACTACCATGGGATGAAATTGACCCCGATTTGTCAGATCCCTGTGAATTCAACCTTGATTTTCGGAACCTAGTGTAAGCAAAATGGTGCCACGTCCTATTTTGGTTTGTGGCAGTGCAGGGCAGTCTGAGGCGCTCCAAGATCTCTAGTCCCACAGCTCGATGTTGGACCAGAGGTTTTCAGAATCTACACATGTACCCCTGGAAGATGGACTTATAATCATTTAAAATTTCAATCAACAGTGAAGTGCTAGCATCTCCACGCAAGGTGCTGGCGGGCTCCCTGCCCAGCCTGTGAAAGTGTTTGGAGAAAGGGATTAAGTGTTTCTACGCCAACCAGTGGAGGTCAGTGTTGAGTCACTGATCTCTTGCTTTAACTGGACACAGAAGTTACCATGGTAGACAGGTCCTGCTCATAAAACAGAGACAGAAAATGGACACCCGAAGAAGAAAAATGTGGGGCTGTGACACACTTCGAAGAGTAAACAGCAGCTCCAAGCTGCTGAAGAATGATTGCCTGGAGTAGCTGATAACATTTGGAGCAACCTCATGAAGGGGTCCTGCTTAGTGAGAAGGTAGATGAAGGGGTGACCGTGTGTATACGCAGCTTCAGCTACTGAGAGCTGGCCCTGTTTTTTAAACTGACAACTTCCCTACAGTCCTCTCTGCTGAGAGGTTCTGGGATCCAGAGGGAGCATGCTGGTCTCCTCATTATCTATGTGAGCTTGTGAAAGCAAGGAGAGAGGCTGGAAGTTGCTTCCCAAGAGTAAAGGGAACTTTTTTGCAGGCAATATGTTTCTTAGGGTCACAATCTTTGTTCCTATGAAGTTTTAAAAGCCTCTTGAAACATTCACTCCAAATGGAGAGTCAACCCCATCGCTGATTTGCTAGTGGTCACACTCTGAGTGGGCCTGCCTTATTAATCTCTAGATACTGCACAAGGGGGGAAATTCAAAGTATGAGGGAGGAGTCTGGGGCTATAGGCTCCAAAATTAACCCACTAACATCAGGAGACTGAAAACCCCAAGGGCCAATGATAGATCTCTTCTCTCCTCACCTATCTCTCTTCTCTTCTCTTTAATGGCCACAAGTTTCATCTCCATAATTTGAGGATTTGAGGGTATAAAGAACGGAGTGGAGTATTTGTCCAAAGTAAATACTTGAGCTCTTGGAGTTTCACCCAGCACTATTATTTTGGTCTTCATTATTAAAGTGATTGGGCTGGAGGGAGGGATGTGCAGAAGTTTTAATGTGCAGGAAAGCCCCGCTTTTTAGGGCTCTAATATCCTTGTTGGGGGTGGTTATGTGTTCAGATGCTTATGTTCTTGATCAAAGGCAGCTAGGGGGGATCAATGGCAGCTCTCTGCATTTGTTAATGCCTAGGGGTGTAGGTAGCAATTAGTAACTTAAAATTATACGTCACAGAGTGCTCTTTATTCCTTAGAGTGCGTGATTCCTCTTCAAAGCTTTCATAAGCAAACGACATTTCTTGAAACCGAAGGGGAAGGAGTGCTTTCTTGGTTTCTGAGTTTGGTATTCTTCTTTACATTTTGGTGTTTATTTTTTTGAAGAGTTTCAGTTTCGTTTTTAGACTCAGTCAACCAGGGCTGAGCACCGGCCATAGATATTTCTCTTCTGACACAAGTACCATGCGCTTTAATTACCAGATGCTGCCTCTGTTCTTTTCACACCACAGCCTTTCATGCTCCTATGCCTTCACTGATGCTACTTTCTGTTTGTCACACTCCTTTCCTTGTGTTCCCTACAATCTGCCACCCCCAAGAGAGGCATCTTCCTTCAATGGTGAAATTCTATTTATTCTCCAAACCTAGTTCAAGTGTCACCTCCAGCATAAAACCTTCAAAGCCCTTTGCCAATCCTATTTTCCCAGGCAAAACTAATCATTCCCTTCTCCATCTCTCCAGAGTATTACATACATTTCGATAGTGTACACACACATATGTGTGGATACCAAATAGTTAAATACCAAAACTTTAGTAATGCAGGAGATAAAGCACCAAAACCCCCTATTATTGCCATTGAGAAAATGAAGACAATGCAATACAGGCAGTAATCACAGAGTAAAAGACTCCACATAAGTGGAGGAAAAAAGAGAAGTCTTTTCTAGATAGTTTCTAAACAGAAAATTTTTCAATTGTTGTGCCCTAATCAGAGGGGCCTATAACACCTCTCCCCTCTGTAATACTTCAGAGAGAAGACATTTTGTAGCAGTCATTTAATAGTCTATTTAGAAGAGACCCAAACCTCCTTAAGTTTCTGCATTTGCCCAGATCTGTGCAGTAGTAACTAGGAATGGAAATAGCTAGTGCTACAGAAATGTAGTTGTTAAAGAATCTAAAGTTTAGAATATAAACTGTAACGTCAGAACTTTTTACAATTGCAGAGAGACAGAATTCTCTGTAGTTAATAAAATCACTATGAGAGTAACTTATCTGACCAATCTACTGGCTTAAGCTGGGACATGGACCAAAGTAGAGCAGGCAACAGCATCAGCAAATAACACAAAGCAGTGAAACCAAATACAAGAATCCAGACTTGAGCAGGGCAAAAGTGCTTTACACGGCTGTTTGTGGTGTGGATTTTATCAATGCAGTAGTGAAGAAAGGCACTTAGTGAATCCAGACGGTGTTACTTGGAGGCTGGAGTATGTGTACGTGTAATATTGCTACGTCTTGACCCATCCGGTGCCCTATCCCCAATCAGGCAAAGCTTATTGACTGTTTTTGGTTTACTGACTTGGAAAGGGTGTGTTAACCAAAAGTAGAGAAAGGGGAGCCTCTTTTAGCTTTCAAGTTTCTAAAATCAAAGACCAGAAAAAAGCAGGGATTATTAAAAGCAAAGATTCCAAGAGAAAGATGAAGCTTCCCCAGTTGGGGTGAAAGAGAGGAGTTGGAGGAGAGGAGAGAAGTGTTTAGACAGGGATGCATCTTCTCTGCAGGTGGGAGGTGACGGGAAGGGCGCCCACACAGATGTGTGGGATCCAAGAGCGAATGGCGACCCAGGAGCCTAGTGTGCAGAAGACTTCAGAGAGGCGATGGCTGTGGGTCACTAGTGCTTTGACAGTTCCATGGAGCTCCCAGTACTCCCATGTAGGGAGTGACCAGTGGAATTGCCCTGCTTATACGTTCTGGACAGCCTCCGAGAGTTTTTCATGTCTTGGTACAGTTTGGGAGCACCTAAACATTTCTCATGAGCTCAAGAATGACCCAGACATAGCATAAGGAGGTCCCAGGCTGGATGAGGCCCTACACACATGATTGTAGGATTGTCGGCTAAAAACCAGACAGGATGGTGACCATCTCAGGGGAAAGCAGCATCTTCAGGTGATGACGAAGAAGCAGATGCTCTGTGAGAGACCCGGCACTGCATTGGACCCCCTCACTCCCTGCAACATGCTGCCCTGAATCTATACGGAACCACGAATTGTTTGGGTTTCAGTTTATGTCCCACTAGCCGAAAGGGGACTTTATTTATAAATTAAAGCGAGTAACCAAAAATATAAAAAGTTTTATTTTTTGTACAGTTGAGTTTGCAGTGAGTTTTGATATTTTGTACAATTGCTTAATTCTTCATCTACCCACCAGTATGACTAGGAACCCCTTAATCATCGTGGTTTCCCTGTGCCCAAACACTGTAACCCAGAAGAAGGACTTAATAAACATTTGCTAAATGAATTAAAGAATATTCCTAATGGTAGGGGGTAGTGATTCATTCTTACAATTCTTTTGTGCCCTCCTCAGATTCTGGCAGATTTGGGGGCACAGATTCAGGGCTCAATACTCATTGAGTAAATGAAAAAATCATAATAAAAAAAGAGATAAAATATATGGCACCAAAGTGATGTTCAGTGTCCTTAGCATTTTCCAAAGGAAGGTGAATCTGCATCTCTGTCCATTTTCCTTGGTTATGTGTCTAAAGATCTGAGCAGAACAAGGCCCTTAATCTTTTCCTGCCTTGAAAGTAAATAATCGCTATTGAACTCAAGACCTAACAAAACACAAAAATGCTTTTTAAATACTACAAAGAAGAAACTAACTTTACTCTTTTTCTATCTCCCATTCCTACTTCAAAAATCTTTCTGATTCTTTTATTAAAATGTAAAAACGTGCAAGAAAAAATGCTTCTTCGAGTGTTGCTCAGTAATAGAAACCTTTAAAGCATGACACAAGGCCCCTGTGTCTGGACCTTTTATTATATTAGCATGTTTCAGAAAAAGATTAGATTTCTCTCAAGATTGACTTTGGCTGAATGTCCTCCCTCACGTCCCTCCCCCAGTGACAGAGCTTCCTGCCCTGGACTCCAAGCTGGGATTCTTAACACTGAGCCCTGGTTTCCAGAAGACTGAACTCCAGCACACTTTTTCATGCCAACTGCTTCCCTTGGGTTGAATTCAGGTTCTAGATCTACTCTCGGGACCCACATTCCTGCCTGCTTTCCCAGAATAAACCAACTGCATCCAATGTGCTCTATGTTCAGGTCTTACATCATCTCAAACCTGATCATATATCAAGTTTATTTCAAAACCTGTAACGGATCCCCGTTTTCAATTGCAGAATTTTCCTTCTGCTTGTCTGTGGCACGTTTTCTTCAATGTATTAGTCAGGATGGGCTAACTGCTTTAACAACCCACCCCAAATTTGTAGTGGCTTAACACAAAAAATTTTACTTTTTGCTCACAACACAGTTCAATGCACTCAGAAGGGGAGTTGGGGCTTGGCTCCATGTGGTCTCTCAGGGACCCATTTTCCTTCCGTCTGGTGGCTCTGCCCTGCTGTAGGTCTCCGTAGACCTCTCCGTTTGACCAGAGGATGATGGAAGAATAAGGACCGGGCATAGGAGTTTTCATGAGCAGGAAGTGTAGTGGTGGTCCTCACTTTTGCTCACATTCCACTGACCAGAACTCAGTTACATAACCACTCCCACAGGGAACAGGTTATATGGTAGTATGCTGAGAGTGAAGAGAACACTTTTTGGTGAGCACTAGTAAACCGAGTCACAATGGTATAACTTTCACTACTGAAGATACGTGGTTCCTAAAACTTTTAGGCCAAAAGTGTCTATTGATGCATAAGATAAATTGTGCCCTAACTAGATCTGGCCATGGTGATCTAGCCTAACTCTTAACTTGCAGTCATGTTTTTTGTTTTTTATCTACAAGAATAGAAAAGTGTGTAAACTGAGGTCACACATAGTAATCATACTAATTATGTTCAGTTTCCAGTTTGTGTGCCTGATCTCAGTTCTGTAGCTTGCTTAAAATAATTTCAATATGTTAACATTTTAGATTGCTGATAAAAGAATATTTAAATAGCATTTGCTGTTTATTAGCAAATTCAATAGAAACCCAAATATGGGTTGCACACATATAGTACTGAATGGTTCAAACTTGATAATTTTAATATTTTAACTATCATTTGAATTGAGAAGTATTGAACAAAAACAGGATAAATGTCATGTTCCTTCCCAATCTAGGCTCAGCCCATCTTTAGCGTCATCTCCACCACTCTCTTCCAAGAAACAGAACTAGTGGCTGGAACAAGAATAACAGAGGTGAGGAGTCAGATTTCTTCCCTCCCTTTACTATCAAGCTGCATTTGTTGACTGAGAGAGGAGGCAAAGTACTGGACAGCATGGGGCACTAAGGCAGCATGGGCATAAATTCAAGGTGAATTTGCTTCTTTAATCTCACTGTAGCCCCTAGTCTCACAGCCAGGGACTCTTGGGAGAAGCCCACTAAAGTCCAAGAGGATCTCTTTGGTTTAAAAAATATATAATCTGTTGACCAGAATTTGGTTTTCTCAGGTCAGCCTCCTTCCCTGTATAGAAGGGTTAGGGTTAGGGTTATAGATTTCCTATAGATGTATAGATTTCTTAAAGATGATACAAGCTAGCGTATCTCCAGCTTTTGGTTAACAATGGTAATTCACAAAGCAAGCCAAGGACCTTACTGCTTGGGATCATTTTTTATGGTTTTTGAAGCTAGACCTATGTGTGGTAGAAGACTTAATTCTTAATTAGATAGAGATTGTATGTCAGACTAGCTTTCACCAAATAATTTTATTGTGCTTGATAACAGTATACTTAATTCCCACCCTAACCAGTCAGTTGGCAAATGTGGGCCTTTAATCTCAAAGGGGGTTATGTGTGAGAGTCATGTGGGTGGGGGTGGGGGTGTAAATCTAGGTTTCAATCCTATATTTGACCTTTATTGTGACTTTCAGCAAGTTAATCAATTTGAGCTTCAGTTAAATGGAACTACTCACACCAAATGCTCACACCAAAGGTTGTTGTGAGGCTGGATGAGAATATGTAAAGAACATCTGTTCTTCCTTTTTGAGCACAAGTCTATCCCTACTACCAATTCCTGCAATTCAAAGTCCAATTCCAAGGAGTAGCAAATCAGTGCCATGATCCTCATACAAAAAGAACTAAACAGGGGGCCGCCCGGTGGCGCAGCAGTTTAGTCCGCGCTTGGTAACCTGGGGTTCGCGAGTTCAGATCCCGGGCGCCCGCCGACGGACTGCCTGTCGGCCATGCCGTGGCGGCGTCCCATATAAAGTGGAGGAAGATGGGCACGAATGTTAGCCCAGGGCCAGTCTTCCTCAGCAAAAAGGGGAGGATTGGCAACAGATGTTAGCTCAGGGCTGGTCTTCCCCACAAAAAAAAAAAAAAAAAAGAACTAAACAGTTTCATCAGATGCCAATGGCAGCAGGACAGCCTGATGTAGATCGAACACAGAATTAGAGGTCAGAAGCCCTGGGTTCTATATCCAGTTTAGCTCCAATTCAATTGTGTGAATTTGGGCAAGTCAGCCCTTCAGCTTCCTCATTTGTAAAATGGAGAACATAATCCCTGCTCCAATTACCTCCCAGGGCTTATATAAGACTCAAATGTCACAATGCTTGTGATTCCATCACTATGATCAATCACTTCATGTTAAGCAGGGTCCTTTCCATGCAACTTTCAAAAACACCCAACCCATGACAGGGGCCAAAGGGGTGTGACACATTCATTCACTAAATATTTACTGATCTCCTCCGCTGTCCTGGGCATCGTTGAGGAACTAGGATATAAGGGTGAATATCAAAAGTGGGTAGAAGTGTATAAAGAATCAGTAGTAAATGAATGAATAATAGATGATTTCAAATACTTGTATGTAGTTCAAAAACTAAGCAGTGTGAAGAGAGTGAGTAGGGAGAAAGGGGATGGCTTAAATTGATTAAGGAAGGCCTTTCCAAGGTGACATTTGAGTTGAGAAGCAAAGGACATGTTTGGTCATTGGATATCTTATAAACAATAGAATGACCTAAATGATTGCGCAAGCACCATTCACAAGTTTTAGTTAAATTCTCTTTTTGGAAGTGGGTAGGGAAGCAGAGTAGGACAGTGAAAGGAAGAAACAGACCGAGGAAAAGAAGGCAGGAGGACACAGAGGAGATATTTTTCTCGTCTCACTATTTGGCTGTCTACTACCTGCCTCTTGATGATGGTCTAAGTTATGGCCCTTCCTTCTTTCCCTCTCCATCCAAATCTCCTGCCCCTTTTACTTATCATTTTCAACTTTTATTTATTGTAACAAGATCATAGTAACATTAAAAAATTTTTTTTAAATCACCCATAATTTTACCTCCATGTAGAATCCATGTAACACACATGCCTCCATGTGTATTACACGATTCGGATCCAATCATGTGAGCAAGGCACCAAAGGGTATGGGTATTAAGAAGATGCTGATGAATCAGTCATCTGTCAGGAAGCAAAGAGAAGCTACTGCTAGTGCAGCTCAGCAATCTCAGAATGCTTACACCCCGGTGACATCTCTAAAGGAGGTGCCATCTTTCCCACAGTGCCAACGTGGGCAGTGCAGGGCAAGCACTTGGTGTGGCTACACCTTCTCCCTCATTTATGACTGGACCCCCTCAATGGGGAAGCTGGGGGCAAGGTTTGTAACTAAAATCTCTCTCTCTTCATCTAATGCTGAGGCTACTAAGATAAGCGAGATAGCTCCCCTCCAGAGAGCCACAGGCCATGTTTGGAATTTTAAAAGAAGACTAGTGTTGGCATTAAATTTTGCCTGTTGAAAAATTATCTTTCACAATTTGAGTCTGGGTGGAACTTCTGTCCAAACAGGCTCTACAACTTTCAGGGCCCAGGGAGAAATGTGAGCTTTGTTTCAGGAAGGCTTCCTCCCCACTCCCTTCCTTCCTCTGGGTTGTCTGAATTGTTTAGGCAACATATTGCCCAAAGGTGCCTGCTCCATCACTTATACACTACTTATATGCTAGCCAGGGACACATTCACCTTGAAGCTAGTGGAGCTGGCAATTCAGAGCCCTCACATAGGAGGCACTTCCAAGGCCCTGGAGGAGAAAATGTGTTCACATGGTCATATGTTTTAGTAAAATTTGCAAAAGAAAGACATTTAAATTGCAATCAGCTAAGACTGCTGTCTATTTCCAGTGTGTCTTGTCCTCCATCACACTTCTCCCTGAGGACATTTTTGGAAGTAGCTAAAGGGAAGTTCATTGGGGATTCATTTAGTTTGGGTTTAGTGAGGTATATTTATGTGACACTCACTCACTTTTCTGTACAGTTACTGAACTAATACATTTCATGAGTAGAAATATCCTCCAGGATGGAATTTCGAACAGAAGTAATGGGCAGATTCTTGGATTATTTGATAATTCAATTAATGAAGAGGAATAAATCATTCATATGATTTATTGAACACATTGAAAAGGTTTTAATTTCCTTCCTATTTGACATAAAATATTGACATCGATGAAGGAAACAGGAAACTCGTATTCACCACTACGACAGGAATGTATGATGCACTGGCTGATGAATGTTATCAATTTAAAGAATATTTAGGATTAGTCACTGCACAAGAAAACTTAAAATGACCTTAAATTCTACAGCTCATATATGAAAGAAACTTGCTAGATGTTTCCCCACATTTGATAACAATTCCAAAAAAGAAAAAGTAAAATATTGCCAGTAAGAAGTTGTGAAGCTGAGAGTTCTCAGCCAGGAAGATTGACATTGAATTATCTTTCCATTCTCTATGTAGAAAATGCTATTACAATGTCATTGTTTTAGAAGAAGTGGATCAAAGAGCAGCCAAGATAGTGGGAAACATATAAAGGTGTCAGGCTGTTAACTAATACAAATATGTTTCCAGATTTTGTGATGTTTCTTGTATTTGTCAGATCTTTCAAATTCTCATTTGTTGTAGTTTCTTTTCTCATTCTAAATAAATATTTATTTTCGTACAAATTGGTCTTCATAATTTTGTATTTTTTTCCTTAAAGAGAGCCCTCCAATTATGTAACTTTTAGGCTGCATAAAACTTGAATCCACCTCTGCAGGCAGCCACTTTGGAAGGTGAGGGGTGATTCAGATGTTCCTGGAGTGGCCCAGAGCAAGTACACACACTAAGTGGTATACACACATGCACCCTGCTCTACCTTGTCCCTCTACCCTGTCCCCATTACTCCCCAAGTGGCCCTGGGGTTGCTTCTTCTGGAGGTACAAGTCTCACTGCCCATATTCTCTGATCCCTACTCTATCATCCCTTGTGGGGACCTGAGTAGGATGGGGGTGTAGCACAAGGCAGGTGCTGGGTGTGTGAGTGGGGGAGAGTGTAGGTGCTCCTGATTGTGTACACAGCCCTGCCTGGCCCTGCAAAGAGCTCAGGGAAGAGCTGGGCTAGGCCCAGGGGGTGTGTCTATGCAGCAGCAATCCTTCTGAATCCTAATGGGACTCATATGTTGATTTAATAAAGAGTGATTCATGGAACCACAAGTTGAGTACATTTATGGTGAATTTTACCCAGAGCCAGAGCTCCCCTTGACGCTTCCTTTGTGTCCTTACTCCCCTCCCCTCCCCCATCCCTCTTCACTCACAAGCCACTGTCCTGAGTCATTAATTCAAATGGAGGAGGGGGTAGCTGTGCCCCCTCCTCCACCACCTGTCCTGCGTTTACTTGGGCACAGCCCAAGTAATTCTTTTCACGTTGACCAATAATATACTATACAATTTTTTTTAACTTGAGGAGGGGACACTCTTTTCTAATGAGAACAAAGGCTCAGTCCTGGTTGTTCCTTCCGGAATGCAGTAGAATCTAGAGACAGCATCCATGGCTAATCTCTACAGGTGGTCTCTCTGGTTGCTATTGCCTCATCTGTAAAATGGGGTTAATGATAGTATCCACCACATTGGTTGAACAGCTGGGGGCAGAGTCCTCTTCCTCTCCTACTAGCACAACTGCGACTCCCATACCAACCACCCCAGCCTAACCACCGGTGCCTGGCCATCCACACTCCCTGCCATTCCAAATTTTCCCCAAACGTGCTTCCTCCCTACTAGCGTCTGAGAGACCAAGAATTTCCCAGAGCTGTCACTGAACAAGAATGACGTCTGACTTCACGGCAAATACCTCCATGGCAAAGATAATAAGAAAAAGCAGCAGGGGTCTCTTTAAACGGGGATTGTTATTTTGGTTCACACAAAATCCTTGTGGGCCTAAGAGGGAATCTCAAAGTCCACATTTGTCATGAAAAGAATAAAAAAGGACCTGAAAGAAGAAAAACAAACTTTTCTCCTACGCAACTCCTACTCTTCTCCCCTTCAGATCTAGTCATTTTTTTCAACAAAAGAAAGAAAGAGATGTGAATGGCAATAGACACACAAATAGTCACATAAATACATAATTTTGGGAAATAAAGACTTGTAGAAATGTCTGCTATTTCATTCTGAGATGTTTCAATTTATCTGATCAGCACGTTAACATTATGAAGAATTCTATACAGGCAGCATATTTTGAAATATTAGAAATGGCCAGTAATTTATCTCACTGGATTTTAGTCTTCTCAGCTGCAATGTGAAGAGTTAGAACAAAATCATTTCCAAGGACCTTTGTCCGGGCTAACATTCTATGATTTCATACTAAAGACGTTAACATTATTTTGATATTTAGCTAACTTTTCTTTTGTTTTATATTTTTTGAGTGCCTAGCAATCAAATCAACAGGCATTGATTCAGCACTTACAGGACATATAATTCAGAAAAGTACTTTTCTGTCGGAAACAATTGTGTTTTTGAAAATGTGAAGGAAGTGTATATTTTTAAGAAGAATCAACATCTATCTTATATATACCATGAAGTTTTCTGCTTTCAAGAATCCCATGATGAAGCTTTGCAGAGCTTATTTATCTCACTCGTCAAGTTCAATTTTCTTAAAGGAGGTACGTTAATACTGGGTGCTGGCCTGGCACTGAATCTCATTTTCCAGAGGGCAGCATTGAGTCTCAGAGAGGTTCAGTGGGGTTGCTGAGAAGTCAGGGCAGCCCGGGACCAAGACAGGAACTCTGGAAACTCTAGGCTCACAGTCTGACCCCAATGTTGCATGAGTCCTTCCCTGGTTAATTCTTCCCGAGAATTAACGTGTTAATGTGCCCATGTGATGGGCATCCACTCAACACACTGAGCTCTGAGACACCCAGCACCCTCTAGGCAACACTTCACGAAAAACAGACAACCTTCTGGATGCTGTTGTCATATTGTGACGAGGCTCTGTCTGTTTGGCAATACAACGACACTCCAGATGTATGTTTCCCCAAATTAAAACCATTTATTTACAGACATACAAAGGGAAAATAAACCTCACTCAACTGCAGACTTCTTAGCAGCTACTCTTTCCTTTGATAGAACCCAGGCTCCCCTTCTCTGTTTATGGTTGACAATAAGGTGCAGTTGGCCGAGTGGCTGCCTCCACAGTCCTGAGGAGTGTGAGGTGAAGGGTGTCCCCGATCACGCGGGACTTTTGCTTCTGCATGTTCTTCCCTCTTTTTCGGCCCTTACGGAGGACCCTACAAACAGGGAGCAGATCCCTCTTCCTCACATCACTTGCACTAGGGGCAAGTCTTTAGTATTACGGGAAGTCTGAACCCAACATTTCTTACCTTCCCCGCCTGAGGTCCTCTCCCGTGTATCGTTTCCACATCTGAAAATCCCAGGCTGGGGCCCTTGACACTATATTCCTCTTCGGGAATATTTCTTCCCTTATAATATTTCCAGTTCTTGGCCCCTTGAAAAGTGATAAAATGTGGCTCTGCTTTTCACTCCAGGAAGCTGAGAATGGTGTAGTAGTTCTGTATTCGAAGTGATGTATTGGAGTTGAAGAGGTGGAAAGCATGTTGATGGTGGAGACTAAGTATTTAAAGAGTGTACTGGACAATGAGATTCTTTCTATTAAATGCTAGGGATTGCTTTTCTTGCCTTCATCCTTTTCTTTCACTGCTTTGGTATTATTTTTCAGTGTTTCCACACGCACACACACACCCACGAGGAACTGGGGCTAGGGCACATGTGGGAGGATGTCATGGGCCAGCCTGGAATTGGTGCACACATTTCCACCCACATTCTAAGAGGAGATTGAGGAATGTAGTCTAGTCATGTACCCTGAGAGATGGGGAAATGGGTATCCTAAGCATCCAGCCAGGCTCTGCCCCAGGAAAAGTGTTGGCGCAAGGCTAGACAGCTCGCTAAGTGAATATTTACTGCTGGTGACTGTGTGCACACTGGGCTAGAGGCGGGAAATACGAGGTGAAGTGAAACTGACAGTTTAGATCAGTTCCTCCAAGGGCATGTAACACAGCATGGTGGGGAATTCCTGCCAGTGGTGTGAACAGAGCTGTGAGTCGAGAGAGGAGGGGAGTGCCTGTCCGCCAGGCTTAGGGAAGGTTTCACAGCAGGGTTGTGTTGGAGCAAGTCCCTGAAGGGTGAGTACAGTTTTGTGAGGAGGATAAAGGGACAGTGGGTAAGAGCAGAGGGAAGCCCCTGAGGTGGGCAAGGAGTGGCAGTTGTCCAGTGCAAACGGGAGGTGAGGCCACAGAGAGCGTTAGGGGAGACTGTGGTGGAAATGGGCTGTTGAGAATGGATGGTGGGGAATTACCCAGGGAATATGCCCTTGCTGAAGGCTGGGGGACAGGGGAATGACCTGATTGGATCCATGTTAAAAGCAGCAGGTTCTGGTGGTGTGAGGAGGATGAAGGGGAGGTGGGAGAAACAGTGGGAGGCAGGGGGCCAGGTGAGGAACTTGCTTCAACACCCTGACATCTGCAAGAGATGTCAGAGCAGATGGCCAGGAGGAGGTGGTTCAAGACTCCTCAAGGGATTTGATGGCCAATCGGATGTGGCGGGTGAGGGCCTTGGCCCTTTGATTCTCTGTTTACCCACCTCCTGTCCTCCCTCCAGACCCACTGATGTTCCATTTCACTCCCACCTCAAAATGCTAATTTTAAAGTTGATAATTACAATAGATAATGTTATTCATTTCTCCTCTGATTTAATAGTGGGAATTCTCTCCTGAGTGGAGAAGTGAAGGCAACACTGCTAATAATATTTCTGATTTGGGCTCTAAATCCCTTCTGAGGCATTATTAAGTGGACCTGGCTTAATTATACAAATTCATAGTCAGAATAACTTTAACAGCATTTACTAAGTAAGTGCCCCACACTGTTTTAAGAATTTCACATATATTAACTCACTTAATCCTCACAATAACCCAATAAGTTAGGTATTATCAGAAAAATTATCCTAAACTTAGAATAAAAATGTGGACAACACATCCTTTCAGTGTAAGTGGGCAAAGGCCACCCAAGGATTTTCTCCAGGAATGTCCTTGGTTTGCCTCATTGCTTAATCTTGATTAAAGTTCTCAGACTTAGGGAAATCACTTCTTAATTTGAAGACTTTGATCCAGAAGATTTACAAATAATTTCTCATGAATGAAACAGATAACCCCAATGATTTATGGTATGTGGACGTTACCTAGGTTGTATCTCACCCAACTACCTTATCCTAATTTTTCTTTGTTAAATTGTCTGTAAATATCCTAGATTCTCAGATGCTCTTTAAATTGATCATGTCTTATTAGTTATTTCATTATTAATGGGTAAAAAAATAAATGATTTTACATATCTTGAAAATTATTATCCCCATTTTACAGATGAATAAATCATGGCATAGAGAAGTTAGGGGACTTGCCCAAGGTCAGAGAGATATAAGTGGTAAAACAGAGATTCAAACTCAGGTAGTTTGGTTCCAGAAAATTCTCCATATTCACTCACCATGTATTTACTGAAGACTTTTCATCATTCTTGACTTTTCTGGATTGCTGCTCCTACTGAATCCAAGGGTTTTTACTTTATTTAACAAATACATACTGAGTTGCTACTGTGTGGCAGGTTCTGGATTAATCTACTTTCTGGTAAATGGTATTAATGTTGTATAGTACATGCTTAAAAATAAGCTCTTGTCTATGTGTCCATGCTCTAAAAAAACAGGTAAGGAATCTTCTGGGTGTTCATACAATTTGCCATGTCCTTTCTGTCAGAGTTTTCTGGTTATCGATGCATGTGAGGAACCAAGTATACTTGCCACCGGTAGAGGGAGGAGGCAAAAGAGGTAAAAATCAGGATCTTCGATGATGGGGTTAGGGCGTACATAAATTCCAAGAGCTAGTTTCTTCCAGAATCTTGAGCCCATGGAATTCATATTTGCAAAGCTGGACATGCAAAATGATGTGATATGAAGGTTCCCTTCTGCCAAATCTGGATCATCCTTGCTCTGCTTCAGAATCACCTGATGTCTGGCTTCAGTTTCCCTACCTAATTCTCATCTTAATACTGGTCCTTTATGACAGAATCTTCCCAAGCAATTATAAATGGTGATTTTCTTCTATTTCAGCTGTCAGTATGTTCTATTGTTGTTTTAACTGTGTCTCTGTCTTTGGATAATAAAAGCATAGAACAAAGTGACTGGGGTATCTGTGGCCACAGCTGTAACATGAGTTCTCTGTTCCCTGAGAACATTCAGCAAGTACTAGTGACAAATTCTGCTCTTGGGACAAACAGGTTCTTCTTACTATACTTTGAGGTGTTTCTCTCCATTTCATGGATGGCAACTTAAACTCCCAAAGTCAGGAAATTTGCCTGTAGCCCCGAGTGGAAGAAAGCGATGCTACAGGAGGGATCTTCACCCAGCCTGTCCAACTAGGATGATGATGCCTAATTTGCCATCTAGCTTTGTAGCCCCTTAATCACCCAGTACTTGGCCAAGTCACCTTGGGTGATCTTTTTATAGCTGGAGATGGAGCTGTAACAACTATTCAGCATCCTAATTTCCAGATTCCAATTTCCAGTGGGTTATGTTGACTCCAGCATTTACACCACATTTGGCCTCTAATACAGCAAAACTCTTGGAGAAAATTTTTCTATCCTCCCCTCTCCTCAAAAAAATCAATAAAATTTGAGGAAATGATAGCATTATATTAGCTGCTATTATTATCAACTCTCACATCTTCTGATTTTAGCTAAAATTCCTCAAAATGTTAAATGACTGAAGTGCTACTGAGTATCTGGCCTCATTCCTGATTCTTGGTACATTCGTTTCTGTGTGTTACTTGTTCCAACCCAAGGTGCCCATTGAATTTGGGTTTCCTCAAAATGATTTTATATCGTGGCTGGGTGAGTTACTCTTTAGCTTGAGTCAGGGGCAGGAATATTAACACAGGCCTCGTGGTAGATTACCCTTTGGAAAACTCTGACTGCAGTGGACCAAATGGCATCTTGGTGATATAAAAGGGTCATGGCACTTCCATAGTGCATGATGGAAACTGAAGGGTTGTTCCTTCTCCACCCATAACTGGCCCCAGTAGAAACATAATCATGTTAAATCTAGAGAAGAACAAGGAGTGCCAGACTGTCCCCCTCTAGGGAAGTATTAATTTGCACATCTGAAGACTGCCTGTTTCAGGGTGGTGACTGACAATTCTAGGGAGGAACAGTTTATCCAGAGCTGCAGGACAGAGAGGAATATGAATTGCTTACATTTATAAAGCGCTTAATTGTTTGCACAGATCCGGGGAGGGGATTGTATGGCAGGGGTCCAGGGAAGGAGGCTGACCAACTAGACTGACCCCTTATTGCAGATCAGAGAAAGGAGGCCCAGACAATTTAAGTGGCTTATCTGAGGTCACTGCTAGGGAGAAGTGGCAGATCAGGGATGGGGGTCCAGGCTTTCGAAGGCAGTGGGATCTAATCTGTCTGCGAGGGTCTCCAGGAGTGGCTGCCATGTGTGCCTATAGGAAAATATCCTTGAACACTTCTGAATGTGACATTCTCTGTGGAAGAAAATGTCCATTACTTAGTTGGGGCACACATGTTTTTCTTGAAGAAAATGTGCTTAAAAATTCCCATTGCTCCTCCTCCTTTGAGATGGAAACAAGCTGAGGGAGATGAGTGAAGGTGTGAAGTGATCACCCCAGGAGAATCAATCACCAGGCTAAATTAAGGCAGATATGCAAATAGAATTCCAGAATGTTTGATTTCCATGTGAGATGCCCGGCTGCATTTTTTCCTTCACTCCTTATGGGCCTCTAAGGAGCTGTGAAAAGCACCTGGTCTCTAGGGACCAATATTCTAAAGTAAGCAGCTGGGAAAAATCCCTCTTTAACATGTCTTGAAATGAACTCATGATTGCACCAGAAATATATCTCCACTCATCATGAGCATGTCAATAAGCCAAAAGGCAGAAGTGCTTCCAAAACACTTCAAGTGGGTGTTTGATTAACATCTCACAGCCCACGGCACCTCCAAAGCACGTTTGGAAATTCTCTGTGTCGAAGTTGAACAGAAACCCATGTGCCGGGCGAAACACGGGAGTGGGTCTCTGAACTGAAGCTGGAGCTTATGGCTTTACAAGGAAACTTTACGGCAGGGGGTGGCAACTTCTGAAAAACAGGGAGTGGTATGTTTGTGATCCTTATTCTGGCAGGAGCAGTCACAGCAGAGGCCTAGGGGCCTGGCAATGCCTCCACAGGTATTCCCTTGGGCATGGTGTGGGCCAGCATTGGAAGGGGCTTTGGCAGGGATCAGGGAGGCAGCTAAAGGGGATGGGTCTGGGTATGTGGGCACATACATAGTGTCTATCACTGGTGTAAATGTCAGATTACACACCTTAGCTCCCCAGTACATCTCCAGCATCTTGTGTTGAATTTGGTGACCACCTATTTTCTTTTTTATCTTCCTGCTACCCGTTTGTAGCAACCACTTACCCTCCATTTTATTTTGCTTACAGGACCACAATATATTTACCCTTCTCTGAGAGACTTCCACTAAGGGAGGCTAGGCCCTTCCCCATGCTGGGGACAGAAGCTGCAGTGGTCTAAGGGAATCATAGTGATCTCCCTCCATTACTAATGAATGAGAGGACAGAATGATTGCAACATGGAGTGAGGGGGTTTGGGGACCAGTTAGGCCAGAGGGTGGAGTATGTGTAAGGAATAGATGGCATAGCTTGGAAATGTAGGTTAGAATGAAGTTATGGGATGCTTTGAATGATAGGTCAAGAAGTTTAGATTTTGTTCAGTGTTTGGGTTTAGATAGTTTATTAGCAAGGTGATCATGGAAGACATAGGGGAAGAAGTGGAGGGAGTGAGACAGGGAAGGGAGAGAAGCCAATGAAATGCTTGTTAGTGAGTGATTGACTGCTGTGGGCGCCCAGAGCTCAGTCCTGCTGAGCCCTCTAAGAAACTGAGGAGCACACTTTAGTTGACCTACTGAGGGATGAGGAGACTGAGACATTCAACCAGTGACCCCCAATCCACATTGGCTGAGGGTTGCTTTCAGGGGTGTTGACTTTTCCCAACCTCTGGGTTATACCTTTTGTAGAACAAGCTCCCTTGATGCTGGAGAAAAGTTGCAGGAAGAAAAGAGGAGACACAAGTCCTTTAAGATGGAGAATTGTCCTGGGAACTGTACCCCATGGCTACAGGTAAACTTGGGGGGCAAGGGAATATGGGCCCAGGGAATCAACAGCATCCCTTACATTCAGTAATTAATGGGAAACGCAGAAAATTTTTGAATTGGTAAGAGACAGGATTAGACATTTCTTTGAAAAGACTTTTTTCTGGAGACAGTTATATGATAGATGGGAGTTCATATTTTATTCAAGACATGTTGAGTCCTGAGCAATATGCCAAGAGTATGGTAAAGAATAAATCTTTTGCCCTCAAGAAGCTTGCTGTCTGCAAACTGGGGCTATTGCTGTCAGAAGATGAGAAAGCTACGCTACTGGTCAAGTGAGATAACAAGGAAGTAAATTAAAGCTGTGGCAGGGGATGGTAGAAAGGAGGAAATGGATGTGAGAGACACTGCAGAGATAAAATGAAGAGGTCTCAGTAGCTAGCTGGAAGGAAGTGTCGAGCGTGAGGAAGGATTCATAGATGACCGAAGTTTCGACAACGGCTATTTGAGAGTATCATGCTGCAAGTATAGAACCTTGGATGTTAGGGAGAAGAGCTATGTTGGAAGATCACATCAAGGTTGGGAAAATGATTATCATGGATAACATCCATACAGGTCTGATTTCCAGTAGCCATTTATTAACAAAGTTTTTTTAGGGAGTCTACTATGTCTCAGCAACCATGCCAGTCACTGTACTGAAGTCTAGTTACAAAGACTAGTGAAATATGGCTTATGTCTTCAAGGAGCTTACAGACTCTTGTGAAGGAGGTGGACACTCAGGCATGCTAGGAGCTCATGGGAAGATCTCTAGGGGAAGGAAGGAAGGTATGAGATGACATTTGAGTGAATTTTTTTTTTTCGGTAGATAACATACTTTTATTGTAGAAGGCAACCCCTATTTATATAAATACAACTCTAGTTTGGATATATATGGAGAAGGACTGACCAATGTCAAAGGGTGTTAATGTCTTACAGAAGCTCAAATTAAAGTGTGTAATGGGCGCTTGGCATCAAATTTAAAAACTGTCTGACCCCTAATATAAAATCTTAACATCAAAGCCATCCATTTCTTATCCTCAAAATATCTGTGCATAAAACAATTCAGTAGAGGTTTTAAATTTATTCTATTGTATCTCAGGCAAAATATATGTGAAAATTATCACCATTTCCTAGTTCTCTGAGATTTAAAGGATGGAGAAGAGTTTTTCAGGCAAAGGTGGGCATGGCCCAGATCGTGGTGGCTGTTGCATGCCATACATAGGCTTGTCGTTCATCCTACAGATGCTGAGGAGCTACAAAAAGGACTCTAGGTAGGGCAGCGTCCCAATCAAATGAGTGTTTGGGAAGATCAGGGAGGCAGTGGTAAGAGGAACAGGGATCCAGGGAAATCAGAGGGAGGCCATTCTAAAGTGCTATATATATATTATAATATGTTAAATATCAATTGATATAACCCACATAAACAAAAGCTCTTTGGGATTCTCAACCATAATTACGAGTCTATAGAGGTCCTGGGATCAAAAAGTGTCAGGACCACTGCTATATAGACATTTATTTATTTGGTTTGGAAAAATGCCCAAGGAATTTGCATTAAGGAATGTGGGCAGAAATGTCCCAATTATTTGGATGAGGAAACTAAGGCAGAAAATTAGAGAATGACTGATTGATTGACAAAGCCAAAGATAGATGGAAAGATGGATGGCCTGGGAATTCACTTGAAGAAAACCAGTGTGGGGTGCTGAATTGGTCAGGGTTCTCCAGAGAAAGAGAACCATCAGAATGAGAGAAAGATAGAAAGAGAGAGACAGAGAGAGGGAATTCTCCATTCTTGAGCCTTTTTGTTCTATTCAAGCCTTCAGTGGATTGGATGAGGCCCACCCACACTGGGGAGGACAATCTACTTTACTCAGTCTACTGATTCAAATGTTAATCTCATCCAGAAACACCCTCACAGACACACACTTAATAACGTTTAACCAAATTTCTAGGCACCCCGTAGCCCCGTCAAACTGGCACATAGGATTGACCATCGCAAGTGCTAACTCTGGGTGGGGGAAATGGAGACCCATCGGTAAGAAAATGGAGGAAGTGGAGTGGAGAGGATGACAAGGCGCTGCATTTACTGACTCCCTGGCTATTCTCTGACTGGACACAGACGCTCATAGCTTCTTCTGAATGCCCACAGATTCCATTTCCATGAGATCAAGCAAATGCCTTCTCATCCTCCCCTCTGCCTTGTATCTTATCTCATTTTTGCAGGAATCCTTTCAGGCAAGGATCAATGCTGATTCTACTTTCTGGACTGAGTTTACTTCATCTCAGCAACCGTGAAGCATCAAGATGGTGTTCTTTGCCCACCTCAAACCCATACAAGTCCTATAACCGCATCCTTACAGAGGCAAAGAACACATATATTTCTCCAGAAATGTAGTAAATGTTAAAGCTTGTTTTATGAGGGAATCCTTAGCTGTAATCTGATTCCCACATGATAATGTGTTGCAAATTACTAGTAAATGCTCTTTTCAGTAATCTGCAAACTGATGCTTTCCCTCAACAAGTGAGTCACTAGTAGAAAAGAAAATGACCCTTCACGTTTGGGAAGGCCGTTAAATCCAGGTTTTAAATCAAAAAGTCCTTGATGACATTCATTTGGTGGGCTCAGCTCACGAATCCACACAGAGCAATAAGCCATGGTGTGTAGAAAGCACTACTCGCGAATGACATGGACAGAACTGTTCTTTACCCTCAGGACGTACAGCTAGGTCATAGTGTCCTGGGAAGCCCAGAGCTGCTCAGGGTCCCCATCATGGCTGTACAGACAAGACTACCATCTCAAAGACACTGACCACCTAGTCATCCTGCTAGCTGTCTGTGAAAATTTACCGAGGCCTCAGGCTTTTTCAGGAAGGGGCTTGTTACCCTTAAGAGAAAAACTCACAGTTGATGTATTAATGGCATAATATAGTGATCTACAAATTGTGTTCCATAGACCACGCTAGTTCTAGAAGGTTAGGAAAAATTGTTTCATGGTAACATAACTTTTAAAGACTTTCTTTGGAGAGTCAGAATAATAGCATTTTAGAAGCTCTAAGAAGACCTTCAGCAAAGATGGCCGTTTAGCTTAAATGAATTTGATTAGGCAGCAGATACTGTAGGTTAGCTCACTCACCTTCCACTCCAACACGCATTACATTGCGCATGCCTCTGTTTTCTGAAAACTGCATTTCCCAGGACTCCCTTGGAGGTCAGATGCAGGCATGCGACCCAGATGCCGCCAATCAGAAGTATGCCCATGGGACAAGTGGTAGAGGAAGTTAACACGATAGGGAAAATTTGCATCTCTTGACAAGCACAGTGTTGCAGGTGTCCGGTTCTCCTGAGGGCGCTATGGAGAAGTGCCTGGCGTCCATTCTCAAGTGCCATAGTTGCCGAGTGGCAGGTGATGGCAATAATAGTGGTGTTTCTGCTAGAGAAGTATGCAGTGTGGTTGGGCATTGTTCTCTGCCTGTTGTTGGCCCTGGCTGCATTGTTTCTGGTTAAGTAACATACAAGTCTGGCCTCCCAGGGTATAATAATAATAATAATAATAATAATAATTCTCTTCTTACTTAAGCTAGCTAGAGGGAATCCAGATTGCAACTAAACCCTGACTGTTACACCACAGAAACTATTGGCTACTTTAGGATATCTCATAAAACTAGTGGCTCAGGAATCCAAGTCTGGAAATGCTGTTCTTTAAAAAGAGGACTTGGGGAGATTCCAAACCCTAATCCAAGGGAATATAAACTCTAAGTGTGGACGTTTCAGGTATCGTGCCAGGCAATGTCTGTCATGAGGATGGAGGATGGAGGCTGTATATGTGCCATGTTATTTGCTATCTCTGGACCAGAAACTCTTGAGGTATTTCCTAAATCTACAGTTTCATGAGAACACTGGCTGGACTAAGCATATGTTCTTTATCTCACATCCTGCTAGATCCTCATGAGGAGATACAAGTAAGTAAAGGGCTTGATTTCCCACTGGGACTAACAAGAGGCTAGAGATTTTTGTACGAAATCATCAGGGAATGCAAAATGATGCAAAATTAAATGTTACATTTTGAGGTTTAACATATCTAACCTACTAAATACATAAATCAAAAAGTGATTCTTCCATTATCTCAGATTTCTTTCCCTAATTAGTGGCTCATTAGCCAAATTGGGTCCATAGGTACATTTTATTTTTCCCCGCACTGGGTTGAGTTTAAGTGAATTAGTTGACAACATTTACAAAACTGGGAGATTTTCACCTTAAAAGTTAAAAGAGCTGGCAATTAAAGGCAGAGATAACTATGCTATTCTCTGATATGAAGACTGGTTTTTGTTTGTTTTTTAATCCCTAGAATTATTCTTCACAAGGGACACTGACTGTCTGGTTAGTTTTCTGATTTTTTAAGTTCCCCAAATGCAATTGTGCCTTAAAAGAAGCTCATTAAGTTAATAGAAGATGACCCACCCAATGTCCCATACCTATGGCATGGAAAGAAGAGGAAGCAGCGGCAGATAGATGAAGAAGTGAGAGATGGAGACAGAGAGGTTGGGTTTGTCATTTGGCCTTTCTGGGAGTGATGTACCAAGTTGGTAAAAGGCAGGTCTGGAAATAGAAGACAGGTGTTCAGACTGCCAGTGCAGTGTTCTGTATAGTTTATCATGCCCCTTCTAACGAAAGCGAGTACAATACTGTTTACTACATGGGAGGGGAAAGGTTGGAAGGGTGAAGGCAGGTCTATGGAAAGGTGGAGGTTGCATAGATTAAAGCTCCCTCCTTACCCAAAATTTTGTGACACCTCATTGTTTCTTAGGGACATCTTCAATCAGATTTCTAATTCTGTTAGGTAACAAGAGGAAGGGACTACCTTTAAAAATGGATTATGGGCTTGAATAAAAAATGGCTTCCTAAAAGAAGAAAGTATTTGCTTTCCTTGCACACATAAAAATCTGATGGAGTCCTGTCAGCCCCGTGGTTGCGAACTCTAATACTTTCGGGAGCCAGGAAAGTAAAACAGGTCATTGGTATGTCTGTTGGGTGCTGTGGTGACTGTGGAAAGCTCCAGTTCATTTATCCCATCGCAAGGGGAAGCCACTACTTAGCTTCAGCTTACCATTGCTAGGCGAGAGTGTGAATGTGGCCTAATATTGGCCAAGATTCAAAATTTTCAAGAGAAGATGGAAATCTGGATTTTTGTGTGAAATGTCCAGATTAAAAAACAAACAAATAAAATCTGTAAGCCACCAGTTTGTAACCTCTATATAAAATCTTCACTTGATTAGGCTACTTGTGAACAAACATAGAAATAACAGAAACCCTCCCTTAACAAAATGTCTAGTAATTGTAGATAAAATGTTAAAAATAACACTTAAATGTATAGTTAAGCTCTTTAAAGAGCAAGATAAATCCCTAGAGTAGTGAGCATATGAGCTGACAATGTGCCTTTCCTGGATTTGGAGGTAGTTTCCAGTCTTAGAAACTAAGGGGCTTGCTTTTTTTTTAATTTAATTTTTTAAATTGTGGTAAAATGTAAATAACATAAAGTTTACCATCTTAACCATTTTTAAATGTAAAATTCAGGAGTGTTAAGTACATTCACAGTATTGTGCAACCATCACATTATCCATCTTTAGAATTTTTCATCATCCCAAAATGAAACTCTATGCCCATTAAACAACAACTCCTCATTCCCTCCTGCTTCACTCCATCCCCTAGCCCCTGGCAACCACCATTCTACTTATGGATTTATGAATTTGACTACTTTATATATATCATATAAATAGAATCATACAGAATTTGTTCTTTTGTGACTGGCTTATTTCACTTAGCATAATATCATCAAGGTTCATCTATCTTGTAGCATGTCTCAGAATTTCCTTTATTTTTAGGGCTGAATAATATTCCTATATCTATATAACACACACACACATATGTCACATTTTGTTCATCCAGTCATTCATCAATGCTAGGGTTGTTTCCACATTTTGACTAATGTGAATATTGCTGCTATGAATGAATACGTGTGTGCAAATGTCACTGCAACTCTTTGCTTTCAGTTCTTTTGGGTATATAGCTAGAAGTGAAATTGCTGGATTAAATGGTAATTCTATTAAAAAATTTTGGTTTTTGGTGAGGAAGATTGTCTCTGAACTAACATCTGTTGCCAATCTTCCTCTATTTTGTATGTGGAACACCGCCACATCATGGCTTGATGAGCGGTATATAGGTCTGCGCCTGGGATCTGAACCTGTGAACCCTGGGCTGCTGCAGTGGAGCACATGAACTTAACGACTATGCCACAGGGCCAGCCCCTATTTTTAATTTTATGAGGAACTGCCATACTGTTTCCCAGGGTGGCTGCACCATTTTACATTCCCACCAGCAGTCCACAAGAGTCCCAGTTTCTCCACATCCATGTCAATGCTTACTGTTTTCTGTATTTTGTTTTGCTTTGTTTTATAATAGTCACCTTGATGGATGTGAAGTGAAGAGGCTTGAGGGTTTTTTTGTTTTTCTTTTCTTATGTTTTTTTCTTTTTTCAGGAAGATTGGCCCTGCACTAACACCCATTGCCAATCTTCCTCTTTTTTTTCTTCCAAAGCCTCAGTACATAGTTGTGTATCATGGTTGTAGAGTTGTGGCTCTTATATGTGGGACACTGCCTGAGCATGTCTTGATGAGTGGTGAGTAGGTCAGCACCCAGGATCTAAACCAATGAACCCTGGGCTCCTGAAGCGGAACGTGTGAACTTAACTGCTATGCCATCGGGCTGGCCCCAGAGGCTTGAGTTTTAATGACCATTTAAGAATAGGAATTGAGATCTTGGATTCACAAAATGCTCAAAACCTCCTATAAAACCAGTGTTCTTAAATGGCTAATCCCTCATTAAAAGGGAGAACTATATAAAAAAAAAAATCTAACCATCAGCATAAGGATATGTCAAAGAAAATTGTCTATTTTAATCTGGACTTTGGTTGGAAAAATGTTTGCCAAGATACAGGAAGCCTCAAGTTAAGAAATTAGTTAAAAAGTATACACAAACCAGAGTTAGAACTGGGATATTTGGCAATTCAATGAAAAACCTCTTTTCAGGACTATACCATTCACCAAGGATCACAGATCACTTCCACAGATAAAGCTCAGCTGAAGATAGACTCACAATCCAAATTTGAGTCAAAAACTCAAACACATAATGATACAAGCCACCATGAGTACAGGTCAACTGAGCAAATAAGTAACTTGATTTGATCCTCCAGCGTATGCAGATAATACAAATCCCAGGTAGAGGTTATAAAATAAGAATGGTTGAAACGACTAGGAGCTTAAAAAGGAATTAAAAACATAAGAAAAGAACAAGGCCCTTGGGAGAAAAAGGCTGATGAGAAAAAGAATTTCTATAAATGAAAAGCGTAGTCATTGAAATTAAAAACTCAATTGACAGATTAAATAGTCACGGAAACAAAGCCAGAAAGAAATTGAATGCATGGAAAGATATATGTGATGAAATTATCCAGACCATAACACAGAGAGAAAACAGATGAAAATTATGAAAAAGAGAGTAATGGCAGAGTGGAATGTTTGGACACTCTCCCGCCATTAGCAATTATAAACTCTAGAAAAAATGAACAAGCGACTGAGAGATGAACAAAAGCTGGCAGGAACTGCTGAGGATTTGATCCTTACTGAGTGTGATGCACATTTGTATGGTTTCTCCCCCTAGGGTACTCCCCGGTCTGTCAGAGGGTGGCAGTTGAAGCTGAAGTAGAAAGTGGCAATCTAATGGGACTGAGAAATCAGAAGATGGAGTTTGGGACTGCCAGAGAGGCCTAAAATTGAGGGGAGGGGATTCCAGAAAGGAGGAAGCCACATAAGATAGCCCCAAAATCTGTGTAGAAACTCCACTCAATTCACTGGCCAATCCCTAGACTACCCAAGCATGGGATGAAACTCCAAGATGCCCGGGGAGAAAACAACAGGTGGAAAGTTGAAAGAACTGAGCAGGATTTCAACAGTTGCCTATTATAGACATAGTGTGGAATTCAAGCCCTGCCAAGTTAAACAGATTTGAAAAATGTTTTAAGCTTTTAAAATTAAAACCCAGAAGCTATGCCTTAGGACTTTGGACTAGGGGATTCATCCTAGGTTAGCTGCAAAACTGCAATAGAATCACCCTAACACAGCTTAAAACAAAGCCTTCATAAATCAAGGTCATCTGCCAGTAATTTCACTGCCTTCGAAAACAAAAGTCAACACTTGTCAGAGGAAAATGAATCCAGAGTCTCCAGAAAGTGTCATCTACGACATCTACTGTGAAATAAAAATTTACTAGTCATGCAAAGATACAGACAAATGTCACATATAGTCAAGAGAAAAGTCAATCATAGAAAGAGACCCACAGACCAACTAGATATTGAAATTAACAGACAGGATTTTAACATAATTATGGTAAATATGTTAATGAATTCACAGGAAAGCTTGGGTATAATAGGTGAAGAGATGGGGAATTGTCAGGAGTGATATGTAAATTGTAAAAAGCATCAAATTTAAATGCTAGAACTGAAAAACACAGTATCTGAAAAAAACCCATTTTCTGGGATTGACAAAAGAAAGGAATAGGGACCATAAAGAAAGGTCAGTAGACATCATCTAAGCTGAAGGACGGAGAGAAAGAGATTTTTTTTAAATGAGCACAGCTTCACTGAGCTGTGGGACTATCTCAAGAAGTCTAACACACATGTAAGAAAGAAAGGAGAGAGAAAATGGGGAAGGAAAAACATTCCAGCTATATTAGTTGAACATTTTCTAAATTTGATCAAAACAGCAACCCACACATCCATGAAGCTCAGCAAACCCCAGGCAGGATAAGTGCAAATAAACATTGCCTAACCACATTACAGTCAGATTGCTGAAAACCAAAGCATAGGAGCAAATCTCAAAAGCATCAAAAGAAAGAAAACACATTATATTAGGGAGAATAATTATATGAGTGATGGCTACTTGTCGTAAGAAATGGGGCTAGAAGACATAGAACTATATCTTTAAAGGGATGAAAGAAAAACATTACCAATCCAAAATTCTATACACAGCAAAAATATATTTTAAATACAAGTGAAAGAAAGACATGTTTACATAAACAAAGGGTAAGGGAATTTGTTGCCAGCAGACCCACACGACAAGAAATTCTCAGAGATATTCTTCAGCCTGAAGAAAAATAATACCAGACAGAAATTCAGAGCTACAGGAAGAAATGAAGAGCATTAAAAATTGTAAATATTTGAGTAAATATAAAAGACATATAAGACTTTGTCAAAATTAACATCTGTCCTTCAAAATACATCATTAGGAAAATAAAAGAAAGTCATGGAATAGCAGAAAGTGTTTGCCCCATGGGACCTGCTGCCACGTTTTCACTGCCACCACTCTGGAGAGATTTCACTGCCACCACTAGGAGCTGGGCACTGGGGAACAGCGAGAAGAAAAACAATAGGAGATTTTCTGTCAGGAGTTTCCTTTCCTACTCCCTAAGCCAGGGCTAAGGGTGTCTCCTGGAGATCCCTGTGTGCATCCTGGTTCCCACATCTACATTTCAGGCTGTCTTGCCTCCAGGCTGGGGGACACAGGAAGAAAAATGGGAAACTCACTGCCAGTTCAGTGGTACTTTGTACTCTGGTCTTCTTTCCCAATCTGCCACCTATTTTTCAGAGTCCTCAAACAGCTGGTCCAGGTTTTAGAGCTGCATTCAGTGAGAGAGACAAGGTGGATGGAGTGTACCTATCCACTGTTGGAGGAGGTTGTCGAGAGGATGTGACCACCCGTTGACTCACAAGCTGCACCCGGGCAATCAGAGGCTCCTTACCACTTCACTGTCCTTGGATTGTACATTCTGCCCACTATTCCCGTGCTAGGAGCCACTTCAAGAGTGCAGCCTTGAGAGAGTAATACGTTATTGAGACCATCTGGATGATATATGTGACTGAACCCCGTTAAGGCCTCTACATAAACCCTTAAGATTTGGGTGAGTGGGTGTGGATATTTACTTGTCTTGTGGCCGTGTAGGACAAGCCTCATACGTAGATTCTCTTGTATATTAAAACTGCTACCTACCAATCTGGAGTGGTCTGCCTCTTTCTTTGCTCTCTCCTTGCCCTCTGCATCCGGGGGCCAGCTTTGAATTTCACCTTGGGAACTCCCGAGATTTTGAACCAACATCCATCTTACCCAGAGTCAAAAACCATGAATTAAGTTTTGAACATGTTAATCCTGAGCTACTTGTATGTCCAGGTGGAAACACGTGTCTGGAGCTAGAAGCAAGATCTGAGCTAAAAATAAACATTTCAGTCTTCAGTGTATAGGTGCTTCCAGTCACAGGCCTGGAGGAGAGAAATCAGGAAGAGTGTGTAGAATAAGCAAAATGGACAGAGAAGAGAGGCCGGGGGACCATCAACATGGAAGAGGTGGGGACAGGAAGAGGAGCCAGTGCAGAAGGGTCAGACAGGCTGAAGGAAACCCAGGATGCTGGTGTCAAGTCTCCACCAGCTCTCTCTTGGACAGTGCATGTATACCAGTGCATATCAGGGTGTTTCCAGTGTTCCCAGCCACCTGTGTCAGAATCACCTGTGTGTGGGGGGTGATAAACATGTGATTTCTCATGCCATACCCCAAGTTGATTTGATTACAATCAGAAGTGGTGGGGCCTGCCTGCCTGAGATTTTTAACTAGCTTTCTAGAGATTTCTTATGAACAGTGAAGAGAACCACTGCCCTAGGCGTAAATAGTGTGGGAACCCCTGAGCCTGTCACCAGCATAAAGAGAAGGTGCTGAACAAGTGGAAAGGAAAAAGAAGGGGCCGATCCTGTGGCATAGGGGTTAAGTTCCAGCGCTCTGCTGCGGCGGCCTGGGGTTCGCCGGATCCTGGGCACAGACTGCCGCACCGTTCATCAAGCCATGCTGAGGCGGCATCCCACATACAGCAACTAGAAGGATACACGACTATGACATACAACTATCTACTGGGGCTTTTGGGAGAAAAAGAGCAAAAAAAGCAGGAAGATTGGCAACAGATGTTACCTCAGG
The DNA here is from genome assembly GCA_031878705.1 of Tapirus indicus. Classification (NCBI taxonomy): domain Eukaryota; kingdom Metazoa; phylum Chordata; class Mammalia; order Perissodactyla; family Tapiridae; genus Tapirus; species Tapirus indicus. The sequence continues at coordinate 60,199,844 of CM062930.1, forward strand.
GCCAATCATCCTCAAAAAAAAAAAAAAAAAGAAAGGAAAGAGAAAAGGAGGAGAACAAAGAGATCAAAAGGGAAAGAGAGAGATTCCCAAAGTCTGGTAAGTGATACAGGAAGAATAGAGGAAGGAAAGAGACCCATTGTTCTCATTATTCCAGCCCCGAGGCAGACACTCTTGGAGCAGCTGTGTTGAGTTCATCTTGAGAGTTTCACGTTTGAAGCCCATTAAGAGCCCAGCGCAAGCCTACGAGGCCCAAGGACGACCAACAGGACAGTGAGCCTGGGGCGAAGTGCAGCCACTCAGTGTATGGAATATGATGATGAACATGACGGATGATGGGCAATTCAGATGACACTGTCCTTCCGTAAACAGCATTCAGTGGTAACGCAGTCCTGTTACTTTTACGTGACTCAACCAACAGAGGTTAACTGATCCATTTTATGCCAAATCCAGTAGTCATGTTTTATCCTGTGCTGCTCTAGCCAAACAACATCTGTTTGGATAAGGGAATGAAACTTGCTGAGATGCAGTCACACACACTGCTTTCTGCCCCAGCCTCCCTACTAAACAGTAAATTTAAGAAATCTCTTGAAAAAGTCCAAAAGCTAATGTCAATAGAAACCACATTAGATGAAAGCAAATTCATCACCAGAAGTGCTTGGAGAAAAAGCACTTGACCTCTTTTGTGCCTCCTAATAACCAACGCAATGCCAATTTTCTTGGCCTTCACTTGATTTCTTCCCAACCTTGATTCTTCCCTGTGAGTGACTCAGTGACTGTGTCCCTCTGTATCCCGAGCTCCCAGCACAGGGTCTGGCACACGTTAGGAGTTAATGTTTGTTAAACTTACTAGGCTTAACTTTGAGTCTAGCGTCAATTTGACACGCATTCTTCCCAATGTCTTCTACCTTTCTTTTTTCTTCCTTCCAAATTTCTCCTATTCTTCTTTTTATTCCTTTCTTCTTCCCCCCTCCCCCCCTTTTTCACCTGTTCTCCTCTCTCCTCCAGTGCCCAATTATTGCCAGAAGACGACAAAGTTGGGAACCGGAGTGCAAAGAAAGTGAATTCCTCGAGTCCCTTCCCTCATCTTCCATCTCTCCTCTTTCATTTTCCTTCCCCTCTCTGTATCCTCTGGGATTCTCTTCCTGCATCCCAAGCCCTCTATGTTGAAACATTAACGTGAAGAATGAAGTGCTATTCAAGTAATAGGAATAAAAGTTATTTCTAATTTCCTATTAATCCCATCTTTAGTGATTCTTAGTTTTGAGTAAAAAAAACTCCTCTATAGCTCAAAACACAACTTCATTCTAAGATGCAGCATGATCCATTTAACATACCTACACTTTCAGTATTCTTAATTAGGGAATGCGTTAACTTTATGAAGAATTATTATATCTCCATCCACATTTGGGAGACAGCCTGCTGTCCTGAGGAGCTTGAGAGATTTGACCATAGTCTCGTCCATAAGCTTAATTTGCCAGATCTTCTACTGAACAATGAACAAACGTTTATGGATAACAACTGTGCCAGAGATTGCTGAGACTATGGGTTTACATGTATGTATTTTAAGTAACACTTAAAGTTGCTTGACTTACTCAAGTCCATTATTCTTTTGACTCACTGTTCTCTCAACAGCAGTTAACATGTTTCTGAATAATCTAGGCCCTCAGGCCATCTGGAGATTTTGCTGGTTGATAGCAACCACTTCTGGCACTAGAAGGGGGAGGATGAAAATTCAGGCCAGCATATATTCCTTTCTGAAAGCAGCTCTCATAAAAGTTGAGCTTCTGCTGGAACTATACTTCTTTTCAGGAAGACAGTACAAGTGGAAGAAGTAAACCAACATTGTTGGACCCCTTCTATATATTACCCAACTTCTGAGTGTTGACTCATTTAATTCCCACAAAAACACTGTAAGAGAGGAGTTGTTATCTTTATACCACAGATAAAGGAATGGGAGCTCAGAGAGGTCAGGTAATTTACTCAAGGCCACAGAGCTAGAGAGTGGACCCAAGCCTGGCCAAGTCCAAAGCCCACATGTTTCCAGCACACTCTACTCTGTCTACAGCACCATCATCTGACATGGCCTCTACTTAATTCTTTTGCCGGGGCACTCTGCATAGTGACCGGCCCCAGAAATTGCTCCATCCACTAGTCTCCGCTCCCTCCTGTCTTCCTCTCTAATAGCCTTTCTTATTTTAGTTTCATCAATAACAGCACCTCGCATTTGTATGGTGCTTCACAGACATTTATCAGGTGTTCACGTCGTCTCATTTAATCCTCGCAGCAACCCCAGGCAGTAGTATTATGACTGTCTGCAGTCTGTAGATACGAACCTTGGGATCTGGAATGGTGATGCGACTGACTCTCTAGCAAGTCAGTGTCTGAGCTGATTCTGGAAGGAAGACGGGCCATGGGCCAGGTCACTGGGGAAGGTGCAGTGCAGATCAGGGAGCTACGATTGGTGAAAGGTCAAAGGGAATGGGGCACCATATGGCCAGACGAGCTTTGCAATACAGAGGCTAAAATCTGTTTGCTGGGAATTACAGAACTTTCTGATAGTTCTATTTCCCATTTTGCCGTTTAGGGCATTTATATAAGCCCCTAACTCCTGACTCTGAAAATTCTTGCTTCATCCAAAGAATTGCTTTTCTTTTGATGCTCATCCCCCTAAAAGTGTGATTCATTTTCTTCTTTCATCTGCATGTGCCTAATTTCTGGTGCAGCCCTCACCTCATCTTACATGAGTACCTGCAGCGGCCTCCTGATCGTCTTCCTCTCTTCAGCCAGCTCCCCCTCCCCGGCAGTTCACACTAGACTGATTTTCCTTAAATGAGAGTGTAATCGTGTTAACACTAGACTGATTTTCCTTAAATGAGAGTGTAATCGTGTTAACACTAGACTGATTTTCCTTAAATGAGAATGTAATCATGTTATTTCTCTACTTAACACGTGTCAGTGCCTCCCAATCACCTTTAGGACTAAATCCACTCCTTTTTACGATGTAGCATATCCTTCATAACTCAACGCCTACCCATCCTTCCAGGACCATTTCACCGCAATGCTGAGCTGCTGCTTGCTCTTGCACACTCTGTATCTGTACACATCACTGTGCCACCTGCAGTTGGCCCTCTCTTCCAGTCTACCCCAATCAATTGCCAGGAACATGCCTCCTCACCTCTCTAGCACTGTCTCCTTTCCTACTGGCCCCAGCAGACTTAGAGTTTTCTTCCCCAAGGTCCCATTACATATGTACTTGTTGGTTTGCAGGTCTCTCTCCCCAACAGTCTGAGATACATTTGTGGGAAGGACTTTACCTTTTCATCTTTGTTTTATTGCTACCCACAATGTTCCTTCCTGGATGCAGATCTTTCCAAGGGTAGGAGGACTTTTTGTAATGATGGGGAGGCAACGGATGCTTTTTTTTTAGCACAAGAAGGAACAGGGGATTAAGCTCTATGGTGTGAGACTGTGTTTTTGTTGTGGGTGGCTGGGGGAGAAGTTCCATTCTTAAACCACCTTGGTAGCACCTTCCTGGTTTATCCTCCACCTTCGAGATGCATACACCTTCTTTCTCTGCCATTTAATATTTTAATGCTCATAAATGCTTGTGAAAAGAATGCAAGTTTCCATCAAGTTCAAAGGTATTTGAATTAGATGAAAAAGACACTTGTACGTCTTAAGAGTCAAAGAAATGCAAAGTCCAAATAAGTGAGGTAGCAGCCAGGATAGGTTAGGACCTGAGTTCTGCCCTATTCCATGAGCATGACAGGGAGATGGGCTATGGAGGTTTTGAGGTGGCATGTCTGTTTTAAAATTATAATGCTCCAGTTACAGACATGAATTCATACAGTAAGCATCCTGGCCGAAATCTCCAGTTGTGATATCATCTCAGACCCCCCAAATACCTGGTATTGCATAGTCAGAAACCCTGTGAAGACAGAGAACTCAATAGAGAAACCTTTTGAAGAATCAAAATTGTATCACTCACATTTTCACATTAAAAAATCTCTGCCTATTTGGTTTGTACTTCTGGGCAGAAGTATTCAAAGTTGGCACGTCTCCTGCGTTCATCCTTTCCTTGTGAAGGTGACCTTGGAAGCACGTGGCCTGGTTGGTGGATGTACTAGATGGAGGAGGGCTATGTGAATCACATTGGATCCACCTGAAGGAGAACTAAACCTGTATTGTCTTGTGAGAGACCATGAAAGACAGAATTTTCCACTGTGGCTCTGACATATCTTTGTCCCCAATAGCTATGCCCCCCACCCCCTTCCCTTCTTGCACATAAACGTAGCCCCTAATTGTTCCTCTCCACCCCTCTTGATAGAATCCAAATTGCCCAAACCATGGCTGCTAATTGACAAAAACAGTTTCTCTCTCTTCTGAAAAATCTCCTTGATTCAACTCTCCCTGAAACTGGCTGAACTTCAGCAGACCCCTTTTTGCTAAAGCCCTATAAAACATTCTGCCCTCCGTCTCCAAGTTAAAAATCTCATTGGGAAACTCCTTATGCCTGGAATTTTTGAATAAAGACTTCTGCTAATGGTGTTCTGGTTGACTTTTTCCATAGTGTCAAGCCATGGAGATTTCAAGGTTTCGTTTGTTTTCATGTCATAGCATAGCCTATACTGACTAACATATTTACTAAATTTATAAACAACATTGGAACATTTTTATTGAACTTCAGTTTCATCATATTTAGAAATTTACTTGATTAGAATTACAGGAAATACTTAAATGCATGGAAAGATTTGCCATTAGACAATTCAAGTACTTAAAAGTAAGTACATTTATAAATGAATTCAAAATCTTCAAAGGTGCTTAATTAATTTGGTTTATAAAATGAGACCAAATATTATTCGAGAGACCCTTAACTGTAATTCCTAAAACTTGCTAGGCTTATAAATAAAATAATATGATTTGTAAGTTGCACTCAAAAGCTTAAAGATGAATTGCATTTTTTAATATGACTTTAATAAATCTAATATTGCTTTTTATAAACCAGCCCAAACACCGAAAGATATTTTCTGTGCATAAACTCCATAGTCAGAGATATTTAAAGGCCTTCAGAGTTAGCAATTTGCAGTGGAAGCAGGTGGAGCTGATCCTGACTGATGGCCCACAGGGGAGTCACTACTCAAGGGGTAGTGCACTCTCTGAGAGATGGGGTCCAAAAAACAGGAGACTGAAGAAGGAGAATCTGCAGGAGAGGGTCTGGGAGAGTTCTTGCTGTGGAGGAGGCAGCCAGAGAAATGAGAATGGAGATCAGGGGCAAGATGGATAAGTCAGAGAACCCTCCTGAGCGCCCGGCACACTGTGAATTTGAAATATTGAAGGAGGAGTGTTCAGTGTGAGGGAAGGAGGTAGGTCACTTTTTTCCCTCTTAACTCCCTTACTGATGCTGGTGTTTCTCCCTTGTGAAAAAATGGATCTAAGGGAGTGATACCTGACACCAACTGACTGGCTGAATAGTAAAACGGGTTTTATTACTGTCTGCCCTGCTCTAACCCCTTCATGATAAAGGCTAAATAATAATAAGCCCTTACATGTGTATGGCACTTTATAAAGTGTGCCAAAGTGTGCAAAGTGCTTTATAAAATCTCCAAACCTCATCCCTTTACCCTTCACTATAGACCTCTGAGTCCCTTTCTGTCACACATTTTATTTCATCCCAAGTTTGCACATGTGGAACCCTAATCTCATACACTTCTAAAGCTTTGAGAGACCTGAGAGATCATTGGGTTCAAACCATTCTTTCAGCAGATGAAGGGGCTGAGACCCAAAGCAGTTAAGTGATTTTACCAAAGCCATACAACTAGTTGGGATAAAGTCAGTCAGGTTTTTGTTTGTTTTTTACTTCCTAATAACTCTAAACCTAGTTAAAAGATTGGGTTTTAAATGGAAAGTATGTATACGGTGTGAAGTGAGGAAGGAGAGGAAGGGGGACGAGGAATAAATTGACCCTTGCCTAAAAGCACGTGTTTGCAAGTTGGTTGAGTTCCTCTGATACAATAAATTCCCAAAGGAACTCAGTCTTGCCTGTGGCGTCTAATTATTGCATGAATCTCAGTGTACTGGCATAAGACATTCTCCATCATGGATTACACAATATTCAGAAATAACGGCTGTGGTAGGCAACCTCTAAGATGGTCTCCAATTATCCCTGCCTCCTCGTGTAATCTTCTCCCCTTGAGTGTGGGCTGGACTTAGTGACTCACTTCCAATGAATAGAAAACAACAGAAGTAATGGAGTGTTACTTCTGAGAGTAAGTTATAGAAAGACTATGGCTTCTGTCTCGAGTATTCTCTCTCTCTCAGACCACTCACCCTGGAGCAAGATAGCTGCCATGTTTTTAGGCAGCCCTGTGGTGAGGTTTATGTGGCAGGGAACTGAGGGAGGCCTTCAGCTAATAACCAGTAGGAAACAGAGGCTTTTAGTCCAACTGCCCATGAAGAATTGAGGCCAACAACAACCTGGTGAGTGAACTTGGAACTGGACTCTCCCTGGTGGAGTCTACAGATGAGACCACAGCCCCACTGACCACTTGACTGCAGCCTCACGAAAGCCCTTGAGCCGGAGGCTCCCAGCTAGTGGCCTTGAAATTCCTGACCCATAGAAACTGTGACAATAAACGTTTGTTGTTTTAAACTGCTGAGTTTTGGGCAATTTTTTCTGCAGCAATAGATAATTAATACAAAGGCGAAATAAGGACAAAAGAAATCTTAGTTAACTGATTATTTTCTCACTTTGATCGATGTGTATCACAGTCTTGAAGACAAACTTTGGAAAGTTTTTAACTTTTCTTCAGCACTGTTAACAATAAGTTTGCAAATCAAAAAGTTGAGAAACTTATCTATTTTCTCCTTAAATGCATTGCTAACCCCCAATTGTAGTTAAAAATACATCTTGGTAATGAGGAAAAACACTCAGGGACCAAGTCAGCTATAAATTACATCGACGACTTACTGCATTTGGATCCTAGGTCTAGAATCATTTTGAAGAGATGGTGGAGTTGGTATTTTTAGATGTGAATCACCATCTGGGCAAGACTGCTTCTCTTCTTTTGGGTGCCGCTGCCCGACAGCTGGTCAGTCCTGGGAGGGGCTCGGGGAGCTCCTGCACGTTTGCTGATGTTGCACCGCTTATTGCAGAGCTGGAGATATGCCTGCAAAAGGCACAAAAATTCCTATTTTATAATCACATCTAGAAGGAGAAATATTTCCAGGTTCTACCTCCCACCTACCCAGCCTGTGATCAAGTTCAGTCTGAAAGACTGAAGTTTAGAGGAAAATAGAAGTTGCTTGCAGTAACAAGAATGGCAAATTGCATGCCTGAAGAAATAGACCTGGCCTAAAGGCACGAGCTCTTGAGTTTAGAAAGGAAAGTTCTATGGAAGTTTGGCAGGTGGGGAAATCCCAAAGGGCCGTGTAGCCAAAATCAAAGGGAGCTGTGATCATTTTGGATGTCTGTCAATAAACCCAGAATGGCAGATAAGGGGAGAAGAAGTCAAGAAGAGTGGTGACCAGTGAAGATCAAATGAACTCAAGGTTCCTATGACTAAAGAACGGCTTGTTTATATCTGGGTGCTGGGCTAGAAGCCCAATTAGTTCCCCCACCCCCTTTTTTGTCACTAATTCCTTTTAAGAAAAGCATTTCAATGGACCTGCCTGAATACAGAAAAGAGACTATCACAGCCTCATGAAGCAAGTACAATCAGCATATGGAGGAATTTCTCAATATCTCCTTTTTCCCCTTATTCTTCTCTTCTCTCTCTTTCTTCTCCTTCTCTTCTTCTTTCTGCTTCTTCCTTTCTCTCCATCTCTGCTCCATTTTCCCCTTCAAAAATATTACCTAGCTTCTTGCACCAGCTTCCTTCTGTTCTAAATGGAGAAGCAAACAACTCTTCCAAAAGGTGGGGGATGTGACTTGAGGAAGGACTGTCACAAGAGGACACTCTGTAGCTTTTGTGAATCCTTCTGTCTTTAGCTGCACTAAAGGCCATATTTATACTATTTTTTAACTTAAAGGCTCATTATTTCTAGACATGGACTTTTCAAAATTTATTTTCCTTTCTAACAGAGTCAAACCAATAGACTCATGTCCTTCATCATCAAGGAGGAGAACATTTACATTTTCTGAAAGTATAACTTACCAATGACCCAGGGTGCCTTTTAAATATAGAAGTGCTATTGGGACCCTGTTGTGTGAAAGGAGCAGTCAAGACCTCTGTCCTGGCCAGCTGTGAAACCTGTGATTGATTTCTGAAAAATCTATACAAAAAAAGAAAAAAAATTAAAGGAGACCATGTAAGAAGTAAAAGAAATAAATTGAACACACATGTGCAATCATTATTCATATGAGCATTCTCTGTATTACTTCATAACACAGCTGTATACACACAAAAACAGCTCCCTTTGCTTCTTCCTATTGGACTCTTATTAATTTCCATTTAACGAAACACAGATGTTGGTGCGCTTCATTTTGAGGAACACGGTCTAGTGGGTTATTTGTTAAGCACTGGCCAGAGTGGCTGTGCCCATCTGATACAAATGGCTGCAGGCCTTTCAAAGCCCCTTGACAGGGCGTCTTTTGAGCATGCCAGTTGCCATGGTCACCAGTGTGCTGATTTGCAAGGAAAATTGGAAGCCTGCTCATTACGTCAAAAACTACATTGGAGGATAAAGAGAGCATGTTTGCTTCGAGAGTTGGCAATGGGGGTTTGTTAGCCTCCCCGCCCACACATTTCCATCAAACAATGTCTCATTCAACCGCATAAGTCAAAGTTTACAACGCCCATCTTTCCAGCTGGAATAGGCCTGAGGAGTGTGAATGGAAAATCGCCACTCACAGAATCACAGCACAGGCTCACAGGCCAACCTGTTCTGGTGACTTTGCAAGGACAGTAGTTGGGGGACTGATGCATAGTGGAGTGGGAAGCAATGACAACCTGTGTTCTTGGCACGAACTAGATGTTGGACATGGTCTTGCGACATTTTGGGTTTTCTTCATCCATAAAATGACTTGGGTGAGAGAGAGCATCTATAGGGTCCTTCTCATCTCTCAAATTCTATGATTCTAAGGCACATTCTTTATGCCGATACATTCATATTATACACCCAGGCACACACGTACGGCTTGACTTTATTTGTTTTTAAATGTTTATTGGCTTGACAGCATAAATGGAATGCCTCACACTTTTGCATGAGGTGTGTATACAAAATCAATCCCTCCCCCCAGTACAGTTGCCCAACCTGCAAACATAGCTACATACAGAGCTACAACCGGCAAAGCATATAGCTACAGTGGCTTGAGAATTAACCTTACAACGCAATGATTTATTCACCTATGATTACGTTTCCCCATGATAGTGATTGTCATCATTCTGATTCTTATTATCATCTCCTTTTGGTTACCTTACATGAAAATTTATGTCTAGGGGGTAATTCTAACGTTCATATTTTACAAGTAGATGCTTATATAAATTAAATATGTATATATTGCTGAGTATCTGCTCTGTGCTGGATGTTTTTATATCAGGAGAGGCTAAATAATTTTCCCAAAGTCTCAGCTGAGTGGCAAAGCTTGGGTTTGAATACAGATCCTTTTGATGTCAAAACATTCTTTTCCTATCTCCTAGGCTGCCTCTTTTCTTCTTCCGGCCAGTCTTCACTTAGATAGCCCTGGAAATCCGAGTGGGAGTAGAGAGCTTTACTAAAAGGGATAAATCCACGAAAATTTGTAAGCCCAAATAGACTTTTTCCAGAAAAAGTAAAATTGCACTAATTAAGGGTGTATTCATGTATGTGTGTAATACTGGAAACTGACTAATGTCTAGAGAGGAGAAGGACAAGCCTAAAAGTTAATAATTTTTATCTCTATTCTATTGATTAAGCTAATTATTTAAATACAATAACTGAATTTTGAAAGCTTGCATATGGAAACTAAATTTATCCATTGACACCCATGAGAGAGGAATAAGGTCGCCTTATAACTGGTTTGGAGGTAAAAGAAAGTAAGGTTCATTGAGGCCAACAAAGCCACACTGTGTCAACTGAACTGTGTGACTATATTTTTTTTAGGATTTTCAGGGTTATTTCTCTTTCATTGTAGGACTATTTAAGAAGCAAATAAGTTAATGGACATGAAATTGGATTGTAAAATGAAATACTTAACCAGTGTTAATTGCTATTAAATAAACAAATATTTGTTTTTACAAATGGGTATATAGTAGTGTATGCCAAGAACCATTCTAAGAGCTTGATTCTCCCAAAGACCCTAAGAGGCATTTACTGCTATTATCTACCTTGTATAAATAAGGAAACAGAAGCCCACAGACCAGTAATAACTTGGTGGTGTATAGCCCTCTATGACTTTGGTACAGAAGACTGTTACAAAGCCTTACAGATCCCAAAATATATTATAGTTGCCCTCATTATGGTTTTCAAAATGTTTAGTAAATTGCTTCAGTTTTATTCCCTCTGTAAAATTTGCCTTGCTGTAACTACAGTAAAGTTTTGGTCTCCTTTTTCTGTTCTAATTCTAATTCCTTTCAATTATATATACTCTATTTCCTATCAGACTGAGAGAACCAGAAAATCCACTGCTATTCAGAGAGTGCCAACTAGATGTTGATAATACCCATCTCAAATAGAATAGAAGAAAAGAACTAGGAAGACAAGTTTACTTTCACTGCTGTCCCTTAATTTCATTTTGGGGTGCCCTGACTTTTTTTGCATTTTTTATATGAGGCCTGAATATTAGACAAGATGGTGAATTCATGCTACAAGGGCATAGGAGGGACAACCACAAAATATACATAACATGAAACTTATTACTTTTACCATTATTAAATGTACAGTTCAGTGGTATTAAGTGCATGCACATTGTTGTCCCACCAACACCACCATCCATCTTCAGAATTTTTCATCTTCCAAACCTGAAACTCTGTCCCCATTAAACAATAACTCCCATTCCTTCCTCTCCCCAGTCCCTGACAACCACCGTTCTACTTTCTGTCTCTATGATTTTGACTACTCTAGGCATCTCATATAAGTGGAATCATACAGAGTGTCTGTTTGTGGCTGGCTTATTTCACGTAGCATAGTGTCCTCAATGTTCGTGCGTGTTGTAGCATGTGTCAGAATTTCCTTCCTTTTTTTTCCTTTATTTCAAGGAAGATTAGCCCTGAGCTAACATCTGTTCCCAATCCTCCTCTTTTTTCCTGAGGAAGATTGGCCCTGGGCTAACATCCGTGCCATCTTCCTCTACTTTATATGGGATGCCACCAGAGCATGGCTTGATAAGCGGTGTGTAGGTCCATGCCCAGGATCTGAATCCATGAACCCCGGGCTTCTGAAGCAGAGCACACAAATTTAACCGCTATGCCACCAGACCGGCCTGAGAATTTCCTTCCTTTTTAAGACTGAATAATATTCCTTTGTAAGCATAAACCACATTTTGTTTATCCATTCATCTGTTAATGGACACTCAGGTTGTTTCTACCTTTGGGCTATTGTGAATAATGCTGCTATAAACATGGGTGTACAAATATCTGTTTGAGTTTCCTGCTTTCAATTCTTCGGGGTATATACCCAGAAGTGGAATTTATGGATCATATAATAATTCTATTTTTACCTTTTTGAGGACCCTCCAAAGTGGTCTATAGTGGTTGCACCATTTTACATTTCCAACAATAGTACATAAGGGTTCCAATTTCTCCACACCCTTGCCAACACTTGATATTTTCTACTTTTGGATAGTGGACATCCTAATAGATGTGAAGTGGTATCTCATTAGAGTTTTGATTTGCATTTTCCTAATTAGTAGTGATCTTGAACAGTTTTTCATGTGCTTATTGGTCATTTGTACATCTTCTTTGGAGAAATGTCTATTCAAATCCTTTGCTCATTTTTTAATTGGGTTGTTTGTTGTTGAGTTGTAGGAGTTCTATATATACTCTGGATATTAATCCCTCATCAGCTATATGATTTGCAAATATTTTCTCACATTCCATGGATTGCATTTTCACTCTGTACTTGTTTTTAAATTGGCCTTTTATTTTTACAGTGCTGTATTTTAGAAAGCTTCCTTCCTTGTCTAAGACTTTTCACCTGTGGAAGTATGTTTTCTAAGCCTATTCCCTGGATGTGACACACAATTTGTGAAATTGTTAATAGACCTTTGTGAGCTAGATTGTTAATAGACCTTTGTGAATCACCATATATAGTCAGGGTCCATCAGGAGACAGAAACTACACCAATGATTGTAACAGAGTGAATTTAATATAAAGAACCATTAAGCAGGTGTTGGAGAATGAAAAGGCAAAAGAGGAAAACTGAGATAACACAGAGATAGTAACTGCAGGAAGTAGCTTCCATCCCTAGGGCTCTGCAAATACAAGGAAGAGGTTGGGATTATTAAAATTTAGCAGGGGGAGGCGGGGCTTGTGAGGTTGACCCAGGCCTCTGTTGGTCTTTTGGAGGAATATCGATGAAGTTGGGTCTAGGAGTGTGGAAACACTGCAAATGAATTGCTGCTGCCAGAGTGAAGACTTGTGGTGGTGATGCTGACGTGACAGGAGGCAAATGGGAAAAAAAGCATACATCCCTTTTCCTTCCTCCAGCCTTCCAGCCTCCCTCTAGCATACCCATTGGCAGAGCCTAAGAGGGAGCAACTGGCAACAGAGAAACGTGGCTTCTTGAGTGTCACCCCGGTATCACTAAGCAGAGTATAGAAGGGTGGGTTTACAAAGACAATAGCTTAATCATAGGTACAGTCGCCAAAGCCTTTTTAACTTTTTATTGTCAGAAGTGAGGAACCTTTGTTCATTTTTGAACCTCAGAAACTAGCTCAGTGCCAGGAAAATAATGTGTTGAGAAACATTTGCTGAATAAAAAAAGAATGGGCCTAGAAAATAGAATTCTAGAAAGGAAGTGCAATGTTTGGGTTTACTACTTTGCTCTTCACTCATTTAGGACTTTACATTTTAATTTTTAGTTGCCCTCAGTATGAATTTCCTGGTCAAAAGCTCATTTATTACAGTGGTTTCCACTTACTGGACACTTACATTTCATTAAAGGTTCAACATACTTTTTATTCCTTTCAGACATCCTGCAAATTAAGGTGTCCTTATTCCCACTTAATAGATGAGAAAACCAAGGGCTGGAGGTTAAACAATATGCTCAAGATCAGCCATCTAGTAAATAATAGAACCAGGATTTAAAATTTAGGTCTGTTTGTTTCCAGAGCCTGTACTCTTAGCCGCTAACCTCACATGCTCAGTCTTTCACACATTATCGACCATTGTTTTTAAAGATACTCACTGGGCCACCCTTTAGCCTTCTTTTCTCTCTTAGCCGTCCTGTCACCAGCTTGCTCTGATCCACGAGAATATGTTCATTTACTTGCATAATCCAGTTTTCCTTTGTCCTTCCTTCCTTTTCTGTCTCTCCCCCCCACCTCTTTTTTTACAAATTCCATTAATGGTTCAGCCATAGGAAAGAAAGAATTAGATACTATGAAAAACAACTAAACTGGTCACTCTGTAGCCCTTTAAGTAGGAGCGTTTTTGCCCCTTTTTAAAGAATGACTCTAATACGGAGGGGTGCACGCTGGATGGTCCTCGACTTGCGATCATAGGTTTCGCCAGTGCTGGAGTTCTTTCTCACCCCATGAGAAGGGTTTCATAGTCTATACTGATGGTTGGCAAACTTCAGCCCGTGGGTCACCTGTTTTTCTAAGTAACCTTTTATTGGGACACAGCGTGATTCATTCTTTTACATATGTCTATGGCAGAGTTGATAGCTGCAACAGAGACTGTATGACCCACAAAGCCCAATATATTTCCTGTCTGGCCCTTCACAGATTGTTGACTGGTCTCTGGTCTATATGGACCAATGGCCCAGTTGATCTCCCACCCACCTCATCCAGGTTGCAGTGTCAACTTCTTCATCTCCGTGCCTTGGGGTTGGATATTTCTCTTCAGTCATCACCCATATAAGAAAAATAGGGCTGCAGACCACAGTAAATGCAAACTCTAGACTTTGAATCCTGAGTGTGGCTTCCTGTGTTAGCCTTAATATGGCTTTCCCCTCCCCAAGAAATATGCACTCCTTGAGCAAGTGGAAGGTGTTGCCTGATCTTTAAAGGATCTGGGGTGATTATTTAAGTCATTTTAGGGTTTCTTTAAACTAAAAAAGAAAAAAAAAGATCAAGGCCAAAGTCTTCAATTTCAAAGAGGATCATTCACACAAGAGAACAATAAACTTTCCACCAAATGCTTTTACACACAAAAAAGGCAAGTCATTTTTAATCTTGCTCTTTTATCAGTTCATTGATTGCATTTCTTTTTTTTCTCAGATGGTCTAAAAACACAAATATATCTGTATACTACTATTCTTTTCTAAAACCCTAAAAATCCCTTATACCTTAACTGCCCTTCCAATCCTATAAATGGACAAGCATTATTTTACCAATGGAGAAAGTGGAGATTCTGAGAAAATAAATAAATTTTAAGTATATTAAGTACATTTCCTTGAACATCTTGGGGCAAGGTAAATACTGCTTAAATTCACTTAACTGAGTAGATGTACTCGTGAAACTGTGTGGAAAGTAAACATCTATATGTGAGATCATGATTTCCAATTTTGAATAGAGTAAATTTGGCCCCAATATATAATAAAATTACAGTAATGCACCAAAGAGCATGCTCCGTGTGATGATTTGCATGTACTCTGCATTTGGCTCTCCCATGCAAACAATGGAAGAAAAGTTCATAAAATGGACAAAGGACAATGAGTTACTGTGTTTTGAGATGCTTGCCTAATTCATACATAATTTAAATATCCGATTAATGCCCACTGCAATGAATTCTCATGGTCTCTAATGAGATAATGCTATTTCTTTTAGGATATCAATTGGGAAAGCACTGCTCAAAATATAAAATCATTGAAAATATGAGGTAAGAGAAGCTCCGGGAAATTCGTGAAAGTATAGGATATAGTCTTTGCTCTCATGCAGTTTATAATCTTGCTGAGAAATAGCAGTTAAACAAGAAAAGTGTAAATGTTGATATGCCCAGATTTGCTGGGCCTTTGCTTTGAAATAGCTGTCCTCAAATTTATTCATACACAAGAACTCCCCTGGTGGGCTAGGGGAACTTGACGACCTGTACATTTCTGGGACTCACCCTAAAAGATTCTGATTTTTAGTTCAGGGGTAGAGCTTAATCATCTACATATTTACCAAACACCCATAGCTTTCTCGTTTAGGTGGTTCATTAGGCACTTCTTCAGGAAAGGTGCTCCAGGTATTTTCAAGAACAAATGTAGATGGAAGTAAAGCTGGCATTTGAGGAGGACAATTAGGCCTCCTCTTTGGGGGATATTTCAGGGGGACTGATAAGACTCTTCCCCTTGCTGCTTCTCCCAAAAATCTTTCTAATCCTTCCAATTGGAAAACAAAAAATAATTCTACAACTGAAAGTGCATTCCTTTGTCTTGGAATATTGTCCCTAATAAAGTAAAAATATGTTAAGAAGAGAAGATCATTTGGACCTTAGCCATCATCTAAACCTCAGTTTGGCTGACTTTATTGGATCCTCCCAGAGAGAGATTTTGATGAGGGAGCAGGTGGTGCTAGGGACTCTGCTGCCCAGAGTGCAGCAAGGTGAGGGACCCAAAGTGGATTAGGCTATTCTAAGTGTTTCTACAACTTTAGGGAGAATTGAGGATGTGGGGGGCGGGAAATGGACAGGAAAAACGTAGTATTTAGAAGGCTCTCCATTTACAAGCAGGTAAGATCCAAAAACGGTTGGGAACATCCATTTACTCATAAGATCAAAGCAATACTATAGGATTCTCAATAGAATTTATGCATTTTTTGCTCTCTTTCATTTGTTTGTATCTATGAAAGTTCCTAAGCCAGAAGTTTGTAAATTGATGTGCTTCTGAATTTGGGACTATTGCTTTGTATAGGCATGCTTTAGAATTGCAGCTTTCAAAGATGAGCTATAAGAAGCCTAAGAGATCTCCTAGTTCTAGTACAGTGAACAGATGTCAACTCATGTGCAATCTCCAATTGATTAGTAGTGACTGCTTCTGGTACACTTTGTTGCAAAGGATTCTGTGAGTGATTAGCAATGTCTGTTCTGTCTGTCATGGGAGTAGGCAAAACTCCATTAGTCTAATATCCTTATTTCACACACCAGGAAATTGAAATTCAGATTTAGTCACAGAGAAACCTCAGAAAAGATTGAGAGAAATAAGTTTATAGTTTGTAAATCTTTGTGTGGACTTGGATTTAAAATGACTTCTTTATTTCCTTTATTATGAAAGTGGCCTGCAGGACTCCAGATGTTGAGAGAAGGGTTTACTGTTACATTATTATGGTTTGGGGTTGTTGTGTGTACTTTAGCTTCCATCCTTTTCCTATTTGTGCATCATTAGAATGGAATGTACCGAGGGATCAATAAATGGAAGCCTAAATAGGGCAGTAAAAAGATGCATTAGCACCTTTTCGGAATAAAACTCTTCATACATTTTCAAGCTCCTTAGAAACATTTCAATCGCAGAGTGCACCTCCATGTTCCTGTCAAGACTAAAGAATTGGGGCAGAAATCAATGTGGTCTCAATAACAAGGCAGAATTCACCTTTCTACACATTCTCTCCCCACATACCGTGCCATTAGCCAGTTGCTGATTTAGTAAGACATTCTAGGCATCTGGAATCCCTTCTTTGGGAAGCTTCACAAGCCCTGAAAAGAGACTCTAGTGTCACCGAATATCTAAGCATTTGGCCACAAGAGACTAGGTAGGATTGGGCTACACTAATGAAAAAGTGGGAATTCCCAGGGATCTGGCCATATCTCGGTTTTGATCTCTCTGGAATTATAAGATATAGTAGAAAAGAAACAATCTCCAGCAACTCAGAGAGACGGCTAGTGAGAATTTTTTCAGACTCTCCTGAATTCCTCTAATCCACTTGCTTCTTACAAAATGTAATTCATATCTGGTCCCCAGCCAGCACAAGCACAAGAGCCTCTTGAGGGTTGATTTTCAAAATTCCATTAAAAAATTCAATTTCAGAAAGTACCCAACACCTATGTCTTTGCATCTCTTCTTATTCCTCCTCCCTCTGGAATTTGGCAAGGTTTTGCCTCTCTCTGAATGGTATTCCCCTCCATCTCCGCCCTATTGCTGGGAGGTAAAGTCCTGCCTTTCATTCATTTATGGATTCATCTACTGAGTCATTCAGTTCTATTCAATATGATTCATCTATTGAGTCATTCAATTCTATTCGATATGGAAACAAGTTGAATATGGCTACAGATCACACTGATCTTATCATCTAGAATATATCCAAATTGACACAAGACATGATATAATTACAACTGTGTCCTGTGTCTCAAAGGAGAAGGGAAGGTGACTCAGCCTGAGAAGTCAGAGAAGGCTATATTGAGAAAGCAGCCTTTTATTTGAGCCCTAAATAGGATTGGGCTAGGTGACATGGGGGTTGGGAGGAGGGGAGGAAATAAGGGGAAAGCATTTCAGGAAGAGGGCACTGGCTGGATAAGGCCACAAGGCAGGAGGGAACATGATGAAGAGGATAGAAAGCAGGCCAGTATGACCAGAGTAGTGTGTGTGTGTGTGTGTCTGTCTGTGTGTATTATTTTTGGAGGGGTGCCTACTCAGAGATGCTCAAGATGAGGATGGAGAAGTAGAAAGGGGCCAGATCTTGCAGGATCTTGTAGGTCGTGTTAAGGATTTGGGCTTATGAACTATGTGAAGCCACCAAATGGGTTTAAGTAGGGAATAAAGTACACCTCAGGCATCACTTCTTCTAAGAAAATTTCCCATTCCAGCATAGTCTTTGAAATCTATAATACTCACCTTGTATTAGAACCGTGTAAGTATGGATCTGTCTCCACTATACTATGATCTCCTTATAAGCAAGAGTTACGTCTTTTTCATCTTTGTATAATTTGCAGCATAGCTAGCAGGATAATGTGGAAAGAGTTTATTGGCATGGAAGGAGCTTTGGAATCAAGCAGATCTGGCTTTGATTCCCATCGCTATGCTCTTCCAACTCTATGACACTAACCATGTACCCAGGGCAGTGTAGTAGGAGGGCCCACCCTGGGTGCAGGCAATAAGGGAGTGCATTGTTATTGAGAATTTTAAAACAATAATAAACCTGACTGAAATTCAATCTGCTTTTTATTACCATGTGCTGGCAATTCCAAACAATGTCAGTGATAAAATACTCCTCCCTAAAAGAAACTTTTGTGGGCCTAGGTTCTAAACAATTGTAGTGGTTACCATTGAGGTTTCTTCCAATGTTTTATTACAAAAAATGTCAGGCATATAGAAAAGTTGAAATGATTTTACAGGGAAAATTCATCATCTAGATTCTAAAATTAACATGTTACATTGCTTCATTTAAATCTATATCCATCTATCAATCCTTTGATTCATCTATCAATCAATTTTTGGATACATTTCAAAGTAAGATGCATTCATGAGTACATTGCCCCCTAAATATTTTAGTATGCATACCATTAACTAGAGTTGTTACTTATATTATGAGTTCGATATTTGTTTAAGGCTATTTTTTCCTTTTGAGGAAAAATTTGCAAAGTATGAAATGCATAAATCCTAAGGGCATCGTTTTATGAGTTTTGACAAATGCATACACCTGTGTAACCTAATCCACCATCAAGATATGGAAAAAGACCATTATCCCAACAAATTCTCTCATTCCCCTTCCCAAGCAGTCCCTCTCCCCATCTCTCCAGAGGAAGCCTCTGTTCAGATTTTCTTCACAACAGGTTAGTTTTGACTATTCCGGAACTTTATACAAATGGAATCATATAATATGTACTCTTGTATAAGGCTTCTTTCTCTCAATATAATGGGTTTCCAATTCAACCACGTTGTTGCATTTACCTGTAGCTTTTCTTTCTTAGTGGCTCAGTAGTATTCCACAGTTAGTTTATCCATTCTCCTATTGATGGACACCTAGTTTGTTTCCTGGCTTATGGCTGTTAGGAATAAAGGTGTGATTAACTTTCATGTACAAGGTGTTTTGTGGATTTATATTTTCATTTTTCTTGGGGAAATGTGTACAAGAAGAATTACTGGTTGTAGAGTAGGTGTACGTTTTGGTTTATTAGACACTGCAAGACTTTTTTTCAAAGTGGTTGTATCTTTTTACTCTCCCATCAACAAGGTATGAGAGTATTGGCTGATCCATATTCTTGCCAACATTTGCTCTTTTCAGATTTTTTTTTTAATTTAGTCATGCTAATGAGTTTATAGTGGTATTGTGGTTTTAATTTGGATTTCCCTTGTGACTAATGATGTTGAACACTTTATCATGTGCTTGTTGGTCCTTCATATATTTTCTTTTCTGTGGTATCTCTGCAAATCTTTTCCCCATTTTTATTGGGTTGTTTGTCTCCTTTATTACCGTCTTGTACGAGATAGCTACGTTTTCTGTATATGAATCCTTTGTCAGACACACATTTGAAAATATTTTCTGCCAGTCTGTGACTAGCCTATTCATTTTTAAACAGTGTCTTTCAACGGGACATAACTTTCAATTTTGATGAAGTCTAATTGCTCAATTTTTTCTTTACTTGCTATTGCTTGGTTTGTCTTATCTAAGAAATCTTTGCCTACCCCCAAGTCATAAAGATATTCTCCTATATTTGTTTCAAAAAGCTTTGTGTTTTTAGCTTTTATATTTAAGTCAATGATTATCTCAAAATAATTTTTGTGCATAAAGTGAAGTAGAAGTAAAAGTTCTTTCTTTCCCCCACCTCCTCATAGATATCCAGTTTTTGCAGCACCATTTGCAAAAGACTTCCATTTCCCCATGGATTGCTTTGGCATGTTTATTGAACAGTAAATGGCCACACAGGCTCTCAATTTTGTTCCATTGATCTATTTGTCAATCCTTATGCCAGTCCCATAGTGGCTTGCGGTAATCTTGAAGTCAAGTAGTATAAGTCCTCTAATTTTGTCCTTCTTTTTAAAAGATTGCTTTGTATATTCCATCTACTTTGTATTTCCACATAAATTTTAGGACAAATTTGTTATTTTCTGCAACAAATCTTGCTGGAATTATGAGTGAGTTTGCAATGAATCTATGGATCAATTTGGAGAGAATTAACAATTTAATATTGAGTTCCCCCAGTGCTTGAACATGGTATATTTCTCCATTTATTTAGTCTTTATTTAATTTCTTTTAGAAATATTTATAGTTTTGGTATTCGGTCTTATAACTGTTTTGTCAAACTTATTCCCAAATATTTTTTGATGTTATTGCAAATGGGATGCTTTTTATTTTATTTTCCAAAGGTTTGCTGCTAGTTTTTGTGGAAATTAATAAAAAGAAAACTTAACTAAATTGGAGTTGGAAAGCTTGTAGGGGGAGCTTTCAAGCCCTATGACACATGTCAGTCACACCAAACAGAAAAAGACTGAGGCCTACATCTTCTACAGGAAGTAAAACTACCTCACTACTGAAGGAAGGTTTCTCTCCCCACCCAGCAACAGCCCAGTCAGTGAGAAATGCAAAAGCTCAGTCGATGAGAAGCCATTGCTGCCCTGAACTGCTACTTTCCCCCAGTGGACTTTCTTTTGGAACAGCCCCTCCCTACTCCCTCTTTTTCTCTGTAAAGGCAGCTCCCCTCCTTTGTTTTCCGGGTTTGCATATAGTTTGCCATTGCATGCACATCCTGAATTGCAATTCCTTTGGCTATTCCCAAATAAACTCATTTTGAGGGTAACAACTGGTGAATTTGTCTTTTAAGTTGACATTTTAAAAAATACAACTGATTTTTGTCCATTAGCCTTTTATCCTGAAAACTTGCTATATTAATTTAATAGTTTTGGTAGTCATTTTTTAGATTCCTTAGGACTTTCTATGTAAACAACCATGTCATCTGCAACTAGACACAGTTTTACTACTGCCTTTCAAATTTTCATGCCTTATTTTCCTTTTACTTGTTTTATTTCACTGACTAGTACAACGTTGAATAGCGGTTGTAAGAGTGGCATTCTTTCCTTATTCTTGATATTAGAGAGGAAAAACAAATTACTATTTCCCCGTTAAGTATGATGTTAGCGATAGGTTTTTTTTTTTAGATTAAGGAAGTTCCCATCTATTCCTAGTTTGATGAGAATTTTTATCATGAACGAGTGTTGAATTTTGTGAGATGTTTT
This sequence comes from Tapirus indicus, assembly GCA_031878705.1. Taxonomy (NCBI): domain Eukaryota; kingdom Metazoa; phylum Chordata; class Mammalia; order Perissodactyla; family Tapiridae; genus Tapirus; species Tapirus indicus. Next base: position 60,221,072 of record CM062930.1, read on the forward strand.
TCTGCATCTACTGTCGTGATTAGGTGGGCTTTCTCCTTCTGTTGATGTAGTGAACTACACTGATTAATTTTTGAATGTTAAACCAACCTTGAGTTCCTAAGATAAACTCCATTTGGTCACAATATATTATCTTTTATATATTTTCATGATTTCAATTTGGTAACGTTTTGTTAAGTATTTTTGCTTTATGTGCATGAGGGATTTAGTCTAGCAGTTGTTGTTGTTGTTTTAATGTCTTTGACAGGTTTTTGCATTAAGATTTTCCTGGTTTCATAAAATGAGTTGGGAAGTGATCTCCTCTCTATATTCTGAGAGATTTTATGTAAGATTGGAGTTTTTCCCTCCACCTCTTAAATGTTCAATAGAATTTTCCAGTGAAACCATCTGACCCTGAAGTTTTCTTTGTGGGGATATTTTTAATAACAACTTGTTAAATTTTTGGCATTATCCATTTAATTATTTGTTATTATCCATTTAATATCTGTAGGATCTATAGTGATAATCGCTCTTTCATTCCTGATATTAATAATTTGTGTTCTCTGTCTCTCTCTCTCCTCTCTCTCTCTTCCTCTTCTCCTCCTCAGTCTAGCTAGGTGTTTATCAATTTTGTTGGTCTTTTCCAATTTTCGCTTTGGTAATTTTTCTATTGTTTGTTTTCTATTGTACTGATTTCTGCTCTTATCTTTATTATTTCTTTTCTTCTACTTATTTTGGGCTTATTCTGCTCTCCTTTTCTGTTTTCTTGAAGTAGAATCTTAGGTTATCAATTTTAGACCATTTTTCTCTGGTAATATAAACATTTAATGCTATACATTTTCCCGTAAGAACTTCTTCAGATACATTTCACAAATTTCGATACATTATATCTTTATTTTCATTCAGTTTCAGTTATTTTCTATTTTTTCTTATTTCTTTTCTGATCCATAAATTACTTAGAAGTATCTTATTTAATTTCCAATTATTTTGGGGTTTTCTAGATATCTTATTGTTATTGATTTCTAATTTAATTCCATAGTAATCAAAGACTATGCTGTGCATGATTTTAATACTATTTAATTTATTGAGACTTGTTTTGTGGCCAAGCAAATGATCGCTCTTGGTGAACATGTGCTCTTGAAAGGAATGCTTATTCTATTCTGTTTTAAATGAAATGCTCTATAAATATCTATTAGGTCAAGGTGGTTGATAATGTTATTCATATCTTTTATGTCTTTATTGAACTATTTTGTCTAATTGGTCTTTTAATGTCTGAGAAAAGTGTGTTAAACTCTCCAGCTATTATTGTGGGATTGTCTATTTTTCCTTTTAATTTTCTCAGTACTTGTTCCATGTATTTGGAAGCTCTGTTATTAGATACATACACATTTATGACTAAAAATCTTACTGATGAATTGGATATTTTATCATGATGAAATGTCCCTCTTTACTTTGGTAAATCTCTTTGTCTTGGAGTCTACTTCATCTGATATTAATAAAGCTACTCCAGCTTTCTTAGGTTTGCTGTTTGCATGATATATATTTTCCTATCCACTTACTTTCAATCTACCTGTGTCTTTAGACGTAAAGTTTGTCTCTTGTAGATAGGGGTGTGGTTTTCTTTTTATTTATCCTGCTTAGAGTTTATTAACTTCTTTAATTTATAAATGTGTATCTTTCACCAAATTTTAGACCTTTTTGCACATTGTTTCTTCAAATAATTTTTCTACCCCATTCTCTTCTTTCCTTCTGGAATTCCAGCGACATGTATGTTGGACCTTTTGATTTGGATCACAGGTCCCTGAGCCATTGTTGTTGTTGTTCTTCTTCTTTCTCTTTTTTTCCCTTGTTCTTTAGATTGGGTAATTTTGACCTATCTTCAAGTTCACAGATTTGTTTTAAATGTGAATGCCTTTTTTCCTAAATGATCATGATTTGAATATGTTTTGGTTACCAAAGGGAAAGGAGTGACTGGCCTTTATTTATTTTTGATGGGAGTTGAGGAATAGGGCTGGCTACCCAATTTGTGGGGCTCAGTGCAAAATGAAAATGTGAGGCTCTTTGTTCAAAAATTAAGAATTTGAAGACAGTGCCAGAGAACAGTAAACCAAGCATGAGGCCATCTGAGCAGAGGGCCCTGTGTAACTGTACAAGTTGCATATCAATGAAGTCAGAGTGTATGGTAATGGTAGAGTTTGGAGCTTCCAGTCAGATACATCATAATTTGAATCCCAGATCTGCTACTTGCTACCTGGGTGATCTTGGGCAAAATGTTTTCTCTTTAAGCTTTAGTGTCCTTATCTGCAAAATGAGATTCTCCTAGGTTTGTTATGAGGCAAAAATGATGTAAAGTGCCTAGCACAATGTATTATATATAATATGGTCAAAAAGGAACTTATTATTCTGTTAGGGGGGCTTTATTAGAAGAAAAGTGTGGGAGGGAAGTTGTTACATCAGAAGGAGAATGTCTCTAGTGTTATCAACTGACGACTGGGCGATAGGAGATAGGAAATGTGGGGGGAGTGTAGGCAGGCAGGGGACAGAGTTGAGGAGTTAAGGGTGCAATCCCTAGTGAGTGGTAAGGAGCTAGTGGGAGATAAATTCCATGCACCAGTCTCTGGGTGGCGATATTAGTCCAGGAGACCTTGGGTATGTTCTCAGTGTACAGGTGAGGTGGGTGTTCTAAAGGATGGGGCAAAGGAAGGATGGAAGCACAGAAAGGAAAAACCATGTGCCAACCAGGCATTCTTATAAAGCGGAACTTTTGAAAATCTGCAGAATACCGAAAGAGTATAGTGAGTACTTCCCAACTTCCTAGTTAGAGATATCAGGACATTTGGTTTCTGTCTAATCGTCTAAAACTTTGGTTCTCAATCTGGCTATAAATTAGAATCACCTGTGGAACTTTAAAAACTTTCGATGCTCTGACTCCACCCCAGAGATTCTGCTTTGTTTGTTCTGAGGTGACGCCTGGGCATCATCATTGTTTTTTAAAAGCTTCTCAGATGATTCTAATGTGCAGACAGGGTTGAGAACCACTAATCTAAAACAAGGGCATGCTGTTAACATCTTGTCTTTGTATTTCCCTCTGGGGAAAGGAAAAGATGGTCATTTTCTGTGTGTGTGTGTGTGTGTGTGTGCTTGGTAACTAGGTGATTAAGCAGCAGTAATTCACACACAAGTGGACCCCTTCCAGACCCTCAGAACACCTCAGAGTGAGGGATGTTTTTGCCTGGTCCACAGCCGTATCTGCTCATGAAACCTCATCTGCCGCACTCTGAGATGCTTCCGTAAGGTACTATGCATAACATGTTTAAACAGTGCCTGGCACATGATAAGGGCTCAGGAAGTATTAGTTATTGTTGTTGTTGTTGTTACTGAAACTCTGTTGTTAGGTCATCTAATAGAATTAAGTTTAAATTAATAAAAAGGAGTCAAAGAAATTTAACAGAGTATAATCATCTTTCCTCTGGATGGTTCAACCTCACCCTTTCAAGTCTTGTATGTTATTGTAAACAAGCTTTTTAAAAAGGCAACACAGTAAGTGGTCACATCAAAGAGATCACTAAACCATAAATGATGAATTTCAAAAAGAAAATCTGTCCTAATATTGTGGAAATGAGTCCTTATGGTCTGGGATAAAATTTCCTGTGATCGCATCACATCTGGATTTGAAAATGACTATGTTGTCAAGACTGGGGTGGCAGAGATGATAGTATATTTTGGAAAATTGTTAAAAAGTCAACAAGGATTTCTAGTGATGGCAAAGTCTCTGGCAGCCAAGATGCACATGACACATTTCAATCAGATCATTTCATGAAATGTCAGAGTAGAGTAAAGCAAGATTTCCAAATAAATATGAGTATATATAACTTTTGAAACTGGCAAACAGCCACTGATGGTTAAGCAGCTAGTAACTAGGGGGGATCGGAATTGGCCACCTCAAAATGTGTCTCTGCCTGAAAGACACTTTGACCCCCACCCCCACTAGCTGACCAAAAGAGTTTGGGATGGGAGACCTGCCCCCAGAACAGGCCATCACCATAGACATCTCTGGGTATCAGGGAGGGTCCTTGCTAAGCCCGTTCTTAGTTCTGGTTACCCTTTGTAAGAGGCATTCACATTTGTAAAGGAAATCTCCATTTGTAAAGGCATCTTCTTCCCTATCCCAGGAAGAAGGGGTTGGGGGGAAGGCCTTACCTAGAAACTTGTCAGACTTTTAAATCTGCCTGATAAACTTACCCATTGTTAATTGTGCTGTTCAAGCAATATGCCATGTGACTCCCACTAGGTTCCTATGGATAACATCTCCCTGAAGCCTGGGTCACCATGGTAATGGGTGTTGAGCTATTTTTTCCAGGAATTGGAACCCCTTGCCCACTTCAGGCCGGTTGAGACCTCCAACCCATCAACTGGGGCCCACACAGACATGTGTCCAATAAGCGACCTTTTGACATCGAGAGGTTAAAACTCCACCCTCAGGGCATGCTAATGATGCCATTCTGTGAACATGCATCCCATGAAGAGTCATGAAGCCTGACTATGCTTGCTCAGATCATCAATTCCCTCATCTCTCCTCACCTCCAATCATTTCAGACCACCTTGTCCCCTACTCCATAAATACCCCTGAGTCCCTATTTTCAGGGAAGTGGATTTGAGATTCACTCTCCAGTTTCCTCCCTTGGCTGCCTTGTGATTATTAAACCCTCTCTGTGCTGCAATCTCGTCATCTCAGTGTTTGGCTTTCTGGGCAGTGGGCAGAAACAGACCTGGTGCCCTAACATTTTCTTTTCAGCTTTATGAGATTAATATACATATATGTAAATTAATAAATTAAACATTATAAGTAGATTTTAAACTATTTTACTGAGAAGTCTAAAAGTTTATATGTTCATGTTGGCAAAATGGTTTTATTCTTAATATTACATTTTGGAAAACAGACATTGGCTTTGTAACTGGGAGTGCCTTGTGTTCAGGTTTGTAGCTAATTAGGAAAAGGGCATAATGTGAGGAAAGGTGCTAAATAGGAAGAGAAGACAAACACAAATAGCCCCCCTTTCTTCTATTTACGATTCTTAGCAATTATTGTAATGTTTCAGAATAAGAAAGTGCTCAGAAGCTGCTGAACTGTGGGCTTGCCTGGGCTTGTTCTCGGGCCAGTGAGGTTTTCAGAGGAAAGCTCCCTCACTGCAGTCACCATAGCAACCTCAACAATACAGGTCCTACCCTGCCGGCTCTGATATGTCCAACACATTCCCAGGGGGAAGAAATATGCTATCACAGTGGAGGGATGATTTTCCACTTTCACTATTTTTAAGTATGATATTTATTGGTTTATTCAATTCATAAATCCACCCACCTCCAATCCCAGCTACCTATGGCCTCAGACACACGCACACACGAGCACACACATGCACACACACCACTTCAGTTGCCCCATCTCTTCTGTCTAATTTTCCCCAAAGATTATCAACAGAATTTTGGATGAGGATGCAGCCATTAATGAACTGGATGCCCCCTCTGCATACTGGTTTGTGGCTGTGACCATGAGAAACGCCCCTCCCTTCCTGCTTGCAACAGAACCACAGAAATTCCAGTTGCATGCCTCATTCTAAAAAAAGAGGAGACTCCCCAGAGAGTATCTCGACTTTCATGTGCAACTAAATACTCACCAGGATGCAGACCCCTCAGCAAAATCTGGAGGATGCATTGCTTTCCGGGGCTACTTATCTACATTTTCCTTCTATCTGCTCAGATGAACTCTTGAATCTCATAGAGAAATTCTGAAGCTTACTCAAACATGTTTAACCAAATCAAGCCTTCTAGGCTTTTCTAATTATAGGTGCTATGCCATGAGAGAAATGTGCTCCTCTCATCATTTTAAGAACTCTTCCCCTTACCTTCTTCTGCTCCCACCCTCAACCTGTCTACTTATACAGTAAGGAGAGGAAACAGTGGGGAAGGAATACCTTTCAATTTTGATATAATGTGGAGATGAGCAGATGTCATGATTTTTACATTCCAGCCTTAGCACTTGAAAGAAATGTGTGATATTGGTTTAAAAAAATTAGATAAAAATGGCCAGATGGATCCATGAACATCCTAAAAAATGACTAAGTTATCAGCCAATGAATCTGAGAAAACAGACGCTTTCCCGTTTTGTAATCTCTGGGGCAGGAAAAGGAAGAAGTGAGAAGGTCGAAGAAGTTGACTCTGGGCGTATGCTTATGCTACCCCTTCCCAAAGAGCGTTCCATGGAGCTTTAGTCCTATTAGCCTCCCTGACAAAAAAAAAAAAAAAAAGATTTCCTTGGAAAATACTTTTGGGGAATATTGCATGCTTATGTCCTTTTTGGAGATCTACAATGAACATTAACTTATGAAAGCCTCTGAAAAGTTCTGTGGTAAGGAAACCTATTAAACTTTGTTTAACCCGATGTTTAGATTCTAGATTCTAGAACTCATCTGAGCATAGAAACCTCCTTTGCACACAACTCCTGTTAACATCCCACAGGACCAATATTTCCTAGAATATACCTAGGGAACTGCAATTTTAGTCTATTACGTTTCTTATTTCTCTTTAAAACAACTAGTTTCTTATCTGTAATTGAAAAACGCTGCATTTGCCTGTTTTTTTTTCTCCCAAAGCCCAGCCTAATGTAATTCCTTTCCAACCCAAGGACTGGCCTCTTCCCATCTCCTGAGAGGTGTGCCTGTGGCCAGGGCTACCTAGGGGCAGATGGGACAATCCTGCCAGGTACCAATAGCTGCAGCCTCAGGTGCACTTTGAAGGCTTGCTCTCCAAGTGTGGTCCCAGGCCAGACTGCACCCGTCTCACCTGAGAACTTGTTAGAAATGCAGAATCTCAGGTTCCACTATAGACAGACAGAAGGAGAATCTTCATTTTAACAAGATTCCCAGGGGCTTTCCATGCACATTAAAGTTTAAGGAGCATGGAGGAAAGCACATTGCCGTGAGCCAGAGCCCAGAAGGCTCAAAGCAGGAGACCACTGGTCCTAGAAGAGAGTGGAGCACGGGAAAGGCATCCAGCCGGGGGCATGGCCAGCTTGGCTGGCTTTGACTCTGAGAAGTGACTAAATGGAGCCCAGGGTAGAGCATGGCTCTGCTCATTTTGAAGGTGGGGTTGTGGCAGGGGTGGAGTCAGAGAAAAGCAAGGGGGTAACTTCAAATCTCTTCAGGTAAGTGAAAGAGGACGGGCCCAGGGAATTGAGACCAACAGACACAGGAGCCCAGGGAGTCCAGGTCTTGGAGGTTGCTTCTGGTGAGAGTCCGGCAAGAACATCTAAGCAGCTCTTCACTGATGTGGAGCCCGAGAACAGCTGGGTGTCAACGACCCCCGTCTCCCAGATGAACAACTCAGTGGAAAAGAAAATACTGTGACTCCATGCAGGTGTGAAATCAGGCCTCGTTCTGAATTACATTCAAACTGACTTAGTATTTAATTGAAGCTTTTGTTAATTCTTCAGCTCTCATACACATATACATACATGCATACTCACTTAAAAAAAGAGAGGAAAAAAACACCGAGACCTCATATTTGTGAATATCACAAAATTATTTCTTAATCTCTCCATCTTCATACATGCACAAACCCCAGTGTTCACACACACACGCAGACACACACATCTGCACACAAAGCTTCTTATTTTCCAGATAATGCACATATTAACATAATTAAGGTCCCCCCCCAAAAATCACAGAACTCATAGGGTTATAGTCTTCAGCAGAGCAGTAATTCCAATCCCCTCCCTAGAGGACATAGCCCTTCATTCTATAGCTCAGAGAAGGAAGGTCTTCATTCCATTGCCTGTTGTAAATTCTGCCCCACATCTATAGCAGATGTTCAGAACGTACAGTGCTGAAAACATTGCTTTGCAAAACACAGCTCAGTGTTTGAATTTGCCTATAAAATTAAGGATATAGATAATTCTACTTCTCACATCTCCTCCCTCTTACTGATAAGAAAAAGATTAATCAGGATGTTCACGTACTATCCAAGAATTTCCGTGTCTTGAGACATGAAGTTCTCCAGGCTCAGTTATGGGCTAAGCTGGTGCCATCCTCATTTACTTCCACCCAGGGAGTCAGAGAATATGTTCAAGGTCACGGCCCTAATTAGGAACTGCTGCCTAGGCTTCAGGTACTCAGCCCACCCCCATGGCGCACTACCCCTGCCTGGAGAAATAAAAGACACAGCCAGCAGGCACTTGGAACGATGACATCCACACGTGAAAGGGCCTCAAATGTGATCCACAAATCTAACCACAGATGGGAAAACCTGACGCTTTAAGAAAGCCTCTTGACCTATTTTTTCAAACATTTTGGATTTTGGCAAAAACTTTTGTGATTTGAAAATGCAATTTTTACCCTTAATTTAAACCCTTGTGTATTTTCAAGGGAAATTTAAGTAAAAAAACATGTCTTTCTAGTTAAATAGGAGCCTTTGCTATATACAAAGAGGGAGAGGGAAAGTACTGAGACTGTTGCTGGCTGATTCCCAAATAGATTTGGGAAAAGCCATTGGAGAGGTGGATTGTCTGTGGAGGAGGAGGCGAGTGGGGGTGTTAGAAGAGGAGGAAAAGGATGGGAATGTTGCCCAGGAGAATGGTAAGAGAAGGCAAATTAAAAGAGTGCTAGGAGGTAGGCAGGGTGGGCTGGTCTGGGGACCTCACAAGTTTAACAGCACCCAAAGGTCAGCAGGGCCTTCTCACCTAATTCCAGGCCACAGAAGAGCAGTGGGGAAGGTATTGGCTGTCAGCCTTGCTTGTTGACTACTCTTTTTGGTTCTTTCTATAAGACAATGGGCCCCTTGAAGTCAGGAATCACACTGTATTGATCTATGTATTTCTAGGGCCTAAAATAATGTTTAGCACATACTTCACACTAGGAAAATGCTTAGAAAATATATGATAAATAAATGAGAAAAAGAATGCATTTCCAACCCAGACTGTCCAAAACTAACAAGTCTAGGCAAACACCTTAATGATTAGGGCTACTCATTAATATTCATAGGCTAATCCCAAACTGGTAAAATAATTGTTTGAGTTGGTGAAATAAAAATATCTACTGGTAGATGTAGTACAGAAAATATAAAAATAAATATAAAAAGTTAGTCAAACTGTATCCAACTCAATCTAGTCAGATCAGTTCCAGCAGCTGAACCGGTAGCTCTTGGGGAGACTAAGCATTAGACCCTCTTTCCCTTTCCCCTTCCGCTTCTTCCTCCTTTGGACCACTGCTGGCTTCCCTTCCTTCTCTTTGTCGTTTTTTAAATTGACCAGCTCTTGTTCTTTAAATTTACAAAACACTAAATTGTGCTACAAGGGCTGACTTCACCCTGAATCACACAGCCGGCTAATTCCTTTGTATTTAAAAGCCTTGGGGGGAAGCAGCCAGGGCATAGGGCTGAGGTGCAGCCTCAGGGCAGCAGCTCCCTGCCTCCAGTGCCCATGTTGGCTAAAGGAGGCAAAAAACAAACCTTGGATCAGAAGGAGTACACAGTCTTTCACCCTCCCTAGAATCTGGCAAACTAGTACACAAATGCACATCCTTTCAAAGCAAAGCAGGTTACAGCAGGAAGAGATATGACAGATTTCCTAGGAAATCACAGCCTAGTGAGATAGTGTGTGACTTGCCCAAGGCTATGCAGCTGGCTAGCCAAGACTGGGACCCAGATTCCCCCCTCCCTGCTTCAGCGTGCTTCCTTTTGCATACATTATTATTGGACCAAGTAGAGACTCAAGGGCACTGCAAATGGGGGATTCAGGAATTGTGTTCAACAGATTTAGGCTTATATACATCCAGTCAGCCTAGACCAACTCTGTTGTAGGCGTTAGTGCTGTTTGGAAAATATTGCCAGGTCTTCTCCTTTTTTAGGCTTGTGGTAGGATGACCTGCTGCCCCCTTGTTATTGAGTGGGGTCATATAAATAGTTCTAGTCAATAGGTTACAAGTAGAAATGATGTATATAACTTTTATAGTAGAGCATTTAATTGCTGGTATAGGACCCTCAAGAATTTCTCTCTGTTTCCTTCTGACATGGAAACCAGCAATGTTTGAGATGGTGGTCGCTCCTGCAGTTTGGGTTCCAGAGTAATAACGATGAGCATAACTCACCTCTGTATGATGGGCATATAGCATGAGTGAGTGTGGAATAAACCACTAGGATTTGGAGGTTATTCATTACTGCAGCAAAACTTAACATATCCTGGTTAATTGAACATCCAACATGATTTCCAAGGGAATCAACTCTTTCTCTGTATCTCTCTTCCCTTACGCTACACCAACTTTCCCTTCAATGTCCTTTTGCCCTGTTAGTGTAGTCCTTGAAGTTTTTGTTGCTTTTTTTTTTCCCCTACCAGATTTCACCAGTAGGAAAACAGGAAGAGGAGCTGTGATGTTGTGAGCTCCCATTGTCCTCCAATATCTTCTTAATACTAATGAGATTGTTGGAAGGATCCTATACTGACTTTACCTTGGAGCCCCAGGGATAAAACGTAAGTATGGCATGCATTCAGAAAAGAGCAAAAATATTTTTACAATGTAAATTAATAAATAGGACACTGGTGGAAAACAGTTTAAAGTTTTGATAATTATTCTGAGAAAGAGTAGATGGAGACTGATAGCAACTGTCATCATGTACAGTAGAATTTCATTAGTTTTGTATGTTTGTTTAAAAGAATGTACGATTCAAAGTTATTTCTTCAGTTGGTGCTGGATTATGCCACCCCAACTTTTGTTATTAAACATATCGGTGGCTTATCTGTACCTCATAATTTAAAACATTCCTTTATTTTGAAAATTGTATATTTTGTAAATACAAGTAGAGTATATGCTCAGTGAATAAAACTTGGAAAACACAGAAACACAAGGAAAAAAGTTCTAGAATTTCCGGTAATTCTTTCACCCAGAAAATAAACCATTCAACATTTTGTTCATGACTGTGGAGACTTTCCATACATATATTGAAGTGAAACTTAGGAGATCTGAATAAGACTAGTGGATTACATCAATGTCAATATCCTGGTGCCATGTTGTGCTATAGTTTTGCAAGATGTTACTGTTGGGGGAAAGTGGGTAAAGGGTACACAGAATCTCTCTATATTACTTCTTACAACTGCAAGTAAATCTACAATTATCTCAAAATAAGTTTAATTTAAAAAAAGAAAAAAATTAGTGGGAATGGCTTATGAAGGATAATGATACTTGGAGATGAGTTCTTATTCCAAAATTCTAAAATTATGGATCAATGTTGTTGTAGAGAATTCTGTGAAGGTGGCGGAGAATGTTGATGAGTGTACTTTGGGTAGATGAAATTGTATTTTGGAAAAGTAATTCCACACCTAACCCATTCTGCATTACAGCATTCCTTAATTTGTGAGAAGATATTCTTTTATTTAATGTAAATAAACAGAAAAGTAATACAGAGAAAGTGTACTTGTAATTTGTTCATTTCAGAGAAGTGTAGTGATTACATATATATATATATATATATATATAAAAGAATCTCCAAAAAATATATTGTAGAAAAATATTTATTGACTAGGGGATTTGTTAACAAAGTTAAAAAACAAGCAGATTATGAAATGGTAGAGTGTGATTGATCACATTTTTGTGGTGATCTGAATGTTCTCATTGACTCCTCCTCCTGGGACTCACAAGTAACTGGCACGTTATCATGGTGACAGCAAAGGTGCAAGATCACAGCCCAGGTCTAAGCTTGGAACTGGTACATCATCACTTCCACCTCATCCTTTCTTTTTCCTTTGGGCCAAAGTATGTCACAGGGCAAGCGGAGAATCAAGGGTCGGGCAGGTCACCACACACATATTGAGAAGACAATGCAAAGTTACATAGTAAATGGCATAGATATAGGAAAGGGTAAAGAAATGGGACCATTAGCACAATCCCACATTCTTCTCCAGTTACTGCCACCTTTCCCTGTGAAAGAAATGTCAACAAGCCTTTACTGCAAAACTCCTCCAACCAGTTGTCTACCCGCTGTTTCCACTTCTTCCCTTCATATTTTTCTTGAACTGTGATTAGACTTCTTTCCCCACTACTGCACCAAACCTTCTCTTTCAAAGACCTCTACATTGCCCAGTCCAGCGGTCAAGTCCTGGTCCTCATCTTACCTGAGCTATCAGCAGCTCTTGATACAGTTGCTCACACCCTCTGTTTCAAAACACTCTTTATTTTGCCTTTGGAACATTACCCTCTCTTGTTTTTCCTTCTCTGGCTGGCTGTACCTTCACTCTTGATTCTACTGGCTAGTCCTTTCCAGTTTTCTCGGCTACATCCTCCTCATATTCCTAACTTGTAGGAACTGTAAGTGCTTGAGTGCCCACAAGTTCAGACCTTGATTTGTCCTCACTCTTGAGTAAGCTCATACAGTGCCATTGCTCAGAATAAGAATCTTCTGCTGGTGACGAGTAAATTGATTTGTCTAGTCCTGATCTATCTTCTGAATCCCAGACTGCCTACCTAGCATCTCTTCTTAGATGTCTAATAGGCATCTCAAACTCAATAAGTCCAAAACCAAACCCTTGATTCTGCATCTCCCAACTGCAACCGCAGCCACAACTACACAAACCCTAGACATTCCTCCCACAATCTTCCTATCTGAACATGTGGCAACTCCTTTCTTCCAGTTGCTCAGGCCCAAAATCTTATCATTATCCTTGACTCCAGTCTTTCTCTCCAACACCACCTCCAATCCATGTGCGAGTCCTATTGGCTCAACCTTTAAAATATATCCAGAATCTGACCACTTCTTACGTCCTTCACCCCCTCCACCACTTTGTACCCCTTGGTCTTTTGCCTGAATTATTGCAATAGTCTCCAAAGTAGTCTCCCTGCTCTTGTCCTTGCTGCCCCAAATCCACGTCCCACACAGGAGTCAGTGATCCTTGTCAAATACAAATCAGATTCCATCATTCCCCTCCTTAAAACACTCTGAATGTTTCTGGTCTCACTGAGAACAACGTCAGTCTTTACCGTGGCATACAAGGCTGCACATGACCTGGCCCCGTGGATGCCTCTCTACTTTTATTTCCTACCACTTTCTCCCACACCTCGTGGCTCCTGTTACCAGGCTGGCTGCCCATTCTTGGACAAGCCGAGTACTCTCCCTGCTCAGAGTCTGCCCTTCTCCCAGAGAGCTGAGGGGCAAGCCCCCACTTCCTCAGGTCTCTTCTGCATGAAGGAAGAGGCCTTCCGTGACCATAGCACAGAAAATAGGAACCCTGCTCTCTTTCCTTAATTAGCATCTACACCCACCTGACATATATTTGTTTGTTTTCTGTCTCCTCCTACTTAGGTGTAACTTCTATCTTCTCTTTTTCTCTTTAATTAAAGCCTGCTCTTGAATAAGCTCACTCATACTGTACTCGAAAGGCCCAATCATGGCACCCAGTGTTACTATCATTTTGGGTCTGTCGCTGTGCCGGCTCAGTCCCATCTGGCTCATCCTCCATTGGGACATATTCCACATTGTCATGTGGTAAAGGGACAAGTGATGTGCTTTATTGATGAAAGGGGAAACTCACAGAAGCCAAGAATGAAAGAGAGAGGAAGGCCTAGGTCTGTTGATCTTTCCCCTTATCCCACAGAGAGGCCCGTGGGGCCAGGCCACTCACTGATCACCCTGCAGCGCGGGTCTCCGTTCTTGTGGTGGGACTCTGTTTTATTTGTTACTATATCTGGAAGACCCAGAAGAGTATCAGGTGTATCATTTAGACTCCAGTATATATTTGGTGAATGAATGAACAAATGCTGAATATTATATTTTAAGCATTCATAGTCTGATATTGTTCTCTTTTTTAATATGTATTTCTTTTCTAGTGATTTTGAAAACATTGATCATATTATTGGATATTACCTTTTTCTTGTTATAAAATATTCTGCCTTCCACACTAGTTGGTATTTCCCACTTCTGAACTTTCTGGTGTTGCTTTGCAGGGACTTGACATTTCCTTCACAGATACTTGATGATCAGATTTTTCAGCTCTGCTGATTTTTCCATCTGCTCTCCATCTTTCAAATATTTGGTGCTATCCCTCGTCTGCCATTATCTCTTCTTCTGTGCTTTTTGTAATTTTGTATTATTTTTACTTCTTTAACCTCATTTTAGTGACATTTTGGGAGTAACATAACAAAAAATAAATATAATAAATAACATAAATTTTTATGTCACGTGAGTGACAAATATTATTTCCCAGTTTATAATTTGCATTTTGTTTCTTCTATGGTAGTCTTTAATACACAAATGTTTAAAGTTTATATATTGCCAATCTATGAATCTTTTCCTTTTGGGTTCCTGCCTTCAGCATTATATTTACTTAGAAAGGGCTTCCCTACTATTGGTCATGCAATCGTTTGCTCATTTTTTCTAGTGTTTTTCTTTTTTTAGGAAGTTACTTTTCTTCACCTTAAAAAATTCCCTGTGTTGGGGCCGGCCCGGTGGCATAACGGTTAAGTTCGCACTCTTGGCTTTGGCAGCCCGGCCCAGGGTTCGCAGGTTCGGATCCCAGGCACAAACCAACGCACGACTTGTCAAGCCATGCTGTGGCGGCATCCCATATAAAGCAGAGGAAGACAGGCACAGATATTGGCTTAGGGCCAATCCTCCTGAACCTATCCTCCCCCCCAAAAATCCTTGTGTCAAATTAAGTAGGTTTCGCTTAATTTAGAGAGGATTGTGACCATCTCTTCTTCCTCTCTGCTGAGAAATGAATAAGAAAATGGTCCGATATATTTAGGGGATGAATTTAGGTTGGATATGGGAATAGAATTTATTTTAAGAATTTGTTAAGCCACTAAGTAAACTAAACAGCTCCTTTCTATGAGAATGAAAAAAAAATAAACAGCAAAACTTTCTAATAATCTGGGATTGTCTAGTGCCATATTCATAAAAATACCAATGCGTATCTTCACACAAACTCGCTTGCTGCGTTTTAGTGATGCCCTTACACCCATCTTCACATTTAATTCCCACAAGTCCTGAGATGTCAGGCGCAGAAGGCAAAGCACTAGACCTGACTCACTCAAAGGATCTTTTTGCCCAATTTTTCCCTGATTTAGTCATTAGGTTTGCAAAAGTCCCATTTTTAATTATCTTACCAAGTTTGGCTGACTTATAAAGAAGGAAAGGAAGAAAAGAAGACAGAAAATGCACAGAAAGATATTTGAGGCTAACACTTTGAATTGTGCCTACTACACAAAGGGAGAATGAGAAGAATTTAATTTTCTCATCTGCTTGTTCTAGCATGCTGCTCTAGGTTTGTCATCAGCTCCCAGGGAACATAGAGAATATAAAAGATATTCTAATTCAAGTGGCTGTGGTCAATTCATTCCATTCTCCTTATAAAACTGTCTGCTATAAAGTTGTGTCTAATGTGAAACAGTTCTAACTTGCTAACTAAACCACATATTAATTCCTATTAACATTGAACCACGGTAGCTTATTCACCCAGTCGTTGGAACACATGGAAACCCATAAGCATGACTCAAATCTGAGATGACTGCACCTAGACCAAGACGTATAGCAGAGATCTGAAAAGACCTGTCTCTGTCTGTTGAAGCTGGGACCCAAATAATCGTCCACATATAATAGCTGCTACATCAGTCTCCAAACTTGCCAACATAGAACTCTGTTTTTTCTGGTTTACATACCTATAAAAGTTACCCAATTAAGAAAGAGTTTCTTAATTTTTGTTAATTGAAAACCTCACTAAAAATCTCTGCAGTTAAATGCTCGAGCAGACTTTCCATCTCTGCCAACTGAAAATTACTCAAGAGGCTAAGACTTTGGTTCCATGTAAGCAAATTTCCACTATCAGGAATGTCATCTGTTGTAACAAATTCCTTGAGTCACCAAAAATGTAACATAAAGCTGGCTAGAGTCCTGATAGTCTGGGTTATTATGTAGGGACTTTCCAAGAGAAATTATTCATTGCGATGGATTACAACTTGGTCCTCTACAACTAGAATGATGAAGGTCTTCCACATTGGAATTGATAGTTCAGAAATTTTTTTTCATTAATTTATTATTACCAAGAGTCAAAATAAAGAGTCACCAGCTGGTTGCTGATGTCTACCTTTTCTGCGGTTTGTTTCCAAGTGGGACAAGTCTGAGCACTGCCAGGTATATATGTTCATTCCTGTTTCCTTTAACTGAGTTCTTTAATGGGAAGCGCTCATGGCAGAAACAGTAAAAGCTTTTCTTAATTTTGCTTCCTTTGTTGTCCTCAGTTCTCATTCCCCTACAGACCTGGGAGCTTTCACTCAGGATACCAGTGGATTCTTCCTCATGTTCACACTTAGGGTAAGTCCTTGAGTTATTTTCTCATCAAATCATATAGGGAAACTTCATACACCAATTAAATTATCAAGTTTCTCTGCTTTTCTCTGGAATTATAGCAACCCAGTGGTAACACACATTATCTCACACAGGTGAGATAATTTTTATTCATTTATGAATAAATTATTCATATTCATATTCATTTATGAATAGAAACGGAAATATATTCTTACTTAACAAATGGAGAGTGAAAGATGAAGTCTTTTAAATCAAGAGTCCATGGGAGGAAAAGCAGTAAAAACAACCCTTGGTGTCAAAAAGAACTACTGATTCAAAGAACAGACAATCCCATAAGGAAAAGGTCCTAGGTTTGAAATGTCTTAGGTTGTAAATGGGGGCTTCGTTTCATTGGCATCTCACCAGTTAGTAGATTCCCTTCTTCAACTAATAGTCTCCTCGTTCTCTTGGTCACCATGATGGGGATTCTTCAGTATCCACTGGACTCTCCATTTGATCAGTTGCCAAGACTTTGAGGCTCCATCTTTGAGATTATTCTTTTCCCATCTATTTCTTTCTTTCACTTCCCATAGCCCCCAGATGATTCCACTATCCCAAATCCTTTCCTTCAGAAAAGTGCCTCCATGTTATCTTTTTGGCTGAATTTATTTACTAATTATTTATTCTCAAAGAACAATCCAAAGTTGACCATTTCTCCTTACTGAGATAAAAAGAATGCTGCCCTTCAGTTAGTACTTTTTTTACCTAAAGCACACTGATACATTTAAATCAGTGCTTCTCGAATTGTAATGTTAATAGAAATCACCTGGGGATTTTGTGAAACTAGACATTCTGATTTGGTAGGTCTTGGGGGAGGGTGGGAGTTTCTGCATTGGGAACAAGCTGTTTGGGGACCACACTCTCTCTGAGCAGCAAGATTCTACATTGTCCCATAGCCATCTCAACAATACCAATAATGCCTTAACATCAGTGGTGATTTCTGCATGGGCTAGTTCTTCCCAGTTTTGTTTTGTTTTCATTTTGCTTGCTTTCAATGTGTCGTTCTGGGTGCTTGCTTTATGACAGAATAGCAGAATTGATGCAACTACATTAAAACAAAAAGGGAGACATAGTGTCTGGCTGCTTTGGGCATTCCTGTTAGTAGTAAGTGTAGTCTTTCAGGGGTCTTAATTTTTAATAGCTATGTTATCAGGTTCTCAGTCTTGGCATTAGGGCTAGGTGTTACAGTTTTCCATAAAGTGTCCTGATTTATGGACTCACTGCTCCTCACCATAAAATGAGGAGAAATCATAAATTTGAAAAAAAATTCCACAGTCTAGCTAATGAGATTTCAAGCTATTTGTTATTTAATGAGCATTTAATACCATGAAGATCAGAATAACTCCAATTTGCAAAATGCACTTAACATGCTGGAAACATCAGCAACTGAAAAGCAGGTTACATGATATAATGAGTGTAGCTGCTTTTCTCCAGACTTGCATGTTTCTTTGCCCTCTCTGGCGTGTTTCTGGCTCCACTCACCTTTTCCACTAGTTTACCAGATGATTCATCAACTTTCTGGCATTCCCACTTAACATCTGTGTCCAACGCCCCAGTAAAATCCAATAAACTTTCTAATATCCAGCATCCCATTAGCTATATGTTTGTATAAAGCTAATTCACTAGGAGTTGATAGTCGTAAGGATGACCTCAAGAGAAAGGGCACTACCGCTTTCTCAACACCTACTATGTGCCAAGTTCTGTGCTAGTCGCATCAACTAAATCATCTCATTTGATTCTGAAGCATTAAAAATCCTAAAAAGTACTTTTACAGAAAGATTAGATTGTTTAGATTATTAAGAATAAACATATCTTCTTTCTTCAATTCCTCAAATTATTGTTAAATTTTATTTGTTTGAATGCATAATGTATACATATGGTATTGATTCAAAAGATACAAAAAGGAATTGAGTGAAAAATAAGTCTCTCTCCTCCCCATCATGATCATCAAGTCTCTATCTGGAGGAGACCATTGTTACTAGTTTCTTATGTGTCCTTCCGGAAGTAGTCTATTAAGCATGGACTATTAATAGTCCATTAAGCAATCTTAGATTTCTTTAAAAATGTATAACCTCTTATGGAATACATAAAAATGCTCAATTACTAATAATACCTTATTGTATATACAGATTCCAAGTTAGAAATATGTTTCATGACTATTATGACATTTGATTTTCCCTATAATACTATGAGATGGGCTGGACAGACAGTCCTGTTAACCATTCACGCATGAAGAAACTGAGGCTCAAAGAGCTGAAATGATCTGCCCATGTGCATGTAGTTAGCGGAAGACCCAGTTCTAGACTGATTCGTCTAATGCTCTTTCTGTGATATCACAGAAAAGGTAGCCCAAGGATCATAGATCAAAAAATGTTAGCCTTTCTTGACCAGTCAAAATATTCTTTATAATGTCAGTTCTCAGAGAATTTACTGTGTTTAATATGGTAGCAACGAGGTATTATTTCACATAGATAATATATCACATGAAAACTCAATATTCTGGCTTGGCAAACACAACCATTAAGCTGTAATCAAACATTTTAACTCAACAAGGGTCTGAGTCCCTGCTAATGGAGATGTGTGGCCCTTCCCCTGAGGTAGCCATTGGTAATCAGAACTTAGAGGTTGCTAGAGAAGGGCTGAGTAATTTATGTATCTGGTCTATTAAACCAAAAAGAGCAAGCAGAAAGCAACAATATTCTTTACTACAACTGACTGATGAGCTTGTTTTCCCATTTGGGGATCCTGGGCAGATCCATGACTTTTAAGCCTCTCTCAGATATTAACAAATACATTGTGTTTTGAGATCCTGAACGTCCAGTTCGGTCTAATGTGGAAGCTTCGATTGCTCACTCAATTCAGCTTCCTCCCTCTGCCAGCTCAGATCTGTTCAGAGGGAGACCTGCAGGGAGGAAGCCGGGAAGGGGAAGGCTCTTCTATCCCACCTTGCCTTCCAACTTCTCTTCTTTGATTCTTATGCTGCCTTTGGATCCTCCAGCATTGGGACAGCAGTAGGGAGGAGAGGCAAGCTTGTAATCTGAGAGAGTTTTCTGAGTGTGGAGTTGTCTGAAGGCTGATATTTTCTCTCATGAAGCACCTTTAGAGTTCCTCAGAAACACCTCCGCTGGGCAGTGGGAGCGCCCACGCTGTTTCCTCACACAGGTGTCTCCTCTGGCTGGCTGCTATCACTTCCCCTTAGCCTCTGGCTTCTGGTAGTCCACCTCTAACTTTGTTCTGCTGGGGTTACTCATGCCTTCTGGTGGTCCTCTTGACTGGGGCCCCATTCAAGCCTAACCGAGTCCAGATCCCTTCTCTGGAGTCCTCACAGGGAACAAGCTGTATCATCAGCGGAAGTGCCACTTGCTCCAGCTACTGTCCCCTTTCTCACTCAGCCCCACAGGCTGCTCTGTCTAGCTTCTCACCTTCTGACTTTTTCAGGTGCCAATCTCTATGTGGTCGGCTGAATAACATCCCCCAAAGATGTCCACTCCCTCATCCCTGGAACCTGTGAACAGTTTACATTACACGGCAAAAAAGGATTTTGCAGATGTGATTTAGGTTACGGATTTTGAGAGGAGGAGATTATCCCGGATTATCAGGGTGGGCTCAATGTAATTACACGAGCTTTAAAAGCAGAGAACATTTCCTGGCTGAAGTCAGAGAAATGTGGCAGCTTGAGAAGGATTCCACGCACTCTGGCCTGCTCTGAGATGTAGGGGACATTATGCAAGAACCAGAGAGAGGTTGCTGGGAGACAAGGGCAGTCCCCAGCTGACAACCAGCAAGGAAACAGGGACCTCAGTCCAACAGAGAATGGAACTGAATTCTGCCAACAACCTGAATGAGCCTGGAAACAGATTCTCCCCTCGAGCCTCCTGAAGGGAACACAGCCCAGCCAACACCTTGATTTCAGCCTTGTGAGGCTTGAGGCAGAGAAACCAGCTGAGCCCACTGGATTCTGACTTATAGAAGGGTGAGATAATGAATTTGTCATTTTAAGCTGTTAAATTTGTTACAGCAGCAATAGGAAACTTATACACTCTACACAGGTCAGCTCTTCAAGTGGGTCTCTGAAGCCCCCTCTCACTTACTTAAGATGAGGGGAAAACACAAGCAAGGGGAGAAGAAACATTTCAGCAGCCTAAAAATTATCTCTGATGAAATCCTTGCCCTCTGCATCAATTCACAGATCTCCTCTTACATACTGTGATTGGGGGAAGGGCTAAGAGTTTCTGGACCATTTCCTGGTCACCCCTTAACAGGTTACATTTCTTTAGAATAGATGGGCATTTAACAACATTTATTCTCAGCTCTAGGGCCTCAGCTAACACTGAGACATCAGGAAAGTCTTATTTTAATATCCTGTTACATGTACAGATCAGCAGAGCTGCCTTCCCTTTCAGGTTTAACGTTCTTAAAACATGTTGGATAGATTGGGGTTGTGCTGATAAAAAAGTGCAAGAGGAGAGGGAGATGAGATCCCAGAGATAGAATTCACCACCAGGATGGGAAGAGAGACAATTCAGACAAAAGCAAAGTTGCCCAAGACATGAGTTAACATAGAGGAAACAAGGCTTCTAGCCCTAGGCTTTGGGCTTGGTGGGGCCCAAGGGAGAGGCAGCAGCGTGAGGAGATGGGAGTTCACGTTTGGAGTTTCTGCGTGAGGAATGGCTGACAGGTAAGCGTGATACTTATCTGTTTCTACAAGAGTCTCTGCAAGAATGGAATGAACTGGGACAATGTAGCTAGAGTGCACACAATAGTTGACCCCTTCCTCTCTGAGTTTTATGATTTCACGGCTTGAATTTCCAACAGAGCATGGAGATGAGGGAAGTGGGGGATGGGGAGGCAGCTCCGTGACAGAACCCATGGTCTGTGTGTGAGCAGGACCCTACTGCCCAGCAATGAAGGCCACATGCTGGGCAGAATCTGGGTCATTGTCATATCTGCAGATTGATGTGTATCTGAGGCCGGAGGCAGGCAGGAGGCAACTTCTTCACGTTTCTGTCTCACGTTGCTGCCCTTAAAGATCATTTTGGAACCGCGATTTCACAGCCTCTAACAATCTAGTCCAGCTTCCTCTCTTTGATCAATCAGTATCTATTCACTGAATGCCCACCATGTGCAGGGCCGTGGCCTCCACTCTGGAGGCTGATGTGTTCAAGTGCTGCTGCTCTTTAGGAATTGTGAGACCATGGATAGAATCCTCTTCCTGACCAGAACTCACTTATTCCATAAAGTGAAGGGCAGCTATAAGGTAATTTCTAGAATTCTGTTTCCTTTCCATACTCATTTCAAGAAGAAAAAGACAACTGTAAAGAAAAAGATTAATATATAGAAAAGTCTTCTTTATGGGTTGTTTGAGCTGAAACACCTCAAAATTAGGACCATTCTATGCATATTTTGCATTTCTCATTTAATTGTCTATCATAGACAGCCAAGAAATGCTTATGGCCCATATCCCCAGCACCTAATGCCATTCCTGACGTACAATGTAGTGCCTAGCAAATATTTGTTGAGTCAATGAATATGGAAAAATGCAAACCAAGCATTTGAAATACTATGCTACATTTCTTTCGGCTTCAACTCCACACTAATGAGCGAGGGAGGTCACTGGAGGAGTGTGAGGGCCATCATGAGTTTCAAATTTCAACGAGCAGTGCCAAATTCTTAATGCCAGATGGGACGGGATGAGATGTTAAACCGCTTCTTATTACCACGTTGTTGGCCTCGATTGCCTCGGTATTATTCTCCGATTGCTTCGTCTCTGTGGATCTCTGACTCCTTATTACCTCCAATTGGAACGCCCCACAAATCATCCTGCTTTCTTCATCCCCTCTCACCTCAAAGTAATCCTGTCATCTTGCTCCAGTTAGAGCCACTTCCATTAAGAAGATCGTGGCAAATTCTCTCCCTACCCCTGTTTGCTCTTGAGGAAAATTATCCTCTGGATAAGTGGAAGTTACAGACACTTCTCAGAACGTGTTTATTCTGAATTTCTCCTGTCTTCCAACATTCTCCTAAGCCAGTTACCTTTGCATTGGAGTGGAATTAAATTCAGGGAGATAGAGGTTCTGAATTTCTTCCTTTGACCAGATGGAAATCGTTACATTAGAATGCTGATGGCTGCAAAATCTTGGACATATTGTTTTCACAATTAGGAAATGGCAAACACAAAGTTCTTCAGTGCAAAGCCAGCATGCAAGTTCAGCTTCCATTTGCTGCTATAAATTTTGTTCTTGTTGCTGCCAGTAAACACCAACTGTTCAAGTGAAATAGTAAATCCAAATGTGCCTGTTGGATGAGAGTAAAAAGAATTATATGCTGCACAAACGCTGATGCAAAAGGATTTTTCAACACACTAAACCGGGGAAGGGAAAGGAACGCAGAGAAAGTTGAACTGAACGCAGCTCTCACTAAGAAATTTTCAGTTGAAAGTGCTAAAAAAGCTCTTGGGGAAATGTTGATTCAACACACCATTTAAACATCGAGGAGAAAATAAATACAGAATGAGGATATTGACCTTAGGGTGGGCATATTTTGAGCGCTAATAGGGGTTCCCAGAGAAGACATACACAGGTTGTGTGAGTCAGAGAAAAGAAAGATCCCAAAGTTTATTCAGAGCTGATGGGGCACGTGGCCCAGAAGTTATTTGCCAGTGATCAATCCAGCAGCTAAAAGTCAAAGTCAGTAGCTAGGGCAATCCGTAATACAAGGATTTAGTGACTTTCTATCTCATAGATTTACTGTGAGGCTAATCGAAAGATGTCTGCACTCAGGTCTCCCTACAGTTTAATTTCATGTGCAACTGGAATTAGGATTCAAGGAGACAGTTTCAAAAGTGATTTCCTGAAGTTTAACTTTAGATTGCCTAATTTTATAACGGGTTTCTCTTCTCCTTTACTCCATCGTTTTTCTGTCACGCTGAAGAAAATGTACCAACCTTGGACTTAACTGACCTGAACCCTAGGTCCTGTTCTGAGCCTTTGACTCCCTGAGCCTCCTTTCTCCTGTGGGTAATAATGCCCACCTCCTGGGGTGCTGTGAAGATGAAGATTAAGTGAGATAATATATATTGAGGGCCTGGTACAAGCCTTGTGCACAAAATGTCGTTAGCAATAATATTAGTTCCCCTCCCAGATTAGACTTTGCAAACAAACAATTTGAAAAACAGAGCATTTAAATCAATTCTTTAGGGTGATGAGGCTCTGGGCCAAGAACCAAGCAGTAAAGATGTTCCAAGCCAGAATAGTTCAGCATCTGAGAATGGCTAGGCTTATCTTCATGGCTAAAATAAGCAGTTAAATGTAAAGCAGCCTTTATTTTTTTTTTTTCCTTCTTCTTCATTTTCTTATGGAAGGGAAAGCGTTTTCAGAATAATGGTTAAAATCTGTTCTTCATGGCTCTGAAGACGTGGGCAAGTTTCATACTGAAATCAAGATCTACTGAAAGTGTTAGATGGATATATGAGGACCAGACGCTGCTGTCAGAAATAAAACAGTGTGTTGACTGCCTTCATGCGAGGCCAAAGTTAAGTGTCTGACTTATTTTTGTCGTTGAATTGATTGGTGTATCTGGTTTAACTGGCCAAATTATTTTTGCTTAAATGTTCACATGTTTCAGTGTTATTCTAATATAGTCAATGTTTTCAAGAGTACAGAAAATACCAATAGTGACAAATATAAACGTTCAAAGGAAGAGAAATTTTTCATTTCCAGACCCCAGATTTATAGCAATTTTAAAATATATAGTAAAGTGTTGGTTTCTCTTTATGATTACTTCTGAACATGTGTAAATTATCAGAGTCTGTGTGCATTTATTTCCACAAAAATAATACCAGCAGAGACACAGCTAAGCCAAGTTGAGCCTTACTGGGTGGTTTTGAGGAAACAGAGGTCAACTCAGGGCAAGGCAGGCCCGGGAGATAGGAAGTATAAAATAGTAATAAGTAGCCTTAGGAACATTTTCCTTTGGAAAAGACATCCCAATAACATCCTACATTAATAAATGAGAAGAGACACACATGTGTTCTAGTATGACACAGTAAGTAAAACCAAAAGGCTCACTCTGAACATCTAATCCAGCTTGCACTGAAACTTTAATGAAGAAAACAGTGGTTTTGACTCAAAGAAGCTCAGGACTGGAAGGGAGATATGAAGTCTAACATTCCATCCATCTGTTGCCTGCATCTCTTTTACATATTCTGGCTGAAAGATCATCCAACTGACACTTGAATATTTCTAGAAATGAGCAACTCACCCCTTTAGAGCAGGCTATTCCATCTTTGAATAAAATTATTCAAAAATATTCCCTTACTTTGAATCAGGGCCTGTTTCTCTGTAATTTCCACTTATTGGTCATATTTCTATCACTCAGGGTAACCCCCAGGCAGAATCCCACTTCCAGTGGCAATTAGTCTTACAAATATTAAGGCAGGAGTCACAAATTAGCCTACATAGTAATTTTAAATAATTACAAATTAGCTAATGACAATTAGCAGTTTTTTAATAATTTAAAAATTGGAAAACTACCTCTAAAAATCCATATTTTCAACTCTCCTGAAACTTTGAAAGCTCTAGAAGCAATGGGCCCACATTCCCAAATGGTAATAATTGACTGAGTTGAGTAGCAGATACTGCTTTTAGACAGGGAATGTTTTGGCCTGTTCACCGCAGTCCTCACTACTCCCTGTTGCCTTGCACTGGGGCTGCTTTCCTCACTTGACTGGCCTCTGAGACATTTGTATTTACAGTTCCTATTGTGTCCTCTACAAGGCTTCTTTGCTTCAGGAGATTTATCCTCAGTTCCCTCTTTTTCCCCTATTTAGGATGAACCTCAGGCATGCCTGAAACCCAGACTTACTAAGCAACGCCACACATGGGAAATTGACATTGGGTTCATCTAATCTCACAATTAATCCTCAGCAGTGTGCTGAGATAAACATGTAGCTAGAGACTTTCAAATCACTTAGAAAGGGTAAGAGTGGGGTGTGGATGGAGGAGGTTATAACAAAGCCTGAGAGAATGCAAAGTTTAGCTTTCTGTGCCTGCCGAGGGCCGAATTCCAGGTTGTTGTTCTTATTTGCCATGCAAATCCTCACGAGGACTCATGCACAGAAGAAAGCAGGACCTCCAAACAAGAGCATGCTGTGTGGTTTCCTGCTTTGTTTAGTTGCCTCTATGATGTCCAATTTCTTTATATTAAAGAAAATTTTTATTCTCAGCAGTGTCTGTTGTTGTCTTACTGTCAATTGCATCATGATCCTCCGTATTCTGGAAAGAGGGAGAGAGCCTGATTTTGAATCTCAGCATCTCCAATAACTAGCTGAGTGATCCTGGGAAAGTTACTTAACATCTCCAAGTCTCACTTTCTCCATCTGGAAAATGAAGATGGTAACCGGTAGCTCGTGCTTTATAGGACTATTGTGAGAAATACATGAGATAATGTGCATAAAAGATAATGTGCGTAGAGTAGCCTTGGTTCATATTAATCACTCAATAAATGTTAAGTATTAATTGCTATTCATATATCATTCCTCCACATTGTAGCAGACTGCTTCCATAGCTCTATAGCCTCTCCCATGTCTCTGCATTCCAGGTCAACTTTCAATTGCCAACACTTGTGATTCTTGCCTGAGAGTTTTCTCTGACACCCGTTTTTTTTTTCCCTATACACCCACAGCAAATTGAAAGTGCTGGAGAGTTAACAACCCTTCTCTCTACCAATGACAGATGGGAGTTGATGGATCAATACCCCTTTCAGAAGGGATAACTCACGGAGTATGCCCTACATGGTCTACCAGAGTTTCTTTAGTGGATTTAGCTCTAGGTGCTCATAGTTATCATAACTTCTTTGACAATGTACACTTTATTGACAGCCCTGCTGTTGCCGCCTCATTTCTCCACTTCTTTACCAATATTTCCTAGGGCCAATTCAATAAACTATTTGCACTCAAAAACTTATCTCAGCATCTGCTTCTAGAGGAACACAAACTAAGATAATTGGTACCAGAAGTGATCCTAGGAAGCAGATCCTTAGAGTGGATTCTGGAACCACATCACTTGCTTGCCAAATGGAAATAAACCCCCTTGCTTGTAGTAAGTGGTGTGGGGATAACCCCCAGCATACTGTAGCATTAACAATACATTAGGATGGGATATAGACAGAAGGTGATAACCCTGGTATACTGTAGCATTAATGATGGATTTGGATAGGATGTAGGTGGATTGGCTTATGTAATATTACAGCATTTGGAGAATATACTATATTCTATATATATACTGTATAGTATATATACATATACTATAATGTATGATATAGTATATCATATACTATTTGAAAGATATTTGAACACTCACAGAGTATCTGATTTACCTTTTTGGGATCCTACATAACATTCCTGGACCAATAGATTCACTTCCCAGAGAAGGAGGTATAACAATTGGCACATGGCCATGGAATCCATTGGTCGTATTATATACCACATCATTCCAAAGCTGCCGCTTTGATAGAAAGTTGGAATGACTTTTTAAAGGTGCAGCTATGGTGCCAGCCTGAGGGTGACATATTCAGGGTTTGAGCACTGTCATTCAAAATGTAATACATAGTCTAAACCAATAGCCATCGAAGGTACAATGCCTCAATAGGAAGACTTCAAGGGGTAGAAGTAGGAGTGGCTCCTGACACCATCACTTCCAGTGATCCACTTGGGGAATTTTGCTTTCTGCTCTACAATGTTAGCAGTTGCTGGATTGGAGGTTCTTATTTTCAGTTGGGACATGAAAAGATCTTCTGCCAGGGGACAGAGTACTTTTTTAGGACATTACATTAGCCCTAAGGTGGTGGCTGCCATCTGGTCATTTCGGGTTCCTCATGCCAGTCAAGTAGCGAGCAAAGAAAGAAGTTACCTTATTACCATGAAGAGATAGGCTTGTTGCTATATTACAGAAGCATGAGGGAGCATGCCTGGATCTCGGGGGGATTTACTGGGATGTCTCTAGGTGCTTCCATACCTGGTAATAACCGAATGGGCAATTGCAGAAACTATGTGGTAGTTGTTCTAGAATGAGATTCAGCTTGCCTCTTTGGGTGCTTGAAGCAAAGTAACTCAGGGGTCTTAGATTCCTCAGACGTGAATATCTGGAATCATTAATATCAATTATGACCTAGGAACCAGCTTCTGTTAGGGACCATAGCTTGGCTCACTAACCCTTCTGTTGTAATTCTCTTCCTTTTTAAAATTGTCAACAACCACCCCCTTAAGAATCAGTGACAAGACAGATGAACTTAAATGGGATGTGAGTGGATTTGAGTAGAGCCAGGATAAACTATAGCAGATGCTGTCAGTTTCTCATTCGTGTCCCCTCAGTCCTTACTAGTCCAACTTCCAGCACCTTCCAGAATTTACCACGCTCCGGTCCTAAGGCACTGCCAGAGAGAAACTATAAACAGAACATAGTTTTCAGTTGCTCCACCTGAGCTCCAGCTGCTGTAGTTTTTAGCCTATACAGAGGTCACAAAGGCAAATGCTTACCGCTGAGACCAGGCTGACAACTTGAGTGAAGCGCATAGGTCCAGCTGTAAACCCAAGGGAATGGTAAGGGTTGGCTTCCCCAAGGGCTCCAGCCCATCAGTCACTCAGCCAACACAGGTGTAAGAATGATCCGATCTTCTGATTTTCTAGCAACAACCTGAGGTGAACCCTTGGCACCCTTGGAAAAGACAGCAGGAAACTGAATTTCATTTATTAAAGGTAAATACTTAAGGTAAGATGGCTCTCCCAGGGCCATTTATTCTTTTTTTTTTTTTGTGGGGAAGACCAGCCCTGAGCTAACATCCGTTGCCAATCCTCCCCTTTTTGCTGAGGAAGACTGGCCCTGGGCTAACATCTGTGCCCATCTTCCTCTACTTTATATGGGACGGCGCCACGGCATGGCTGACAGGCAGTGCGTCGGCGGGCGCCCGGGATCCGAACTCGCGAACCCCGGGCTCCCAAGCGCGGACTAAACCGCTGCGCCACCAGGCGGCCCCCAAGGGCCATTTATTCTTAATGAAATTTTCAGACATTGTGAAAAATTATAGTATTAATCTTACACAGAATAGAAGGGCAGCCACTTGAGGTAAAGGGCCAGTTTCTTTCAGCATGGTGACCATCTTCTATAGCATTATTTGATGCTATTTTGACCTAAAGGGACAGGGTCACAAAGAAGGTGTCTGCAGGAGTAAGGGGGAGTGTGGGATGAGGACAGCTGCAAATTGTAATGCTGCCAGCTCAGGCCACTGGAGAAAGTGTTACAGTGAATTTCTATTGATCACTTACTATGTGCCAGGCTTTATTCTAAGTGTTTTAAATTTTGTAACCAATTAAATATTTATAATCTCATGATATAGGTATTATTATTGTTGCTATTGTACAAATGAGGAAACTGAGACACAGACAGTTTTAGATTACTTAACATTGCAGTAGTCTCATTCCAGATCCTATGCTGTTGAGACTTCTTTCTTTTCTACTATTTACTGCTAACAACAACCCAATAGAAGAAGGATTGATTTTAATTGCTTAATATTGGGATTTGTCATATTTTTCTCTCTGTTCGTGTGTGTGTGTGTTGTATCTGTGTGTTTCTTAGACAAATTCTTAAGCAAAAGGCTTAGTTTTGTCTGGAGCTAGCTGGGGGTATGATGCACCTAACTGGGTATCAGGAGGCTTAATTAGTGGCATCATGTGGCTTTGTAGCCTTGAGAAAAGCCAGCTCTAGAGGGCTCATTTACTCATCTATGAAAGGAGGCTGTTGGAGCAATCATCTTCTCATTTTATTTCCTCTCTGGACGGTGTAAGATTTCCTGATTTCCCAAACCTCTAAGGGGTCCTCAGAAAACAAAAATCACAAACCTTGACCTTGCTTTAGGGTGAGGGGGCATTCATGATGTTTAGAACCATGGCTGTTTCACCTTCTAATGGGACTGAAACTTTAGGGAGTGAGGCAACCCCCACCACAGACACACACCTAGTACTATCACCAATTACCTGACATGAACCCAAGTTTCAACTAAGAGTAAATTCTTGATGGTCAAGGTGGGCATGGGAGTCAGATAGACTAGACGCCTTGACCTTTCTCCACGGGAGTCTAGGAGGGATCACAGCTTCTTCCAGGAAATTCTTGTATGGTGAGTTAGCAACCATACTGGATGGATTTTATTCAGTGAGAAGGATTTATTTCAGTAATTTCTGAAAGTTAACCACTCTCCTTTCTTTAGTATGTGACTTGATTTGACCAAAAGTTCCCAAAAGAGAGCCCTCTAAGCTGCTGTTGGCCTCCTGTGGATATGGCTTGAGATATAGCCTGTGGATATAGACCGAGGCAGTCTATCCAACCTGATGTTGAGCATCTTATAATCATCTCCTCAGTAATTAATTCTTCTCTCAGCCCAGAGATTCTGTCTCCAGGTAGGGTGTGGGATGCTCAGCGTGTGCCTGACTGATTCAGAGAAACTGCTTCATGCAAATATCCTTTCTAATGGGAAACAGAGGCGAAGGTTAGACACGTGACTGGAAGCTCAGAGTGAGCATTTGTTACACCTGTTGATGTAGAGAGCTGTACCAGAGGCATCATCAGCACTTAACATTTACAGATAAGACAAGATCTCCCCTGTTTCTAGACGTCTTCTAAGAATGCCTTATGTGTTCTCACAAACCCATCAACTACATTTACCACATACTTTCTGCCATTATCTCTCCCGTTCTCTCTGGCAGCCCCTTGCTCAAGTCCACAGCTGTATAGCCTCGGATGCAATGAAACTATTGGCTCTGCTGATGGGACCACCAAGAAAATACTAACGTTCATACTGGGCTTCTGTCTCTCAAAGGGCCCAAAGCCACTGGTCCTCGAGGAGCCAGAGGATTACTGAAGACTAGGGAAAGTGTCTCTCTGCCCAATATTGCTCTTTATCACATAGATCCTACAGTAGCACTGCCTGTGCTCAAAAGACAGAGGATCTCAAAGTCTCCCATGAGGCAAGCTCAGTCGTTTTCTGGCCTTAACCTTTCTCTCAACAGTCACTAACTGAATATATGGGATCCCAGTGTGAAATCAATAACTTGCTCTTCTTTCCATTCTCTTAGTTTCTTCTTCCCATCATAGAAAATAAAACACAAGAATAATCTCCCTCCTTCTTCAGTCAAAACAGAGGTTTGGATGCCCATCAATTCACGCACATGGACAAGGTCACCTCCTGGAAGAAAGAGTGAAATTCATCTGGTCTAGGTTCAGCCACTCACCCCAAAAAATCCCAGAAAATTGGGCGAGGGTGGATTCTTAGAGACTTCCTTGATCAACTCTTTAATCTTTCAAATAAAACCCAGAGGTGTGAGAATCTTGCCTGTGGTCACACAGGTCTTGCCTGGGTCTCTTGACTCCTTGTTTAATGCTCACAGACATAATACATCCATAGCAACTCAGTATCAGATTTTAAAAAGCTAGTTTATCAGCTGCCTACCACACATTAGAAGTTTTTTTGGCTCATGAATCCATCTCTTTGCACTTAGTTTTTTCAGTAGGACTTCACATTCTTTGTGGACAGGAGCAGATATATGGCAGGGCTCAAAGATTCTTAAAGAAGGGGCTGCCCGGTGGCGCAGCGGTTTAGTCCGCGCTTGACAGCCCGGGGTTCGCGAGCCCGGATCCTGGGCGACCGCCGACGCACTGCTTGTCAGCCATGCCGTGGCGGCGTCCCATATAAAGTAGAGGAAGATGGGCACGGATGTTAGCCCAGGGCCAGTCTTCCTCAGCAAAAAGGGGAGGATTGGCAACAGATGTTAGCTCAGGGCTGGTCTTCCCCACAAAAAAAAAAAAAAAGATTCTTAAAGGAGTGAAATGCCTCCTTCCTTTTAGGAGCTGGCCCTTAGGGTTCAGCTTTTTGACTATTTGGACTCAGTGAAGGATACACAGATTATAGGACATCCATGAGAACCAAGTGTAATGGGATTGACTCCTTGGCTTAAAAGTCTATGGCTGCCTTTTAAAAAAATGACTCAGGAGGTTATTCTGTTTCTTAGTATCAAATAAATACATATTCCAAATCATAGAAGATTTGGAAAATAAAAGAAAAAAGTTATCCACCATCCCACTACTGAGACAATAATCATTAGCATTTTGGCATATTGATCCTTCCTGTCTTTCTATCTCTCTCACCACACATTTCAAAAGAGGGATCATAGCATAAACACTCTTTTATCTCATTTTTTTACTTATGGTATGGTGATCACATTTCTATATCATTAAATATTCTGTTCCATTGCGTGGATGCACCAAAGCTTATTTAATATATGCACCTTCAATCCTTCCACGGCTAGCAGTATTTGTGGGCATTAAGGTTATTTCCATTTTTTTAGAATTTTGAACTTTGTGGCCAATAATTCCCTTTTAGGAAAATTGTTTAAGATTCTTCCCTTGGATAAAGTCCTAGAAATGGAACCTGGGTCAAGGAGTACTAAAATTTTTTAAGCTTTTTGTTCAAGATGTCTCTTCTGACATAGTTGCTGACTGAAAAGACTAGGAGAATATACTGGCCTCTCTTGGTGGCTGCATCTGAGGCTTCAACTATACACCTATTGATGTGTAATATAAATGGCTCTGCCTTTTGTTTTCCTAGCTCCACCCTTTTTTAAGTCAGGGGTTTGACATATAATTTACCTATGGTGAAATTCACCTTATTTTGGTGTACAGTTCTGTGAATTCTGAAAATGACGTACAGTTGTGTAAGCATCACCACAATCAAGATATAGAACATTTCCATCACCCAAAAAGTTCTCTCATGCACCTGTGTAATCAATCCTCTCTTCCCACCCCCAGCCACTGGCAACCACTCCTCCATCCCTATAGTTCTTCCTTTTCCAGCATGTTATTTAAGTGGAATGATAGAGCAGGTAGCCTTTTAAGTCTGACTTTTTTCACTTAGCATCATGCATTTGAGTTCATCCATGTTGTCACCTGCATTACCAGTTCATTCCTTTTCATTTCTGAGTCATATTCCATTGTATCAATGTACCAGAGTTTGTTTATCCATTCACCAGGTGGTGGTTATTTGGACTGTTTCTAGTTTTTGGAGATTATGAATAAAACTACTATAAACATTCACATTAAACTTTTTGTGTAGACAGACATTTTCATTTCTCTTGGGTAAATACCCAAATGCTCAGTCATATAAGTGACATTTAACTTTATAAGAAATTGTCAAACTCTTTTCCAAAGTGGCCGTACCATTTTGCGTTACCACCAGGAACACATGAGAATTCCAGTTGCTCCACATTCTCATCAGCTCCTGATTTGTCAGTTTTTAAATTTTAGTAATCAGATAGATGTGTATTAGTATTTTATTGTGGTTTGAATTTGCTTTTCTGATGACTAATAATGTCAAGTATCTTTTCATTTGTATGTTAGCGATCCATATATTTTCTCTGGTGAAATGTCCAAATATTTTGCCTATTTTCACTGAGTTTATTTTTATTATTATTTGTCAGAATTTTTTTCTGGATATTCTGGATGCAGTCTTTTATAATAAACATGTTTTGCAAATATGTTTCCCTTGTCTGCGGCTTGCCTATTCACTTTCCCCTTCCTTAACAGTGTCTTTCAAAGAGCAGAAATTTTTAATTTTGAAGTCCTGCTTATTATTTTTTTTCAAAAATTTCATCATTTCTGTATCCCAGGTAAGAAATCTTTGCCTTATCCATGGTTGCAAAGACATTTTTCCTATATTTCCTCTAGAAATTTCATATCGTTAGGTTTTACATGAGTTTATGTTTCATTTTGAATTGATTTTTCTATATAATGCAAGGTATGGATCAAGGCCCATAATTTTACATATGGATATCCAAATTCCAGTGCAATCTGCTGAAAAACTATCCTTTCTCTATTTAATTTCCTTGGTTCCCTAGTTTTGGGAGATTATGAATAAAGTTGTCGTATATTTGTGCCTCCTATTTGGATTCTATTCTATCCCATTGGTTTATTTGTTATCCTTTCATCAATGCACACACTTTTTTTCCAGTTTTTTTGAGAAATAACTGACATACATCACTGTATAAGTTTAAGGTGTACAGCATGATGGTTTGATTTACATGTGTCATGAAATGATTACCGCAATAGGTTCAGCTAACAGCCATCATCTTTTATAGATACAATAAAAAGAAAAGAAAGAAGAAAAGAAAAAAGGAAAAAAGTTTTCTTCTTGTGATAAGAACTCTTAAGATTTATTCTCTTAACAACTTTCCTCTATATCAAACAGCAGTGTTAATTATAGACATCATGTTGCACATTTTATCCTACCTAGGACTTTTTTATCTTATAACTGGAAGCTTGTACCTTTTGGCCACCTTCTTCTAATTCTCCCTCCCCACACCCTCCACCTCTGGTAACCACAAATCTGATTTCTTTTTCTATGAGTTTGGATTATTTTGATTCCACATATAAGTGAGATCATATAGTTTTTGTCTTTCTCTGTTTGACTTATTTCACTTAGCACGATGCCTTCAAGGCCCATCCATGTTGTTGCATATGGTAGGATTTCCTCATTTTTTTATGGCTGAATATTATTCATTCTATCTATCTATCTATCCAGCTTCTTTATCCATTCATCCATTGATGGACACTTAGGTTGTTTCTAGGTCTTGGCTGTTGTAAATAATGCTCCAGTGAACATGGGGGATACACACACTCTTGATTATTGTAGCTTTATAGTAAGTCTTGAAATCAACTTTGTTCTTTTTTAAAATTGTTTTCACTGCTATTTCCTTTGCTTTCCCACATTAGTTTTAGAGTCAGCTTGGTGATTTCTATAAAAGCAGCTAGCTGGGATTTTGATTGGGATTACATTGAATCTACAGAGCAATTTGGGAAGGATTGACATCTTAACGATATTGAGTCTTTCTGGCCACATTTTGATGACAAATCATTTCTTCTACCTTGGAATACAAGACCAGCCACCCAGGTGATTGCTTTTCTTTCACAACTTGGCCTCGTGATTGGATCTGCACTGGATATTAGCTATTGTCAGACAATTCATACTGACTGTAACCCTACAGATCACAGAATCACCTGCTATGGTATATTGAAATTATGGGCCTAAGTATGTACCCCTCCCTTTAACTAGGTCTTTGCCATGTAACTTTCAAGTGTCCTCCTACAGTGGATAGGGTAACCTGCTCTATTCCTTGAAACTGGTCTCAATCATGTGACTAGCTTTGTCTCATGGAATTTAGCAAATAATGACACAAAAACTTGAAGTGATCTTGTACATTGGGCTTGCTTTCTCATGCCTTTGCCGTTGCCTTCAGAATATGCCTTGAGAATGAGAAGCATGTAAAGCAAAACCAAGTTGTCTCAGTCACCCCAGTAAAGGGCAGCCTAGATCAGCTGACAGCCACCTGACCCCCAGATATGTGAACACATGCAGCCAAGATCAGTATAACCAACCACTGTCCAGCCAACCACTCCAAATGCAGGAGCTATAAATGCTTATTACTGTATGCCATTGAAATTTTGTGTTTGTTTGTTATGCAGCATCATCGCGGCAATAGAAAACTGATATGTCTGGGTAATACATAGGCTCTTTAAACTCTTACAAACAGCATCGTGCAATAACTAACCAGGTGTGGGGCATTCTTTAGCCAAATGTAACTAGTTTTATGGGTTAATCATGTCTCTTGATTTTTTTCCTTCACTTTCAATACCAGGTATTAAAGAAAGAAGATAATCGTAAGAGAAACCCTGCAAAGTCCTGATCACCACTTCCAATCCCTAAATCTAACCGTAAAACTATGAACTCCATTTCACTTCATTTTTAGTTTTAATCATAAGGAAGTTATGTCTTAACCCTCTTGGTAAATGATTGAGCATCTTTACTGTGTTAGGGGGATGGATCTAGAGGAAAAGGTCAAAAGAAAGACAAGCAATCAAAAATGATTAATCAACATTTTTCTTTGATCAAAGTTCTTAGAACTAAACGCTGAATTGTGCGTATGTGTGTGTTTTTTAATAGCTATTCTTTGAGGTAGGAATGCCATTGCATAAAGATAAGAATCCTAACATTTAAGACATGTTTATGAAGTTTAAACCACTAACTTGGCTGCAGTTGAAATGCATTCGGCTCCTTCCTGCTGTGCTCGGGGCCCTCCCAAAGGCTGGGCTGGCAGAGGTTGTTGTTACTGCTGCTTCTTCCCTAGCTGGCACTGCAGGCTATGAGACAAATGGAGGCATTTAGCCCACATTAAAGTGCACTTAGAAGTATTAGAATTTGTGTTTCTCAGGGCTTGGACACTGGACACATTTCTGATCAGTGGGGTGTGTTTAGATCAGATGCCCTTAACAACAGGGTGATTCTGCACAGCTTAAATTCCGGAGTTTCCTAGTGGAGACAAAGAGAGCACTGATGCCCCACAGCCATGCTGCTGTCAAGGGCAATATCCCTGTAAAAGGGGCCTCTGGGGCCCAGGACAGGACCCTACCATGGCTTGTCCGTATTTAGGAAAGCCCAAAGTGGCCTGAGACTTTGGTCCTTCGCAGTTGTCTCATTTGGTTTATTCCATTCACTCACCCCTCGCCTGTCTCCTTGATGACTTTGTCATTCACCTATAAATTACATTGTCTCCTTGATGAATGAAAATAGACTTTGGGAAAACCAAATTTGGTCTAGATTAAGTTCTTAGGGGAAAAGTAGAAAGCACTAGTCTCGGAATCCAGTCTGGGGCTATGCTTATAATGCAAAGGAGGTGGTCAAAAAAGTCAGGGCTTGTGAAATATTCTAAAAAGCAGGGCAGGCCAAGTTGATAACATTTCCTAATGTATTTACGTGAAATGAATAAATCAAAGCACATTCAATAAAAATGATAGGAGACATGTGGTGTGATGGAGTCATGTATGCTTGGGTCCAAATCTCTTCTTCATCCCTACCAGCTGTGGGAAGGGGTCTCAGTTTCCTCAACTCCAAAATGGCGATAATAAAAGAACCTACCTCAAAGCGTTGTCATAAACTTTAAAAGAAATAGTATATAGAGAGTGCTTGATGCTGTCTGCAACTGGATAAGTACTCAATAAATTGTCGGTGGTATTGTTAGCATCGTGGCCATTATTTCTAGTGAAAATGCTTATGATGCGATGTTATGCCAAAAACGACCAAAATACAAAGTTAGATCTGCAGTGTAATTAAAACTGTACTAAAAAGAATAATAGAGAAAAGGTTGGAAATACATTAAAATGTTATTGTGTGAGTTAGGACAGTGGGATTATTGGTGGCTTCCTTTCCTTTCCATTTTACAAATTTTCTGCTCTAGTATTATACTGTATTTATGATTAAAATACTTAAAAATAAATGAAAATTATTTCATGAATGACAATAACACTTACGTAGTATTCTTATATGGTATTCTTACCAAATAGTTTAACCTGAATCCAATCAAGAAGAAACAATCATATAAAACAAGACAGTGGAACATTCTGGAAGACAATTTCCCTGAACTCTTCAGAAAGATATATGTCATCTAAAAAAAAAGGCAAGAGAACTGAGAACTATACTACAGTAAAAGAGACCCAAAAGATGTAACAACCAAATACAATGTGTGAATCTTGATTAGACCCTAGATCCAAGAAAAAAACATATGAAAGTCAATTTTGGGAAAATTGGGAAATTTAAATAAGGCCTGTATATTAGATGATATATGTTAATGCTTTTTGGCTGTGATAAAGAAAATGTCATTATGTGTAGAGTGCCCTTATTCTTAGGAAATGCATGCTGAAGTATTTATGAGTGACAAGTCATAAATCTATATCTATATCTCCGTGTCTCTGTCTGTCGAGAGAAAGCAAATAAAAATAAATAAATTTCAAAGCTGTAAGGAAACTTAGAGTCTAATCCAAATGATATATGAAGAAATCAAATGGGTTAAAAGTTGAAATGGATAAGATCAAGTCCACAGATAGACAAAACAGCCTTAATATGGTTAGTCAAATTACATTTTTTCCAAATATTAGGTCTTCTGAAGCAATAGAAAGTTCTACTACTACAGTTCCCAGAATTTCTGGTGCCTGAAATATCCTGTCTCTGAGAAAAGTAAGATGAGGTTTTTAAAAGTCATATTAATTATTGTATTCATAATATTATTTATGGCTTAAAAGTGTTAAGTATTTAAAGTGATTTTATATCTGCTAAGTGCTTTGGTCTCACAAGAAGCCAATTGAAAATGACCTTGTAGTCTTATGATAAAATTTCATTGTGATTTATTTTAAACAGATTTATTTCTGACCTCTACAAATAATTCCTAGAAGACTGAAACCATGTCATTCAAACATATATATGTGTGTACATATACATATATACACCTATGTACTCATATTTTTTATTCCCTGATTCCCTGAAATGCTCGGCACCAAATTTTGATTTTGGCCACTTCTCACTATTGCTTGTTTGATTCAGCAGGTAATACAAGGAGACTAATATACAGTTCCTATCCTAAGAATGTACAGTCTCTTGGGAGACCAACTCATAAGTGAACAATTAGAGTAACATGTTATGATGAAGAGCAGCCCAGAGAGCTCTAGAAGAGAGGAGAAGTGCCTAATACTGGTAAGGGGCAGGCGAGAGACAAAAGGCAGCAGACTGAGGGAATGACCTCTTCCCCAGAGCTGCCTGGGCTCCTGAAAACTGGCTGCCATTCCTGAGTCAGGGGACATCAATGGTGAAGCATCCTTTCCTTATTGCCTTGGTGTCCCAGTGAGGAGATAATATGCATAGAGGCAACCACCAGACTCTGAGTCCCCTTGATTTTCCTGTCATCCCCAAGGTCATTTGTGCAGACAGGAAGGGAGCACCAATATACATGTCCCTGAGTAGTAATTAATGTTTTAGAAGGACTGACAAGGACAGGAAATTTCTTGAGAATACAAGAATGAGAAGAGAAGGATTGGGAAGACTTCCTCCCCATCCACCCATCCCCAACAGCTGGTATAGGGTGAAAAATTAGGATGAAACTGCTCAAATATCCTTCCAGTCATCCCCAACCTCATAGCATTCCCCGCAAGGGGAATTTCTGAAGAATTTCAAAAGATCAACGTGGGCATTCCAAACAATTCAATGATTTTTATCATTTCAAAGCAAAGTGCCCATGTTGAATATGCTTATTATGAATTGTTTATAGACCACTTCCAGCAATTGTCCTTCAGTGGACTCTCAGCTCTGCAGCCTGAGTACATCGTAAACACTCCAGCATGTGCCTAACGTCTGTGTCTATACTCTCCAGACTTCAACAAAATGAACATTGCTGACCCAGGGCTGCTTTGTTCAGCTCATTTATGAGAGCCAGAATCATTGTAAGCTCACTCAGACTGAAAGAGCCACTTGGCAGAATTCTGATGTTTTAAGCTTGTGAACAAAAACAGTGATGTATAGGGACAAGTGCCATTTTATCATAGGAATTCACAATGAAAATGAAAGCCAAAATGAAAAAAAGCTTGCAATCTACATTTGTTCACATATTTTACAATTTTCCAAAACTGATCTCTGCTGCAGATGCTGATGTACCGTTTCCAGGGCAAGACAAGAGCAAACACAAAGAACCTGCCCCATGTGTGTCCAAGTAATGGGGACACACCATCTGCTTTGCCAGAAAGAGAAGGTCTACCTTCCTCACTCTGGCCTGCACACTGGTGATGTCTCCTATCTGAGGAAAGACATGGTGGAGATTGGACTTAGGGAGTATTTGAGACAAAGCAAAATTTATTAAATATTTGCCCTCGTCCTCTGGAACTACAAAATGCAAAGATAGGAAGAGTGTATGACAAATCTCTTTTTAAATAGATGGCAAAACCTTGAGTCATTCTTTGGAATATTATTTTGATAAATAACAAACTCTTGTAGGAGAGTAGGCCAATTAGGGAAATAATTAAAAATCCTTTTGGAGAGAGGGCTGATGAATAAGATTAACATTAACAATGGCAAAAGGCATATTCTAGGCCAGAGATGAGACGTACTGGGAGGTGTGTGTGTGTGTGTGTGTGTGTGTGTGTGTGAGAGAGAGAGAGAGAGAGAGAGAGAGAGAGAGAGAGAGGGAGAAAGAGAATGAAACCGTGAAACATGATGAGATGGAGAGAAAGTGAGCCCACTACATAACCCTATCACCCTATCTTGCTTCTAAATTCAGTGCTAACATCAGGAGAGCCAAAAATATTTTCAGTAATAATGGTATCATTGAAATAGATCTTAATTCTCCAATAAGACTACTTGAAGAGGGCAGCACTATTTAGATGTGTAGGTTCTGGGATGTTTGTTTAAATAATGAGTCTTCATCTGTCTATTATAGATCTGTAGAAATAAACAAAGACTACCCAAAAGGGAGCACACAGGATATTTATTCAGCTTGTTGTAGCAGGGGAGTCAGCCCTCATCATTTGTGTTTGGCAGGACTCGTAGAGGAG
The DNA here is from genome assembly GCA_031878705.1 of Tapirus indicus. Lineage (NCBI taxonomy): Eukaryota > Metazoa > Chordata > Mammalia > Perissodactyla > Tapiridae > Tapirus > Tapirus indicus. Next base: position 60,260,890 of record CM062930.1, read on the forward strand.
TGAGAAATCTTCAGAGTGAAAAAAGAGAAGGTCTCATGTATGCCCTGATTGGAGGTTGTTGGGGAACCTGGAGGTGGGCTAACTAGAAGCAGTGCATCTTATGCGATTGGTTTGGGGAGCAAATTTCACTGTCTCTGACTGGTCCTAAGTTGGAAACAGAGGACAAAAAATAGGGAAGCTGACAGTCATTGACCAGGTCCTGACCATTCTGGGCCAATTGCTGCAGAGCTTGTAGGTCAGAGCTGTCTGGGCATGAATGAGTTAGCCATTGTCCATCTGCATATTCCCCTGGGCTGGAGCAAGTCTCTGAAATTGGTATTGGGTGCCTCGAGATGTCCATTTCCCTTAGCTCCTTTCATCATTCATCCATCCAGCCTTGAGGCAGTGGGTACTACATTAAATGCCTCTGGAAGATACACCATGGCCCAGGGAATTTGTCCAGGTCTCAACTTGACCTTTCACTCTGACTGCACATTATGCTTTGACCTCATGGCTCCCCATTCTGAGCTGATCCTCTTGGACTGCCCTACTGAGGTTAGATTCCTCACCTCCTACGTCTGGGCCTTGATTCTGATCGTGGAACCTCAGAGATCCTTCTACCTCAACTCTAACTATGCTCAGACTAGCCCTCCAGGACCTTGCCAACTGGACTTCCCAATTCATCAATCCATGAGGAATATTAGATACGGCTATTGTAGAAAGCTCAGTGAAAACCCTAAGGCCGTCTGGACTGTTACTTCAGATATGGCACATGATTAAAAATCAACTTTCAAAGTAGAGTCCATGGAGAAAAAAAGTGGGAGTCCCACTCTCAAAGAGCAAAAGAAGAAAATGATCTGGAAGCTGGGGTATCTATATGGACCACCATAAAATTGTCCTCTGATTGTGACACAATTAGAAACACCAGCTCTACATTTGGTCCATCTTCTCTATCACCAGCAAACTCAAATCCGTAAAGCAATTGTGTTCTTCTTTATTTTAAGTTCTATGTAAACTTCCTAATCAAAAGCCAGGCTGCCAAACCCAAAAGTCCTATGGAAAAATAGAAAGATTCTCAAGGCAGGCCTGAGGCAGAGGGAATGTGGTTAGTGAGGCCCTTCTGTCCTGGGGCCCAGCGGCCCTTCTCGCTGTGCTCTTGGATGTTATATTGTTTTCCTGTGAAGTTTCATATTGGTTTTTAAAATGACATTGCTTACAAGTAAGTCCCCATGCAGTCTAGGGTCCAGCCACTCTCAAGACTTGTTGACATCTCATTCCCCATGATAAACTCTCCACCGAGGACAAAAAGGTATTTTTGCGTTTCCTTTCAAAAGGAATAAACAGAAAAGAAGAAGAGGAAAGGAAAGGCTGGGCTTAGAGGGCCCTCTTTGCAGAGTGCTTAATCATCAGCATGCCTAGGGCCGGATGACTCCATTACAGACTCCGAATTCCTGGTTTCTTCCGGAGTCATTTTACAACTGAATTCTGTCTTCTTCTTTGCAGAAATTTAGGCACTGGATGGTTTTACAACTGAGCGTGATATCAATCCATGCTCTAGGCTCGTCATGTGAGAGTTTACAGAGAGGATGGGTAGACAGAATGGACTTATGAAGCTCCCTCCTGCCCAGTGGCTTCTGCAGAGCCCAGACTTTTTGATCCACCATATGATGAAAGCAACAAGGAACAGTGGGGACTAGAAGAGACCGTTGAAATTAGTTGCTTTTTTTTTGTTTTTAACATAAATAGAATTTGAATCGAATTATCTAGGAGTGAAAGGAGAAGTAGAAGTAAAAATAGGGTAAGTGGGGAAAAGAAAGCTCTGGATAAAGCTGTTTTCATTAGCTGATACATCTTGCTTAAGCTTGATTGGCTTAAGGTTAGAGATTGCAGGCTGCACACACACCAGCAAGGGAACACTATGGGCCGTATGCCGTGGGTCACACGCCTGTCCTGAGGAAGCTTTGGGGCCCTGCGTTCAGGGCTCTGTGGTAGGTGGAAGTGTTTACACCGGAGCATACACCTCCTCTTTGCAGTCCTTTCATCTCCTGAGGTTCCTGACACAGCAAATGAAGGCAGTTGGATAATTGGGTTTTTAAAAATATTTCTAGCTATATGACTAGCAGAAATCTGTGGGCCAACATTTTAGCCTCACTCAGCTACCCACTTCCCCATCCATCTCATCTCATGGCTTTAATATCCATTGGTGATCCATGCCAGAATCAGTTATTTCACTAGGGACTGTACAGCAGTGATTCTTCAATCCTCTCATTCCTTCAACATTTATTTGATGGTATTCTTTTGTAAAAAAAAAAAATTCTCTTTTTAAAATTTATTTTTAACATGTGTTCTGTTTGTGACTAACAAGTAATGCATGGGCTGATTTTTTGACATTTGCCACAAGTCAGTGGAATAAAATTTTGAGCACGCTACATATTCAAGTCAGTGTCTCTCCTCCTACCTCTTCCTATCTTTTTGTTTAAGCCAAAGACACAGTGCTAGGTGCTTTAATTGTGTTATAATTTAATATCCATTCATCTAACAAATATTTATTTATGTGCCAGATACTGTTCCAGGGGCTTGGATACAGCAGCAAGCAGAAAAAAAATCTCTACTCTCATGATAAGCTTCATTCAGGAGGAGAAAGGCAGATAAGAAATACTATAAATGAGTAAAATATATACGTTAAATGTTGATAAGTCCTACGGAAAAAAATAAAGTAGGGAAAGATGACAGGGGTCAGGGCAGGGAAGGAAGAGAGTTTGCAATTTTGTGTAGGATCAATAGGATCCCTGAGAAGGCGACATTTGAGGAAAGACCCTAAGAGTTAAGGATCCAACCCATGCCAATATCTGGGAAAAAGCACTCCAGGCAGAGGCACAGCATGTGCCAAGGCCCAGAGGCCTGCGTGAGTGTGGCCTGTTTAGGCAACAACAAGGAGGCTAGCACGGCTAGAGGGGAGCTTAAAAGAGAAAGAGGTCAGAGAGGAGGAGGAGGCAGCAGATCCTGTGAGGTCTTCCTTGCGGGCCACTGTCAGGATTTTAGCTTTTACTCAGAGTGACATGGCAGCCTTTGCAGGATTTTGAATAGAAGAGTGACTTACATTTCAACAGGGTCTCTTTAGCTGCCGATTATCCCAACATGCAAAGAGAAGCCTGTTACCACCCCCTTTTACACAAGAAGGAATCAAGACCCAGAGGTTAATAAGTGATGTGCTCCAGGTCACCACTTATTAAGGAGTAAAGCCATGATTCAACCCGGGCTGTTAACTATCGGTTTATAAAACAGAGCAGACTAACAGAGCTTGTTGTTAAGGAACCAAGTGGGGTTGAGGGTTATCCATGCTGAGGGATGGCACAGCTCCCCAGCCCATGGGCCTCTGAAGACTCGTTCTCCATTCTCTTCTCTGTTTGGCAACAAATGCTGAGATGTTTATCACAGGCAAAGCTACGCTATTAATCTCATCTTTTCTCATTGAGCTTTCTCATCTTTCCAAAAGATGACTTTTCTAAAATCGTGAGTGCAATAAACTTAAGGCCATAGAGTATGTCTCTTAAGAAGACAGTTTCATGAGCTGTAAAAAGTAATCATGGTTTGTCAAGTCAGCAAATCTCTCCCCTTCGACCTTCTATCCGTCACTAATGCCTTTTTTGGAGAAAGCATGCTTTTGTTCCTTTGCTTCTCAAAGCCGTTGATGGGGGAGAACTGCTTCTTTACCAGAGGGCCCCGTATGTCAAACCTGACCACTTGGGGCTGATAAGAGAATTTTACTCAACAGTTTCTCCTTGGCCTTTTTGCTGGGGAGACAGGCTGCTGACCACAGAATTGCAATAGCAGTTGGAAGATGGTAAGTTCCAAAGAAAAATCCAAGGAAAGTCCACTTTTTCCAATAATCAAATGACAACTTTGGTAAAAAAAAAAAAAAAAAAAAAAAAAATCTGTAATCGTTTCTGCCTTGCACTGGTCTATTTGAGAAAAATCAGCTTGCTAGCAGAATTAATTAAAAAATAAGCATGTTCCCTTTTTAAAAAAGAATAATATATAAACAATGCCATGTCTGACAGTGTACTGGAAATGTAAGCTTACTTTTTGTACTCAAATTATATAAATTTGAACATGATCTGTATCTATTATTGAGTTTTCAATGCTGAGTGTTTTGGCTGGAGCAAGAATCCTTTGGAAGTAGGAGAAGGGCCGTGTTCTGTCATTTAGGTGTAATGAGACCGTGTGGATCCCAGCTCCCTGCCCTGCCAAAATACCCATTTGGATGAGAGGTGTAGCCACGTGGCTCATGCCCCTGTGGCCTGCTCTGTGGTCAGAGCCAGGAGTACAAAGCACGTTCACACACAAGGTCTCATTTGAGGCTCATAATGAGCCCGAGGAGTGGCTATCATCGCTTATTTCTCATAGGCAGGGCGACGGGCTCAGAGAAGCAAACGGCTCATCTGAGGATGCTCAGCACATAAGTGGTAGCATTCGGATTCCAACCCAGGCCTTCTGAGTCTAAAGCCCAAGAATTGTGGATACCGGCAATGTTGGCATACAGCTCTAATTTAACAAAGGGTCCCTCATCCCCTCCGACTCTTCTCAGGCGTCTTTAGGTTGATGAGGACGACCAAGCACCAGCTGTGCATTCGGTGGCCTTTCCAACTATTTACATGTTTGGAACAGTGTCCAGAGCTGGACCCCACCCTGGAGAGACTAGAGAGTTGAAAGTTGGACCCTATCTAAGGAACGTGATGGGTCTCTGTCTCAATGACTTAGCCCGTCATCCCAGCTATAAAGGTTTTCTACCAAGCTGTTCCTTTTCAACAGAGCTTGAATCATTTTCATGAAGTATTCTGTGGGGGAAAGTGTTCAGTGATCAAAGAGTTTATTTTACATTGCCTACTATATTCTAATCTTGGAAATTCACAAAGTACTTGGCAAAGAAAAACCTCTGGAAATCCCACAGCAATAAACAAACAAAATTTTAATTTGTTTGGTGCAATTTCTTAACTTTATTTGAGCACAATCTTTATTTGCCTGTGTAATCTCTATTAACATCTCAGAAACTCTAGTTTCCTTGAATATACTTTGGAAACTCTTCCAGAGTTTATCCTGTAGAATAGAAGCTCCTTTAGAAGAGAGCTTTTTGTTTCTCTTGTTCATTGCTGAATGCTCACCCTTCAGAATGGTGCCTGCCATTTAGAAAGTTGTCATTAAATATCATTTGAATAAATATATAGACTTTTCTCCTGAATTTCACCACTGGTCTTCTAATGTTCTAGATAAACTCCCCAAATGAAAATATTCCACAATTAATCATTTAATGTCAATTGAACAAAGACCACACTGATGGATACATTTATGCCAAAACCTCCAAATGAAATGACTAAAACAATTTTTTTCAATATTGCTTAAAAGTAAAGGCCATAGTGTACTAGCTAAAGATCAAACTCAAATACTAAACTAACTATTTTTTCACATGGCAAGTCACATGGCAAGACACCCAAATTTCTGGAAGAAAAGGGAAAACTTTGATCATTCTGATACCCTGCACACAGACACTAAGAATTTTTATATTGAAAACAGCTGCTTGCCTGGCAATTTTTCACACGTCTTCCAAATGGGTGCAGGGAGGACTCCATTGCAGCAAATCTTTCATGGAAAGGAAAATGGTAATAAGTTTCACCTTCCTTGAATGGGTATTGTGAGAATTCAAATGTTTTCAAAGAAAACAGCATAGACTACACAATACCAAAATCTGGTTTATTCAACCTCAATAGCAAGGGATATTTTTAAAAGTCAGTAACATTTTAGAATTTTAGAGCAAAGCAGGCCTTGGAGATCATTCAGCTCGGTGCCTTTATTTGATGAATGAGTAAAGAGATTCAAAGAAATTGAGTGACTTTTCCCGAGTTATATAGCTTGCACTGATGGTGCTGGGACTCAATTCGAGTTCTGTAGGTTCCAAGATGTTTTCTCCACACCACCACTGCCTTTCTCACCATATAGCCTTTCTGTGAGTTGCCGTGCAGATGTGGCCCCAGATATGAGGAAAAGTGCCTGGGGTGAGACTCTCAGAAATGGGAGGACCCTAGAGACTATGTAATCCCACCCCCTTATCTCCTGGGTGAGAAAATGCAGAGATCAAGTGTGGATAGCTGGGATAATTTCCCAGTGAGTTCAGGATTCTTTAGAGCAGTACTTTCTAAAAAACTTCCTACAATGATGGAAATGTCTAATACAATAGCCATTAAGCTCTTGAAATGTGGCTAGCGCAACTGAAGAACTGAGTTTTCAATTTTAATTTTAGTAGGCACAGGTGGCTAGTGACTACCATACTGGACAAGACAGCTTTAGAGGGCTAGTCCAGGTATTTTACATTCACTGGGCCTGTTGTACCATCCTCTACTAGGATTTGGCCATGCCAAAACTATCAAAATGTACCACTTGTCATAGCATTGCATTATATGTGTTTTATAAATACCAGGAGCCCAATATGAGAAAACGAAGAGAAAAATCATCTGCATTTGTGATTATACAAGTGACACTAGATCCAACATCAAAATCATCACAAATAGTCATTTTACTTCTCACAAACCTATCTTTTCTGTAATCCTGGTAAAGAAGTAAAAACATGAGAATGTATAGTCGCTATATATAAAACCCTCCTTCATCTTTTTATTTTTTAACTGTTCAGAGAATCTCCAAAATGAATACTTTACAGATTATTTATTTCTAAATAACCTATAAATAATTGGTAAAAGCCAATCTTTTAGCCCATTTCAGTTGAATAACTCCTTGCAGAGACATACACTAATCGCATCATCTAGAAAATAAGCCAAGGATGGGGCCGGCCTGGTGGCGCAGTGGTTTAGTTCACCCTTTGGCAGTCCGGGTTCGCAGGTTCAGATCCCGGGCGCAGAACGACGCTCTGCTTGTCAGCCATGCTGTGACGGCGTCTCATATAAAGTGGAGGAAGATGGGCACGGATGTTAGCCCAGGGCCAATTTTCCTCAGCAAAAAGAGGAGGATTGGCAACGGATGTTAGCTCAGGGCTGGGCATCCTCACAAAAAAAAAGAAAATAGGCCAAGGAGTTTTGCTTTTTTCTGCCACGTATTGCCTCAGAAGCTAACTGAAACATCTCAACCTGCCCACCAGCTAGCTGTGTCCTGTATCCAATTAGTTTCAGTAAATTATAGAAAAAAAGGAGCATTGTTGAACCGAGAGCTGCATGCAATATTTAGATTTACAAACTAATACAGTATAAAGGCTTCCTAAGAAGCTTTCATGCTTCCATCTGAAAGACTGGCTCCTTCAAATGATACCATTGATTCCCGACATCAGACAGTCGGCACAGAGAAGTCAGGCAGTGGACACTCAGAGAACTAATTCAAATGGGGGTGCCAGCCCTATGGCATGTTACTGTTTAACAGACTCAAAGGACAGCGTTCTTGCATCTTCACATGCTTTATCAGACAATTAGGCTTTTGTGTCCTGATAAAGTCTGGCCTCGAAGACTTGTTTTTCGATGTCCATCTTTCAAGAGAAAATAGAAAGTTTTGGCCAGATGAAATTTGCCTATGTGAATATTTCCCCCCTTTTTGGGTGGCTGAATCTCCTCTTCTTCAAATATCTTTGGTGTCTTAGCAGAAGCCAACAACAGTCTACCGATAGGATACTCTATTTGCCACATTTGTAGCAGGACAAAGTCAATGCAGATTAAAATTGGAATTTCAAGATTTGGCTTATTATCTAATTTTGTTTAAGACTCTTTGCTTGACAACAGGGAAAGTCACATGCTGGGAATCGGAAGGGAAGCTGCAGACTTTATCTCTAGAGAATTTGTGGTGAAGACTGTTTCAGAAAATACTCTGACCACAGAGAAGATGAAGAGACCAGATAAATCCCATGGGCCCGTGAGCATGGAAAATTGCTTATGGACCTTTTTTTTTGGACACACATGAAAGAGGCCAAACCAAATTGTAACAAAGCTTCTAAAAGTTGAGACACTTTTTGACGTGACTCATTAATTCAAGGAAGGAGGGGAAATCATACAGAAATTATAAAGAATATCTTTGTCACATTATGAACTTTTTTTCATCCAGATCAAAATTCCTAATATTAAAATAAATATTTTTGTGTGTATAGGCTGTATTTTAAATTAGTAGGTGAATGCAAATGTCTGAAAATGGGCATGTCAGATCATTCAGACCAAACCTCCAGGTACTCCAGCAGGGAGTATTATTTTCCCCAATCAAGCATCAGAGAAGATTTATATTTGAATATTTTACTGACTTGTGAGTACAGATCATTACTTCTAACAACCAGGCAGAAAATAGCATCTTGGTTCAATGTAATGCCACATGGTATATAATAACAAGCTGCTTTGAAATGTAATTACTTCTACAGAAATATAATCCTTTCACATTTTATTTTGTTGACAAATAGACCAGGCAGCCGCCAAAGAAGTGTCGATGGAACACTTTTCTCAGAAGCATATGCTTCACTTTAGCCAAGAAAGAAGAAAAAACTTGATCAATGTGTATGTGTATCATAAAACACTTAATCAGAAAGATATACAGATCTTTCTTTTCCATAATCACGAGACCTGAGATTTTCTCGAGGGAAATGTTCCAACATGAGAAAGAAAATACATAGTTCAAAAAGCCCATGTTTTCAATTTGCTGCCACATGGTTTAAATTATCTATGTATTTATTAAGGGCGCTAAATAGGCAGCTTAATTTAGGGAGAGGGGTCATTCAAGTTGAGAAAAATCATGTTTAATCCCTTAGCTCACTACAGGTTGATTGTGCTTTTTAAATGCATACAGCCTCAGCTAACAAAATTCCCCGTGATAAGAAGGTCCCTGTCTGCTTCTAAATTTGTTGGCTGCCAATAACAATGGAAACTTGTTAAGCTCCTGGCTCCAGGCCCAGCCTCTCTGGGCATCTTCCAGAATTAGGGATTTGTCAGTTACTTTTTCTTTATGTTGCCAATGTGCTTGCCTCCATTTTGGGGGTTGCCTTCTCCGTTCCCGGCATACCACATGTTTGTTCCATTACTATAGGGTGGAAACAAAAGGGCCAGGGCATCAGAGCTTCTTTTCTTGCATGATAAGTCTGCCTTGGTTTCCTCTCTGGATAGAGGATAGAGTGAGTCTGAGGGGAACCATGAGGAAGACATGGTTAGATGTAAGGGATTGGAAATTTGAACACTTACTGGATATTTGATGACATTATAGAATTCTAAGTTTTTTAGGCATCGTAATGGAATAGTTATGTTTTCTATAAAGAGTCCTTATGTTTTAGAAATACAGCATGAAATATTTTACATGAAATTATATAATGTCTGTAATTTGTTTCCAAATAATATGGAGTGAGAAAGTAGACAGAGGTACCAATGAAACAAGCGTGGCCATGAGTTGACAATTGTTGAAGGTGGTTGATGGGTACATAAGGGTTCATTAGATTATGATCTTTATTTTTGTATACATACTTGACATTCTCCATAATACAAAATACAAATAAAATAAAAAAGAAGAAAAAAAGTGCCAGGGAATACAAGATCCCCAAATGGCCCTCTCTAAACTATCGACAAAACTTAGGCAAGAAGAGTAAGAATCTAATAAACCTTCAGAATCTGGCTTTTGATCTTTGTGCAGCATGTATGAAACGGCCCTTTGAGGGCGCCATACTTTGCCCTCAGTGTTACACCAGACTCTAGTGTTTTGTATAGCATGTTCTCTGTTCTATCAGACATTGCCAGCTAGGACCCATGGGCTGAGAAACTCTTCTCTAGGTGGCTTAGAGCATGATTGGGGTTTATCAGCGTCTCTCCTTGGGTCTCCGATCTCCGAATCCCATATACACAGGGCTAAGATGCCCTGAGTCATTTCTCCATGGCCCTCAAACACAGCACAAATGGATTCTCTGTGTGGATCTGGCTCCAGATGCACACAAGCAGTCTTTGAATTCCACCTATTTTTATTTTCAACCCACCCTGTGTGGCCAGACAATGGCAGGAAGCCTTTCTCCCAGTGACCCCACAGCAGCCTTCCTTCCTCCTAGGCCCGTTGCTGTGGCTTCAGTTCTTGTTCCCCTCCATGTGCTAAAAGCAGCCCTTTTCAGGCCCTCCCTAGACTCTGGCCCCTGTCCTTCACTGCCCTGAGCATTTATTTTGACTCCAGAGCGTGGACCTCATCCTGAAGCAGACAGAGCAGTGTCAGGTGAAGACCTGAACAACAGCCCCAGGCATAGGCCTCTTGGTCTCTTGTGTCTAATTCTGAGGGCTTGAGACATTCTGCCTTCTTAGGGCAGCTCCTGCAAGCCTCATGTTTGGAGAGAAGATGTTAGCCCTCACCCTAGATAGCAGATATTGTAGGCTTCAGATTTTGACATCAAAATCTCCTGCAAAGTACTCTGGGCCCCAGTGCAATAGCTTCCTGCCTGGTTTGGCCCGAGGGACCTCTGCCCAAGCACCTCAAGTAGAGATTCTTGAGGTAAAAGGAGGGGAGAAGTATGTTATGAGAATAAATTGTCATTAAGGACCAAGATGCTGAAACAGCCGAATAAGCCTGAGCTGAGGAAACCACTCATCTCCTGCACCAGAATCTCTAGTGCTCAAGCACTTCTTACATTTGATGTCACCTTTTTCCTTTCTTCTTTGAGTAGGGAGAGGTCAGATATGAAAAAGACTCGTCTAGGAGTAATAAGAATTGACCCAGCCCTAACCAGCCACTAACCAGTCCCTGACCAGACATCTGACTTTGGGTGTACTTTTTCATTCATTTATCCAACATCAAGTACTGACAATCAGCCAACCATGGTACTCAGCACTGCAGGGACCACATAGATAGATAAGAAATGCGCTCTGTTTTTAAGAAGCCCATGGGAAAGCAGACCCATAAATAAAATATAAGCCACCAAACATTGTACGATTTATAGTATAGGGTGTTAGGATATAGGGTCCAGGGGTCTCCCAGAAGGGTATGGTCTCTTCTACCTGGTTCACGGAGGGGAGTATGATTAACAAGGGCTTGCTGCACCTTGGTCTTCCTGTGTTATTATAAGGAAGTCAGACCAGAGTATCTACACAATCATTCTTCTTCTAGAAATGTAAGTATCTCTGAATTTATGTAATTGGGGGACCAAGGCACAGAAATGTTGATGACTTGTCCATAGTCCTACAAAGAGTTTGTGACAAGGCCAAGGCTAGGACAGGGTTTTGTGATTCCTGGCTCAGTGTTCCTTCTATCAGGCACTAACTCAGTCTCAGGGCTAAGACTCGCCTTACAACATTAATTAATTCAAATATGTCTGCTTATTTCATCCAAAACAGGACTTGAAAAATCACCAGTGGCTCTCAGCTTGAACCTCATTTTGAATGAAGGGAGAGAACTGTTCTGCAAACTCTCTCCCTTTTCCTCACAGCACATGATGAGCACTGGGGCTCTTTGCAGAAGTCCCTCGTGGTAAAAACAAAACAAAACGTAGTGCTCATTCCAATAAACTTGCAGTCAACCCTAGCCTAGAAGCAAAATCCCACGCAGAGAATATAACCTCTTGTTCCTCACAGATCTACAAAAGAAGGAGATTTGTGAGTAAATCTTTCAGCTGTGTGAATAGACCATGGCCTTTCATTAGGCGTCTCATCGAAAAGTCTACCTAAAACTTGTTTTTTTTCCACTAAAAACTTGAATTTTTTCTTGTGTACCTATCAATGCAAAAAGGAGAGTTCTAAGTCCAGAAAGGAAATGTAGAGAATGAGAGGGAGAGAGAGAGAGGAAAAACGCATTATGGAGTTCAAATGAACCTGTAGCTAATGACATCTGCACTTGGCCAGCTTCAGTTTGGTCACAATCTATAAAAATGCCACATTTAGGAATTTAATGAACCTTGATTCCTTGTCAGATTAGCAAAGGTTTCGCTATCTGACTCTAACGTTTCTAACGCTTACATCTGAAAGGCTCAAAGTTGAGTGAGACAGGGATCAGAGAATGAAGGAGCAGTTACACAATGCTCTTCAGGATTGCTAACTTTCTGGATTCCAAGACCTTAATTGGAAGCTGTGGCTGATTGCTAACTGTGCCCCCAAATCTCTTTTCCTAGTTTTAGCTGAGCACGCGGCAGTCCAGGTAACGACTTCACTTTCTATCCTCTCTTCCAGCTAGGTGAAACCACTGACTAGGTCCCAACCAAGGGGATGTGATCTGAAATGATGTGCCACTTTTGGATCTTTCCCTTGAAACAATTGGTGTACACTCTCCCAGATTATTTCTTCCTTCCCATTGTCTGTAAAACAAAGAGAACAGAGTGGTCACCTTGAACCCAGAAACGGAAGCCCTGTGTTGAGAATGGCAGAGCCTTCCCGTCAACCCTGAATCATTCCTATCCGAGTGGTAACATGAGAGAGAAATAAATTTCCATCTGATTTAAACCACGGTACTGTGGGGTCCCTTTGTCATAGCAGCTTACCTCTACCCTAACTAATAATCCCATGCGTCAGGGTCGGAGTCTGGCTTAAAGACCCCATACACGCTTTCCCAGGGACGTAGACTCACTCTGTCTTTGGCACTGAGAGTGGGCAAAGCAAAACTTTAGAGTCAACTTTTAGAGAAGTTACCACATGAAGAATTCATTTCTAGATGTCTGTTCTAAGGAAATGCTGAAATCAGAAAAAAATCAACATGGTGTTCTTTATGAAACTAAGAATTAAACTCGATTAACTTGAACAACAATAGTGGGGTGATTAGTTAAAACATGAGCTATCTACCTACATTTTATCTTATTCCAGAAAGGATTTAAAGTGTAACTATTGGGAAAAAAAACATATTTCTGTAGAATATATGTGTGTGTGTGTGTGTGTGTGTATGTGTGCACACATGCTCACACATGTGCCCCACTGGCTTTATTAAGTCTGCAGTCAGATGACCCTTGTATTTAAAAGCATTTTGGCCTTTCCTATTTTGATCCCAGTGCTAGGCACCATTATTTAATGACATATATTTGAAACCACAACTCTCTTTTAATTCATTGTAAATGTCAGTAGGATGGTAGACACAAATAAGATGACTCTCTAGGGCTATTACACTGATAAAAATTTAGAATCTAGAATTCCTACAGTTAATTTTTTCCACTAAGTCCTAATAGATTATAACTTTTTGATTTAGTAAACTAAGTATGTAAAAATTATCTTTAGTTTTAGACCTTAACCACACGTTTAGAATAATTCACACTTTTGCCTCTCTACTTCTGAAAGTGGCATTTTCTGCCAACTTTTTATTTTGAAAAATTTCAAATCTACCGAGAAGTTGAAAGAATAGTATAATGAACACCAGCCTATTCTTTGCCTAGGCTTTATCTCAATCTCTTTCTCTTCCTGCTAAACCATTTGAGAGTAATTTTCAGGCATAATTTTTAACAAAATGAAAAATGATCAAGTCAATGAGAAAAAATGCTTATCTATGAAGACACTAATTTGGGTCATTTCTGGATCATAAGACTGTATGAGTTTTTTCCCCTATGTTTTCCAAAGTTTCCGGAAAAAAAACTTGAAAACTTTATACTTCGCTGAATCAATAATCCTATTTAGAAGTTTGATCCAAATTTGCTACCATTACATATGTTGCAATTATTTCCAGTTTGTGAATGCGGACAATACCAAGTGTAGTGCCAGAGGCGTGATGGATATTCAGTTAAATCATGAGGATGGCAGTATTTTTATGCCAACCAAAGTGTGACCATCTATATCTCTTGCATCCAGCTGAATAGCTACCCTAATGATCTTTCAAACCTGCCCTGATCAGTGCTTTGGGGGCCTGTGGCTTATAGTGACCTCTCCTGAAATGACTCACACACCAGTCTTACTTGGTCTTGTTTGAGACCAATATCATCTTCAAAGAATCCATGAATGGTTTTTCTCAAGACGAAGTCATGGCCATAAGTTTTTGCCACAATTGTAGAAAAGTCTTTCCCTATAAAAATCTGTCCATTTGGTATTTTGGTTCACAGAGTTTCTCTAATAAAGTGGTTCTTCAATGCTGGCTGGGTATCAGAATCACCTTTTCAAATATTTTGGGGCCCAATACTCACCCGTGATGTGTATGTTTGTATATGTGCATGTGTGTTTATGTGTGTATGTGCATGTGTATGTGTGCGTATGCATATGCGTGCATGCGTGTGTGTAGGGAGAGACCATGCATTCTTATACAGCTCTCCATGATATTGGCGTACACCCAAGTTTGAGAACCACTACCCTATTCCCATGTTTCCATTCCAAAGCTAAAGGAAATAAGGCCTCTAGAGATTCCACCCTTGTCTTCTCAGTCCAAGACTGAATATCAGACGTATGCAATAAAGCCTCACTGATCTAACGAATAGACAAATGCCAATTCTCAGGACTTCTGAACCTTCCCTAATCACTGATGTTGACCATGCAGAACTACAAAAGTGTTGCTCAAGTTACCTCAACTCTAAACCAGTGGTTTTCAATTTCACTATGCCCAAGAATCACCTACAGGGCTTATTTTAGAAATGCATATCCCTGGGCTCTCTTCCAGAGAGTCGTATTGAATAGCTTTAGAGTGGGGACCAGGAATTTGCATTTTGATCAGTACCTGGGTGATTGTCTTCAGAGAATATCTTTTGAGAAACACTATCCAAATTATGGGTACAAGGTATTGTGGCATAGTTAGTTTGAAAGGAGCTCTACTATCAATCAAAATGGATTGTTGACATTAATAGAGGGGGTCATATTGTTAATTAAAATTTTATCAAAAACTTTACCAAGAGTAAAGAGTCTGGGAAGCTGGCTTAACTGATGTTATGGCTGATACTTTGGAGATTCCAGTGGATGCTTATGCTTCCATCACTTACCATCTAGATCGTGTCATTGAGGGTCTCTTCAAGTCAGGTGACATCAGAAAAAATGAAGTCAAATCAGGTAGCTTTAGCCAGACATTTTAGTGAAAGGGAATAATCGCAAAATAATTCTCTTTTTGTAAGGTGTATTTATTCTCACATGTATCTCCCAAAGCAGGATAAAGATAGCAAAACATTGATGCAATGTTGGTGTGAGATTATTCTGGGTCAGACATGACTAAAGATGGATCAAAAGTCAAAACAGGAAGGAAATAGGAATAAATAAAAAGACTCCAAAATAAAAGAAATTAATAGTATGAATTAGTGTCTCAAGTAGTGAAGAGATCAAATGTTTAGATTTAACATTGTCACTTGGTTTTCTTTTGCATCTCTGCTGGAACATTTTTATGAACTTAGGCAGAATGATAGTCTTTTTGTTTCTTGCTGTCTACTGGCATGAAAAATATAGCCTTTTTCGTATAACAAGAAAATAAGGTAGTGAATCTGATTTCAGGTCTTGTCTGACATTAGTATTCCAAACCACACGCACAAAGATCAGGGTGTCAGCACTCCTCAGACAGCCTCTCATCATGTCCTCAGGCGTCATTCACAAGGATTACGCTGTAGGAGTGATGAGAAGCTTGACAGCCATCTGAATACTGTAACAGGACCAAGGACTCCAAGAGGGTCCCAGCCATGGCCAAATGTGCATGTTGTGTGCATCACGTTTTCATGAGATCTTTTTTAAAGTGTTAGAGAACTTCTCAATAAGGATAAGAGCAGTGATGCTTCTAGGAGACATTCACAGTTTTCAGTTTTTCTGAATCTACCTTGTATCTTATGTGCTAGACAACTCTTGCCCCAAAGCTGAGGTGATGTCATGGAAAAGAATACTCCTTAACCAAAGCTGCTGAGATTTGTAATCCAGAAGGAGAAAGCCACACATTCTTTTCATCATCTCCTCCGTTTGGTAGTCAGCCTATCACCCCACCCCCAGCACCACGACCCTACCCCCGACTCCTGGGCCTGTTCATCACCCTGTGGTAGGCAGTCTGAAGGGGGCTGGACTCGGCCACTTCCTGCTTCCTCTACTTTCCTCTCGTAACACTAAGCCTCATCTTCCCACGCACACCACAAAACCAAAGGAATGGAATGAAAGCAGATAATACACAAGGCGGATGTGTGCGAACTCTGGTTCTGGAGACAGACAGAGCTGGATTCCAGTCCAACTGGTCACTTACCACTGCGCAATCTTGAGCAGCTTATTTCAACTCCCTGATCATCAGTTTCCTCATCAACTTTGGAGTTTAAACAAGGCAATACATTCAAGACATTAAGTATGGCTCTAGCAAGTTCTTAACGCTAAGCTCTCAGTAAAATGGAGGTAATAGTAATAATCATAGGACTAGTATTAAAGATGGATGCTGATAAACTATTTTATCACGTCTCTCAGGCTTTCTGCAAAGAAAAGAACACAGAAAATTCTTGTTACCTGGAGATGTACCTGGGACTAATACTTGGTAAGCAGGATTCTAGATATTTAGACTTGACAGGCCTACAGAACAAATTCCTGACTTATTTGTAGCACTTTGTTCTCTTTCAAACTCTTCTACTTCAATGATGTTTCTCCGAAGAATGAACCATCATTTGGTTTATGACAGTGTCTACATAGCCACTCGTTCAAGAGAGTAAAGACCAGCCAACAATCCTGGGCTCTCTTGCAAGGCCCCATGAGCCTCATCTGTCCTCTGGCTGTCTGAGGAGTCACCAATGACGTCAGTCAGATGGCTGCCCCTGCTCACAGCCTCCAGGCTGCTGCAATTGAAAGGGTCCTCGCTTTCTCCTCCTTGGCTGCAGATGGAAAATTTGGAGTCTCTGGGGGTAGGGAGTGTGCGGGGAGGACCCAGCCGAGAAACAGAGTCGGCAGAGAGAGGAGGCAGCAGTGCCAGCTATTCATGTTTCTGCGACTCTCCACGGACAGTGTGGGCATTGTTTAAAATCACATAGAAATTGTCCTACACGGCCCTCAATCTTATTAGCTGCCCAGCCACTTTTCCACATTAATCATTCAAACTGACGTGAGTAAATAATACCACATGTGGTCATGATGACAGTTGTCTCCATAATGCATTTGTCTCAAGGAACTCATGGTTTTTGCTAAGAAAAAAGTGTCAGTGAATGACTTTAGAAAACTCTCCAGTCAGGATAGCTGGCTATCTTTATGAGGAACAGTATAAAAACTTGAAAACTTACTTTGGGAGAGGCTGAGGGTAGGCGGCAGTGGTGAGTTGTGCTCTCAGCACAGTGATGCCTGTGACTTTGATAAGACGTAGAAAATGTTAGTAACACTGAGTCTCCACTCCCTGCGCGTTTCACACCCACGTACAGCCCCACCCCCAACTCTGTCTGGCCTTGCAATTTTGCACACTACTCAAGCAATCTTTGTTGAGATTAGATATAATCCTTGGGACAAGCATATCCTTCCCCTCTCCTTCCCTCCTTCCCCAAATGCCAAGCACATGGTTTGTGCCCAGTTTTGTGCTAGATGCAGGAAATCCCAAGAAGAAAGATACAGTCCTGGCCCTTGAGGAACTAGAGGATGGTAGGGTCTGTGGGGAGGATACACAAAAAAACCAGGACCATATAATGAAACACATCCATCGGGTTCAACTCCCAGGTGAACATTATGCATAAATAGTTAAAAAAATTTAGCTATCCTCTTGGGGGTCAGAAGGCCTATTGAAATGAGTAGTCCAAAAAGAGACAGCTTGGTTGAGGAAGTTGTAGGAGGAACGTAGTTGGGATGGAAGAGTGCTGGCCATCAAAGACCTTGACAAAGGTAAGATGCCAGTGGCCAGTGGGCCTGGGATTCAATGGAACAGAAGACAGAGGCAACTTTCTAGGGATGGGCAAACACCAGGATCAGAATAAGAGCATCCCACAGAAATCTACAAGCCTGATAGACTGAGGTCAAAATAATCCTTCCCACTTGCTCCTTGGGGATTTGGTTGAGGCAAAAATTAGGAAAGTGTTCCAAAATCTGACTAATACCTAGAATCACTTGGAAACATTTTTATAATCCTACCTCAGACCTGCTGAATCAGTATCACATCGGAGGCCTCGGGAATCTGTTTTTTTAAGAACTAGAGAACGTGTCTTGAAGCTGGCCTGCAGAGTAACCACACTGGCTTTCCTGAGACTGCTAGCTAATTTGTAAGAGTTGACTGAGTTAGGAGTGAGCTGAAGCCCAGCCAAGCTCCCCCTAGTCATGGCCACTGTCAGAAGAGAAAACCTTTTGAGGCATTAACACTCCAATGAGAATTGTTAGTGTTTGTTCCCTCAAGAGTAATTTGAGAAAGAGAGAGATTTGCCTTCTGCAGTGGTGGACATTCAGGCACTGACTCATATGAGCAAAGGGGATATCATAAGTTTAAGGACTCTCAAAGTTGGAAGAGGCCATCTAGTCTATGCTTCCACCCAATGAGAAGTCCTCTCAACAACATGCCTGCTAGATGACCATTTAGTCTTTGCTTAAATACATCCAGAGACAGCAAGCTCACTACCTCAAGAATCAGCTGGTTACAGCTCTTGCTGATTAAAAGAAAAATAGAAAAAAACTCATGTAACTGTTTGCAACTTTCCCCTTGCACTTCTTGCTGATGCTTTGAAGAATATGCATAATTTTTCCTTCAAATATTTGAAATCCCCTATCACATGCCCCAGCTCTTTTCTCTCAAGTCAGACTTCCAGATTTCTACCACCACTTTTGTAACAGGTTTTGACATCTTTCTCAAGGTTTCTAGATGTCATAGCACTTCTAAATCACATCCTGTAAGTCCCCACCATCATCCCCTCCCACCAAACCGACACACACACAGGGGGTTTTTTGCCCACAACAGGTTTACGATTTCAAAGACAGGGAAGTCTCCCAGGGTAGCCCAGGCATTGGCTTCTGAGATGGTGGAGAAATTGGGGTTCCATCTCCATCCTCAGCATCATCAGGACACTGTGGGAAAGGAGGCTGAGGTCCCCTGGGCTTCCTAATGTCATAATTACAGCAGATGCATGTCATAGACCCTCTTTCTCTGCAGAACGGCTGTGGACCAGAGTACTGAAGGAATCAGATCCTGTTTTTCAGTCCCGAATTCTGGTCATTCAGAAAAGAAAAAGGAGCTGAATAAGCAAGTCCAATAACTGCTTTGCTACCCCACGGTCTGCAGCAAGCATTAGTATTCGAGTCCTCTGATAGCAATGCTCTGCGTCTGCACGCAGCCCATTTCCTGGTGGACCCTCAGACTTGCAAGCAGCGCAAGCTGCAGGACAAGGGCTTTGCCTCAGAGCTGGGACAGGATGATGACTGGCGGCAAGGTGGGTGTGAACAGTCACACTGTAAGTGAGCCACAGCCCAGGTTCCCAGCACTGGTTTTCAGAGAAAAGGGAGTGGGACAAACCTCTCTCTCCTCGCTTTCCTCTCCGCCCTGACACAGAGCAGTGTTGGGCATATTTGAACGCGAGGATATGAGGAAGCTCAGACAGAGCAGCATCTGTTTTCTGTGTAGCTCATCGCATAGGGACTCTGCATCACTCCAGGGGCCGTGATCCCATTTTGTTGTTTACACAGATTACCTTTCTCCTCTGCACCAAATCTCTGCCTTGGGTTTAGAACAGAGGGACCCCACTGTTCAAGGGGGGTGGGGTAACAAAATCACCTGGGGAGACGTTTAAAAATATTCACGGCTTGAGGGAAAGGGAGAGGGTTTGTACTGGAGGTTCGATGTGCCCTCTCTGAGTAATGGCAGTGGGGGCATGTGAAGAGGCACACAGTGTTAAGTTGCCAAACCTCCCCAGCTGACTCTTCCCTGTTGAGAACCTCTGGTTTAGAAGGGACAGTGAGCCAAGTCTAAACTCACACGTCTCTCATTTATGTCAAGGCATGCAATAAAAGTGTCACCATCACCATGGCTAGAAAACCTTGTAGTGAGGCCCCAATAACACCTGGAAGCAAAGACTTGAAAGCTGCTGGTACTTTCTCCTCAATTGCATGCATCTTTTTCTTTCTATACATTTCCATTTTCCTCTCTGGTCAGCTTCACCCCCAAGGTGGGAACATGCCTGCTGAAGTGTTTTAAGTGTTCCGCTCCATAGCTCCTCTCCAGATTAGGGCTGAATCTCCAGCAACAGTCTGATCTAAGGCTTCCCCCACATGCTTCTGCTTGCCTGAGGTCTCATAAGCCCCTTCCCATCCTGTCCAAGCAGAGAAGCATGTGCTGGTATAGAAGCATGACAGAGACTTAAGCTCTATGGCAGATGCTCCAAGCTACCTGCCCTGCATCCAGTCTTCTTTCTTCCTCACTAAAAACCCAGTGTTTGTTTGGTGTTGCAGTTAGGCATGGCCATGTGACAAAGTTCTGGTTAATCATATATAAGCTTAGGGTTTCTGAGAAAGTTTTTGCTTTCCTAGCATTACCATTTCCTATTTTCTACTCCATTTCCTTTCAGCTTTGGAAAGACAAAAGCAGAATACCACCAGTGTCGTCTGGTGGTGCAGCAACCATTTTGCAACCATGAGGCAAAAATGTTGCAAATGAAGACCTACTGGTTAAGGATGGTGAAATGGAAAAATGGAATGAAACCAGGTCCCTATGGCATTGTTATAGAACCCCAACCTGCCTGATGGGAACTTCCAATTGTGTAAGATTTCTATTCTCTGTCTAAACACTGTGGTCAGGGGTTTTTTGAGGTCACTCCATTCATCTACTCAAAAATTATTTATTGGGTACTTACTTTGTGCTAGGCACTGCTCTAGACAAAATGTAATCTCCCTACTCTCATGGAGCTTATGCTCTAGTAGGGGAGGAAAACAAAACAATAAGCCAAGTGTGTAATATATTAGATAATCAAAAATGCTAATAGAAAACTAAAGCAAAAAAAAAGAGTTATAGAAAGGCAGGGAGGGTTGGAATGGAGAAGAAGTTACTGTTTTAGACAGGGTGGCCAGGAAAGGTTTCATTGAGAAAGTGACATTTGAGTATAGACCAAAAGGAGATGAGGGAGCCAGGCTTGCAGGGGAAGAGCATTCCAAGAAAAGGAACAGTAAGTACAAAGGCCCTGAGACACGAGAGTACCTGGTATGTTTAAGGAACAGTGAAGAGGCCAGGAAAGAGTGAAAGAAGAGTATCGAGATGAGGCAGAGAGAAAATGAGGAGCCACAATCTGTAGGCTCTTGTAGATCATGGTAAGGACTCTGGCTTCTATTCTGGGTAAAGCAATGAGCCGCTGGAGTTTGAACAGAGGAGTGATGGGATCCGACTCGTGCTTTACCAGGCTCTCTCTGGCTGCCACGCTGAGAGGTGGGCAGAGGCAAGGACACTTCTGAAATAATCGGTGGAGGGATGATGGCAGCTCGGAGCAGAGTGGCCTCAGTGAAGTGGGGAAGAGGAATGGAATTCTGAGATGAGGTGATGGTGAAGCCCACGGGATTTGCTGGTGGAGTGACGTGGAGCGTGTGAGAGAGAAACCAGAGGACTCCAGAGGCTCGGACCTGAGCAAAGGGAAGATCGAGTCGCCATCAACGGAGTGTGAGAGGATTCAGAGGAGCAGGTTTGGAGGGTAGAAGGCTCTCAGCACAGTCCTGGCTGGTGCGGCCTCCGTCACAGACAGACTGACAAGCTGGAGGACGTGCCCTGACCACCTTGGGCCCCAGTATCTTCTCTGCTTCGTTCCCAGTGAAATCTCCCCTTCCACGTTCACATCTCTAGTGCCAGACAGCGATGCTCGGGCTTCTGGAAGTGCTGAAATCAAGACTCTGTGCTGTCCTTTATATGCTACTTAATAAGGCAAGGAAATGGGCCAAGTGAACATTTTTACCATGTTTTCAATTAAAAGAGTGGAAAGGCTTCTGTTTGTTCAAGATTTCACAGTGAGGTCATGTTTCATAGAATTTAAAAAGTCAGTGCGAGGACTCCCTGTTTTCTCCTGGGAGAGAACTGAGCCCTGAGGAGTGGTCAGCAACTAGCTGGGCATTGAGGACCACCCTCCTCGTTTGAACCGTCTTTTACAGTTATTAAGCATCCTCACAGTGATTTCATCTAACATTATTTGATTCTCAGCTAAATCCCACAAATTCTCTGTGACTTATGGTGGAGGAAACTGAGGTTCGGAGAGCTCAGGCCACTCAAAGAAGGTCATCCAGTGAGAAATCAACAGAGGTAGAATTTTAATTCTAATATTCCAACTTCAATTTCTCGTTTTCTATTATCTGCACTACCCTTTATCCCCACGTGTCCTCAGTGAGGTTGGATTTGTGAAGTAGCTATAAGACTTTTAAGAGGGAATTTTCTACAACTCCTTGTGTGGGTGGGTGCCTTTGCTTGTGTCAGCAGTACCCCAAAGCTTCTGTTTCCCTGTGCCTCCAGCCAGCAACTGTGACTCACTTGTTTCAGAGGAATGTGGATTGAGTTGGGTGAATAAGAGATAAATTAAAAATGTGACCTAAATGATCTCCTTCACGAAGGGGCCACTGTGTTATATCTTAGAAAGATTCACCCAACTCTTGGTGAAGAATCATGACTTGAAGCTCTGCTCCCCAAAGCCCTCCTCCCATCTCCCAAATCCCTCTTCCATTTCCATGTGACCAAAGCAGAACAAGCCCCCTTCCCTCCTTCTTTGAAGCACTCCCTTCTGTCCTTGTAGTAGAGGGATGTGGGAAAACTTACTCCAGATCATCTTTGAAGGACTTTTGCTTTAGTTTTCCATTTCTGTCCTAGCCCCAAACATACCTTAAGAGTTTTTCTTTTGTCTCTTTTTACAGTATCTTTATGAAAAATGGAAGGAAGAGAGACATTAACAAAGTTGGCCATGTGTGGAAAGGAAAGGGGAGGGCTTTTCGCTTCGTCCCCACCTAATCCCGAAAGAGCTGCTCACCATAAACTGCCTGGTTCACTCTTTCTTTCTCATCGTTCCCAGAGATCTTGAAGTCCGACCTTTTGGGTAAACCCCGCATGCAGCCTCAGGCAGTATCCTGCCCCCTGAGTGCTTACAAACCCCTGGGTGTGTTGGTGACAAGGGGAGAGGGAGGGTGTGAGCCTCCTGCCAACTGTATGCCTATGCCCAGGCCCTGCCAGGCAGTTTTTCTCAAAATGTGCTATGAGTGTTTCAAAAACAATGAAGGTTAGAAATAACAAAAGGCAGATGTTGGCTTGTTTTGTGAGAAATGGAATTATAAAATGAGATGGTCATGGACCCTGCAAGTGTAACTTGAGATAGAAATACTAAATGTTGGCTTCGAGCCCTCCCAGTGCCCAAGACACTCCCTGGAATTTGGTTAGAAGCCGTGCAATGCAAAGTACTTCACCCTCCAATCCATTTCCGTGCACTGGGGAATGAAATAATATTTCTCCAAATTTCCTCCAAAATAGTCACCATTATATGAATCCCAGGAAACAGAGCTCATTTGGAAGATGGTGTCAACTTTACAATTGTTTTTAATGTTGTCTTTTGGATA
This sequence comes from Tapirus indicus, assembly GCA_031878705.1. Taxonomy (NCBI): domain Eukaryota; kingdom Metazoa; phylum Chordata; class Mammalia; order Perissodactyla; family Tapiridae; genus Tapirus; species Tapirus indicus. The sequence goes on from CM062930.1 coordinate 60,284,217, forward strand.
GATTACTCCTGTGGGGAAAGTTCCAGGCTTCCCTTTTACCTTCTTTAACATTCTTCCTCTGGGCAGGGTAATGTAGTGGAACATACACTGGACCTGGAGTCTTAACCCTGCTCTGCTCCACGCGTGCCAGCTGTTGATCCCGGAGAGCCATCTTGGGCAACTTTTCTGGGGCTCTTGTGTCTTTATTTGTAGAATGAGGGAACTGGGAAAATAATCACCAAAAACTCATTTCCAGCAACTCCATGGTTGTCACTTCTTCACAGACCGGGTTTTCTCTCTTCTCTATGAGAAGGATAGACAAAAGAAAATGGAAGTAGGACTCTGTAACTGTTCAGTTTTGAACTGAATCTCAAGTCAAGCACTTGGATTTTTCAGGACTTTTTTTTTGGTGAGGAAGATTCGCCCTGAGCTAACATCTGTGCCAATCTTCCTCTATTTTGTATGTGGGATGCCTCCACAGCATGGCTGATGAGTGGTGCAGGTCCACGCCCAGGATCCAAACCTGTAAACCCAGGCCCCTGAAGTGGAGAGCACCAAACTTAACCACTATGCCACAGAGCTGGCCCCACGGGACATTTTTATGAAGAACAACTAGGAAACTTCCTGCAGGATTCACCATGGTGTTTTCTACTCAGTGGGATAATTTAAAAAGATATTTTATTGATCTGCCAACCTGTACATTTACAGATATATATAATTTAGTTAGGATTACAGTTGGAAAATTATATGAATTGGTACTAAATTTACATTTCCCTTGGTTATCTGGGACTTAAAGTTAATCTCAGCAAAGAAACATCCTAATCTCCCTCAATTTTCTGGAATCTGTTGCATCATATTCAGTTCCTCCAACAACTGACATTTCCAGGCTCTGCCTCCCTCTGTCACTGACTGGACAGTCTTAGGAAGGGCTACTTTTCTCCATTAAAATTGGAAATAAACTGCAATTTGCAAGAACACTGGGGCAGGTGGGCACCACTTCCCTTTACTTCATCTTCACCCCAAGGGAAAATTCATGAGACAAGTTATGTTATTTATTTGCTTAAGAACTTCCCTTCTGCCATTCCCTCCATATGGTTTATGTTTTCCTTCTGAATTGGTGCTTTCACAGGACAAAACTGCCTTTGTTGAGAGGCAGTAACAGGTGTGTTGTGAGAGAGCGAGCGCGTGCGAGAGAATGGAAGAAAATGTGCATCTGTCTGTGAGAATGTGGAGGGCAGAGTGTGAGTTTTGTGTGTGCAGGTGTTGTGTCGTCTAAAGCATGAAGACCCAGCATGCTCAGTGAATTCCTCAGGAGAATATGTGCACATAATATTTAAGAGCTCTTGGCTGAGGAATCTATGCACCATTTGTGAACACATCCCCTCTAGAGGGATGCTGCAAAACCACCTTTGATTCCTAAGATAGACAAACAAATGCATTTCAGCAAAGCAGTTCTGAAGAAGTACTAGGTCCACAGATGAAACTAACTCAGGAACACTCACCTTGTCTTGCTTTTCTGCCTGAATAGTACGTTAGACAAACTGTGGGCTTCAGGCCAGACAGATTGGATTAGAATTTCAGCCTGGTATTCCTCAGTGTGGGGGCGTTGGGTGATTTACTAAATTTCCCCAATTTCCTTACCCATTAATGCTAGATAACAGTGCCCAACTCACAGTGCGAATGAGATTGTAGAGTTGCTTCGCTCAGTACCCAGTGCCCAGTAGGTAGGAAGTAAATCTTGGTTCCCCACCCACAAATGCAATTCTCAGGCCAGGTTAAACAGAGATGGGAAAAATTCTTTCCATATGTTCAGGTAAATAATTAACAAGGTTCAAATTGCCTTCTAATTTGCCAACAGAGGTTTTGACCTTCTGTCCTTTGGCGTGATGGTGTTGCCTAAGACATTGCAGCTGCACGTGTTGGCTTTAACTTCATCTTCTCCATAGAACACTGGAATGACTGTGCACTGCTTTTAAGACACAAAAGCACTCCTTCTGCCCTGCTTTCAGCAGGCCCTGACATCCAAGCTGTTTGCATGGGGGTGGTGTTGGAGTTGTGTCCAGCTACCGAAGTCCATTTGGACTGATTCTCATTGTGTCCAGTGGCACATGGGATGGACTGCTGCCCAGGATATGCTCCATGGCAGTGAGACCACACATGACAGAAGCAACTTTTGGGGAAAAATGAAACCAGGACCCTTTGTTTCATCAGCCCTGTGGAGTAAGCAGCTCAACTAGACTTTGGTTGAAAAGGAAGACTTTCTTTTTGTTTTCCAAGAGACATCACAATATTGTGGAAAGAGAATGGGCTTAGGAGTCAGAGGAAAGTTCAAATCCCACAATTGCCGGTATGATACCAAAAAAAAAAAAAAAAAAAACCCAAAAAACTGATTTTCCTCCTGAATCTCTGTTTCTAGTTTTCTAGGTGGTGACATTCAAAACACTGAGTCACTGTGAGACTCCACCAGAAAATCACCTCACACCATGCCCGGCACAAAGTAAATCATCAATGCATATCAGTGTCCTTCACAAAGTCCTCAAGTGCACATGATAGAGAATCATCCTAGGCACATATTTGAACAATCTGCTACATGGCCTGTTGGCCGTGATTAGCTAACTCCCAAGAAGCAACCACTCTGTGATGATAATTAAGGGAACAAAGACTTTGAGGTAGAAGCAAGCTTCCTCCCTGCTCCCAGAAATAATAGTTATTAGCCACCATTTCCTAATTTTGAAGGCAGCTCAGCATGCTGGACAACCTTCGTAAATGTATCTTTATGGGTTGGCACAGTGGATAGGATGGATCGACCCCCTTGCACACAATCTACCCTCATTCAGGCGTGCTTTCCAGTAATTCAGTTTGCAAGGCTAACTCCTACATTTCCCAGCCCGCTTATGGTTAGCATTTCTTATCTGATGTAGATTGCAGTAATCAGATGCACCACGTGAGACATGGATTTGGAATCAAGTTACACAGTATCTTAGATTGGGTTCCCTGGAAACAGACTCCTAGGCAAAGATTTGCATACAGAAGATTTATTAGGAATTGCCCTAAGGAACGCCGGGAGGAAAAGAGGGAAGCAGGACTGGACAGTTTGGAAAAGTTGAACTGCAATGTAGTTGCAAAAGAGACCTCAACCAATCCCTCTGGGGTGCTCTGAGCTGGGAAGGCCCATTCTGAGGTGTCCACAATTGACACAAATGGGACCAGTATATCATACTCTGCTTCTATAAGTCATTGGACATGGGCTGCCCCTAGGGACAAGGCATACCTTGAGCAAGGCATCTCCTATCAGTCAAGAGAAATTCTCAGGGATGGACACAACAATCAGCAGTCAACTTTCCCGGCAGCTAGGAGAATGAGTGCCTGAGTCCTGAAGGGGGAATGTGGATGGCCCACCACATATCCCCAGAGCTCACTACCGAGCACCCATGGTGCTGCTAAGACCCACTTTCTTATATGTACTATATTTACCCCATCTGCGAACAGCTTCTCCAGGATTCTGGCTGGCCTCGTTTTCTAGCAAAATTCATGAAAGAAAGGTTGGTCAAATGAACTATAGTCCCCATTGATGCAGCTGGTCTTAAGGCCACAACTGATACTCCTCTCCCTTCTCTACTGCTCATTCGAGATTCCTTTCACACTTAGCTATTACCTCTGCTGATCTAGATGGCTCACTGGTGGGGTAAGCAAATCCTCATCTCTAAAAGTCTGAATTCTTGGTCAGCATGCTCTTTTCAGGCTGTGGCTACTGTACTTGTCCATTTATTGTCAAAACTGCACAAGGTCATACCAAAAATGCCAATCCCAATTGATCATCAGAATGCCAGACTCGTAGTTTGTTGCACCTTTTGTGTAACAGCCCCCTACCTCCTGCCGGTGATCAAGGCCAGTTACTCCTACCTGCTGGTACCTCTTTTCCTTGAATGCTGGTCTTTTGGCATGAGCCACAGAGCCTAAAGCTGCAGAGACAGGAAGAACCAATTCCCCCAAGTGGGTCACTGGGAGTGATGGTAATTTGGGCCACTCCTATTTCTACTCCTTAGTTCTGGGCCACGTGCGTTCTGCCTTTTGGGGTCATAGCACCGTATAATGTTGGTTGGTTTTGAGTGTATTGTGTCCTAAAGGACAGCATCCCATCTGTGAATGAAACCTAGCCTTTTTCCTCTTCTATCAGCTGGCAATAAGGGACTTATGTGGCCACATGTGTGCACTGAGAGATACCAGTGAAAGACTGGGGATGACATGGGGATTGGGGACACCTGCCTGTGCAGCTTATTTGTGCCAATCCCAGATGCACTATTTCCATCTTACAATAGATTGCTGCTGGGCCACCAACCATATGACTTGTTGGATCTGACAGATGGGCAGCTCTGACCATATGGTCACTTAATGCCCCATGGTCAGGGCCCCGTGGCATACTAGGAACTGTTTTTCAAAGGGAATATAATTTTCTGCTGCAGATATCAATTGCCTTGCTAGATATCTGTATTATGATTCCCCTATAGGGATAAACTTGCCATAAACTCCACAGGGCATCTTTTCTCACCACGGATATCTCTATCCTAGTACCATAGTATTGCCCAAGTGGCCTGGCTGCTTATACAGAAGCCTAATCCTGCTGCACCTCCCCCTACTGCTCTGCCCTCCCCGCTCCACCTCTATTTCTCCCCACACACATAGGCAGGCATTCTTGTCACCTGATAAATGGACTGGAGAAATATTCCCAAGTGTGGAATTTGCTACACCTCAAACTCAAAGAGGTCTATCAGGCATTGTGCTTCCTTCTTAGTGGTGGGAAGTATGAGATGCAATAACTTGTCCATTACTTTGGAATAGATGCCCTGGCATGCCCCAGACCCTAAACACTGTGTTGATGTGAGGGCCTCTGAACTTCATAGGGTTATCTCCTATACTCTGGAACTCACAGACTCACCAAAGCCCCCAAAGTGTTTGTCTTGGCATTTATCTCGGTCACTGGCCTCAGAATGTGACGTTATTTTTGATTTATGATCTTGGCAGGAAGAGGGAGGCAGTTTCAGAGGCTTCCGTTTGCCTTTCCCTGCTATGGCAGCTCTAACCTCATAGGCCAAGAAATCAGTGTGGGAGATTTGCCAACTACTAAACATGTTCATTCGAAATATCCACTCAGGGACCATTGAAATAATCATTGGGTGGGTCTGTGGACCCATTGGATCCACTGTGAGTCAGATCTGGGCCAGAACTCCATTTATTACTAGCTCCCTTATCTAACTGAGGGGTCATATTGCTTTAGGTGTCCAGCCATCAAAGTCAGCTAGGGGTCCGTGTCCGCTAGTCCTCGATATGTATGAGTACTTTCCTTTTCCCAGTGTATAGTTATCCAAGTAAGTAGATCCCTTTAAGGAGGGACGGGAAATCATTACCATATACACTTACCATGATGCTATAGAATCCTTCTTCCCGGTGACCCAGCTTCTCCTATACTCAATAGATTCCAGATCTGAGAATCAGCTTAAGTCTAGGAACTCAGCAAGGGATCATGTCTACCTATTGGGATTGCTGCCCTTGGTCTCCTAATCATCCATTCTTGATTTCTTCTGATTATATAGATTGAGCAATACCCTTTTTGGCTGCCCATCTCTCTTACCCCTAGGAACGCCATATTCTATTAATGATCTCCGTGGTTCTCTGTGAGTCAGGCCACCTGGCTGCCACTCTGACATTGTTGCTCATTACAATAATTGTACCCACTTACTTCTGATGAGAAGAAGCAGCAGCTAAACTGAGATATAATAGCAACAGAGGCCTCAACTGATTCTGTCAGATGCTCTGTAGCTAGGATGGCTCTTCAGAGTTGTCCCTAGTTGAGGCAAGAAGGCTGGGTTTTAGTACCCCTGCAGAAACCAGTCAATGGTGTGGAATGCATACTTTGGGCTAGGCAGCCTCTTATGGCCAAGGGCAATTCCTAGTGGTGAGCTGCAGCCAACACTCCTGGCATCTAGGGGACCATGCTTCAGGACCATGCCTTGGACCTAAAAGGAATTTCTGAGTGACACACTACAGTGTCTTCTCCATGTGGGAAAAGAGGTAGATCACAAGCATCTACTTAGCCTATGTGGACCATGGTGAGGGCTGTGGTTCTCGAGCCAGGAGCTATGATAGCAGTTCCTTGACTCCAGCTTTTGATCATGTCAGAGGTGGCAACTCCCTTGACTTTCTAGTTCTGCAGCATTGTTTTGAGACATATCCTGTAAACTTAGGTCACAGTCTATTTCTTTAGCTCTCGCAATGATCATATGAACTTTCACAATGATTATGTGAACTTTCAGCACCTCTAAATAAATCCCTTCCTGCTTAAATTGGTTAGAGTAGATTCTGTTGTCTCAGCAAAGAATCTTGAAAAAAAGTTGCTATTTGATGGCTGTCATCCATTCTGGTTAGATGATGCCATGATATATTGGTCATTATATAAATAGAATGTTACATAAACCTTTATCAGTACAGTCGGGTTTCTGGACTAAAGGCAAAGTAGTAAATTTACGCTATCTGCTGAACTTCCCGGGACCCACAGCACTCTTAGGGTTGTTGATTGACACGGGGTCAGTGCCCAGTTTTGGAGAGTGTGTGCCTATATTACTTGGCTATTTAGGCTTGCAAGATAGGGACATGGACAGATTACTTTGGAGAAAAGCTTCTACTTTAAGATTTTGTGGAACTGTGGTATAAGTGATGCATCCTAGTAGCTATTCAGTTACTCAGGGTCTCAGTGCTTTAGGAATCGAGGATAATTGGCCAGTGTCATTCAATATGCGGTCTAAACTTGAAAATTTTGCCTTCTCTTTGTACCAGAGCATTTACTCTTTTCCAAAAGGGGGTTTCATTGGATTGGTATACCTCCATCCACAGAAATTGTTATTATTGGGCAAAATTTCTTGTCAAGCCTTTGCAAAGGCAGTTGGTGTCTCACATGTCTTGCACATATATGGTTGCTCTTGGTTTCTTCCCCACAGATCCCTGGTTCAGGCAATTGGAATTAGGGTAGCAAGAGTCATTATAACACTCAGAGAGAAAGCAGAATGCTACTTTGCTTTAAAATGTTTTGGGACAGGTAAGTGGGGTTTTGTACATACCTAATGCAGCCATTTCAGTGCTGAATCCTCCCAAAAATGGGTTGTGAGAGTTTGGGCCCCCAGTGTTGTATCAAAGTAAGCTGCTGCTTCACTTCCCTTCTCCAGAGACCTTTGTATAGATCCATCTCTTTTCTTCAATGGCCTCAGATAAACTTAGTGTAATATGCTTTGTAGAGAAGTGGATTTATGGAGATGCACACATCTGAAAGTAGAGCATGCAGAGTTTTGTGTCTATGCTGGAGCACAAAAGGATAAATTGCACCCATTTTCTCAAATAAAAAGGAAGTATTTTAAACCTCATATAAACTTTATAACCGTGCTTTCCTAACTTACTTGAGGATAAGTTTGAAAAGTTACCTGAGCTTCTTGTTAGATCTCTAAATGCCCAGGCCCATTGAATCAGAATCTCCAGGAGCAAGGCCTGGAAAGTTGTGCAGTTAACAAGTGCCCAAGGTGATTCTGATCAGAAAAGCTTAGGAAACCAAGCCCTTTGCTGTAGACTGTTTTCTGGCCACTGTCATACAATGATAAAAGTCTTATAAATGGCCTTCAAGTGTCTTCACCCTTTTCAATGTCACAGATGGACCTCCTGCATGGGTGAACCAATTGCATGTGCAGAAAGTAGCTGTTAGACAGACCTTGATATTCAGACTAACCAAGGGAACGAATATTAGTGTGATCTTTTTTTTCCCATCAAGGTGATAAGATAAAGCTAGGTGAACAGACTAAAATTAAGTATGCTAAAATATGACCAGTTTATGAATAATATATTGGGCAGTGCTAATCCATTACTTTTTCCTTTCATCCTGCATTCGTAGAAATCTCTTTGGCTTTGTTTCCCCGGTGAGAAATAATTCTGTGGAACAAGTATTAAATGCTAGACTCTTTTCTTTGTTGTAAAGACAGAGAGAAGTGTAGCCTGACAGTAATGAATGACTATATTACACAATTACTTAAATATGAGTCTTCATCAAAAATGAAATGACTTGAGGCTTTTCAGCAAATAGCAGCTTTAAGCTCAGTAAATAATGGCTTGTGTCAAATTTGTTTATTAGCATGGGTAATTTGTTCTTAACTAGACATATTTTACACTTGAAGTAATGTTTTACTAGAACTACATAAAGCAATTGTGCAATTGATAATAAATATGTCACTACTGGTAAGTAATTAATTCATATGAAAAGAGTTAAAACCATGTTAACACCACCTAGAGCATAGAAAAAGAATGCATAAATAACTAAAGCAGATATAGTTAAATAACAGATGGTACAAAAAAGGCAACAATAAGAGAGATAAAGATGTGGACAAAATGTGTGTGTGTGATCAAATTTTTCAAGCACCTATGACACATCTGATATCATACCAGATCCTTTCCCCAGAAATTTTCGGGGAGGTATTGACTTCACTTGTTACAGATGAGAAAACTGAGGATCTGAAAGGTTAGGCAGCTTGTCCTGTGATTCACCATTAATTAGTGATGGACCTGAGGTCTGAGCCTGGGTATACCTGACCCAAGAGCCATGCTTGTCCACCAGTGTTTAGTATAGTGTTATACGAGCATGAGTTTTAGGGTCAGATACACCTTGGTTTGTGTCCTGGCTCAGCCACTCACCAGATGTATCATCTTGGTGAGATTACTTAACATCTCTTAGCCTTAATAAAGCAGCATCTACCACATAGGATTACTGTGGAAATTTCATGGGAAAAGATAGCATAATGCCTGGTACAAATCGAGCACTAAGTAAAGTTAGCTAATATTATGATGTCTCCAGGAAAGTCAGCATAGAGCAAATAATTAATTAATTAACTAAGAATTGATCACCATTTTCATACATAGTGAGAAAAATGGTATTTTATTTTTCTCTGTACTTGTTCAGGTAGATATGGACTGAATTTAACTAAGACTATGGTTAAACACAGAATATACTTTTCTGAGACAGTCTTATTTTCATGAAATTTTATTAATTTTGAAATGTATGTTTCATTTAATTTCACTCAATAACCATTATCTAAGCACCTGTGTCAGTTCCTTCCTTCAAGGAGCTCAGAGCCTTAATGACTGAATATAGGGTGGCATCAGGAGGATAGAAGAGGAAAAGAAAAAGGAGGCATCTTGAAAAAAATGAATAGGATTTGAGAGTGACAGAACATCTCAGCAGACCTTGCCTTTAAAGCAGCAAACAGCTCCTGGTAAGCTAGGAACCCTGCCTCACAACCTGATGGAAAAGACACATAACAGTGCAGTGTAGTAAATAAAGAGGCGACAAGTAAAAAGAGATATAAAGGTTGAATAGGAGTGGGCCAGGCAGAGAAGTGTGGTAGATGCAAAGGGTTGAAGATAAGAGTACTGTGGCCTGGCACATAGAAATAGCAAGTAGTTCCATAGGGCTGGAAGGCATATAGGCTTTTGGAAATATATTTTAAAAATCTGTTTGAGCATCTGAGAGTTACCAAGAGAGTAAGAATTTGAAGGGCCAAGATCCAGAAGAGGAGAAAGCCAAGAGTCATGATCTGATATTTGGGGCAACTTTTTCCCTTAGGAGGCTTGACTGCCAATTTCAAAATCAGTGCCTGGGAGACTGAGAAGTGGAAGAGTTTTCAGTAGTTTCATAGGACTAGGTCTGGGAGGTGGTGAAAATTGGAGTTCAAAGCCCACCAAGGTGAAGTAGACCTGGCATATACCCCTGGATTTCATTGGGGAGCCCCAAAATTTACACACTAGGAGTAAGGATGATGGCCTGAAAATTAACCAGACTTCATAAGAACTTAAGCCTAGATTTTATTATTTCATTCCCTGATTGGATTCAGGTGACCTTATTTTAGTCTAGCTGCCTTTAAGAAGCACATATGTAGTCCCTCTGTTGAAAAATAACACTAGAATATCATCCAGAGATTTAAATTATCTTTACAATGTTCCATACACAATGTCCAGCACTCAATCAAAACTAATGAGGCATACAAAACACACAAATCTTGGCTGAAAACCAAGAAAAAAATCAGACAATATAAACAGACCCATAGAATAGTTATTATAAAGTGCATGTCTGGAATTATCAGACATAGACTTTTAATAATTATAGTTAACATACTTGAAGAATTAAATAACAAGAAGGAGAATTTCAGAAATAATGGAAATTATAACAAATATGAAAATGGAAATAATGCAACAAAAATACAATAACTACAATTAAGAAATCAATGGATAGGTTTAACAGCAGAGTCAAAACACAGTAAAAAATAAAGGGAAATATCTATATGGAGGTATAGAGAGACAGAAGTAGATAAAAGAGTGAAAAGAATCTAATACAAAAGATTAACAGGTCTGAAATTCAGGTAATTAGAGTCCCAGAAGTAGAGAAGAAAGAGTCTGGGAAGGGGTAATATTTGAAGGAATAATGGCTGTGAATTTTTTTTAATGATGAAAGACACCAAGCCATTGATACAGGAAGTTCAACAAATCCCAAACAGGATAAATACACAAAAATTCACATACAATCACATAGTAGTGCCTCTGAAAACCAAAGACAAGAACAAAATCTTAAATAGATATAGAAAAAAAACACATATTACCCCCAAAGGAGAATTAATCAGACTGATTCTTGACTTCTCAACAGAAAAATTGAAAGCTGAAAACCAATGGGAAAACATCTTCAAAATGCTTAAAGAAAATAACAGCCAACTTATAAATTATATATTTTGTGAAAATAGTCTTCAAAAACTAAGGTAAATGATTCTACTTTTAAGAAGCTTCTAATAGGTTATGGCAGACCAATGCTCCCGCTGCAACAATGAGATCCCACTACACAGCTATTAGAATGTCTGAAATTTAAAAACTGACCAAATGAGTGTTAGCAAGGATGCAGAGTAGCTAGAACTCTTATACATTACTTGTCAGAATACAAAATGGTACAGCCACTTTGGAAAACAGCTTGACAGTTTCTTGTAAAGTTACACATACACTTATCATATGAACCAACAATCTTACTTCTAGGTATTTACAGAAGACAAACAAAAATTAGTATTCACATAAAAGCTCATATGTTAATGTTTATAATGGCTTTATTAACAATCACCAAAAACTGGAAACAACTCAAAAGTCAATCAACAAGTGAATGGAAATCAAACCCGTATATCCATCCATACAATAGAGTACTACTTACCAATAAAAAGGAACAACTACTTATCCTTACAACAACGTGGGTGGATCTCCACTGCATTATGTTAAGTGAAAGGAGTCAAACACAAAAGGCTACATTCTGTCTGATTTCTTTTATTCAGGTAAAAGCAATACTCTAGGAACGGAAAACAGATCGGTCATCGCAAGGGGCTGGGAATGGGGGAAAGGGTTGACTATAAAGTGTGTGAACAATAGTACGCTGGTAAATATTTAACAAATTCTTAAAATAAAACTCTCCAATGTGTAGCATTTGCCAATTACCCTAGTGTAATATTCCCAACGTGGCCAATTTTAAGCTACTAATGTGATGACAGTGAACACGGAGTTGGGAAGAGATGCACAGTAGTACGGTATTACATAGTATTAATATCACGCAGATACAACAGATATAAATAACCTCTCAACCATGGATAATATTATATTGTAAAATAATTAGAAAGTAATGAGTTTTTAGTACTTATTACCTTTTTTAATATAATATATTGAATTGTAAATGTATGTAATTTAATTTTAAATAATAGCTATTTTTAGCAACTGGCTTGGAAAATTCCTTAAAGGTTAACAATTGGCTCTCACAAGCCGGTACAGCTGGCTCCAACACATTACTAAGTATGAGGGAAGTTTTCGAGGTGATAAAAATGTTCCATCTCTTGATTTTGGTGGTGTTATAAAATTGTATGCATTTGTCAAAACTTGTAGATCTGTATACTTAAAAGGGTGAATTCTATTACATGTAAATTATAGCTCAAAAAAACCTAACCAAAAAATATGCATATATCCTTCATCCCATCAATATCAATTCTAGGAATCTCTCCTTGGTTATATTCAAGCATGTCCACCATTGATTTTAATAATAAAATTGGAATTAACATAAAATCCTTAAATCAGACAATGAATAATGAATTGTTGTATATCCATACTAGAAGGCACAAAAAAATGGTTACTTCTGGAAGGGTGGCTAAGGGATGAAGAGGAAGAGAGATTTACTTTTCATGCATACCCTGTTGTACATTTTGAAATTTTACATGTGCATATATTACTTATTCGAAAAATAAAGGAAACCGAAACTGATTTTAATCAAAATTAAAGACATTTTTAAGCAAACAAACAAAAAACACTACTGAGGTAATTTACAAGCAGCGCACCTTCATAAGTACTGAAATGCCTTCAGGTACCATCTCATGCATTGCTCACAACTCTGTGAATGAAGGAACTGACCCAGAGACTGAAAAACTTTCCCGAAGGCAGACAGCAACGAGGTGTAGCTCTGGGACTTGAAAATGCATGCTCTTAGCTTTGCTAGACTGCCCATCAGGAAAGTTCAGGGAGAGTCTAGGAATCCTTAGCAGAGCAATGGTAACTGAAGCCAAGGTGAGCTAGAACATCCCTGAGAGGGAATTTGAAAAAGAGAAGAACCAGGAATCAAGATAGAACCCTGGAGACATTGATACTTGGGAGAACTAGGAGGCTGACAAGAAAACAGAACAGGAATGGTCAGAAAGAAACTATATAACTTGATGCCATCTATTGCTTAAAATGTTGGGAGAACGTACATTTGTGTAAAAAAATCACTTTATTCTGTTATTTGAACTGTGTTCTTCAGACTTCATCCTGATTTTATAAGGGAAAATACATGGTCACCACACCTGTGGGCACATGCTTGTTGGAGCACCTTGGGCCCAATACCATGCCTAGGATTCTGACTTTTCTATGTCCTACTGCTCAACAGCGAGAAAGACGGTGTTCCGTACTAGCATTTCAGCCAACAATATGACATAAGAAGTTGAAAAGCTAATTCTCTCTCATGTGGGGACCTAATTTCCTTAGACAATTTAGGATGAAGTTGTGAAGAAATGAGTTTAACCCGTTGCTTCTTGTTCATTTGTTTCTACGTCCAGTTGTGGGAAAGAAATAAGAATGATAATACCTCCCTTCCCCACAACTAATATGAAACAAGTAATACACTGTGTGAAAGTAACCTGGAGCAAGGAAATCAGGAACAGCTGGGCCTAGCACAGAGCAGTTACATATGTCCTTTTTGAGAGACACATCAGAGCAGCTCAAGAGGAAGGCAGCAAAGACACGCAAACTTCTAAAACTCTGAACTCGCCAGCTGGAGAAACGAATTGTGCTGGGAGAACTTAAGAGTCACTTGAGAGTATTTAGTTCTCCAAGTGAGTAGCAAAACTGTGCTAATGAGGTCTTTAACACCTGTACTCCGACCAGCAGCTGAGTCTAAGCAGAACCAGGTGGGGCGGCCAACAGCTTGGAGGTGGCCAAAGGGAGCTCAGAAATAGAAAAAGAAATCCCTATCACTGGTTGATAGGGTGCAGATAGTATTTGTTTTCTCTTTTTTGCTTTTCTCTGTTTTCCACAAATGAATGTATGTTTACACATCAAATTTTAAAAAACGTTCTTCTGAAAAACAAAATATTGCATTCAATTCATCTTTGTCAATCATTCCCTGGTCACTTGTTTTTGTCTGTGAGCGTGCAGTGGTTCAGGCACTAGATACAACTCGCACTCTGTCAGCTGTCTCCTCTAGAAGTCTTCACACAGACAGCAGCAGTTGGCTAGAGTGGGAGAGAGGACGCGGTAAGAGAAAACATCCTTCCACAACGCCCCTCCTTGGCATGCTTTGGCCTTGTTTTCCATGCGTTCTCTCTTCTGAGAACTAAAGAAGTCTCTTTTAAGTACCTCCATGTCCCTTCTCCCCTAAAATACTCCCTATTACTTGCCTCTCTTCCCCACTCAGGTTCTGACAGAGCAAATAGTGATAACTAGACAAACAGAATTCAAAATATCAACTTATGAATCTAGGTAAGTAGCTGAAAACTAGACAAGGCAAGACTTAGGTAAGCTGGATAGGAAAACGTGATTTAGAACCAAAGCAAAGGTGAGGCTTCCCATCTTGAATCTAAATCTTTGATTCTGTGTGGTGAGGTGTCCTACAGAGCGGGGGAGAGAGGATCCATGCCTGCTCCTGCAGGGCAGTCTTGGAGGCTAATGACCCCCCTGGGCACAGTAGAACAGCAGGAGGGTGGCCCATTTGCAGACCCTGCCACCTTAAAATATGGTCTGATCAGTTTCAAACTCTGACCGATCAGATTAGCGACTCCTTCTGCAAGGAGAGCATTAAGGAGGTCCCCAAGGAGGCAGAGAGTGCAAGAGCCCTTTTACTGGCCGGGGCAGGAAGGTGGGAGTTGAAAGACAGAGGAAAGTGGTTTTCCTTTCTCCTTATCTTCTCTTCCCAGAAAAAACTGAAACCCTGTTTAGAGTCCCCCATGATTATTCTTCAGCCCAAGTGGTTAAAAATATTTCCTGAACCAAATCTTCCTTTCAATGAAAATATAAATGCCACAAATTGTACCTTTATAACAAACATATAGTTGAAACTTCCCACACTTCTTTCAGCTCCACATCTGGCTTCTATAGAAACCTGCAGTGAACTGTATTCTACTTCCCATCTTCCAAGATAGGAAAGGTACCTCATGCTACGTTCACATTTGGTAAGAGCTGTGCTTATGAGCAAGATAAAAGCTTAAAATTAAAATGGTCACTACTTGCTTTTCCTAAATTGAGTGTAATAGGTTACAATTCTTTGGATTATTGGAATTTTAATTAGGAATCCCAGATGCTACAGTAAATTAATAGCTCATGATTAAGTTTCCATTGGCAATTAACATTAGGTTTTAAATCAGTGTTGTTACTGACATTTCATATTACATTTACATTTATTAGGTAGTCAAATATTTGTGTTGATTGCACAATGCTCCTGATTAATTATAAAGCACTGCTCTGGCAAATATTTCTTGTTATGAGACTACATAGATACGTGTGTCCACGGTGTAAGTTCACAATGCCTGTCTTGTCTAATATTTGCATGTTGTGTCTGCTACAAAAGCAGGCGCAAATAGAGACGGTGTCCCCCACACTCTAACTGAACAGAGGTGGTATTCACCTTCAGCTGAATTAGATTGATGAATTCACAGGAAACTGATTAGCTGAAACTGGGGGAAATTTTTTCTAGTTCTTGGGATTTGGTCCATGAAAATAATTTTTGGAATTGACAGGAAAATAAATTTATATAAAAATAGATGTCATTTCTTTAACTGAAAGAATTAGGGAACTTCATTAATGCCTAATGTTAAAAAAGCGTAAATAGGGGCCAGCCCCATTGTGTAGCGGTTAAGTTTACGCACTTTGCTTCGGCAGCCTGGGGTTCGCCAGTTTGGATCCCAGGTACAGACAGAAGCACCGCTTGTCAGCCATGCTGTGCCAGGGTCCCTTATAAAGTAGAGGAGGATGGATGCAGATGTTAGCCCAGGGCCAGTCTTCCTCAGCGCAAAAGAGGAGGATTGGCAACAGATGTTAGCTCAGGGCTGGTCTTCCTCACATACACACACACACAAAAGCATAAACAGGGGCCGGCGCCGGTGGCCTAGTGAATGAATTCGGCACACTCCACATTGTCAGCCCGGATTTGGTTCCTGACATGGACCTATGCCACTCGTCTGTCAGTGGCCACGCTGTGGTGGTGGCTCACATACAAAAAGAGGAAGATTGGCAGCAAATGTTAGCCCAGGATGAATTTTCCTCAGCAAAAAAAAAAAAAAAAAGCATAAGCAAAAAAAGAGATGTTCTGTTTCTTCCACACTGAATTAATTAATTTCAGCTGTGTTTTGAGGTGGGCCATCAAGGCAAATATGATACTGAGATAATTTAAACAACAGCAAACCTGCTGTTGAGGACAAAGCGAACCTGGAGTATTCAGATGATCTCTGTGATGTATACACAGCTTTAGGGTTTTAAAAATCTCCTCTTATGCCCCATGAAAACATTATCTTTTCTGTGTTCTGACTTTGGAGAAAGTGACACAGAGCAGTAGAGTGTCCCACAGCAAATGGGTGACAGAATTCAGTCTAGTATGGGGTTCTTCATTCTCAGACTATGGCTTTCTTGCACTAGGCCAGTGGTTTACAAATTCTTTGGGGCCGCGGAAATCTTTCTTCAGCGAAATCTCATCAGGAAGCCTAATATTTAAAATGGAGTAGAGCTGCTCAATAATTCTAAGCCAATTTCAAGGCTTTCATCAATTTTCAAAATACTTGCCAGATCGTAAGAATTTCCAAGAAAACTGATTTTCCCTACTTTGTCTCCAAAAGAAATGGAACTCAAAGGCCTTCTAAAAGTTTCTTCAACTAAAGATGTCTTCACTGCTGTTGGGCAGTGCCCTCGCCAGGCTGGTTAACACCCAGGCCCCACATGCCCTTCAGCAGAACCTGAAGATAGGAATCCCAAATTGTTATTAGCGAAGGGGAGCCATTTGGAACCACTGCCACGCAGCCCCTATCATCAATGTGCCCAAGCATTTCTCCAGGTACTGGCCTTGCGTTCTGGACCATGCAGAAAAACATCAAAAGGGAAACCTGGCTGCATCCCTCAAGATCCATTTCCTTAACCTCCTAAGTTAACACATCCTTTCTTGAATAGCCTGTAAGAAAAGAAAGAAAGAAGAAACCCAGTATATGGGAGTGTCTGCTGTGGGCAAGGCATGTTTATGCTAGGTGATTTCCATATCTCATTTGGCCTTGTGAGATGGGTAGTTTCGTTCTCATTTTACAAAGGAGGACACAAGACTCAGTGTGGCTTCACAACTTGCTGACATGACTCTGCTAAGAGCTGGGATTTGAGTCTGGGCAAGTCAAATTCTGAAGCCCATGTTCCTTCCGCCACCCCACCTCTGAGCCTCTTACTGCTGGTGTCTCTCATAATCACCAGAACCAACAGGGTGGTGGGTACAGGTTTTGCATTACAAGGTACCTTTTAATTATAAAAGCCAGATTTACTCAGTTAGTAGACTATATGCAATTGGAGGGACTCAGACCATAAGAGTCTTTGCTTGGAACGGTGTCGAGCATAGTGAAGGGAGTTCTCTAGTCTAATTCCCTCTTTTCAAAATGATGATACCACATGCCATCGTAATCAGTATTTATGATTAGATGCTATACTATTTAGCTACTTGAAAGACACTAACAGGCATCACTAACAATCAAGGTTTCAAAAATATCTCTTTCTATTCTATTACAGGATGGTCTGTACTGATAAGATGCACAGTTAGCCTGAGTTTTGTTTGATTAAAGGAGAAGCAGTTACTCAAATCAAGGACACAGCTGACATTCGTGTACAGGGAGAGTCTTTGGCAGGAGAGGAATACACATTTCTAAATACACTCATTGACTTCTCTGTTCTTGAGTTTTCATGACTATGGATGATCCTTTCCATCTGGTCATCCAAAAATACACACCAGAGCTGTAATTTCTGAATGCACTAATGATGAATTTCCCCTTACTGAGTAGCTCTTCCTGGAAGAGTTCCTGGAGGTATATATCATTTGATTTCACAATAGCAAGTGAAGTTGCCCATACGAAAAAAAAGATAGAATTATCTTTTTCATTACTTGTAATCTTTTTTAATCCAGTTTTTTTCTCTGCTCCCTCCTCTGTAGTAACAATAATATTAGGAAACAGGAAATTTTGGCAACTTCTTAGAATGTAATCATTTTCCCCCCATATTTGAAATTGTACTTGGCATCAAATAGAGCATCGGTATCAAATAATAAGCCTGGAGAATGTCTATACACATACACACACAGTTGTTTGAATGAAAGGAAGTAATTCCTCTTTTCCTAAAAGTAGAGCTTCTCTAGTTGGAGGAAGGAACCTGAATTTGCCCGACTCAGCCTTTTCTCCTCCTGTCTTAGTCAGCTCAGGCTCCTGTAACAAATTACCATAGACTGGGTGGTTTAAACACCAAACACTTATTTCTCACAGTTCTGGAGGCTGGAAGTCCAAGATCTGGATGCCGGCAGATTTGGTGCTGGTGAGGGCCCATTTCCTGGTTCTCACAAGACTGCCTTCTTGCTGTATCAGGCAGAGAGAGAGGCGGGCTCTGGTCTCTTCTTCTTCTTTTAAGGACACTAATCCCATCATGGGTGCTCCACCCTCACGACCTCGTCAAACTCCAATTATCTCCCAAAGGCCCCATCTCCACACACCATCACATTGGTGGTTAGGGCTTCAACATATGAATTTGGGGGGGGACAAACATTCAGTCCCTAGCACTTTTCCTCTCACTCCCCGCTTTTCACCGCCTGCCAAGGGACTCTGCAAAGCCAGATTGGGAAACCCCTATCCTCCCCATTGACTCTTCTTTCTTGAGGACACTCCCTGGATAATGAGGTCATTCTCCTTTTCCCTTTGTTTTAACAGACACATAGTCTTGCTGAACCAAAGCAGCCACTCTCCCCCCGACCCCAGGTTCCAGTATGGCTCCCCTTTAAGGAACTAGAATTCTCTAGGTGGCCCCAGGGCTTGGGGGACAGGAGGGAAAAACAGTAGAATAATAGCAGATTTTTCATTTTCTTAAGGCCCCTTTTTGTTGCTATAATATTTTCTTTTCCTCACAAGGAAAAAAATAGTTTGGTGAATATTTTTGGTGAATTTAAAAATAATTTTCAATATTACCAAAGAACTTATGCTCACTTAGCTTGGTACAAATACATTAAGGATATGTCTCTGAATCAAACTTTGGGTTTTAAAAACTTGCAAAAGCCTAGCTATTCTGGGACACATAGAACAAGCTGCAACTCTTCACGGCTAATATCAGAGATTGCTAATCAGAAGGTTCTGCAGTGTTACAGAAATATGAAAAGCCCTGTGCTTTGAAGACCATCAGCAGCAGAAAAAGTGAAAAAACAGAATAAAACAAAAACAATTGGCAGGGTCAGAGGGGTGGGCAGCTACCTGCAGGGAGGCAGCCTGAAGCAAGAGGATCTGGCTCAAAAGCATGAGAGGGATGTTTGAAGGTCCTGCAAGAGTCTTCCCCTCACACTCCCCTCTGTAGTTCCATCCCCAAGGAAGTCTGCCAGGACCTGAATGTGTCCAGAGGGAAGGCAGCCCCTGCCTAGTTGGACTCTGGATGGTCAGAGGATGGGGAAACTCCTCCATGGCCTCCACTCCTAGGTCCTACAATCGCATGTTGCACCAGCAGATCTCAGGGGGAAGGTTTATAACAAGCAAATTGTTACTAAAAAGAGTCAGAGGATACCAAAGCTTTTAGGTAATAAACTTAAAGACAATAAGAGTACATTCCAAGTTATCTCTATATGATTCCTCTCTTGTTCACTTGCATTCTAAGGTGCTTTCCCGAACAGGGGAGAAAGCAGTGGGGTTTCAGCCAGCACGGGCAGAATTGCATCTCACTTATGCCTTATTGTATCAATGCAGCAGCCTGCAATTTAGGCCCATGGGAATAAGTCCCTCAGAAGACATCACCCACCACATGAGGTAGCAGAAAAAAAGGCAAAACTGCCAGGTGATGAGACGCCCCGAGGTCTGCCCTCTCTCCACGCAGGAGTCTGCAGTCTCGGAGGTTCCTGCTCTGAGGCCTCTACCTTCAGACACTACAAACACATGTGCAGTAAGGCGTAGCTAAAAGCCAAGGAAACTTTCACCCCAACCCCCACCATTTAATTCCCCTAGAGAATTTTAGTGGAAATTTAATAAGATTAAGTTGAGGTTCCAAAGGAAATTATAGGTGGCCACATTCCCAAATGGAAATTTATAAACCTGTGTGGGGCAGCCTTTTTGGCTCTGTCCCTGAGCTATTTTTCTACTAAGTACTCTTGTTATAGGAACAGCTGACCTTATCTGAATAAAGAAATGATAATATATTATTGCCCTAATAGAGTATAACTGTTTATCTGGCCACTCTTCTTGTAAAGCAAGTGATTGTATACTGCCTTAACCTTTCTATTTGTCTATACATTTGGAATTTCATGTATTTCCTTGGCTTAAAGCAGGGCATATCTATGTTGTAAACCAGCCCATGAAACTTATGGTCAATTGAAGATTTTGCAAGAAATGAAAATTTTCATGTCCTCTATCCAATGAGATGAGAGTCTCTGTGTCTTCAATAAACACAGATTCTAAGGAAAGGATGAGACTGAAAACTAGGGACCTGGATTCCTGCCCTGGCCTTTGTTTTGTGGCAAAGGAATGGCTAGCGGGAAAGCTCTCACTGGTATAGACTTAGAGAGCTTTGACACCTTCAGCAGTATGCCTGCAGCTCATGTGGAAATCCATCTGCAGAATGGAATCCTGCTTTCACTCCACAAAGACAGCTCTCTCTCTGTAAGAGCAGCTGTTTCCTGGTGATGGTCATGGAAGCCTCCACAAACACACATGGAAGTCACTGACCAGAGTTTTGTCCTGCAGGGTGAAGCTGGCCCTTTCATAGATGCTGAGCCCTGGGACCTACTCCTCAGGCAGGAAGATCGATCATGAGGTAGTTTATTTAATCAGAGGATCACGGGTGAGTCAGGAGACAAGGAAATTCAGAAACCAAAGTCAAAAGTGATTGTGTATAGAAGAGGAAACCAGCTGCACCTGGCAGTCCGCTACCAAATCAGAAAGGGCTGTAATGGAAAACGGATGCATTTATAGAAAATCCACCTCCCATTCCCAACCCCCCTTCCAACCCCCCCTAATCCCAAGCCGCTGCCCTCTTCAGAGGGAGTCAGCGTATTAAGTTTGGCAGCTCTTGTAGAGCTTGCCATGCCAGGGAGGTTATTAAAACTGAACTGAAATGGTTTCATAACTCAAACTGGAAACAAGAGTGAGGAAAATGCTAACACTAAACTGACAGACCAGAACGAAATGGAGCTCAATTCGTAGGCTCTCTGGCTCATGTTTCAGGAGGTTCCATGTGTTAAAATAGGCTGAAAAGTTAGCTAAATAAAACAAAGTGCCAAGTGAGACATTTAACACCCTTGAAAGGGGGCTTACCCATGAGAGGATTCCATGATTCATATTGTTGACTGAGCTTCATTTGTAGGAGTCTGAAGACAAGATTAATTACAACTACATCCCCTAAAATATCTGTCACATGTGAGGGATTTGCCCCCCTCCCCAATGCTTTTCATGGGTTTGAAGAGTCTCAAAGATATTTTCTGGTTCCCAAGGATAAACTTCCCGCTGGTAGAGAGTACCAGAGATTAGAAAGGCAGATGAGTGATGCATTTTACTGTCACATATTAGGGGCTTTAAGAGTGTAGGCCAAACCCTTTTTGGAAAAACATACCAATTTCAGAATAATGCAATTTAAAACACTTGCTAAAATTTTGGAGGGTCTGATGCTAGCAGAGTCCTTCAGGAGAGCTATTGATAGACTTTACTTATTCTTCCAGGTGGTTTTGTGTGTGTCCAAATAAAGCGATTGCTGCAAAAACATCAGCTCTCATTCCAGCTAACTTTCCTTTTGGCTTCTTGGGACAATTCAGTGACTATTTTTGTTCATTTCAAAAATAGACATTCTCTATATTCACTTTTTTTCTATAAACTTTTATTAGTCTCTCATTCAGCAGTAAATCCTTGCAGCTCTACCTTCAAAATATATCCAAATTCCAATATTTATTACCATGATAACCCTGTGGTAGTCAAGCACGATTATATCTCACCTGGATTACTGGAGTAGCCTCCTATCAGGTTTCCCTGCACCCACCCTGGCCTCCCTGGGGTCAGTTCTCAATGCTGTGTTCAGAGTGATCCATAGACATAGAGGAGCTCTGTTCAAAAACTCACCAGTGGGAGAGGATTTGGGAAAGATAGCAGAATAGGAAACACCAAGAATTTGTCTCCCCATCTAGACAACAATTACACTGGCAGAATCTGTCTGATGTAACTATTTTGGAACTCTGGAGTCTATTGGAGGCTTGCAACTTCCAGGGGAAGGCTTGGACAGTAAATTGTAGTTAATTTCAGTCAATTTCAGCTCACACGACAATAGCAGCTACCCAACCCCATTGCAGGCAGCTGCACTGGTGTTCCTAGAGCAGTTTGCACACAACTTGCAGGAGCCAAGGTGAGCAGAAAGGACCCTGCCCTCCAAATATCAGAAATTTGTACTCTGATAGCTGATTGCTGCTTCTGATCACAGAGGTACAGGCAAAAAGGGGAGCAGCAAATGGCTTTTGTTGATGCAAGTCCCTCCCCCTCTGGCTGAAGTAACTTCTAAGAAATTTAAAGGACTAGTGCCCTTTCCTTTCCTTCCATTTTCTCTTTTTCCCCCTTTTGGGAGTCAGACATTAAAGACTAGGATATTCAAAACTACATATACTGGGGAAATTAGAAAGTAACCACACACATTCAAGGAAAGGCACAGGCTCAGAAAAGATCTAAGAAGAACTTGTTTACACCTCAGGCTGACCCTTGGCCCACAGACCACCTACAACAACAACAACAAGAAAAATTAATAAACAAAAACAATAACAAAAAACAGCATACCCTGGGGAAGGGAGATAATCTGATTTCCAGAGTTACCACTTAATTAGATTCAGATGTCCAGTTTTCAATAAAAAAACACAAGGCATACAAAGGAATAGGAAAGTATGGCCCATTCAAAGGAAAAAAATAAGTTAAGAGAAATTGTCCTTGAAAAAAATCTGATGGCAGTTGTACTAGACAAAGACTTTACAACAATTATCTTAAAGATGTTCAAATGACTAAAGAAAGATATAGAGAAAGTCAAGAATACAATGTGTGAACAAAATGGAAATACCAGTAAAGAGATAGAAAACTTAAAAAGAAACTAAAAAGAAATTCTGGAGCTGAAAAGTACAGTAAGTGAAATGGACATTTCATTAGATGTATTCAAAGGTAGATTTAAGCAGGCAGAAGAAAAAATTGGCAATGTTGAAGATAGGGAAATGGAAATTGTCAAGTCTGAGGAACGGAAAGAAAGAGGACTGTGGAAAAGTTAACAGAGCCTAAGAGACCTGTGGTACACTATCATGTGAACCAACATATGCATTGTGGGAGTCCCAGAAGGAGAACAGAGAGGGAAAGGGGCAGAGAGAATATTTGAAGAAACAGTGGCTGCAAGTCTCCCAAACTTGACAAAAGATATGAATATAAACATCTGAGAAGCTTAACAAACTCCAAGTAAGGTGAATTCAAAGAGATCCACACTAAGACACATTATAATCAAACTTTCAAAAGACAAAGACAAAGAAAGACTCTTGAAAGCAGCAAGAGAGAAGCAACTTATCACATACAAGTGATCCTCAATAAGATGATCAGCAGATTTCTCATCAGAAACTTTGGAGGACAGAAGGCAGTAAGTTGATACAAATTGCTCAAAGAAAAAAGCTGTCAGCAAATAATTCTACACCCAGCAAAACTGTTCTTCAAGAGTGAGGGAGAAATTAAGACATTCCCAGATAAACAAAGGCTAAGGGATTTCATTACCATTAGACCTGCCTTGCAAGAAATGCTCAAGGGGGGCCTGCATGGTGAAATGAAAGGACACTAGACAGCAACCCAAAACTGTGTGAAGAAAAAAGATCTCAATAAAGGTAAATACACGGGCAATTGTAAAGTTAGATTTACTGTAATGATAATTTGTAACTCCATTTTTGTTTTCTACATGACTTAAGGACTAATATATTTTTTAAAACTGTTAATCTAAAAGCTAGTATTATTTTAAATTTGGTTTGTAACACTATGTTGTTCTTTACTTAATTTAAGAGACTATTGCATTTAAAAGAATTAATAAATTATATTTTGAGGCACACAATGTATAAAGATGTAATTTTTTGATGTCAACAACTGAAAGTGGAAAGAGCAGTAAAACAGCAGAGTTTTTGCATGTTAAAGACTATTAAACTATTGCTACATTAAAAAGTATTATTGAAGGTAGGCATATAAACTCAAATTGGACTGTTATAACTTTAGGATGTTAAATGTAATCTCCATGATAACCAAAAGATAATAGCTATGGAATGTACACAAAAGGAAATGAGAAGGGAATTTGAATGTTTCACTATAAAAAAATCAACTAAACACAAAAGAAGATGGTAACACAAGGAATGAGGAACAAAAAAGCTATAAGGCATGTAGAAACCAAAAAGCAAAATGACAGAAGTAAGGCCCTCCTTATCAGTAATTACTTTAAATGTAAATGGATTAAACATTCCAATAAAAAATAGAGATTGGCAGAATGGATAAAAACACATGATGCAACTATATGCTGTCTACAAGAGACTCGCTTTAGATTGTTTTTTTAATTTTAAATTTTGATTTTTGTGTTTTTAGATCCAAAGACACAAGTAAATTGAAAGTGAGAGGATGGAAGTAGATATTCCATGCAAATAGTAACCAAAAGAGAGCAAGGGTGGCTATACTAATGTCAGACAAAATAGACTTTAAATCAATAAAAGTTAATAGAGACAAGGATATTATGTATTAATAAAAGTTTTAATACAACAAGATAGAATAATTGTATACATTTAGTCACCTAATAACAGACCAGCAAAATATATGAGGTAAAAGCTGAAAGAATTGAAGAGAGAAATAGACAGCACTACAACAATAGTCAAAGACTTCAATACCCTACTTTCAATAATGGAAAAGACAACCAGACAGAAGATAAGTCAGGAAAGAGAGGACAACAAATAAACCAACTAGATATAACAGATATATACAGAACACTCTGCCCAACAACAATAGCATACACATTCTTCTCAAGTGCACATGGGACATTTTCCAGTATAGACCATATGTTAGGCCACACATTAAGTCTCAATAGATTTATGAACACAGATATTATACAAAGTATCTTCTCCAACCACAATGGGGTAAAGTTTGAAATGAACAACAGAAATAAAACTGGAAAATTGATGAATTTGTGTAAATTAACACATTTTTAAAAACCAATGGATCAAGAACAAAATTAGAAAACACTTAGAGACAAATGAAAATAAAAACATAATATACCAAAACTTATGGGGTGCAGCAAAAACTGTGTTGTGGGGGAAACTTATAGCTTTACTTATTTATTGTTAAAAAGCAAGAAAGATCTCAAATCAACAACCTAACCTTACAACTTAAGAAATCAAAAAAGAGGGACAAACTAAACCCAAAGCTAGCAGAAGTAAGGAAATAATAAAGATTAGAAAGAAATAAAAGAAATAGAGAATGGAGAAAAATCAATGAAACCAGAAGTTGGTTCTCTGAAAAGGTGAACAAAATTGACAACAATTTAGCTGGATGAACTAAGAAAAAAAGAGAAAAGACTCAAATTACTAAAATCAGAAATGAAAGAGGCAACATTACCACCAATTCTACAAAAATAAGGAGTATAAAAGAGTACTATGAACAATTGTATATCAACAAATTGGATAACCTAGATGAAATGGACAAATTCCAAGAAACACAAAACCCTTCACAAAGAAATAGAAAATCTTAATAGACCTATAACTAGTAAGGAGATTTAATCAGTCATCAAAAATCTCCCTACAAATAAAAGCCCTGGACCTGATGGCTTCGAGGTGAATTCTACCAAACATTTAAGGAAGAACTAATACCAATTCTTCTCAAACTTTTCCAAAAAAACTGAAGAGGAGGATACACTTCCAAACTCATTCTATGAGGCCAGCATTATCCTGATACCAAAGCCAGACAAAGATACTACGAGCAAAGAAAACTACAAACTAATATCACTTATGAACATTGATGCGAAACTCCTCAAAGAGATACTAGTGAACTGAATTCAGCAACAAATTAAAAGGATTATACACTATGACCCAAGAGGATTTATTTCTGGAATGCAAGGATGGTTCAACATGCAAAAATCAATCAATGTAATATACCACATTAACAGAAAGAAGAAAAGAAACCACATGATCATCTCAATTGATGCAGAAAAGGCATTTGACAAAACTCAGCACACTTTCATAATAAAAACTCAACAAACTAGGAATAGAAGGAAACTATCTCAACATAATGAAAGCTATATATAAAAAACCCACAGCAAACATTATATTCAATGGTGAAAGACTGAAAGCTTTTCCTCTGAGTTAAGGAACAAAGCAAGGATGTCTGCTTTTGCCATTATATTCAACATAGTACTGAACATTCTAGCCAGAGCAATTAGGCAAGAAAGAGAAATAGAAGGCATCCAAATTGGAAAAGAAGAAGTAAAATTATCTTTGTTCACAGTTTATATGATCTTATATGGAGAAGACCCTAAAGATTTCACAAAAAAAGCTGTTGGAACTAATATTTCAATTCAGCAAAGTCGCAGGATGAAAAGTCCACACACAAAAATTAGTTGCATTTCTATACACTGACAGTGAACAACATGAAAAGGAAGTTACAAAATAATTTCATTTACAATAGCATCAAACAGAATGAAATACTTAGGAACTAACTTAACCAAGAAGGCAAAAGACTTGTACAATGGAAACTAGAAACCATTGCTGAAAGAAATTAAAAAACACATACATAAATAGAAACAGATTCCATGTTCATGGATTGGAAGTCTTAATATTGTCAAGAAGTCAATACTACCCAAAGTGATCTGCAGATTCAGTTCATGCGCTATCAATATCCCAATGACATTTTTGCAGAAATAGAAAAACCCATTCTAAAATTCTTATGGAATCTCAAGGGACCCTGAATAGCCAAAACAATCTTGAAAAAGAACAAAGCTGGAGGACTTACACTTCCTGTTTTCAAAACTTACTACAAAACTACAGTAATCAAAACAATGTTGTACTGGTATAAAGACAGACATACAGCCAAGTGGAATAGTATAGAGAGCCCAGGAATAAACCTTCATATGTATGGCCAAATGATTTTTGATAAGTCTGCCAAGACCATTCAATGGGGAAAGAAGAGTCTTTTTTCAACAAATATTGTTGGGAAAACTGGATATCCATATGCAAAAGAATGAAGTAGGACCCTTATCTAATACCATATACAAAAATTAACTCAAAATAGACCAAAGGCTTAAATGTAAGACCCAAAACTATAAAAATATTAGAAGAAAACATCGGGCAAAACTTCATGGTACTGGATTTGGCTGTAATTTCCTAGATATGACACCAAAGGTATAGGCAACAAAAGAAAAAATAGACAAATTGGACTTCATGAAAATTTTACAAATTTGTGCATCAAAAGACATTCTCAGGGGCCAGCCTAGTGGTGTAGTGGTTAAGTTTGCATGCTCCACTTTGGTGGCCCAGGGTTCACAGGTTCAGATCCTGGGCACTGACCTATGCACCACTAATCAAGCCATGCTGTGGCATGCATCCCACATATAAAGGAGAGGAAGATGGCCGTGGATGCTAACCCAGGGCCAATCTTCCTCAACAAAAAGAGGAGGATTGACAACAGAAATTAGCTCAGGGTTAATCTTTCCCACCAAAAAAAAAAAAAAAAAAAAAAAAACCACAGACATTCTTTTTATTTATTTATTATTATTTTTTTTTGTGAGGAAGACCAGCCCTGAGCTAACATCCGTTGCTAATCCTCCTCTTTTTGCTGAGGAAGACTGGTCCTGGGCTAACATCCGTGCCCATCTTCCTCCACTTTATATGGGATGCTGCCACGGCATGGCTGACAAGCAGTGCGTTGGCAGGCGCCTGGGATCCGAACCCACAAACCCCAGGCTGCCAAGCGCGAACCAAGCCACTGCACCACCAGGCCGGCCCCCCAAAAAACAGACATTCTTAACAGAGTAAGAAGGCAAGGCACAGAATGGGAGAAAATATTTGCAAATCATGTATCTAATAAGGGATTAATATCCAGAATATATAGAGAACCCTAAAATTCAACAACAACAAAAAATCTGATTCAAAAATGGGCAAAGGACTGGAATAGACATTTCTCTGAAGAAGATATACAAATGGCCAATAAGCACATGAAAAGATGCTCAACATCACTGGTCATTAAGGAAATGCAATTCAAAACTACAAGGAGATACCACCTCACGCTCATTAGGATGGCTACTATCAAAAAAAGAAAGAAACAGAAAATAACAAATGTTGGTGAGAATGTGGAGAACTTGGTATCCTTGTGCACAATTGGTGGGAAGGTAAAATGGTACAGTTGCTATGGAAAACAATATGGCAATTCCTGAAAAATTAAAAATAGAATTACCATATGATCCAGCAATTCTACTGTTGGGTATATGCCCAAAATAATTGAAAGCAGAGTCTGTACACCCGTGTACATTCATGTGCATAGCAGCATTATTCACAATAGCTAAAATATGAAAGCATCCCAAGTATCCATAGACAGATGAATGCATGAGCAAAACATGGTACATATATGTAATGGAACATTATTCAGCCTTAGAAAGGAAGGAGATTCTGACATATGCTACAACATGGATGAACCTTGAGGACATTATGCAAAGTGAAATAAACCAGTCACACAAAGACAAATACTGTATGATTCCACTTACATGAGATACTTAGAGTAGTCAAACTCATAGAAACAGAAGGTAGAAGGGTAGTTGCCAGGGGCTTGAGAGGAGAGAAGAATGAGATATCATTGTCTAATGGGTACAGAGTTTCACTTTTATGGTATGAAAAAAGTTATGGAGATGTATGGTGGTGATGGTAGCACAGCATTATGAATGTGTTTAATATCAGTGAACTGTACACTTAAAAATGGTTAAGACAGTAAATTTTCCATTATGTGTATTTTACCACAATAATAAAACATTTTTCTAAAAACTCACTGATGGCTTTCCACCTTACTCAGAGTAAAAGCCAACAAAGCCCCACGTCAGTGATTCTCAACTCCTGCTGGGTATTAAAGTCATCTAGGGAGCTTTAAATAATACATTTGCCTGTGCCCTACCCCTGCCACTTAGGTTTTACTTCGTCTGGGGCAGGGTCCAGGCAGAACCTGGTTCCCATCCAACATCATCTCTACTACCCTCTCCTCCCTCACTACAGGGGCACTGGCCTCCAAGCTCACTTCCTCCTCAGGCCTCACTCTTGTCTCTCACATGTCCTGCTTCTCCCCTCTTTGAGCTGACGCTCCAGAAATACATGCTAAATGGATGCATTATTCTAATTAATACAATATGGGCAAAAAAGAGGCATGACTGATTTGGGGAGTCACACCCACTGAAATATACTCATTGACTTGGGCATTTTGAATTTCTCACCCCTCTTCAGAAACTCAGCCACTGCCTAAATTGAGAGACAGGCGCACTTGGAATGAGTACCGCCCTGTCCTCGCCATTTTTAGAGATGGAGAGGAACTTTAGAGCATGTTTCTGCTTAGTGCATTGTTTTGTAAACAATGATGAGAGGAAAGAGCAAGTGGCTGTAACAGCCTGTCACGACTAGGGATTTTCTTTGGGGTTCCATGTCTTAGTCCGATCTTATTTGTATAGATTTTTCATTTTGTGCCATAAGATATCCATGAAGGTTTAAAATAGAAAAATTTTGACTCACATATCATAGGAACATGCTCCCTGTCTCCCATAGTCTGGAAAACTCTCAGCTTCTCTGTACCCCAAGGGCAATGTTTCCCTAGATTGAGAAGCCTTATTTTACCCAACACCCTAACTGAATCTGAAAGAACTTAAGGCTCTAAAAGGGCAAGTGACTCAACCAAGATCACATAACTAATTAGATACAAAACTGGAATTCAGCCTGCAGCCACTGGGTACGGGGCTTTTTCTGTGTGCCTATTTTCTGCTCACAAGCACATGGGAACTCTCTATTCCTTTAAACACACCACACCACCTCACATTTTCTAACCACATTGTCTTATGAGATCAATGGCAAGAGGGTGGAGTGGCATTAGGAAAGAGCACATAAAAGCTTTTCAAGCAAACTCCATTTTCTGATGATTAGTTGGAATTTCTGCAGAAACACTCAGCAGGAAATCAAGTTATCCAAAATGGGATGATAGTCAATAGGATGATAGTCGTGGAATGGGGCTTGTCAACCAACAGTGAACACACAGAAGGCAAAATTCCAACCTTCAGTGGGAGAGTGAGTGGATAAATTGTGGTAATATTTGAACTATGGAATCTTTTGCTACTTTTAAAACCAGTGAAGGAGCTCTGACCTGTTTTCACTGGAGAGCTGTTCATAAGGTCATGTTAAGAGAGAAAAGCAATTTGGAGTCATGTATACAGGATTATCATAAAATTAATCAAACAACAACTCTCTGTGTATATTTGTATGAGTGTGGAAAATGACATTAAGGGGATACATGCCAACTGTTAACATTGGTTTTCATAGGAGTACGGAAATGGAGGGAAACCCAAGGGAGGGTATTCACTTTCTCTTAAGGAAGGACTGGACCACTTTCTCCTCAAGCAAGTTATTCTAACTTGAGTTCCAAAAAGTTGGATGAAAATCACCTATTGATGAAAAACCAAAGAATTTTAACTGCCTCTTTAGAAGAAGAACAGTAATTTAATTAGGTGGACCCAGACACATATGAAAAGTCCAGAAGGTATTAATTGTCATGGGTAAATAGCTCTAAATCCCCACCTGCTGATGGGGTCAGCTCCCACTGAGAGAAACCAGTGGGGGACTAAAGGACCACACAGAGACAAGGGGAAATTAATAAGATTCTATCAGAAAGAAAGGTAATTCAGGTAACATCAAATGAGAACCCCAACTGTAGGTTAGGGATGGCAATTCAATAGTGCATCCATCTTAAGTCAAGGACGAGACTAGATAATCTTGTGTGGAAACTTTCAGTCTAGGCTACCCATGATTCTCTGCAGACAATGGGGACTTGGAAGAACCTCGGAGAACAAGGTTTGACAGTTACGATAAATAAACAGCTGAGGAGAAATACTGTCTTGTCTTCTTAAGGGATGTGTCAAAGGCACCTTCAGAATTTCTGAGAAAGAAAAATATATAAAAATGATAATACTGAGGTCAAGATTCTTTCATTCTTTCACAAGTATTATTAAGCACTGACTCTTGATCATGAAGTATTCCGTGTGCAGAGATACAGTGGTGAACAAGACCAAGTTCCTGCCTTCAAGGTGTGACCCTTCCAGGTTGTGATACTGATAATAAGCAAACAAATAATGTAATGACAGGTCGTAAGAGATGTTATAGGGGCGTAAAGTCAGGCTAAAGGAATAGTGGTGGGTGGGCGTTATTTTAAATAAAGTGGCCAGGAAAGATCCTCTGAAGAGCTGACAGAGCAGAAGCATGAACGAAACGAGGAAACAAGTCATGTGAAGATTTGGGGAGCACTGCTGAAGACAGAGGGAACAGCAAGCACAAAATCCTGGACAGGAACCAGATTGTTGTGTGAGGAACAGTGAGAAGGCTGGTGTGGCTAAAGTAGACTGACCAAGGTGCGGAGGGGGGGACATGATGAAGGGCTTGTAGGCCATTGGAGGAATTTAGATTTTACTCTGAATTTGGTGGGAAGTCACCGGAGGGCTTTGGCAGAATAGTGCACTGGATCCCATTGCTCCTGTCCTATGCTAGGCTTTTGCTCCTACAATTCTCCCCTTGAGCTGTCTTGAGATGCGAGCAGGATTAGTCCATTCACTGGCAGCAGGAAGAAAGGCAGAGTACAGATGCAGGTGAGTTGGGAGAGGTACTGGAAGGAGGTGAGATAATCTTCTTTTGTTCTGTTTTGTTTTTCAGTAAAATGTGAAACTGAGGAGTGGTGAGGGGATGTTGTAGATCTGAGCAGATGGGATAGGTAGAAAAGAGCCATATCAAAGAGTAGGGGAGAGAACTGACCAGGATTTGAAAAGTGTGGTTGTTTCCAGAGTTCTCTTTAGGAAGGAAGAAGGTCCAGAGGTGAAAAGAGACTGAGAATGGAAATAAGGGAGAGATCAAAGACCAAAGAAACAGATTGTCCTGAAGACGGGGAGACTGAAGACAGGGAGAAAAAGAAAGCAAATGAGGGGCACAGAGAAACTCAGACATAGGGAAAGACATGGCTCCTCTCCTCCCTCCCTTCTCTTTGTTCCCTCTCTTGCATTTGGACTCATCAATGTCTTGGCTGTCACTCTTGCCCCAGGTTGCAGGAGCCGAACAAGGGTCAAAACCTAGACTAGAAGGCAGCTGTGTCTCTGTAGCTCAAACACACAAGAGGGCTTTGCCCTGAGGGGTCAAGCTGTCCAGTCACAAGACTGGTCCAGGTCTCACCAACAGTTCCCTGCAACCCTCTTCCTGAAGATCTTTGAGGGGAGATACAAACAGGGCAAGTTTTCGGTAAGATTTGTATCATTTGAGGTGTGTGCGTGTGTGTGTGTCTTTTAGATTCCTCACTTAACAAATGTATGTTAAGCATTGGAGATACAACAGGGAACAAGACAAATGTGGTCTCTGCCCTCATGGAAGATAAGAGCAGTAGGGTGGAAGACAGATAATTAAATAACTAAACACGTTAAACCCTGGTAAGGTCTGTGATGAGAAAATTCAGGGAGTTGTTCTTGGGTTTGTAGAACTCACCTCCATTGACATCTCTGCCATCTTCCTTTGGGATCTGCATGGAGGCTCAAACTACCCTCACTGCCAGCTGATGCCCATCTCCTTGGCTTCCCCTCACTTTCGTCTTGATTACCAGGGTAGAGCCAGCTGTCCAGAACCACTTTTCCTGGGATCTATGTTTCTATAATTGTGGCAACCCCAATACATGGGACTTTCTACCCACCAGTGCTGTCCTTTCATGGAAGTTGTCCCAATACTGCTTTTCAGAGTAGAATTTAAGGATGTAGACAGCTTCATCTACAATTCATTGGCTCAGAGCCTCCCCTTTCCTACCTGGGAAAGCTCAGCTTGTAAAGGAAGTTGAACTCCTTAGGTAAAGGAGAGTCTTGGATTCCGGGTGATTGTTTTATAGAAAGCAAGATGATGCTACCATCTCTCATCTTACCCCGAGGTTCCCCCTCCAAATACTCATACCAACCATACCCAGCCCAGGCACCACACACACACATGCACACACACACACTGGGCTTTTGGACATTTTAAAATATCTTTCCAGATTTTTTGACAAGGGATTTAAATCACTCAAAACAAGGACTTGAAATCATTCAAAAACAACTTCAATTTTGATTTTAGTTTCTGTTCTTTTGCAGAAATAGGAAGTAATAGAAAGCATAGAAGTGGGAAAATCAAGAGATCTGGGTTAAGTCTGGGTTCTTTAACTGACAAACCATGTGACCTTGGACAATTTAGTAAACTAATTTGAGCTTCATATTTCTTGCCTGAAAGTTAGGTAATTGGTCTAGAATCAATAATCCTCAAACTGGTTTTTACAGTGAAACT
This sequence comes from Tapirus indicus, assembly GCA_031878705.1. NCBI lineage: Eukaryota > Metazoa > Chordata > Mammalia > Perissodactyla > Tapiridae > Tapirus > Tapirus indicus. The sequence goes on from CM062930.1 coordinate 60,317,614, forward strand.
TTATTTTACAAGTGAAAAGATTAAGTATTTAGAGGAAAGGATCCCCAAATATGGCACAATTGTATCAACACAGTTCTGCAGTGTAAGTTTACGGTACGTTCAATCCACTTTTATAGAATTATATTTTTAAGAACACAAAAATGTCATCATAATTTTCTTCCACTTAAAACCTTGTTGACTTTCCAGTGCCTGGAGCAGCACTTTTCCAAACTTCAATACTTGTATATTCCTCTCATAAGTATTTCTGATAGACACGCATCCCAAGTATAGGTATATTTGTTTATTAATAAATTACAAAAAATGTACTGCCAGAAGAATGTATTATGTGCATTATAAAATATGCACACAATTTTAAAATTTAAATGATGAGATGAGGAAAAAATGCATTATTTTTAAAATATGAGCAATGTTACGATCACAGGGTATAAGACCCTCTCCCTGGATTCATATTCTCAGTGCTCCACTTATGGCTATGTGCTCATTAGTGCTCTTCAGTATTTCTGGCTCTCTGGGACAATGGTAAAACTTCACTTCTTCCTTTTCTTTGTAGTCAGGCCATATGACCTGCTTTGGTCAACGTATTGTGAGCAGAAGGGTTGTGCATCATTTCTGGGCAGGAGCTTTAAGAAACATGCAATTTTCCATGTTGTTCTATTTTTCCTGCCTTAGCAATTGTGGAAGCACAGGCTGAGATGAAGCTGCTGGCACCTGGATGGCTGAGGAGTGGCAATGAGTCTATACCGTGATTGTCCCTACAATGAGTAGAACTGCCCCGCTGACTTCTAGAGAACAAGTAGCATGAGTGAGAAATAAACTTTATTGTGTTGAGCCACTGAGATCTGGGGCTTGTTGGTTACCACAGCATGACCTACCCCATCCTGGCTGATACACTCAGGCAAGTTGTCTATCAATTCTCTTTGTGTTTCAATTTCTTTCTTTCTTTCTTTCTTTGGTAAGAAAGATTGTCCCTGAGCTCACATCTGTGACAATCCTCGTCTATTTTGTATGTGGGATGCTGCCACAGCATGGCTTAATGAGTGGTGAGTAGGTCCACACCCAGGATCCGAACTGGTGAACCCCAGGCTGCTGAAGCGGAGCACGCGAACTTAACTACTATGCCACTGGGCCAGTCCCTGTGTTTCAATTTCTTCATCATCAAAATCAGGAAAACAATAGTAACTAGCTCGTAGATTTATTGTGGAAATTAAGTAAATTAATATATGTAAAGCATTTAGAACAATGCCTGGAACATAGTGTGAACTCTGTAAATGTTAGCTTTAATTATTTCTATTACAAAAGCCCTTTTGTCTTTACAAAAATATGATCAATTAGAATGTTTTTTAAGCAAGAATAATGCATGCAAATTCAAGTGAACTGGTACTCTATTTTCAATTTGTTCCAGAAATATTTCAGACCACAGTGTCATGAAGTCCTGATTGCCCACTGCATCTTTATATTGTGTCATAAAGAATTGAAAACATCACAAAAAAAACATAATGCAGATTCCTGAAGGGCCAATTATTATGATAGCAAGTTTAAAAAGTAATTTTTATCTGTATATAATATGGATATTATTATGGAGCAGAATGCAATCTTACTTTTTTTTTAGATTAAAGGGTAAGTCTTTAATGCTAACACATATAGTAGGCTCTAACTACTGTGTCACTCGTTCACATTCTTCCCCATAAGTGATCCGTCTTTTGACCATACAATATCAACAAACCCCATTTCTTCATCCTTCAAGGAATCTGGCATCTGGCATGTCTGGTGATAGAAAACAAACCTCTCTCGTGTAAAACAATTTGGGACCAACAGAGCAACTGTGTCCACAAAGAGAAATAATCAACCAAATCTTTGCACCCATTGATGTTTAACATGTGTTCTCAAAATGGGCAAAACTTTCCAGCATGCAATCCTCCTTTCAGGTATACTCAGACTTTTGGATTTCAAAGGAGTAACTTAGTATTGCTAGATGTAAAGATTTTGCCTTTTAACCTCTGATAATTACATAAGGCAAAATAAAAATTTTTTAAATAACCCCTAAAAATAGAAAACAAAATGAAGCCAAGGAACCTAAACCTAAATGTGTATCCAATTGGTGGCTAGACCACAAAGGACAAAACTATTCCAAGGGGCTTTAAAATTTAGTATTTGGATATACCCTATAGCCGAAAAGAATTGCAAAATAATCTTAAATTGTTTTCAATAATTATGGTGTTGGTAGTAGTTTTTGTATTGTTTTTCTAAAGCTGTTGTGGGGTGTATGGTATGATAGAGTAAATGGGTAAGTATGTGGCATTCTAATTCTGTCAATCCCACTGTCACTCAGAACCTGAATTCTTAGTGTGGAAAAAGGACATACAGATGTAAGATCAAAGAGATGAAGACTCCAAAGAAATTAATTTGAATTGGAAATATTGGTATGAACTCTTGATATGTCTCATATTTTTTTAAAAAGCCCAAGAAACAGTGAACAACTTAGTAAAAATGAATCCCTTTAGTTCTGAGATTGTGGTCACCGGATACCATTTTTCAGTAAAAGAAACCAAGATTCTCTAGAGAAATGATGATTCCAGATCTGAAAAGTACAAGACGAGCCAAAAGGTTTAAAAGCTGACTCAAATAGGCTCCCACTGGTCAAGGATGTGAGAATGTATGCATCCAAAAGAATAAAGACTGCAATTAGTTCAAAGATAAATATATTTAAATTCATGACTTCGTACTTCTTTAAAAAAATTCATTAGTCATCTTTGGAGATTTATCATTTTTGAAAATTGATAAATTAAGGAAGAGAATCAAGCATCTCTTCTGCCCTTCCTTTAAGAAATATAGCTCTGAATAACAAAATAGTTGATGAGGGAAAGTTCTTTTTACAGAAGTATTCTGACTAATAAGTGAAAAAGTAATCACATAGTTAGAATATCACCATTTTAAAACCTCTAGTGACTTAATAGAGAAACATGTTAATTGATACTACAAGGACACAGTCAACAAAATCCAAACTGGGGGAAACTTTACAGGACAAACAGCTTGGTTTATTTGATAGATAAATCAAAAGGAACATGACAAGAGATGGAAATGGAATTCACGTATTAAAAAAAAACTAAGAAATATATCTACGAATAACAATGTGTGGACTTTATTTGAATTCTGATTCAAGCAAACCAAACTTGAAAAGTTATATTTATGAGACCACTGGAAATTTGAAAACTGAGTTCTCTAAATTCAGCTAATCAGCAGAAACGGGTGCCAAAGATTATTCTAAGAATATAAGCCCATAAGGAATTTGCAGAAATCTTGGGAGGGTGTTGGACTTCCCATGATTCATGGGAGGGATTCCATAGTTCCAAAGCTTATGTCAAGGTCCTTCCAACCATGGCCCCAATACTGCATCAATCATCCTTTATCAACCTAAGTGATCACATGACTGATTTGACACAGCAGGGGCTCTGCCCCCAGGAGGCCTGGGTCTGTACTCCTAACCCTGTTATTACTCACTACATGACTTATGACCAGGCACTCAATTTATTTGGACTTCAGTTCTTACATTTGTAAAATGAGAATAGCTTCTGCTTCTAAAAATGACTATGCTTCTATCCTAGCTCTTGGTATTTTGAGTCGGGGTTGGGTGACCAGCTGTGAGCAGAATGAAACTCAAAGATGGCTCTGCAGGTGGCGTGTCCTCTCTTGTCTTGGCAACTCCAGAGAGGCATTCTTTGGCCAGAGCAAAGACAGACACACTCAGGGGCGGGGATCCAAAGGGAGATCCCACTTCCTATTGTTTTTCATTTTTATAGGAATTGAATCTCTTTCTGGATCACAGCCCTCAGTGTGACAGCAGTCTCACTCTGGACGAATAAATGTTTTGGGCTCAGCTGCCAACTCGTCTAAACCTCGGCTCTAGCTATTTAGGGGATTGATGGGAAATGACAGAGGCCCAGCACCTGGAGGCCTTGGGGGTCCTAAACCTGTGGGAAGTTGAGTTTGAAAACAGTCCCTCCCACTGGGCCAAGAGATGTCCCTAGTCCTATAGAAACTTGTAGCCCCTCCTTCTGGAAGAAGGTGGAGTTCTCTATCTCTGCTACCTTGTTGCCAGGCAACAGAGAGAGTTCCCAAGCCAGGGATCTTTACATGCCCTTTCTGCTTATCTCCACAATTAGGTATCTATTTAGGTAATTTACTTAAACAAAGTTTGCCATTCATTCATAACCGAAAGTTTTTTGAGTTTCTAGTGTGAGAGTGGAGCCTGAGATACAGCAATGAACAAGTCAAAATCTCATGGAATTTTCTTTCTAGATGTGAAAGGATCTATGACTTTCTGTTTATTTCCCTATTGTCTGTTTATTTTCTCTAATGTCCTGCCCTAATGATCCAAAAAGAGTACAGATTCTTCATCTCATTTTCTCTTATCTTTATATCTCTGTAACATTTCTTCTTCCGTAAAGTGGACAGGTTGAAATTGATAGACTCTAGGGATCTCTTCAGGGCAACATTTTAGTTTCTGTTTTGGGGGAAGTCTTGCTATACAAATGTTATGGTTACTGTATTGTATCATCGTTAGATACTGGCGTACTCTAAGGTGAAGGTTCTGAATGAAAAGACACCTGGAGAAAAGTCTCTCATATGAAAACCTGAACTCAGAAGGAGAGCCTAGAAAAGGACAAAGGGGAACTGAAATTCCTTTGCCCTGATTTTGGAAGCTTCCAGATGTTTCTGAGGTAGCTCCTGAACAGTTGACGTAAACCTGATGTTCTCTACTCACAGACACGCCAAGAACCAGGAAGTGGAATCACAGGTGAAGTGCTGCAAAATTGTAGCAATGTGGGTTAGGATACAGGTGTTTCAAGACAATGTGACTTTTAAAAGACAATGAGGGGGCTGGCCCTGTGGCCTAGTGGTTAAGTTTGGCGCACTCCACTTCAGCAGCCCGGGTTCAGTTCCTGGGTGCAGACCTACACCACTCATTGGCAGCCATGCTGTGGTGGCAACCCACATACAACATAGAGGAAGATTGGCAACAGACGTTAGCTCAGGGTGAGTCTTCCTCAGAAAAAAGGACAGTAAGGCCTTAAGCCCTGGAAGCACATGGTGTGATAGGGTCAGAAAGTAGTTTTCAGAAATTGGACCCTATCTTATTTCTCTGTGTTTATTTCCCCTTGGTTTTCCTTAGGAACTAATTAAGTTCTGAAAGACTCACAGCCTATCACAGCTGTGCTAAAGACAGCCAATGAAATTGTTTCCAGTCCTATTAACTGGGATGTACAATCTTATAATTTGGGGTAAAAACAGTGCTCCCCACTTCCACAGCAGCCCAAAGTGCAATGCACATCTTGACATCCCTGTTAGCAGGCATTTCTTCTAAACCCCTGAGACTCTCTTTCTCTCTTGAATACACAAAAATTGATGTGGCAATTTTGCTCTACCCAGAGAGGTTTCCCACACTTCAGTCTTAGAGAAAGGCTAGAGTTCTAGAATCTTTTCCCTTATAAGCGTTCAGAACTCTTTCTGCAAACTGCTCCACTCCTTCCCAGAGCTTTGCCTACTACTGGGAGACTAAGGCAGCTGATGGAAAGGTTGTATTAGCATTTACCTAGGGCGGGGAGTGTCTGCTCACTTGATACTTGCTTAACTAGCAGGTTCTCATGCAAGGACTCTATGAAAAACAAAAGAGAGCTAACTCAAAGTGACTTTTTGACTTTTCCTAGATTGAGAAGCAGCTGGCAACTTCACTGCTAAAACATGAATTTAGGCACAGACTCAGCCAGCACACCATCACACACTCTAGGGCCAGACAAGTGCACTTATGGAGGTTACATGCAGGTGGCAAGGGAAATCCAGAAAGAGCACAGCGGGTAGCAGAATGGGGTGCTGGGTCCTCCTTTTTCCCCAGACTGCAAAACTACAAGATTTTCTTGCAGTCTTAAATCTTAGAGAATCAAAGTCTTATTTTATCAAGAGGCTGTTTCTTTACAGCTTACATGTTGTCTTCAGAAACCAGAGGGGAGCATTCGTTTGGTCTCATTACTCTCTCTTAGTCATCTCTCGGTGCACCTTTATAATTAGTGAACTGCAAAATAATCACACAGACCCAACAGGGAGTTGAAGATGTAAAGGAATTCTTTAGAAAATAATCATTTTTGCAATATGAATAATTTTTTCCAAATTCTTCTGTTTCCAAGTCCCTATTTTTCCAACATATCTGTAGTTAATCTATTTTAATAAGGCAATGGGGACCCACTGTGATGTTTGATCTGGGAAGTGGAATGCAGATATGTCTTCTTTTAAGTACCACATTTATGATGTTACACCTACTAGGTTAAAGGCTCAGACGAGTAACCTTACAAGAGAGAGACCTCTGAGCTGGAAATGTGGATCGTAATCCCAGTTCTGTGACCTTGGGAGAAGTATTTTAAACTCTTCCTCCACTTGCCTATCTGTAAATTGGGATAATAATACCTGTTCTGATGTATATGTTTTCTGATCATAAATCAAGATGGATGCTCCCATGTAAGGGAGAGAAAAGAAAGTGCTGAGGGGGAACTTGCTGCAACTTCAGAAAATGAGTGAGAGTAAGTGTGTAAACTGTTGAAGGGGAGTGGTGAAGATACTAGAAGGGCTACCGCTCTGGTGGAAAAGCAGGACCAGCAATGTCCAGGGCAACAGAGATTTTTTTTTTTTTTAAGATAGAATCCTCCTCTTTTTGGTCCTAGCTGGTTGATGAGGTGAGTGCAACCTCATATGGAATAAAAAGCAAAATGTCTCCCTTCATAAACTTTGTCTCATGTGGTCCCATATCCCTCCCCAGAGGTAACCACTGGTATCTGTTTGGGACTATCCTTCTAGAACATTCCTATGCAGTTACAATGGTATATGTACATGTATAACTAAATTAAAATTTTAAAACTTTATTGCATGAGGCTAGATTTTTTAAACAAATTGTTTTAATAACTTAAAACTGCACTAAAACTTTTGGGACACCCTATATCTTTATACCATTTTAACTCTGAATTTTGGTTAATTTCATCCTTCTAATTATAAGGCTGTATTGAGTACCTATTCATGACTATCTACATTTTAATTAGAATTTTACTCACATTGATAAATTTTCCAAAGTGGATTCTATTACCCATACTTTAATATATGACACATTTTCTATACAATGCAGTTATACTTTGCATTTGTGTTAGACAAGTTATTTGAATCAGGATTAATTATTTTTCATTTTGCTTTTTCACCTTTTCAAGGTTTTGTTCATTACTTTTGATTTATCATATTTCATAGAGTTTTGCCAATGGGATTTTGTTCTGTCTTTTATTTTATTTTTACAAAATCCAATTTTCCTGTGTCAAATTCTGCAGATCCAAAATTTGCCAAGACTTTACTTTTCCTATCCATATTTGGCAATAACAAATCTCACGTTGTGCGGTTTTAGCCTTTGTCAATTTTACTCTCTGTTGATTCTTTCCATCAGCCATGTTTGTTATGAATTGAATAATCACTGACCATTTGCATTTGATTCTCAGATAATCCATGAGAGCAGTGTAAGCAGTCCCTCCTCCCTTCTGTTTCAGAATTGATCTGTTGCTTGAATTATTCTGTCGTACAGCTCATCCTATCCTTCTTCTTCCTTTTCATCCCTTTGAATACCATCGTGGAACACAGACTAAGCAGTGGAGTTAAAAAGACATTTGAAATACCCTGAGCTGCTACAAGAAATGAAAAACAATCCTGACCTGAATACATGTATAAAAAAAGAAATAATTTGGCATCTCTACATTCCAGCTGGTTGGTAAATGATGCTTCAATGAATTCAGAACTATGCCATCTACTGCCATCTCCATTAGAGGCATTAATGTGACAGCAAGGCTTAGGTTGGCATCTGAGACCGACTTATCCATGTGGCACAGCAGGCCCAGTGCTAGAGCCACAGTACTTTAGGGGCCCACAAAAATGTTTTAAGTTCTTTTAAAATCAGAAGGGAAAAAAATTGAAGAAAACATTTTATGTATAATATTAATATATTCATCTTTATACCAAGATAGTTATAGAATATAATTTTTAAAAATAAATTTAAAGCATATTTTTAAAATATAATTTTTAATTTTTTTGGAGGGCAGAAAGAGGCCTACAAAGGTGAAAGTGCCTAGGGCCCATGAAAATCAAAATGGTGGTCTCTTGGCATGAGGGCATCAAATTGGTACAGCAGCACATACCACATACCTTAAGTGTGGAAGAGAATTCTTGGGAATAACTATCTCATAACATGATAAAAATAAAGCTTGCTTATTGAAAAATAGTCAACATTAACATGACCAGTATTTTCCCATTTTTCCTCCAGGGAAAAAAGCTCAACTACCAAACTGGTTCAAGGCCAGATCCCTGGTACCGTGGCCCCAACACATCCGGTCACCGTATCCCACTGGTCCTGGCCTTAAGCAGGTGAAGCCCTGGCAGATGCATCTCTGGCCAGAGGGGCCATGCTCAGAGAAACCAGACTGTACAGGGATCTGTCACCAGGTCTTCTGGGTTCCTCAGTTTCGTCTTTATGTACCTCAGCCCCTGACACAGGGGCACTCAGGAAAAATTGAGTGAGTCACCTTCCTACTCTGGTAAGAGTGGAAGCTGATATGGAATTACATATTATTAACTATTATTAATTATTAATATATATATTAAGTTGTACGTATTGTTTTAGAAAAAAATTTCTCTGATCAAATTTCTGTGAGAACTGAAAATAACATGATTTCTTCAGAGGAAACATACTTTTCCTGCCATTATTTTCTGTTGTTGGTTCACTACCTTCTCTTCCCTCCCACTTTCCTCTTTGGCACTTCTTTTCTCCTTCCATGAAGTCAGGCATCTGGAAAGAATTTTTAGGGGCATCAGAGCCAGTGGGAGTATGCTCTTTGCCTTCTGGGTTAGGTCAGTCCCGTTTCTTATAATTTCTCTCCTAAAACAAAAGATCAGAGTTTGACAATTTCTGCCTGTATCTTCCAGAAACAACAGATCCATTCTTCAACCTCCCTCATTTTTCTTTTCTTTAAAGGGCACCAGCTCTGAGTTCCCACCAATTTCAGGCCTGTTTGGACCCTCTGAGGTGATGGCCAAAAGCAGTCTCCATACAGTTAACTTTGCCAACATGCTCACATTCTTTCCATTTCAATGTCATTAAAGGCATTCTAACTGCCTAAGACTCTACTGTTCTTCCAAATAGTTCTATACCATAGATGTGACCTCAAAGTTATTTACCATGAGCCCTTTGATTACATCATGGCTTGGCAATTTGACCTTTTCTTCCACTAGTTGGAACCAGGAGTTTTGTTTTGTTCAATAAATAAATATGTAGCTTCCCTCACAGTCAGGCAATAGGGAGTCAGGGTGAGAGGAGGTTATGCTATGATTAATGAACTGTTTGCTTTTGAGTCAAGATAAACTGGCTAATTTGGATATACTATGGATCTGCAACCTGATGCTGAGCAACTCACAGAAGCCCTTTAGCATTCGTATATCTGCACTTCTCACCACAGGATGCCACTGATATTCTTGGGAGCCAAACAACACTTCAAAAATAAGACAAGGTATGTTTTACAACAAGCATTGGTGAGGACGTAGAGAAATTAAAACCCTTGCACCCTGTTGGTGGTAATGCAAAATGGTGCAGCCCCTATGGAAAATAGCATGGAGGTTCCTCAAAAAAAAATTGAAAATAGAACTACCATGTGATCCAGCAATCCTGCTTATGAGTATTTATCCAAAAGAACTGAAATCAGGACTCAAATCTAAATGCCAATCAACAGATGAATGGATAAAGAAAATGTGGTATATACATACAATGGAATACTACTGAGCCTTAAAAAAGAAGGAAATTCTACAATATGTGACAACATGGATGAACCTTGAGGATGTTAGTCTAAGTTAAATTAAATCCAGAAAGACAAATACTGCATGATTCCACTTATATAAGGTGTCTAACCTAGTCAAATTCATGGATCAGAGAGCAGAACAGTGGTTGCCAGGAGCTGGGGAGAGGGAGAAACGAGGAGTTACTAATTAAGGGGCATAATGTCTCAGGTGAGCAAGATGAATGAGCTCTAGAGATCTGCTCTAAAACATTGTACCTATAGTCAACAATAATGTATTGTACACTTAAAAATGTGTTAAGAGGGTAGATCTCATGTTAAATGTTCTTACCATAATAAAATAAAACTTAAAAAAAAACAAGACAGGGAGCCAGCCCTGTGGTCTAGTGGTTAAGTTCAGCACGTTCCACTTCAGTGGCCTGGGTTTGGTTCCTGGGCGTGGACCTACACCCCTGGTCAGTGGCCATGCTGTGGCAGTGACCCACATACAAAATAGAGGAAGACTGGCACAGATGTTAGCTCAGGGTGAATCTTCCTTGGCAAAAAGGAAAAAAAATAAGACAAGGTAAATTTTGAGTACAGTCTTCCCCCCACCTCCAAACGTTTGAGCATACTAGGGAAGGCAAATAAATCTAAGTGGTCAATTATATGAATACCTCCTCATACCACCGAGCTACATTAGGAAGGTGGGTACACCATGTTGCAAGGTTTTCTTTCCATCAAATGATCTCATAGGAAAGACACTGCTTTTGTTAATAATGTATTTTGAAGATGTTCCGTGTTCCTACACAAACAGCTTCCTCACACTTTTTTTAATAGACTTTATTTTTTAGAGCAGTGCTAGATTTACAGCAAACTTCAACTGAAACTACAGAGATTTCCCATATACTCCTTGTCCCCACACATGCACAGCCTCCCCCACTAATGACAACCCACACCACAGTGGTACATTTGTTACAACTGATGAACCTACACTGATACATCATTATCACCCAAAGTCCACAGTTTAAATTAGTGTTCATTCTTGATGTTGTGCATTCTGTGGTTTTGGACAAGTGTACAATGACACGTCTCTACCGTTACAGTATCGTACATGGTAGTTTCACTGCCCTAAAAATCCTCTATGCTCTGCCTTTTCATCTCTCCCTCATCCCTAACCCCTGGCAACCACTGATCTTTTTACTGTCTCCACAATTTTGCCTTTTCCATAACGTCATATAGTTGGAATCATACAGTATATAGCCTTCTCAAATTGACTTCTTTCACTTCATAATATACATTTAAGGCTCCTCCATGTCTTTGCCTGGTCTGATAGCACATTTCTTTTTAGCACTAAGTAAGATTCCATTGTCTGGATGTACCACAGTTTATTTATTCATTCACTTACTGAAGGACATCTCGGTTGCTTCCAAGTTTTGGCAATTATGAATAAAGCTGCTATAATCATCTGTGTGCAAGTTTTTGTGTGGACAGTCTCACACTTTTTTACAGCTGTATAATTTTACATTACAAGCACATGCCATTATTTTTTGGTACTCTTTCTCCATTGATGAACACCTATTATTCCCAGTCTTTTGCTACTACCAACAGTATTACAGTGAATAACCTTGTACATATATCATTTCACCTGTGTGCAAACGTATTCTTAAGATAAATTCCTTCAAGTGGAATTTATAGGTCAAAGAGTATGTTGTAATTTTGACATATGTTGCCAAAAGGACCTCCATAGAGGTGAAATGTACCCTCCTAATGGCAATGTGTGTGAGTTACTGTTTCCCTATGGCCTCTGTTGTTCTTTCCCAACTGAAATCTTCTTCATCTATTCCTTCTCACAGCCTTTGCAGGAAGTAGATACCTGAGGCCCAGTGACCCTACCCAGTACCAGCCACGTGTATTTCTTTTCTGTGCATTGTTGGTCTTGGTCATGAATTCAAAGACCTCGGAAGGCAGAAGAAGTGTTCCTATCAAAGTATCTTCTGTTAATAATCTTATAATAAATATAGGTACTACCGTAGAGATATTTCCAGAAGATGATAAGGTTTAAAAGACAAAATCAATATCATATATTTACTAAGAAACTCCCAATGAATGCAGAGGCAGCTGACCCTGGTGCAGGTTCTTCTAATACTTTCTGTGATCGCTGCCTCCTGGGAGAAATTTGTAAACATGGAAATATGGAGAGTCTCTGGGGACACCCCTTACATTGTCTTTTGGGGTGGAGTTGTTTCCTAAACAAAAACCCCTGAGGACTTAATGACACTTGCTGAATGGTCAGTGAGTTTAAGCAGGCCTGAAACTCTGTGAACATGGGAGAAGTAGAGCCCCCTTTCCAACCCTCCACTCTCATTATCCGTGTTAAATTGAATATAGCAATGCGGGGTTAGATCTACTTTTAGATCCATTGTAAGTTCTTTCTTCGAAATCTGATGTCCTCACACTAGGAAAATCCTCCAGAAAAATCCTCCAAACAACCCAGCCATGGAATGGAGCTTTCAGGCCCAGCCCTTTCTTTGCCTGGGGAAGTATCAGACAGGCAGTCCCCAAGATGACCCCCAATGACCCCCACTTCCTGGTATTCATGTCCTTGTGTAATTCCTTTTGAGTACAGCTGGATTTCTTGACCTGCTTCTAACAAAAAGAATATGACAAAAGTGATGGGAAGACACTTCCAAGATTAGGTTATAAATGGCCATGGTTCTTTCTTGGGTCACTGTCTCTTGCTCTCCTTTGGATCACTCAGTTTGGGGAAAGCCAGCTCCTGTGTCTAGTGTTACCCTATGGAGAGGCCCATGCACTGAGGAAATGAGGGAGGCCTCTGACAACAGCCAGCGTGGAACTGAGGCCCCCAGTCCAGTAGCCCACAAGGAAATGAGGGGGCTTGAAAACAGATCATTTTGCCTCAGCTGAGCCTTGATATGCCTTCAGCCCTGACCAACATCTTGACTGCAACCTCCTGAGAGAGCCTGATCCAGAAGCTCCGGATAAACTGCCCCAGATTTCTGACTCTCAGAGACTGAGTTAATAAATGTTGTTGTTTTAAACTGCTAAGTGTGAGGGTGATTCGCTACGCAGCAATAGATCACTAATGTACCTTGTCACCAGAAACTGTCCCACCTCTGGAGAGAGCATTACAGACAGAATTGGGAGATCCAGATGGTCACCAGCTCTGTGATAATTTTTAACAAATCGTGTAACTTTTTTTCCCTCTCAATTCAAGAAGCAATAATAATTACCTGTTTCAGAGGAGTAGGACATCTTGAGAAGAGAAGAAGCTTTGTTATCCTCTTAATCCTAAGAGAATTCATAACTTTAAGAAGGAACAAATGAAAAAATCCTTTTGCCACAGAGTTTCCTAGTACTATAGCAAATAAACAATGACTCCTTAATAAATGGTTAATAATGATCACTAAATAGTGATTCTTAAGCCTCTTGAGGATTCTTGAACACAGTGAAAATATTTTAGTGCCGCTGGTTTAACCAAAAATCCACAGTAGTAATAGATTGAGTTAATCAATAAGAAATTTTAAATGTATTAAGCTGCTACTTAGTATGCCCCAGGCACTGTGGTAAGTTTATATACTTTATTTCGTTAAGTCCTCCAAATCCTACAAGGTAGATGTTATGGACTGCACGTTTATGTTCCCCCAAAATTCATATGTTGAAATCCTAACTCCCAATGGGATGGTATTAGGAGGTGTGGGTGATGGAAGGGAATTAGGTCATGAGGGTAGAGTCCTCATGATGGGATTAGTGCTCTTATAAAAAGAGACACAAGAGAACTCAAGAAGGCAGTCTTCAAACCAGGAAAAGGGCTCTCACCAGAACCCAACTAACCATGCTGGCACCCTGATCTCTGGATTCTAGCCTCCAGAACTGTGAGAAATCAATTTCTGTTGTTTAAGCCACCCAGTCCATGGTATTCTTGCTACAGCTGCTTGAACCAATTAAGACAGTTGGTATTATGGTAGTCATCAGTTTCCTTATAGACCCAAGGTCTATGCTAGATTACCTAATCTAGCCTGATATGGATTTAATGCAAATATAGATGAGAACATGAGGTGGTGTGGAAGTTAACCCCATCAACCTCATGTTCATCTCTGTGTCCCCAAATTCCCCATACTGCCAGATACAGTGGGAGTTACAGTTACCAACAAGTTACTCAGCATTCTTTGGAATAGCTGCCTGAGCTCAAAGGAACTGCCTTCCCTTTGTTCTTCTAGCAACCGTTAATCATAAAGGGGAGGATTTGGTTAGGTCAGTTTGTACCCATCAGGTAGTGGTCAAATATTTGGACTTGTTGGCCAAATATTTTGCCCAACCACCTCAGAGACAGTCACCGTCCCTCATGTTCATTTCATAAGTGGTAGCCTGTGTCCAATAAATTGCCCTTTGGTCTAATCAGCTATAACTATGCCAGGAGGCTTAGCCTCACTTAAAAAGAAAATGGCATAAGTCATAGCAGCTTATGCTGGAAAGAACCAATTGAAATCAGTTTCCTTCAAAAGTAGCTACATAAGAGAAAGTACTCCAAGTTTTATGGACTTCTGCTGCAGCCCATTCAGTACAATTACTATCCCCATGTGACAGGATAATGTTTTAATGTGTCAACAGATATGGCCTTTTTTGCATACTCCCTGTTAACACATGACCCTCTCCCATTTAGCCAACTAGATATGTAGAATCTATTGCCATAAGGGAGGTCACAGATGACTGTAGAGAACAAAAATAAAACATTAATTCTTAGCTTTCAAGCTTCAAAATCTGAGGTCCAGATGTGAGATAAAAGAGTTGGAAGACTACATGAGCAGAAACAGTGAGTTTTCTGCCCACTGGATACCAGATAAAAATTCCTTGGGCTTGGGGAGGGAGAAACAGTAAAAGGAAAGCAATACTAAGGGAGTGTGATAGGGGATATTGCATTCTCTCTTCTCCTGAGGTCAAAATCCACAAGGGGAAGGACAATGGAATCCTGGTAAGTTTGAGGATATGAGAGTTGAGGAGACTTGTGTCTGTTGCCTGGGTGGAATCTGGAAAACCAGTAAGGGTGGAGATCTCTTCCCTACCCTGAGTGGAACAGCACTAGACTGGACTGGGCCATACAGTGGGTTTGGGCAATGAGACAGCTTCAGTGGTGAAGAAGAGCATCCAAGAGAGCTGTACTCTCTCGAAGTCAGTGGACCTGAGGGATCTTTACCATGGGGCCAAGTGGGATGCAGAATGATCTGATTGGACTTCGGACAGAGACTAGCCCTTATAGCCCTTACATGAGTATATCTACCAATGTCTGGGCACCAATATGTCTAAGGATACAGTAGCAGATACCCCATGGATAGATGGCAACAAAGACTAGACAGTCTTCCTGTTCCGTCCCCATACCCTGATGGCTTGAGGCACCCAAAATTTTGATACAATTCCACTGAGAAGCAGGAAGGAAGTCAACAAGTCAACCTTGAACTGACTAAGAAAATCCTTAAGTGAAACAGAGGTGTGAAATGAGTGAGATTAAGTTTCATCTATTAGGCAAAGTAAATGCTTGGGGCAGACTTTCCTTTGAAGATACTTAGTTATTAACTCTTGTGACAGATTCTTTACCAGGAACACATGCACCCTCTAAGGAAATCAGATGTTCTCCCTTGGAGAAAGAAAGATGGGTGAAAAAATAAATATAGAAGCATTGTCGCAACTCAACCAGAGCATGTAGAAAAAGCTGTTTTCTAAAATTCAGTTCACAGTGCCCATCTGCCATTTTAGACTGAAATGACCATCACTGGGAGATGAGAAGTGGTAAGTTGCTTTTGTTCAGTTCTTCTGTCCCTTCAAGATATTTTTTGAGGTAGTGTAGCACTTTAAAAAATCACTTCTAGATTAAAATTATCTGTTCGAATCCTGGCTCACCTACTTTCTATCTATATGACACAAAAACTTAATCTAATCTCTCTCTCTCCTTTTTATTATGAAGAAATTTTTAAATGTACAAGAATAGATGCAATAGTATAGGATCCCCATGTACCTCTCATCCAACTTCAACAATATTAACTCAGCCAATCTTGTCTCATTTATATTGTAACCTACTCCCTTCCCACCCTATATTATTTTGAAGCACATCCCAGATAACACATCCTCTCACTTTTATTCATAACATTTCAGTATGTATCTTTAAAACAAAAGGATTCCTTTAAAACAAATAAAACCGAGGCAACCATTATCATACTTAACAAATTTTAAATATTTCTTTAACATCATCAACCAAGCAGTGTTTAAATTTACAATTATTTCTAAATTTCTAATTTTTTATAGTTTACTGGTTTGAATTGTTTTCCAAATAATGTCCACACATTGCAATTTGTTGATATATCTCTTAAGTCTCTTTCAATCTGTACATTCTGCTTTTATCTTTTTTCCTTGCAATTATTTGCTGGAGAAAACTGGTCATTTGTCCTGTACAGTTTCCCACAGTCTGTATTTTGCTGATTGCCTGCTTAGGTATTGTTTAACACAGCCCTATGTCGTCTGGGTTTCCTGTAATTAGATCTAGAATTTTTCATAGGTGGTGTTAGTTCTTCCAACAGGTAGTACATAATATTTGGTTATTTCTCTTTTGGTGAAATTAGCAGTTGTTTATACTCAATCCCTAGATTCATTAGGGGTTACAAAACGGTAATATTCTAATTTTTGTCTTCCTTCTTCATGTATTAGCTGGAATACTTCCATAGAAAGAAACTTCCCCTCATCTACAATCTGGATTCTCAAAAATACTGTTTATTTTAGAAAGGCCAGATAAATGCTTGATTTTCAAAATAATGAGTTGGTTCTCTCCAATGGTGACCAATTAGTTGTGTTTTTGTTATGCTTTTAGTATCATCATGAATTTATGGATATATGCAGATTTGATGCATTTCAATACATTGTATTTAGTATCTTTGTTTATGCTCAAATTGTCCTTCTTTGTCCCATGAGAGCCAGTTGAAGTTGGCTCCTTGTGTCCTTTTGACATGACCTTATGATTACTTGACATGACCACTATCCTAGTTTGCCTGGGAATAAGGGTGTTCCAGTGACACAGGACTTTCTGTTTTATAATGGGGAAAGTATTGGGCAAATTGGGATGGTTGGTCATCCTAACTTTACTAGTTTTTGCTAGCTCCATTGCTATCTGGTAAGACAAGGCATTCTAGGTTCATCAGGTCCATTTCCTGCTCCAGATCTGGAATTAGCCATTTCTCCAAGAACATCTGTTTCCTTTCAGTGGAAATGGAATTTGAAGAACACATTCTTCTAACCATACTTAAGCATCAATTTCTGCTTCCATAAAATGATGATAGTAATAATCCTTACCCACACTGGGTTGTTGTGAGGATTATATGCAATAATACCGGCAAAGTACTTAGCAAGGGCCTGGAACATAGAAACTGCTTGATAAATGTTAGCTACTATCTCAGCCCTCACACAGGTGATATGGACAGTTCCAGGGTTTATTCACACAGCAAAACTCCACATCATCTCAGGGAAATAGCCATGTATGTGAGAGTGAGCCACGTTAAAGAAACACAAATGGGAGCAGCTTCTTTAGAGGTTCACTCTACAATGGCTATAAACTGCAGTGTCTTTGTGCAATTTATTTTTTTCAAATTCAAACCATCAGAACTGTCCAACTTTTCAACCAAACAAGGCCATGGAGCTGGACATCAAACTGTTTCTAGAAATGTCTTCAAGTGTTTGGGCTTGACACCTGAGAAGCCCTTGTTTATTGTAAGTTTCCTGTCCTGTTGCATATTTGTGCAGCGAGAGAAAGAAATCTCATACAATAGTTGAAAAAATTAGTGAAATCTTGTGCACTGAAAAGGATTCCCAAAAAATAGTATTGGAAGCAGATGCAGAAAAGAACCCTCAGTCGGTCCCTGAAAAAATGATGTGGTCTCTTCTAGAATTCATTAAAGAGCAAGTTATAGAGGATAGCCACATTAGTTCTCTCAAAGTGGATATTCATCTGAGTCATCTGAGGTTGACTGCTGTAGTGAGTCCCATGTTTGCAATGTACATAAAGGAGAAATAGATCAAAGAAGTCTCGTTCTGTGAACCATTGCAAACAACTACAAAGGAATTGATGAGTTCAGTCCTGTCAGTGCCTGCTTTTTGAAAGCATGAGTTAATGCTTGACATATGTGAATCAATTTGCACTGATGGTACCCCTGATACACTAAGAAAAATTCAAGATCTGTTGCCTTTGTAAAGAAAGTAGACCCTCTTATCCTTATCACACATAATATTGCATCAGGATGCTTTTGCTACAAAGAACTTCACCCAAAATATTGAAAGGTGGTTTGAATATTGTGGGAACACAGTAAATTTTATCAGAGGATGTGCTCCAGTCTCCTCCCCCACTCCAGGTTTTGACAAAGGAATTGGACTATACAGAAATGAAGTCAGCTTTCAATGGCAATGTGCTTTCAATGGCAATGTGCTCCCTTTTTCTCCCCTCAATTAAATATTATTTTCTTACCAATTATTTACCCATAAACAAAGATGAAAAGTAATTAATATAAAAACTGAGTAGCGTGTGCACAAACCAGGCTGCAGGAGGAAAGGATAATTATTCAATATTAGATGACCTTGAGGAGAATATCTGGACAGTCTCTGGATTAAAGTCAGGCTTTAGCAAGAGCTCCTTCCACAGACGTGAAGGGGCAAAGCCCTGATTGAGTCAGGAAAGCACAGACTCACGACAGCTTGGTCATTCAGCAGGCTGTAGTGTGGGCCAGGCGCTAGATACCCAGCAAGAAAATGGGAGTAGGCTGTTCTGTAGTTTCTAAGCTCCTAGGCTTTCAGATCTCAGGAGTGGGTAAAGCAGAATGCATCCTAGAGGTGAAAAGAATGTCCGCACAGTTGCAGGACATGCGGAGGAGAACAGGAATTTCATCAGCACACAGCCAAGGCGGGCCAAGTACAGACAAGAACGTGGGCGGGCTCACCTGGGAGTTCTGCCCTCAGACTCCAAAGTCAGTGCAATGGCGGTGCCACCTTGGTGACAACGGCCTCACCTCATCTGCTTCTTAAGCCAGACCGCTCCAGCTGGCTACTTGTAGTGTGTTAATGCATAAGGAAGTAAGCCCGTTTGTTTGAAACCAAGGCATAAATTTAAATAAACAATTTTAAAAGTTTATTCTCTTACAATACATGGCAAATGCAATTAAACCCTAAATAAATTTAACACATGCACATAAGGAATTAGGATGAACGGAGTAGAGCAGTTGTACACGTTTATTAGAAAATTTCCAGTTCAGAAAAAGTATGTGGAAGACATTAATTTCATTCTTTCCTTTTTTGGGGGAAAAAAAACCCAAAGCTTAATAAATGAAGCAGTGAGCTTGGTAAGTGATATGACAACCCACTCGCATGAGCTGAGTAATGCCTTTCCTCCACGCTTTTTCCACAGGAGATTCTGCTCTTTGTATTTGCCTTTTTAATTGCTGGATAGCAGAGGTTTTTGTAGTCTATTTTTGTCATTAACTTACATGGGGTTTTCTTTTCATTAAGCTAGGAGAATGTGTTCTGTTCAGCACATTTTCAACTTGAGGGATTTAGTGAGGATTCTTTTATTGCAGTTTTTAAAAATGTTGCATAGTTAAAAAAAATTTTTTTTTCATTTTTGTGATGTAATTAGAAAAGTAGGCATGCACACACACGTGTGTGTATATACCGCTTAGATCTAGCTTTTAATTATGTTATTTAGGCCCAGTTTATTCTTAATTTTTTTCTTACTATCTAGGGATGAGAGAAGTGAATCAGACTCTTCTACCAGCAAGTTCCTCCTTAGTGCTCTTTATATTTCCAGTAGTTTTTCTTTATGAATTTTGATGCTTTGATATTTGATATATAAAGATTCATGAAACTAGAGCTTTATTATGGATTATATCCTTTTTCATTATAACATGTCCTTCTTTGTCTTTAATAATTTCATCTTAATTCACTCTGAACTAATATTAGTATCTGGGACTCCACTTTCTTTTCACTGCATTTGCCTGGCATACTTCTAGCTTTCTGTGTCTGAGGGTAGCATGTATTTGGATTGTGCTTTGTGATCTAAGCTTGGAGCTTTTTTCTTTCAATAGATTTACATTTCTTGATATGAGAGAAATGTTTGGTCACAGTTTGATCATGCTTAGTTGAATTTTTCCTTTATAATGTTATACACAAGAAAATTGAACACACATATTTATTTTCCTATTCGGTTTCTTTATTGTGTGTGTGCTTTCATTCTGATTATTCTGTAAGTTTACAGTCTGTTCTAGTGGTTAGCTTAATGGTTACCTTTATAATTTTATATACAATTATCATATTTTTAAATTCATATATGACATCTGATGACTCACTGCTATGAAAGATGAGAAAATTACTACACTTACACTTATTCCATCTTGCCTCTCTTACATGTCCAATTTCGGCTTATTATATCATTAATACTTCTGGTTGTTACCTTTATACTTTTAAATAATACACTGGCACCGCTATCACCTGGTTTATCATTTTAAATGGTAAGTTTGGAAATCGTGCTGCAACAGATGAGGAATCAAGCTTGCACTGCTCCTTTGCCTCTCTCTGCCTCTCATTTTTGGCTTACTTTACTATTATTATTATTTCTACATTATATTGTATCCTGTAATCATAATTCCTACAGTTGCTTATTCCTTTATTCCATAAATTCAGTGCTTACCTTCCCTACCACCAGGGCTACTCCCTTCATCTCGATTGGCATCTTCAAGTAATTTTTGTTTTTCTAAGAAAGGACGTAGAAGTTCCTTTTGCCTGCAGTTCTTGCATGCTTGGAAATAACAAACAACAGTTTGACTAGGTAAAAAATTCTTGGGTCACACATTTTCTGAGGACTTGGCAATATTTTTTCATCTTCTAGCAGTTAATGTTGGTAAGAAAAAGTCTGAAACCAAACTTAAATTTTTCCTCTTATTACTATTTGATTTTTTGGGGGGGGCCTAGATTCTTTCTCTATCTTTGAGGTCCAGTAACTTCACTAAGCCATGTCTCAGTGTTGATTTTGCTGATTCTTTTTTTTCCTGGAACAGTTGGGCCCATTTCAAACTGTGGATTTAGGTCTTATTTATTTGAGTAAATATTTATTCTATTATATCTGAATATTTTTACTGCTTCCTATATTAGAGATACCACTCATGGGAAAGTTGAAATTCCTTTTCCTGCCTTCCTTCCATATCTATTCACTGGCTAATCATTTTAAATATTTGGTTCTTTCCTATTTATTTTCCTTTATTTTTTTCCAAATCTATTCTTTTCATCCCAGCCCTGTAATCAAGCAGTGTCTCTTTTTCTACTTCTAATGTTAATTTTCACTTCTGTAGCTACTCTATTTTTCAAATTTTTTCCCAAAGCCTTACAGGTTCTTTTTTTAAATCACTTTCCATTAACTATCTCTTACTTGAGCTCTTCTTTGACTTATTGTTTCAGGAAACCCATATTAAAAATTTTTTAATGGAAAAGTGTTTCTCTACAATTTTTATCTACATTAGGCATAATTTTCCGGCCATGATGTAGTTAGTCTGCCTTTTGTCATGTTCCTCTCATTTATTTTTCTTGCAATATATTTGCATTAGGCTCCACACAAACTCCTTTTGTATTATACTCATCTTTTTATGAGATTACTCATTGTTTTATGTGGACTGTTCTTTACGGGTGGATTATTTTCTAAAAGACGATATGGCAGAGTACAGAGAAGTGAGCTGGGTCAGCTATCAGCTTGGATTTCTCTGCCCTGTGGTTTTGTCTCCCATCTCAGCAGGAAGTCGGCTCAGCCAGCTGTGATTCATCCATGGAGGCACTCAGTATTTACATCTCTTCAGCTGAAAGCCATTGCCCACTCTTCCATGCCATGCCGCCTTTTAGCAAAGATGACATGTCTCTTCCTTTCCTCTTTCAGCTCCGTATCGTCTCACGGGGTTCGGGGGTGCCCCCAAATGTGCCTTCCTACCTCTACCTCACGGCTCACTGAGGCCAGTGATTCCTCTCCTTAGAATGCTCGGCCCACTTCAGGCGGGCTCCATGTTACCTGAGCTCTGAGTCAAGCCTTTGCTTTCAGCCTCTTCTCTTACCCAGGCCCAACATGACGGCAGTGATCAGGAACCAAGCCGTTTTATGTATATTTTCTTTTCTAATTTTCAAAAACGATTTTAGTCATGTTCAGTGGATTTCAAAAAGAAAAGTAGGGCCAGATGCCTTGACTCCACCATCCCACTGAAGACCTTGATGTGGCCAAGGAATGATACTGGATCCATTTCTTGTAAAATTGGATTTCATAAATAATATGATCTAATGAAAGATGATCTCATGGAAACATGGGTAATGGCTAAACGCAAATGGAGTTTCAGACAACCTCCAGTGTATTCAGACCAGTGCCATTTCCCAGCTGACAACAGTACCAGAGGGCCCATCAGCTGGTGTGAGCTGGGGTTTTTAGCACACCTTTGTATTGCACCTCAAAACAAGGCCTGTAACTACTTCAGAAAAAGTTCCTCACTTTTGAATATCAGTGAACAAATGGTGCCGTGGAAGAGTCATTGAGCCAGTAAACCTTTTAAAGTTTATAATTGTGTGACTGTGTATTTTTAGGATATCTATTAAATTGTGATTCTTTCTTAGCCTATATTTCCTATAGTTTTTTTCTGTTGTGATGAAATATACATAACATTTACCATTTTAACTCTTTCTGAGTGTACAATTCAGTGGCATTAAGTACATTCACATTGTTATGCAGCCACTATCCATCTCCAGAACTTTTTGTGTGTGTGTGTGAGGAAGACTGGCCCTGGGCTCACATCCGTGCCCATCTTCCTCCACTTTATATGGGACGCGGCCACAGCATGGCTGACAAGCAGTGCGTCGGCGGGCGCCCGGGATCCGAACCTGCGAACCCCAGGCTGCCAAAGCGCCAACTAAACCACTGCGCCATCGGGCCGGCTCCTTCATCTCCAGAACTTTCCATCATCCAGAACTGAAACTGTACCTATTAAACACTAACTCCTCCCTCCCCTCCCCCAACCCCTGGTAACTATTTACTATAGTTTTTAAGTTGAAAGAACTAAACTTAACAATTGTTTCTCTTGCTTTACTCTTTAAAATTTTTTTTCAGAGATTTATTGATAAGAAGTAGGAGAAAATTTTTAGAAAGTAGAAAAAATACAGCCTGTAGTAAACATGAAGAATTGCTTTGCTAGGTACAAAGAGGCACGGCCCTTGGGGGGGGGAGGAGGATGGGGTGGGGGGAGGCTGACAGCTAAACCTTACCTAGCACTTCCTCTTTGTGGCTCACTCAGTCTCCTGAGCAGTACCTTCTAGGGAGGTACTATTCCATCATCCTCATTTTACAGATGAGGAAACTGAGGCATAGCCAGGTTAGGTAACTTGTCCAAAGTAGTAAATAACACTTCTGGGACTGGAATCCAGGCACTCAGATCACAAAGTTAAAACCTACATAAAATAAATAAAGAGTGTTTAAGTGTTAAACATTACGGTCCTAAATTTAGGTCTAATTTCGCCTCCAGCCATTTTTCAGAAAATGCTCTCTTGAAGATCACTCCACTATCTCCTAGTCACTAAATCCATGGGCCTCTCTAAGCTCTCATTTTCCTCTGCCTCTCTGAAGCTTTTGAAACTCCAGAGCAAATTTTCCTTCTTCAAATTTTCTCCTCACTCCATAGGTGAGACACCAGCAATGTAAGTTGAGAGGCATCACTGCGGTAGTGAAACTTGAACTTGAACATGCAGTGGACAATAGGGAACTCCTGGAGAACTTAGAGGGCAATTGGTTTAAAGTGGTCCCTTAGGAAGATCAGCCTGGCAGGGCTCTTCAACCCAGTTAGGCTGGGCTGGATGAGGTGGGAGCACTCTAGGAAAGATCAGCCAGGCAGCTGTTGCAGGGATCTGGGCATGGTCATTACTGAACTGCAACAAATATTCATGCTATAAGAGAATTGATTAACAGAAGTGTATTAGAATCCTCAGGATGTGATATTTTAAAATCCTCATAAAACTGTTTGCTCTTATATTTCAAGGGAACATGAAGAACTGAGGAGCTCATGGTTTTTCAGATTACCCAGGGTTCCCTTTGTTGGGATCCACAGGAAAATACCTCTCAGGTCATCCTTCTGAGCAATTTCATTGTGTTTTATCACTCTGAGTCCCACAAGTGTGCGTGCCCTCTTTGTAGTGCCTGCCAGAAAACACGGAAGGAAATGTATGGTTCCCGGGGAAAAGGCATATGTAACTTGATAACTGACGTTTTGTGTCCTCACCCAATCTTGGTTCCATCCGTCTTTTCTACTTGTATTCACCCTTTGCCATATTTTCTCATTTACTTTGGAATGAATTTGTTTCACTGTCCCATATGTATCTTTGAAAGATCCTTCAAATATTTTCTAGAATAGGGAAGGAAAGAGAGAGAACAAAAGAAATTGAATTTAAAAGGAAACGTAATCCAGGGAAACCACCTCTAAGAAGGCATTTTGAGACAATTGGGGAAGCTCAAAAATGGGTATTGGATTATAGTAAGGGATTATCATTAATTTTCTAGGTGAGATAATGGTATTATGGTTGTTTTTTAAAAAATCCTTACCTATTAATCATACATAATGAACTATTTGTAAGTGAAATGTATACCTATCTGGGATTTGCTTCAAATTACTCCTGAAAAAAAGTAGCAGATGGGAATCAGGAGAGAAAAATATAAAAACGATTTATTTATTTATTTTTTTGTGAGGAAGACCAGCCCTCAGCTAACATCTGTTGCCAATCCTCCTCTTTTTGCTGAGGAAGACTGGCCCTGGGCTAACATCCGTGCCCATCTTCCTCTACTTTATATGGGACACTGCCACAGCATGGCTGACAGGCAGTGCGTCGGCCGGCACCCAGGATCCGAACCTGCGAACCCTGGGCTGCCAAAGCATGAACTAAACCACTGTGCCACAGGGCTGGCCCTAAAAACGATTTTTTAATGTGGGAAACTGTGAAGATGATGGCATTTCCTATAGCAATAATATATTTGAGAAAAGGCATGGAAATTCTTAGAGAGTCAGAGTGTATGGCTCCTTATTTGATTTTGGGGGGATTCGACTAAACCCTTACTATACGCATAAATGTTCTGTTTGCATTTGAGAATTAATGCATTTGAGTCATGTAATGTTTACTAAAGTTGATAGAGGGCCCTAAATTTTAGATTTTAGTGAGGAAAACAGAAAGGGAAGGAACAGATATTTATTAAACACTTAATTTATTCTAGGCAGTGTTCAGGGCCTTTACATGTGTTACCTAAATTTTTCCATCAACCCAGATAGAGGAATATTCCCTCCCTCCTCTCCATTTTTTCTCCTCTCCCTTTCCCTGAATGATGGGTGCTAACTGTGTGGTTTACTGAATTGGGAGATTTGTAATCCTGTCTCCCTGGAACATGTGAGGAGATGCCCAGGTCCTGTTCTGACCTGTTGGAAGCCATCATGGTTGGCCCTGGTGTCAACGCTATATTAACAGAGAACTTTGACTTTTCTCAACTGGGAGCCAAAAAGGCTTCATGGGCCGGCCAGAACAATATCACGCAAGACAAATGCTCCTCGGAAGTGAGAGTCTCTGTCATGAGGCATTTGATTCTACAGAGTGAGTGCCAGTCAGAGCAACATTAGTTAATGACTTGGGCTCTGGAACCAAATAGCGTGGGTTTGAATCCCAGCTCTGCTACACCATGAGGAATAACTTACCACTTCTGCTTGTACCTCAGTTTATTTGTCTGAATAATGAAGATAACTATAGTGCTCACTCCACAGGTTGTCATGAATTTTAAATGTGTTTATACGTGCAGAGTGTTTGGTACCATGCACGGTCCCAAGAAGCTCTCAGCAAACACTGGCTGTTATAAATATCATCATTACAATTACTTTCTAACTTATAGCCTTTCTCTTCCTCTAAAATTAGATACGATCACATTTTGGAGAATGCTTTTTTTGCTTCTATAAATGACAATAAATCTACTTATGTTGAATACTATAAAGCAGCAGTGTTCCAATAAAATACGATGTGAGTCACATATGCCATTTTAAATTTTCTGGTAATCACATCGAAAAAGCAAAAATAAATCAGTGATATAAATTTCAATAATATATTTTATTTAATCCAATATTTCCAAAATATTTTTTGACGTGTAAAGAATATAAAAATATTAATACACCGTTTCCCACTCTTTTATATACTTAGTCTTCAAAGTCTGGTGTGTATTTACACTTGCAGCAAGCTTTGAGAAGGAGGAGCGCTGAGTCAGGATGGGAAGCCTTGGCCAGTTGGGAGACCTGGGTCCCGACACTGACTCTGCTCCAACCCCCTAGAAGTCAGAAAAGTGTCCCAAGCACCTGGCACATAGCTTTGTGCAAAATGACTTTGGGTAAGTCAAGTCATGTCTTTGAACCTTAGATTCTTCCAGAAAGCCAAAAAGGGGGGGAAAATGTCCATGGGCAGACACTTTAAATAAATTATCCTAGTTTTCAAATTTGTTCAAGGGCCCAAATGTGGTAACAGGCCCTTAAGCCAATGAAAATCCTCTCCCAATCAATATGCTAAGGTTGCCAGGGTCTATTGGGAGCTGGCAGGAAGTCTCCATTATCTGCATTTTCTTCTTTCCATGAGCATCTGTTGGGTACTTGCTCTGTGCCAGGCACTCTCCTAGGCTCTGGGGAAACAGGTATGAATAAAACCCTGTCCTCAAGGCATGTACAGTCTTGTGGGAAAAGCACATGTGGGGATATGTGTGCTATAATTGAGGTCTATACCCCCACCCCTGCATAGGAACAGGAGGGAGCAGTAAAAGCTGCACTGGAGGGTCAGTGCAGGAAGAATTCACTTCATGGCTCACCTTTCAGCTTGACTTTTAAGGAGAAGCAAGAAGTCAAAGTCACTCAAAAGAATGGCTAGGGATAGGGAAGAACATTCCAGACAGAGAAATGATGGATGCCCTAGGCATTAGTGTATAACCACAGAGATCTAGTGGTCCTTTCTCTGGGATGCATGGGAATGGGTGGTGGAAAGTCTCATTTCTCATTATGTTGACAGATATCGAGACTGGTCAGCATAGGTGGGACTGGAAGAGTCAGAGCTAGTCCCTTACACACGCCCCTTCCTGACCCCTCTCCATTCCCTCAAGGTCCAGTTCATGGGTCAGCTCCTGAGTGAGGCTTTCCCTGGACCCTTCAGGCAGCCTTGGTCACCCCTCTCTTGATGATAATGGTAGCAGAGCCTTAGCCATCCTGTATGCTGTCCCCCATGAGACCGGGAGCTCATCGAAGGCGTTGTGTCCTAAGCACCCGACAGTGTATTGCCACAAAGGAGATGTCCAGTAAATATTTTTGAATCAACTTCAGAAACTCAAAAGCATGTGTTGAATGCTGAATTCACAGGAATAGTCAATATGTACTCTTGATATATTCATGTTTGTACTTATATCGTCCATGTAGCACAAGGTGAAGGTTTGGTGACTTATCTGCTGAATGGAGCATCTTAACTTACAAGTTTAGTTTCCAATTCTGAGCTATTTTATGATACTTGTGCCAATTTTCAACCTACTGGATGACTTAGCAGTATTTACCAAAGAACCCAGCATTTGTAGACATTATTCCACTTATACTTATCCCTGATCTGTCTTTGTCAGGTGGGCCTACTGCCCAGGGTAGTGCATGGGCTTGCTCTGACCGTGAAGTGAGATACTGTGTTTGAAAGTGCTTTGCAAAAGAGAATGTTCTTTCTGAAGGTAAGATGCTATTGTTGCTGTAACCCAGGATCCAGGGCATATGGTGACTTGGAATCCCATTTGATATGAGCTTTCTTAGAAACTTATTTTTGGTGATTGTCTCAGAGGTACCACCCTCTCCCTCTAGCATGCTGTCCTACAGAGTTACATGACTAAGGTTCAGAGTTATGTTCAATTGGTTAGAATAGGAAATTAGGGATCTCACTTTCCCTCAAATCCAAAGGAAGACAACACTGCACCTTTTGGACACAAAGAACAAGTCCACTGTGTGTCTGACACTGGGACAGATGCTTTCCTTTCATTATTTCTAATGCTCACAATAGCCTCATAGGGAATGGTCCTCCTTTATATATGAAAAAATAAGCCCCATGGAGGGTACATGACTTGCCCAAGGCACACAGTGGGCACATTAACACTTCAGTTAATGGTGGAGCCAGTATATGAATAAAAGTCTAAATTACTCCAAAGCTCAGTTCTTTTTATGATGCAAATACCTGCGGAATGTTCACTTTCATCCTCTGTAAAATGGGTTGAATAATACCTTCCTTGCCTACCTAATAGGAATGCACTATTACGACACTAAATTACATGTGTAATGGTAAGCGTACTAACAGCAATAATAGTTATCTAATGCTTCACTTTTTCACAGCACTTCTGTATACATCCTTGGAAGACAAGATGATGCTCTGTGGCCCGTAAAAAGTATACTAGTGGTTACTGCCATTGGAATCCTTACATGCATTTATGTGGGGAAAGAAAATTCCCTCCTGGATCTTCCAGGGAAGGAATATAATATGAAGGGCAAGGGCAAGCTGTGGAGTTAGACTCTGCCCTAACTGGCTGGGTGATCACAGGCACCAGTTACTTAACCCTCCATGGTAGATAATTACAGAGCTTCCCTCACGGGCTGATTTGAGATTCAATGAGACATTGAGGTGGAACCCAGAGTAACTGCTCAAGAGATGTTAGCAATAATTACAGGGATGTTAAACAGCACTGCTGTGCTTTTTCTGTAGGTGAGATGCTTCTAGGCATCTCAGTTTTCTCCTCCTTTCCACTCTTCCCAAACCCCAGCTACAGCTCACAGAGCTTGTCTTTGTTCCTTTCAATTTGGCGGTAATAGCAGGCCAATAGATCATTTTCAAAAGCAATAACTTCATGATTACATGTAAGAGTTTTCTGCTTTCATATGTTATCCAGATTGAATTGCTCACCTCCCCTACAGGGTCCATTAAAAAGTGATGTATTTTTATGTATTATTTTGCTGGACAACAAAAATGCACGTTTTCCTGTCTGACTCCATCAATCACTTTGTCGCTGAACTGATGAGATCTCCACTGGGGAGCCGAGCGGTGATTTACTCTGCACCAGTGTATCCAGCTCACTCTCCAGTGTATCCACTGAGGATTCTCCTGTCTACTAATCTGGAAAGGGACTTTGGCTCAATATTTAGGGAATTTTTATCTAGGAGGGACTGGACTAACAGAAGAACAAATTATGGGGAACAGAGACAAAAAAAAAAATTCTAAAAAGCAAAGCAAAACTCATGGAGTGAATACTTAGTAAGTCTTTGGTGTTGACCCCATGAAATGTGCCTCCTGATTGAGTGAGAATAGAGCTCTCTCCTGGGAATCAACTCTTACCCCTTTCTCCAGAGAGAGAGCATGGGGACGAGGATGAACATTTTCTAGAAGTTGTTGTACAAGCAATGTCAAAGCTTCAGTGAAATCTTTGAATTGACCAACATATCCATCTGGCCCAGCACTATTTGGGGAAGAAATGGAGGGAAGCCAATTGCCCTGCCTAAGAAAGTGAGAAACTGGTGGGCAGCAGTAGGGGCAGCATTCCTGAAAGACAACTTGAGAGAGCAAAAAGAAAAATTGAGAAGAGAGATAAAGGAGCCAGGGGATTCTTAACACCAGGAATGCCAGTCACTGCTGCAATATAATCCCCCTCCAGTATCCCAGATCTTCAGGAAAGTCTTATATAAATAAATGCTTTGTGAGTTTTTGTTTTGGAGGAAATCATGGAAAAGGGCTGCATTTTATGTTGGACTCAATGACAAAGGCAAAGACTAAGCAACAATCATAAGACAGAACAGAGAACAAAATGCAGTGAAGACTGAAAGTTGGAGTCAAACGCCATCGGGAGACATACACCCCTCGGACATTTGTAGATATCTTGGTGTGGGTGTCAGACTTCTCACAAGGCTTGGAGTGGAGAGGATCTACTCTTAAAGACAGCATGCCACCAGCAGACATCTATATGTCAACCCCTTGGGCGGAAACAACCTGACCATTGAAAATTGAAACTTCCACTGAAGTTTTGATATTTCTTGTACAATTTCTAGATAATGTTCATCCTTGTCCTTCCTCCCTAGTGGTCACCTACATCAGTTTGTGCTTTTCCAAATAGGGAAGAAGACCTAAGAACGGTGCCCATCCTGGAGTAGTGGGAATGCCGATAATGATCAGAAGGAGTGTTTACATAAATTTTCAAATGATTCCAGCACTGTTGATTTTGTCATAAGCATTCTTAATCATAAATAAGAAAATCAAGATGCAAAGAAGGAAAAAATGTCATCGAATTTACTCTGAAGAAAAACAAAGACGTAAATAAAAGGGAACAACGGGATTTCTAAAATAACCCCAGAAACTCTCAGAGCTGCCATCAAAAGTCCTTGATGAATTGTTCGAGTTGGATGTGAGTTCTGTGTGGGGAAAGGTCAAAAGGATAGCTTTTGTTAAAGCCTGCCCCAGACTGACGCTGACAGCTGCTGGCAAAGCTCTGCTGTCAGCTGGGAATTAACTCTCCAGAACCCACCTGCTGCTGTGGTCCAGTTAGTAATGGGGAATAAGGCAGGCTGGGCTGGAATCTCAAACATCAAAGGTGTGAAAAGACTCGGGTCCCCTACCTGGACACTCTGGGGCTGAGCGTGTGACATGGAGATAACAGATAAGACAGCTTTATGCTGCCATAAGTAATAAAGATGAAATTTTAGTCTTTGAAAATAGAAAAATCTATTCAATTTCGAGTATTCTTTTAATTAGATTATTATAACTAGTTAAAGTTATTTTCCATATGGTAATCTTATTAGCAAAAAAAATCTGGAAAAGTTGTCTTGGGTTTCCTTACACATTACACGGCTTATGTTTTATGGCCGTGAGGTCATAGCTGTGAAATATCCCCGTTTGACAACTTGACTATGATGTATGCTGTTATATTTCAGTAGCACAGGGTGATTTTTCAGCTGAACGGAAAGTTCATTCCATTCTATCGCTGCTGATATCATCTTCGTTTCCATTTCACCTGTGAAACGCAGAATGCCAGAGATTTGGAGACACCATTTGGAACCAGTTGCAAAATGGTAGAGACTGATAAGATGGTAAGAGAAATAAAGAACATAGGCATTTTATATGTCCCAATACTAATAATTAAAATGCTTTGCATTAGTTATGGGTGGCTCAACTCTTTGATAGGGTAAGATAAGAGTCTCAGTTATAGGGAGAACTTGAAGTAGCTGCTGCTGCTATTTGAAATACAAGTGCTGGCTCACATCCCTCTTTCTTCCTCTTCCATTTGCTGCAGCACCCCCGGCACCACCATGGTTGGCCTCCAGTCCTAATTTACTGAGATATCCACAGAGAATTATGGTGGAGCATCCTGGCAGCAATGGACATTTTAGGAATATATAAAAGAAGATGGCAGCTGGCAAATAGCACTGGAAAATCTGTTCATTTCTAAACGCCTAATGAAATCTACGGTTTGAGGTAAACTCCAATTATTCTTTTGAACCAGAGACAAAGAAATACACATATAGATAGTCATTGTCACTTTATTTATAATAGCTTAAAAGAATTGAGACAATCCAGTGGGAGTTGGATGAAATAAATGATTAAATACATTATATTGTAGCTATACAATAAAATATTGCATAGCCATAAAATGCATGCTTACAAGAATATCTATTAAAAGAGGGAAATGCTCATTATATTATATTTTGTAAAAAACTAAGATACAAAACTGTATAAAATTAAAATCCAAATTTGTGATATACATATACAAACATAGCTATACTAAAAAAACCGAATTTTTTGTAATTACTCAAAATGTCTGCAATGAACACCTAAGAAAATGTAAAACACTATATGCATAATTTTATTTTTTGTAATTTTTAAAATTTTTTTTATATTTTTTTATTTTATTTTTTTGTGAGGAAGACTAGCCCTGAGCTAACATCCATTGCCAATCCTCCTCTTTTTTGCTGAGGAAGACCAGTCCTGGGCTAACATCCATGCCCATCTTCCTCTACTTTATATGGAACACCACCACAGCATGGCTTGACAAGCAGCGCATCTGTCTGCGCCTGGGATCCGAACCCGCAAACCCCGAGCCACCGAAGCAGAGCGCGCAAACAACTGCTACGCCACTAGGCTGGCCCCTATATGCATAATTTTAGCTCATGGTTTGATGAATTTTGAAACGTATACCAAGTCTGAACTTTCAAGTTTTAGAAAACTGATCACACAGCTGGACTTGTCCTTTAATCAAGATTGTCAGAAAATCACCATGGGGGGAGAAACACTAACAAATGACCATTATAGCTGCCACACTCTAATGAACAAAGCCCTCACCATTAGCCTTGTTTCTAGTCACGTCAAGCAATACTTGGACCTCCTTTTTTATATGGCAGAGGTTTTTGTTTTTTATATTTCCCCTTCTTAGGACACAGGGAATTAAACTTTTTAAGAAAGGCAGTTCTAGAATACTTTCTACAAATATAAAAATCCAGCAGGAAGGAAATAGCACCCCACCCCACCCCCTACCTTCTGCCTTGGCCTAAACCACTAATTGATAATCATGTGTTTCCTGGGAGGTTCTGATTCTCTGGGTGAACACTTTCTTAACTTCAGAATACGAGAGTACAGCTAAGACAGACAATTCTTAGTTACCTAGAGGCTAATTATCCAGTTTATCCGTTATCTCCGGTCTGGCTGCTCCTTCTCCCTCCCCTTCAAGCTACTGGCACATTTAGCTCCAGCACAGGATGGGAACCCAACTAAGTCCAGTGACCATGTTACACAGCAGGTACAAAGGGCCTGTGTAAGCCTGAATCGGTCCACATGTGATTGTGGACTCTCTTTATGGAATAGACCAGAAAAGGACAAAGTAAGAAAGTGCTGGATGGAAGAACAAAGGACACTTCAAAAAAGTGGGATCAGGAGTGTCCTCAGAGAGAGGAGAGGGATCCCATCAACATTCTCTCAATTTCTGGGGCGTGTGCAGCATGGGTTTGACCAATGTGCTCCTCCACCTCTGTAGTCAGGCCCAGGGTAATTGCTGTGAGAAGGCCTAACAGATGTAACGTTTTGGAGAGGATTGCTCTGGGCAAAAGGAATGGACATTTGTTGAGTGCACACTATCTGCTAGGTGTTAAGAGGAGGTAAGAAGGACTGTCTTGCTGTCCTTGTGGTGAGAAGTGCAGCACAAATACGGTCTGATCTAAATTTCCATATGGGGTCCTCCCATCTCTTCTGGACCCCCAGCTCCCAGGGCTGCCCTCTCCAATCTACCCCTTAAATCTGCACCCAGTGGAGAATGGCCATGCTCCAGAGCTCTCCTTTAAATCTTTCCCTATCAAAACTTCCAAAGCTGCTACCGTCTATAGCAGTCATGCTGGAGGAAAAACCTGATGAAATAATTCCCACTTAAAGTCTGATGACTGAGAATTATTCATGAATCTTTACTGATGACAAAACAGAGGCTCAAAGAGTTTGCCCTACTTGCTCAATGACACATAATGGCCTAGATGAGACGCCATGACTCTTATTACCTGTCCAGTAATTCTGCTATACGGACTTAACACAAAAAACTCCAGGAAACCTAGAGTTTTAGCCCAAAGGAATGAGTTGTTTCCTTAGGTAAATTTTCAGGCATTTAGAGTCACACATGAAAAAGAGATTTTTGGGTCAATGAACTTTCTGGGCTTTCATTATACCACCTAATCCTACCCTACCTATATTTAAGACTAAACCTGCAACTAAGAAGTCAGAATTTGCTTTTAGGGACAAAACTCACATACAGTAAGTCAAATGACTTAAAAGAGAGGGCATATGCAACGACAGAAAGGAGTGGAACTAAGTGTTGGGAGGCTTCCTTCAAGTCCCAACTCTATTAATCTCCCAATGGTGTGACTTTGGGCAAGACACCAAGGTAGAATTCCTTTGAGATGGAAGGAGAACTAATGTAAATTACAACTAGCATGGAACATGGATTTTATCTAATTACACCTTACTGTGCACACTCAGTCAGATGTGAGCACCCATTGATGCATTGGTGGGGACAGCCCTGAACCTGAGGAGGTGGAGGGAAGTCTTGCAGCTCTTAGCATTTTCATTTCCACACACAGGCATCTTATAATACCATCCTCACCCTCAGAGGCTCTGCCTTCCCTGGCCTTTCATACTTGGGGTCTTGAAGTCTGTCTTGGCAGTATACATGAGTGGCTCAAACTCCTGGTTGAAACCGTC
Organism: Tapirus indicus; assembly: GCA_031878705.1. Taxonomy (NCBI): domain Eukaryota; kingdom Metazoa; phylum Chordata; class Mammalia; order Perissodactyla; family Tapiridae; genus Tapirus; species Tapirus indicus. The sequence goes on from CM062930.1 coordinate 60,351,810, forward strand.
TCCTACTAGGCTTGGACACCTCAGAGAGATCCCTTAAAACAGTCTGTGTCGATTGCCCTGGGAAATATTGGCTTTTACTGATTCTCAGGTGGCTTCCATAGCCTTCTTTGGTTGTCTTCCACCATTTGGGGTTGAAAATATTCATGTACAATTTTATTTCTTTATAAAATACATTTTTCAAGTTGCTAATGCTTATTTTTCTGATTAAGAAAGTAATACACATTCACTGTAGAAAATTTGGAAAACAGAAAAGAGAATAAAGAAAAATAATTTCCCATAATCCCACCTCTCAGAGAAAACCGCTGTTAACCTTTAGGTATATTTCCTTTCAGTCTTTTTTCTCTGCATTAACATACATTTAACTTAGTTGGAATACACTTTTATATCCAGCTTATTTTTTTTCACTTAACATGTTGCCATGCATAGATTTAGGGACGTTCATTAACACAGTGTTTTTGATTGCTCTAGTCCAATATTTAAACCTATAGCAGCAATTTTATTAATATATGCAGAGGGGTGTACAAATAAGACCTTGAAAACAGCATAACCTCCCTGGCTCTCAGATTCTTCATCAATAAAATAGAGACGTGAACAATACTGATCTATAAGGACAAAACTGATCTACAAGGTCCTCAATAGGATTCTTTAAAAATAGAATATGAATTTAGAGGGACATCTTCCCTCCCTGGATTCTGCCACAAGGACCTTAACTGTAAGCACCAAGGTCTTGCCTAAAAATTCCAAGAACAAAGATCTGGGGCCTATTATAGATATGGACCCAAGTGGCATAAGAAACTGAATGGCATAATTTTGCTCTTGGTGAGTAAAGAATGAAGACACCCAGACAAGTGGACTATCGTTGCCAGGGAAACTAACTCCTGCCATCTCTGATGCCATATATTGTATCTTTCTGGGATGCCAATTTCACTTTTTCATCTAAGGACAGTAGGTAAAGTGTAGCACACCTTGGGTTTTCTCTGAAACAGGAGTTTTCCTCTAGAAGGGTTCACTTCCATGTTGTCAGTTGTTTTCTGGTTTTTGGTTTCCCTTCTTCAGTAAGTCTTTCTTCTGATTGTTTTGACCATCCTTGTTTCAGTTTGGTTCCTGACTTTCTGCTCTGCTTCCTTAGCATTGTATTCTCTTTATTTAAACTATCTCCCACCCCAACCTTGTTTTATCCTTTCATCTTGGTTTGAAAACCCTTCAGAATCCTGACAATTAAAACAGTTGCCCCTCACTAGGCCTTTTGCTTTGTATGAAGCTGGAGAATAACTTCTGAGTAACCATCTTTTCCTCTTCAGTACCAACAATAGACTTTTTCTGATTTTGTTCAGAACTTTGGGAAATGTTTAAGCTCGGGAATGCTTCAACATGAATGGAGGAAGTGAGCTGGGGCCTTATTTATTTCTTCCAAGGTTTAAAATCTTCAAATTGTGCCTACAAACCAGTAGGAAATAATTTTACCTGAAAACAGCCCATTTCTCCAGTATGATATTGAAATGTGGTGTCACTTTTATGAAAATGCCCCAATATGAATTTTCAGGAATGATTACTCAGTTTAGCTTTTGTGTTAACTCTTTCCTGGCAGGTTAGTAAAAGATTACTTGAAAAAAAATGATATATACATAAAAACATCTCTAGTTTCCAGGCTGGCATCGAACATAGGTAGATTAGAGGGGGCCTAAATCTTTCCACCATTAGAAGCACTCTTTGGAATTACAAAACCATCTCACCAGAAGGCCTCACTAAAAAGCACATAGGCTTCATGGATCTGGTGAGCACCTCAGACTAGTTTTTGGGAGGAGATGGGGGTGAAAGTGAGGAAAGAGAAGAAGTGGAAAGGATCAGACTATAGGACCTAGCCCCAGGAGAATAGGCCCAGAGCAGTCACCCCAGGGCATGCATGGCCCAGGGGAGAAAATAAGAACTAAGTTCCAAGGGTGGTACCAGAGGCCATAAGGGTCCACTCGAAGGGGAGGTGGTAGGAAAAAAACACTTCAGAAAGAACGTTTCCCTCAAAATTTTCCCAGACAGACTTTGTTCTCTGAAACGATCTCTCCACTTCACACCCAGTCTCTGTTATCAAAAGACTAGAATCCTTGGGCTCTTTCAAGAAAAATGACTACACTCACATTTTCGTAGAAAAATGTGTTTAGATTCTTCCCTTTCAGAGCCAGAATATTGTTTAAACGACAGGATGGGATGTACTTTCACCACTTTCACTATTCTATACATTTCTACCTCTTGGGAGCCAGATGCTAAATTGTTTCCAGCGAGTTAATAATGGTTGTGGCAGTGAAGCTCCCAGGGGACCCCGAGAAGGAAAGCTGCCTCCATTTCCAGGGTTCTGGTACATGTGTTGGCTGCTGGGCGGATTCAGATTAGACAAATAAAGGGAGGAAATAAGGCATGGAAGTGAATTAGTTCTCTGTACAACCCAAGCGGGCAAACCCCTGAGGTTACAACCTGCTCATCAGCGTGCTTTGTGCCTCCACGAGTTAACCTGTCAGTGCTTGAAATTTGCAGTCACTTTAGTTTAACTGCAAAGGTCAGGCTGAGTCAAATGACAAGATGAGTGCCTCAAGAGCATTCCACATGGTGCCATTGATTATTTTTCTGTTTGTTTGGTCACAGATGCCATAAACAAGCACGCTTTGAGGACCTCGTTGATGGGAGGTGACGTGCTAGGTGCTGAACAAGGTATAAAGATGAGTTAGTCAAGAGCTTTGCCTGGAAGGAACTCCCAGAATGAGGCTTAAGATAAAACAAGAACATGCATAAATATAATAACCTAAAATATTTTATTTTAACCTAAAATAATAGCTACCATTTGTTGATCGCTCACCCAGTGCCATGCAGCTCGAGAGCATTATTGCTGATCATCACAGCCACCCTACCAAGCATGTCACACACACTTCATAGACAGGGAAGCTCAAGCTTAGAGGGCTTACATGGTTAGTAAGTGACAGAGCCAGGTTTTGAACTCTAAAGCATGTGCTTTGAACACACTGGCACAGTGGCTCTGGTCCACCTGTCCCCCATGAGACAGTCAGATAAGGTGCAAGTGTCCCGGGAGCTTGGTGTAGGGGAGAGAGCCTCAAGTTGGAGGAACTAGGGAAGGCTTATGCATTTAAGCTGTGCCTTGAAAGATTAGTAGGTTCTAGACCTGAGGAGATGGGAGCAGGAGGGAGGCAGAGGGACGGGGAAGATCTACTAGGGAGAAGGGAGTTTGGAGAAAAGACATCCCTGGGGAAAGCCTAGGACCTGGGGAGGAAGGAGTCAACTCGAGTACCTGAGGTGGAGAGATGAGGAAGCTGCAGAGGTAGGAGCAGCAAGTGATGAGAGCCTTGAATAGCAGACAAGAATCTGAGAATACCTAAAAAAAGCAAGGAGAGGGACCGGCCCAGTGGTGTAGTGGTTAAGTTTGCACGCTCCGCTTTGGCAGCCCAGGGCTCAAACAGGAAGATTGGCAGCAGATGTTAGCTCAGGGCCAATGTTCCTCACCAAAATAAAAAAAGGCAAGTAGAAGTCATTGAAGATTTTTGACAAGGTGAGTGACCCAGTCAAAGCCCAGATTCAGAATGGTGGGGGACGGGTGGAAGAGGAGATGGGGAGAGCAGGGATGAAGCCACTGCACGTCCTCAGGTGAAGCAGGCTGATGTCGTGGGGTGGTAGAAAGGAGGACAGCTGCGTGGGTGTTTAAGGAGGTAGAACCCAGTGACTGAATCACCAACATGAGTGGCAAAGGGAAGAGATAGATAGAAATCAAATAATCCTTCTGTGCCTGCATAACTGGAGGACAAGAATACTAAATTAGCTAAATTCCAAATTGGATTATTAGCACTTTCTGAAGTGTTGGTTTTCAGATTGTTTTGACCTGTGGGCAATTAAAATGGACCCAAAGACCCTATTTCATTTCCACACTCTTGCATACTACTAAGAAAAGAAAAGAAAAAAAAAAAAAAAAAAGAATGAGGCTACTTTTATGAGACTTAATGAAAAGACATGAAACTCTAAAAAGTTAATTCATGTCCATAGCAAAAGACTTAGACACTGTGAAACCATTAAAAAATATAAAATAAGCCAACTTGGGACCACGTGGAGAACCCCAGGATCACTAGTGAGGCCACACCCCCTATGGAGAGCCCTCAGTCTTATTTAGCCCCAGCAGGAGGGGGGTTGGTTGCAGTTAACTGAAATTCATTTCATAACTCTGATTGGGCGCCACGTGCCACATTCTGTGCTAAATGCAAAAAAGAGCCTTTCCTGATCAATTTCCTCTTTACTGACATCAGCTCCCGAGCCTCCTCTTTGAAGCCTCCTACACCACCTCATCCCAACACAACCTTCAAATGGGACAAATACGTCGTTCCCCACTTTATTCAAGCCAAGAGAGATGTCATCTCTCTTGCCCTCAGACCCTCACCAACTGATGGCCTCCCAGGGAGTAGCTCCTGCCCGCCTTCCTGTGTGAGTCTGTGAAGAGTGACGCCGATTTGAGGACCCCGCTTGTTCCTATCTTGTGATATTCCAGCCTTTCCATTGCCTGCACCAGTCCCCATTGGAGCCAAGCAGGGCTCCAAGCCTGGCAGAACACTCACTGGAGTTCAGTTTTTACAGCCTTGTCCTGATTTAATCTGCAATCCAATTTGCTCCTTAGTCTCCCCAAGCCCTTATCGACGTTTCAGATTTCAGTGTGCCTTTTCTAGGCTGAATATCTGTGTTTTCAATTATGTCACCCTAGGTGAATTACCCTTCCATTGTTCAAGGTCAAACCTTGAGTTGTTATTTCCTGCCCATACAGCTAGTCCCCTTCCCCTCCATCCCTTTGGGGCAGTTTCTCAATTGTCACTGGTGTTCCCAGATCCTATCTCTATCAGGTTTCATCCGTAAATTTAATTATGAAGCTGTGCCCCACTTGGCTTCATTTCATTCCACAGTGCGAGCATTTATTATGCATCCACTCTCCACAAGGCTCCCTGGGCTCCAGAGATACACTGGACACGTCCTTCTGCAGCTACATGAAATGGAAAAGTTAGCAGTCCTCAAAAGGAACTAAGTGGGCCTCATTTTGTTCACATTGTTGAATCCCCTCACCTGATCAGTAGACTCTCTCATCCTGCACTCAGATGTTTCTATGGCCACAAAGGACTCTTCCAGCACAAGTACATAAGGAACGGTTGTTAAATCAGAAAGAGAAAGGCAGAAGCAGAACAGGCTAAGTCAGAGCAATTCTGGAAAATAGTAACTCAAGTCTTCCTGAAGAGCCCTGCCCTGCCTTCCTACTCAGTCAGGGTCCAAATGCACCTTCACCTTTGCAGATGTAAGCTCCGGGCAAGAGTCTGCCAAGGGCATAGCTACGGTTCCCCTGCTTACACCTGGGGTCCCAGTGCTTGAGTTCAGCCTTTACCTTCTCCCTCCTGCATATCGCCTGCCTTATCCCTTCTACAGAGAGGAGCATCCCCAAGTGTATCTGTGGAGGGTGCAAGGCACCCCTCACTATCCTAAAACATAAAGAGGCAGCATGCATGGCTCAGCCACATCATTCACCTGTCACTTGTAACAATGAAGCCTTTCCAGATCCTTCAATCTGGACCTTTCCATTGTACCCCAGCAAATTTGATGGCCCCAGTAGCCCTTTGCTCATGGGGCTATCACTTAAGTCATGTGGGCTGTCTGTCCTGCTCTGCCTGACTTGTGAGCAGAAACTGGGAGCAGGAACCACAAGTATATCAGTTATCTTTGCCTCCTCCCCTTACCTAGCACACAGCAGATGCTCAGTCAATGTTTATTGAATGACTCCTCAAACAAATAAATATTAGAGAATATAAATTTTCTTTTCAGACACTGTTTTTGTCTCACCAATCAATTGGCTTTCATTGAGTCATTGGTTTTCAATTTGTTTTTAAGAAACAGAATTCTTACTTCAAACAAAGTCTTATTTGGAAGACCCAGCCCCTCAATGTACAAAATGATAATAGTGGAGCTCTTCTTGTTTGGCCCAGGCCAAATCTTTCTTCCCTCCTGAAGATTTCTCTCTGATCATCCCAACCACGGGGACCTTGCCCCTTTCTGAACTCCTAGAAGTCCTGTTGCCTACTCTACTCTTTTGGCATATACTTAGTTTGTACCAAGGAACATTCACATTCACTGAGGCTTGCTGAAGGCCAAGTCCAGTGATATGCACTTTACATACATTATCCCATTTAATCCTCAGGGCAATCCTGTGAGGTAGGTGCTATTATTATCCCCATTTTACTGACAGAAGCTCAGAGAGGTTAAGTACTTTGCCAAGGTCACACAGCTATTAACTGGCAGTGCTAGGATTTAAACCATGAGTTAACTGATTCATTGTTTCCTGTTTTAATGTGCCATGATTTTATCTTTCCAACTAGATTGTAAACTGAAGTGTAAGAACTGCATCTCTACTTCTTTTTCTCCTTGCCCCATGCTTAATACAGTGTTTTGCCCTGAGGAAGAGTATAATTAATAATTTTTCAGAAATTATTGGTTCCCTGAAGTATATCACATAGTTCCTCACCTCTTCCTCTTCTAACATTTATCTAGGTAGAAGCTGTCAGCTTCAGAATAGGCTATGGTCTCACCCTCTTTCTTCCTAAAAAAATTTCTACTTCTGAAACTTGCAAAGATAGGTTTTTGCCGCTGAAAATATTAAGCGCTTCCTCCAAAGGCTGGAAGCTAAGCAGGAGTTTCACAGGAGGGAAAAATCAACAGCGACCTCCTCAAGTGGAGGGGGGAGGCTCAAGGCAGGAAACCCAAGGTACGGTCAGAACAGCTCTAGGGAGAGGGGAGAGCAGAGAGGAAAGGGAGACTATTTAGATCTTTACCACTGGGACCCTAGCCCTAATTTCAATTCTGGACTAAATTTTAAAAACAGCCAAGTAGTAAAAGCCCTGCTCTCCGTGAACTGCGGCCCCTCTGCCAGTTCGGGATGTCACAGAGATAGGCTGCACTTTGTGTGCGGCAGCCCGGAGGGGACGCCCAGTGGCCCAGGTCGGGTGATTGATTGGGGGAAGCCCCAGGAGCACAGCCTGCCCGCCACCCTCCCTGCACCTGTGCTGTGAATAAACAGAGGTCTGCCGTTTGCAGGGGCCCCTTCCTGACCGCCCCCAGGCCTTCTCGGGCCTCCCCCTGCGGGCCCTCTTACGTGAAAATTAACCACAGGCTTAAAGTGAAAGAGAAGATGGCAAGGTGAGCCCTGAGCCTATGCAAGTGGAACTACAAGATGAGCAAATAAATACAGCCCTAATGAAAGAGGCACCTCTGTACGTGAATTTTAGGGTGTATTCTCTCTTAAATTTCAGTTTTATGTCCTCACTACGGTATGTGTAACAATATTGCTAAAATGTCAGGTGGTTAACCACACTTTCATTTTTATGTTCTAATTTGAATGGTTTAAAGTTAATTCAGTGACTTCAACAGAAGTCTCAAAGTCTCGTGAAGTATTTACATAAGTACTTTAAATACCTGTCTTTTTTTTTTTTTTTGGAAATGAAATAGTCTTAAATGCCTGATACATATATAATATACATGGATAACCGATCAAGTTTGCTCTTTAATGACTTTTGCACAAGGTAAATCAGGACAGAAGCAACATTTTTTTGAAACAGAACACGCGCACATGCACGCACACAAGCAAAATGTGCTTTGAGAAAGGAAAGCAGGGGCCAGATGATAAACATTGTTGGGAATCTTCACACAGTTGTGCTTTCCGAGTGAGACAAACAAATATTCATTTTCAAAAATAAAATATATTCCATTATTTTATTATGCCCTGATGAAAGTGCTGTTGTTATAATAGATACAAAAATGTAAAACAAAACTCTTGGTTCAAGTGCTGAATTGAAAATGTTCAGTGTTTCCTATCATTTTCCTGATTCTCCTAAGATCTGAGTTATATGGATAGCTATTCACCCTATGTCCTTTTCTCTTTTCCCTTCTTATAAAAAAATTGGAACAGATTATGCAAAATGCAGAATAAAAGCACATAGCCTGAAGGAAAGTTGTTTGTAGAGGGAGAGAATAAATAAATGAACGAATATACAAATTTAAAAAACCAATAGCAAAAAGAAAAGAAAAGTCAAAAGACAAAAACAAACAGCTACTACAAGAAAAGTCAAAAGACAAAAACAATCTAGAAAAAAATTGCAAATTATATCAGAAAGTGTTCATTGCCTTTATATATATAAAGAGCTCCAACAAATCAATAAGAAAAACTCCAACAATCCCATGTAAATAATGAGCAAAATACATAAACAGTTCACAGAAAAGAAACTAAATATGGCCCTTCAAAGTATGAAAAGATGTTTGCTGTCACTCAAATAGAAAAGATGAGAAAGAATAATTCCACACTGGAGGAAGATGAGAAAATAGGCTGATGGGGGTGAAAAGATATACAATCTCTATGGAGGACAATTTAGCCAAATCTGTCAAAATTGCAAATGCATTTACCCTCTGACCTAGCAATCACAATTCTAGGAATCCAATGTATATTATTTTACACATGTGAAATGACATATGTACAAAGTTATTTACTACTACACTGTAATAGCAAAAAGTATTTTAAAAATCCAAATGGCAGTCAGCAGGGGACTAGTTAAATAAATTATGGTACAGTGCCACACTTCTTTATCTGAAACCCTGGGGTTTGATGTGGTTTGAATGTCAGAATTTTTTGAAATTTAGAAAGCTAATACAGTACATGTACCATATATTATGTAAAACCCCCAGAGTGTTCTGGGGCGCCACTCAGCAATCAAATCTATTAATATTTCTGCAGAGAAACTTGAATATTCATACTAAATGGGAGAAATACAACTCTTGTCAGTATTTGACACAAACTTATGAAATTTTTTCGTTTTCAGAGTTTTTTTAAGTTAGGAATTATAGATAGGAGATTGTAGACATGTCCATCGATACAATGGAATACCATAGAGCTATAAAGACATGAAAACACAGTTTCTGCACTGAATAATCTCCAAGATATACTAAGTTTAAAAAAAAAGACATAACCATTTGTGTACAAAAGGAGGGAAAAAGTGTAAAGAACGTATGCATTTGCTTATGTAGGCCAAAGATAGATCTGAAAAGACTGCGTGTATTTCTGGAGAAAGGAACTGGGAGGAGCCTAGGAACTATGAGTGGGAGGGAGACTTTTCACTCTATATGCTTACATATCTGTCCTATGTAAATATATCACCTATTCAGAGTAAACAAAAACATTTACATTTTTAATTGCTAAACAAAATGTTTGTATGGATTACTGATGGTTAATAAGGCTTTATCCTTGTGTGGAAGTCTGAAAGCCCTCACGGCACCATGTATTAAGTACCAACTACGGGTCAGGCTCTAAGCTAGATGCGTTGCTGGAATTATAGCTGATTATGGGAGGTAGACATTAATATCCCCATTTTAGAGATAAAGAAACCAAGGTTCAGCTAGAACCACACAACAGTTAAGTGGAAGAGCTGGGATTCATACCCAAGGTTACCTGAGCCTGCTTTGTGTAGCACAAAAGAACACTGGAAAATTAGAATTAGGTGGTTATCTACTGAGAACATGTGTGGAAATTATGATCAGATGATGATTGTTTACTTGACCACAATTCTTGGGACATTTGAGATTCTGCTCTGCTCTGACTCCTCCGGGCATTGCTCATGAAATGGCATCAGCAAAGCCTACAATGCAAGGGGCCTGTGCCCTGGATGAAGGCTGGGAAGGTGAAATCCTCCACCACAGGAGTTGAAGCCCTATGGGGTCCAGCGTGGACATGTCTGCACACAACGGACAAGCAGTGTGGTCTTGTCCTTTTCTCCAGATTGGTCATGAGCACTGGCTGGGGAAGAAGGAGCAGGAAGGAGCTATGGACTGAATGTTTGTGTCTCCTGAAAATTCCTATGTTGAAACCTGAATCCCCATGATGGTACACAGAGATGGAGTGTTCGGGAAGTTATTAGGTTTAGATGAGGTCAAGAGCGTGGACCACTCATTAAGGGACGAGATTAGTCCCTCGATAAGAAGAGACCTGAGAGGTTGCTTCACTCTCTGCTCTCCCCTGTATAAGGACACAACAGGAAGATGGCCATCTGCAAACCAGGAAGCAGGTCTCACCAGACACCAGCTCTGCTGGCACCTTAATCTTGGACTTCCCAGCCTCCAGAACTGTGAGAAATAAATGTCTGTTATTTAAGCTACCCAATCTATAATAATTTGTTATGGCAGCCAGAGTTGACTCTAGTTCTGGAAAGACTCACCTTCTGGTCTCAAGTACTATATATTTGAAACTACAGTTTGAAATTCATCAAAATTAACAAATAGCAATTAGATTTGTCTTTTCAGTCATTATTCTCTTTGTTCCGTGATTGAGAGGAGCAAAGTAGGACAGCACAGTCACTTTTCTCAGGATCAAGTACACGACAGAGGTCTGGACCCATTGATGTGGGACAGACTGATGGATTCAGTGTTGGCTCCAAAACATACAAGGTCTCTCCCTTCTCAAAACCCCAACAGGACACACATCTCCCAGTCTTATGTCCCCATCACCAGGAACAGGAACCAGATGGGAGTCTTTGAATTAAGCTGACCATTAGCTAATGACTCTAGAAAAATTAATGAAGAAGTAATGAGTTCTAACAACTGACACAGACTTTGAAGCTGGACTTCTAGGGTGACCAACCATCTCAGCTTGTCCTGGGACTGTCCCGGTTTAGCACTGAAAGTTCCACGTCCCGGAAAACCCATCAGTACTGGACAAATTAGGATGATTAATCACCTTGCCTAGGTTTCAACCCCAACTCCACCACTTCTTAGCTATGTGACCTTTAACAAGTTACTTAACTACTCTGTATCTCAATTTCTCCAAGTGTAAGATGGTGAGAATAATAGTACCTGCCCCAAAGGGTTGTTATGAAGATTACAGTAATATTTGTAAAGTGCTTAGAACAGTGCTTGATAAGAGCTGTATAACTGTTTGTTAAACAAAATAAATGATGTTAGACTTCGTTGAAGCTCACTGTCATTGTTTACAACTAGTATGTGCAGGAAGGCACTGAGCACTCTTAAACTGTGTGGCTACATTGGTGGGGACAGAAGCACAAGGATATAAGTAACTTTCACCAAGACAGTTATTCAGTGAGTCAATATGCTACAAAACCAGGGCAAGAGGCCAGCGTTCCATTTGTCCCAGCTCAGCCCACCCTTCTGATCCTGGCTGGTTCACACCCCTTGCCCTGACTGATTGCACCTAGTAGGGTCACAACAAATATTTATTAAATGAATGCATAACTTTTTCTCACACAGGCCTATCCAGGGTTGCTGGAAAGAGTTTATACTTCTGCTTTCTCTTATTTATATGCAAAGGAGTGTAGCTAATGCTAGGGTTTCAGGCATAATGCTTACTTATGATGAGATTTCCTGACACTGTAAAATGAAGCAACTGCAGAGAAGAGGGTCCTCTTCTTTGGCGGTTATTTATGGTCCTGAATCTGTGGGTAGCCTGAGCACAGAAATGCACGCGTTAGTCATAAATCGATCAGTGCTCTGAACACCTGAAGCCTTGAGAGCCTGCAGCGTAGCTTGGCAGGCTGCTTCTGCAGAGAATTTTGCACAGTCGTTCACGTCCATACACTCCGTCACTTCCCTGCCCACCTGTGCAAACCTGCCTGCATTCTGGGGACCCACCAGGACACCTGGGCCTGCCTGCCTGCTGAGTTCCACTCCAGCTGAGTCCCGAGTCAATGGTGGGGCCAGTGGCCGAACCACAGACCTCAAGATGTACAGGCAAGCCCTGCAAAAGTCTCCACTCCTGCACTGCTTAACCAGCAGCATATGTATTTTTGGCTAAAAGGTGTTTAAATGAAATCATTTTTTCCATATTACTTTCAAAAGTTTATTTCATCAGCATGAAAATGTTTAATAACATTATTTGGGAGTTTAAAAAAAGAAATCACCACTTTGAAGATGTTTCTTTTTTATTCACTTAGGAAAAAGAACACGGTGATATTTAACCCTTTCCTCAAATGATGCCAGTCATATGACTTTAGATGAACAGTTGCTTTGGGACTCGAACAGCATGAATGTCTGTGCCAAAGCAAAGAAAGGAAGACTTGCTCCCTACTGACCTGTACTGGGGTAAGGTGACAGGCTGGATTTGGTTCGAGTGATGATTGTAATAAAATAGAGCAGGCCCCCCTACCCAGCCAGCTTTGCAAAGTCACTGATGTGCCACTGGGACAGTATGTGCCAATGCTGGCTCCCTGAGGCTGGACAATTCTGGAATTCTCACAGCTCTTTCCCCAGAAAGCCACATTCCCTTGAGGGGACAATCACTTAGATGGAAAAGCTCTAGGGACCCCTGGAAGACTGGGCTGGGGGATTCAGCCTCCCGCCTCCCCTTTCATTCAGCAGAAAGCACCCCTCTCTGATAGTTTTCACCCCAAGCAACAAAACCAGACAGCTCTAAGCTGCAGTCCCAAGCAGGCCTGCTCCTAACATACATTCTAGCAGGCCAAGACAAAGAATATAAAGGGAGACTCGCCTAATATAGGTCTAGATATTTAAAAGCTATATTGCGAGCTAACAAACTGTGAAATGTGTATATTCCTCTATCTTGATAAATACACCGGAAGGCCTAGCACACATTTAGAATTTTCAGACTTCTACACTGGAACATGGGGGGTTTAGGGAAAGCTGGACCCTGTCACCTAGCTCCCAGCCTGTGACCCCTCCTATTTCCTTTCCTCCTCTGGTTCTATCTGACATCACAGAGGGCTGACATCCCAGCCCTCACTTCCAACCTCTGCCCTCGCTGCCCACAGAGCCCCCTGTTGGCCAGTCCTCCATGCCAAATACCAGATTGCACACGGCCCTGAAGGGGACTTGGGGTGTTTGGGCAGCCATCGAGGGTCCCAGGTCCTAGCTATCCAGGGGCAGTCTAGAAGAGAGAGTGCAGGTTCTGAGTGCTCACATGGACCCTGTACTATGGTGGCAGCTGCAGGCAGATGGGACCCCAGAGGAGCCCTCTCAAGAGCAGGGCCCAAGCCGGGCCTCATGCCCAGGTCATCACACTGAAGAGTAGATAGAGGACAAACTACCAGTGAGGGCAGGAAAAGGCGATACCTGGTCAGGACTGCTGAGTTCCTTGATGCAGAGCAACTGTTGTTTCCACAAACTGGGAGGAGGTGGGGAGAGGACAGGAAGGGGACACCAAAGGTCTGAGTGATGTTCCCTCAAGGGGTGTGAGTGAAAGAAGGCAAGCATTTCACTTTAACAAGACGAATCAGGGTCAACTATTTGGGACTTGGCACGGGCTGAAAATGGTGGATCAAATTTTTATCTCTGGAGATATCCCCTGTCTTTCACAAATGCCATGTCAAAGAAGGGTCAGACATTAAAGTAACCACAAGGAACCTAAAAATATGTTCTTCATAGCTCCAGGACTTTGAAGAGCTTTGCTTTTTAAATGAAGGGGGAAGGGGTGGCATCTTAATCAAGCAGCCTTTCGAAGTCCTAATGGTTTTCAGGTTTTCTCAAGATCTTTCTATAAAACCAAAAGACACAGATGAATTAAAAAAAATTTAAGCACATATGGGAGAAAAATAGTACAAAAAGCCTGAGGTTTGGTGAAAGAAAGAAATCAAGAACAGAGTAGCAGAAGAGAAGTCTGTGTGTCGATGAGAGCAAATGAGGCACTGACTGAACAGGATACAGAGAGGTGATCTCATGCGCTGCCTCTTGAGACTGTGCATTATGCTGCAAACACTGTATTTAGTTAACACTTTTGTTCCAAGAAACTCAGATTCCCACTCTACCTACATTAAGTTCTGTTCATATTCTACAAGGCTCGTCACGCACCTTCCCCTTTGGGAAAATCACAAAAGACCTGTCCTCTCTCTTATCTTCTCTGTGCCCTTAATCTTGTCCCCATATCCAGAAGGGTTGTAAGGCATGGGGTGGACAGATTCCTATGAGAATGAGATTCCTCCAGACTTGGGTGTAGTGGTTAACGGAGTATGAAAAGGAACTCAATAGCCAAGAATCGAAGGAAGAGGCAAAAATTACTTTTATCACCAGTAAGAAATTTTAGACTTCAAGAGGTTTAATAACTTGCCATAGAGCAAGAGTGGAAACCAGAAAGAGACTGCAGAACCCCGAGGACCAAGCCCTGCTCCAGGCACCGGGGTCCAAGCGCAGCCCAGTTACCATTATCCCTGCACAGGGTAGAGCCCCAAAGCTCAAGATGACGATACACAGAGGAAATTTGAAGAGCGGCATGAAAATAATTATGGGTTGGAAGGATTTACTCCAAAGGCTTAAGTCTATATAACCTGGCCAAGAGATCGCATTGCTAAAAGGAAATACGATAGCGGTGGATATGAAACAAGCACTCAAAGGGCATAAACAAAAGCTTAGGCTACTCCAAGGGAAACATAAATTCAGTGATGTGATGGAAAATATAGGCTCAATTGGAAGGGAATTACTATATTGGGAAGCTCTATTAATCTGTTGACAGTTTCTCAAAGAAAGTGATGGCAGCCTGCTAATTTGCCTCATTTGAAACCAGTCTGTATGAAGAGCTGGAAAATATATCTCAGGAAGTGATACTGTGTAACAGGCGAGGGATGGGCTGCCTTCATAAATCTTGTTCACTTTTCATCTTGATGATTTTTTTCTCCTGTTTCCAATCATTCTCTTGCCAAGCCCCCCCTCAGATCCACAAAATCCTCTTCTATGGAAAATTCTTTCTAGGCTAAGGGAAGTTAGGTACTGACCGCTGGCTTGGGATTATGAGTGGGGTTGACAATTGCTCTGCATCACCCATGCCCTTAAAAGCCAACAAAAGGGGTTTTCATCTTGAGTTATCCTCCTCTGTAGACCTGGCTTCCCTGCATCTCCTGCTCGGTACCCCGGAACTAAACTTGAAAGATGCCTACTTTTAAAATCAGGAGTTCAGATCCCAGTTCAAAGGGCTGAGATGATCCAGGTGAGCTAAGAGACTTTTCCAGCTCTGGTACGAGACTGAGCAACAGTCTCTCACACCTTTACAGCAGGAGTATGGCAGTTTCCCTAATGCTTTTTCAAGGGCTTTCCTTTTCATCCAAATAGCTCCCGCACTGCCAAGTAAAAGGAGATGTGTCACTATCGTCCAAACTATAAGTGAGCGGTACAGTCTTATGTGAATCCAGTTGAAGGAGAATTTTGCTGGAAGGCCCAAATAGCAAACCACTTTTTCCAGATGTCAGAAAGCCCGAGGTCTGTGTGAAGAATGCAGGATTCTGGACTTTTCATCTGATCTATCTGTGGAAGGACATAGATGAAAGGCCCCATAAAGAAAATGTTTGCTTCAATTCGCCCTGCTCCCTGCTCTGAGGGTGCCTCATCAGTCCCCGACTTAGTGTGTCAGAAACACACTGTCGTGTGAGAGGCTAAATTGTCCTGGGAAAATCAGGACTTACCCTGGGTTTTATTTACTGAAATAAAGATTGCAGAAATAGATAGGGATAGAGAAAATGGTTTTGAAATATGTTCCCTGTTATAACCGTGTTGCCAGCACTTAAATAAAAGGGGGATTTAAAGAAGAAAATCGCTGCTCCACGTCCCAGGGGAGGGATGCCGTCGTAGGGACATCTGCTGACACAGTGGTTGCAGACTCGAGACGTCTGCCAGGGTGAAGTGCTCTGTGGCTAAAAGTAGAACCAAATCTTTCAATTAAGAAAGAGTCACACTACGTGGAAAGAAAACCACATCAAGCCCTGCTGATGTTTACTCACGAAGAACCTAGCTTATTTTCCTACATTTAGGAAGCACCTAATATAAATAATAAAACCCAAAGAATGAATGGGATTTTGTAAATCATAAGATATTAACATTAAAAAACTACAACCAACACCAGATTTGTTCTCTGGAGCTCTTAAAGGGCTCAGCTGCTGTCCCATCCTCCTTCACCAGTGTTCCTTACTCACTGCTTCTTTCCCATGTCCCTGTCCTCTGCTTGTCTCCTGTATTTCCTCCCCAAACCCAGTTTATCAGGCCGAATGTGTGTCCTCTATCAGAAAAGAAGTTTTGCTCTGCCCCTTCCAAATAGGTACATATGCTTGCCATCCTTCCGGGGTTCCTAACTCTTCCAGTGGGTTAGGGCACCCTATTCTTTAATAAGTAAATTGGCTTATGAGAAACCCAGCATACTCAGCAGGCTGCCTCTGAAGGCACCAGGGAAGGGTCTGTTCCAGGGCTCTCTCCTAGCTTCTGGTAGCCTCAGGCGTTCCTTGGCTTGCAGATAGCTGTCTTCTCCCTGTGTCTCTTCACATCATCTTCCCTCTATGTATGTCTCCTTGTGTCCAAATTTCCCTTTATATAAGGACATGGTCATTTTGGATTAGGGCCTATCTAATGACCTCATCTTAACTTGATTATCTGAAAAGACCTTTTGTCCAGACTAGGCCACATTCATACGTACTAGAGGTGAGGACTTCAACATCTCTTGGGGGGACACATTTCAAGCCATAACATGCATCTAGTATATTCCAAAACTTCTAGCTCCTGAGACTATAGCAATGAAAAAAGCAAAGTCCTTGCTGTCATGGAATCCACATTCTGGTTGGAGGAGACAAATAACAAATATGTAAAGTGTCAGGTGATGAACAGTGCCATGAAGAAGAAGAAAGGATGCTGAGGAGTGGAGCATCATGGAGGGTGTGGTGGTGGTGTTTTATATCAAGTGATCAGGAAAGACCACTCTGATAAGGTGACCTTCAACAAGAGACTTGAAGAGTGAGAGAATGACATATGAGGATATGTTAGGAAGACAGTTCCAGGCAGGACAATAGGTGCAAAGCCCTTGAAGGAGCAGTGCTTGGCTCTTCAAGATAGCCTAGAGGCTAATGTGGCAGGAGAGAAGGGAGTAGGAAGAATGATGGGAGGAGATGGGTCACAATGGGATGGGGCTGGGAGCTTGGCACATAGAATCTGATAAAGAGCCATGGTAAGTTTCCTTTGGCCTTTACCCTGAGTTCGATGGTATCTTAGTCCATTCAGGCTGCTGTAACAAAATACCACAGACTGGGCGGCTCATAAACAACAGAAATTTATTTCTTACAGTTTTGAAAGTTTGATGTCCAAGATCAGGATGCCAGCATGGTTAAATGAGGGCCTTCTTCTGGGTCACAGACTTCTCATTGTAGCCTCACAGGGAAGAAGAGGCAAGGGAGCTCTCTGAGGCCTCTTTTATAAAGGGCACTAATCCCATACATGAGGGCTCCACCCTCGTGACCTAATCACCTCCCAAAGGCCCCACTTCCTAACACCATCACCTTGGGGGTTAGGATTTCAACATATGAATTTGATGGGGACCAAACATTCAGACCATAGCATATGGGAAGCCACTGGAATGCTTTAAGCAGAGGAATCAAATATGACCTACATTTAAGAAGCATCATTCCAGCTTCTCAGTGAAAATAGACTGGTAGCAGGTCAGAGGTAAGGGCAAGAGTAGCAGCCATGGCCCCACCTTTGCATGGAGAACTGAGTGTTCTTAAGCCCCTCAAGCTCATGCAGGGAAGCAAGGACAGTTCAGCATCCCTTGCCCCTTCTTCTAGAAACAGAACTCCTATTTCTTGGGAACCTCCGCCATGTGGGTCAGCTGTTGCTGACCCTCCCAACCTCAGCCACACAAGTAGCCATGGATCCAGGCCTGGCCAATTAGAGAACAGCCTGGCTCTGGCTCCAGTGTTCACAGATGAAGCTGGACCAAGTGGAGGCAGTCAGAGCCCTTCCTAGGATGGTTGTATCAGATGTGCGGGCTTGCTGGGCGCATAGGCAGGGAGACTGGGCCTCTGTACCATCATGTTCACCACCTAGAAGAGTTTGTCCAAGAGATAGGGAAGCATGCAACCCTTCCTTTGAGCTCTCACTATGTGAGGCTCCATTCTAAGAGCTACGTGTGGATCGACTAATTTAATCCTCACGACCACTGTATGAGGTGTTTGATATTATTATGCCATTTTACAGATGAGGAAATGAGGCATGAACAAGTTATAAGAAACCTCCCCAAGATTATAATGCTAGGAAGTGGAACAGCCTAGATTCAAACCAATGACGTTTGCTTCTAAGAGCCCAACTTCTTAATCCCCACTCTAGACTAAGGAGAATCTCAGGAGGTCGGAAGGGACCTTAAAGATTATTTAGTCCAGTGTTCCTCAACTCGATCAGACTCAATGCCCCTTTTATAACAAATATATTCTAACATCTCATTTAGTATTCTAAAATGAACTCCATAGATAATATAATTTACCTGCACACACAATTTTTAAACAATTAATATATTTTAATTATAAAGTAAAAAGAAAAGATTATAGGGGGCCGGCCGGTGGCACAGGGGTTTAGTTCGTCCTTGGCAGCCCAGGGTTCGCTGGTTTGGATCCCGGGTGCCTGCCGATGCCAGTCAGCCATGCTGGGGCTGCGTCCCATATAAAGTAGAGGAAGATGGACACGGATGTTAGCCCAGGGCCAGTCTTCCTCAGCAAAAAGAGGAAGATTGGCAACAGATGTTAGCTTAGGGCTGGTCTTCCTCACAAAAAAAAAAAAAAAATTATAATTTAAAAAGACATGCATTTTGCTATGTAAAGTTCAAACATGGCTACTCTAGAAGACAAAGACAAATGACTACATCAGGAAAAACTGAGGTTGTGAAATGGGTGACAGTGTAGATTACTGAATGCCCTGTTTGGCACACTTTTCTGGGTTACCTCTACCTTTCATTCATTGCTCTTGAGCTAACGACTCTGTACATTGTAAAAAAAAATGTCAGTACTGCAAATGCTTCTTGTTCATAGAAAGGCAAAATGTGTCTAGTAGAGTACAACTGATGATTTCCCTGTGGATATTGATCAGTTTTGCATTTATTTGTCCATTTGTAAACTTATCTCAGCATTCTATTAGTTGATGAGTTACATAAAAATCTTTAACAGAAGATGTATTAGTCAGGGTTCTCAAGAGAAACAGAACCAACAGGATATATATATATATATATAAATATATATGAAAGATTTATTATGGGAATTGGCTCACGTGGTCATGGAGGCCAAGAAGTCCCATGGTCGGATATCTGCAAGCTGAAGAACCAGGAAAGCTGGCGGTATATTTCAGTCCAGATCCACAGGTCTGAGAATCAAGGTTGATGGTATAATTTCCAGTCTGTCCAAAAGGCCAGGAACCCGGAGTGCCAAGGTCCCAGGGCAGGAGAAGAAGGATGCCTCAGTTCAGGCATAGAGAGTGAATCTGCCCCTTCTCCACCTTCTTATTCTATTCAGGGCTTCAACAGGTCAGATGATGCCCATCTGCAACAGTGAGGGTGATCTTTTTTACTCAGTTCACCAATTTAAATGCTAGTCTCTTCCAGAAACACCCTTACAGGCACATCCAGAAATAGTGTTTTACCAGATATCTGGGCATCCCTTAGCCCAGTCAAGATGACACATAAAATTAACCATCACACAGGCTCATCGTCTGGCTGAATGAAAGTCATAATTACAAGCACTTTCAAAAATTATCCTTCAACATACCTATATGTAGCATTACTGCAAATATGGCAGTTAGAAAATCAGACTGATAAAGACTCAAACACCAGGTTCAGTAGTGCCATCAGCGATGTCATGTTCCAAAATAGTGAACAATTCTTGGTAACAGCTGAATAAAATGAAGCACTATCTTCCCTCAATATACGTAGTAGGACCATTCTCGGAAAAGTATTTATTAAAACTATGAAGAAGTATCTGTGTGTGTGTATATGTGTGTACATATATTTGTGTTTAGGTTCTAAGGTTAGATAATTATGTATATTTGAGTTAGATTCTAAGCCTGGGTAATTATAAACAGGGTTTCCACCTGCAAGAATTTCCAAACCATTAGGAAGTTGTGTGGGTATGAGGTCATTCTTTGTTGTGCAGGACTTCCCTGGGAATAGCAGGTCGCAACATCCTTGGCCTCCACCATGAGCCACTAGTTTACCCCAATTGCTGCAACAACCAGAAACACCCCTCAAATTTCTGAAATCCACCATAGAGAGTACTGCCCCTGTTGAGAACCACTGATCTAGTCCAAACACACTTCTTGTTCTTGAATCTCCTCTGTAACATCCTAAGCACATGCTCAATAAATATTTGTTAAATAAATGAAAATCTGAATGAAGGAAAGTGTGGAATTGTTGAATATTAAAGACTCTGGAGAATAATTTTCAGTAAACAGATACCTTTTGTAGGCATAGAAAGTTTCCTGAGGCAACCACACACTTAGAATGATTTTTTTAATGGATTCTTAGAATACTCAATCTTTTCTTGAATTAGCAGAAACTTTAAGTAGAGGACTACTAATGAGTTATAACTACATACCTAAACCTTGAGGGAATCTTATTTATTCCTGTCTTTTGCCTCTTTCTTTTCAATCTTTTTGGCAAGGCCCTAGATCATGCCCTGTATTATTACAACTTCTCTGTCTT
Source organism: Tapirus indicus (assembly GCA_031878705.1). Classification (NCBI taxonomy): domain Eukaryota; kingdom Metazoa; phylum Chordata; class Mammalia; order Perissodactyla; family Tapiridae; genus Tapirus; species Tapirus indicus. Next base: position 60,372,319 of record CM062930.1, read on the forward strand.
CAGAATCCACACCTCCAAATAGCAATGAAAATCACCTGTCCCTCTTCTAATGCTCCTACAAAATTTCCCAATTGCCTTCAATATTGAAACTCTAGTTAAAGCCTTCGAGGCCTTCCACAGATGGATGAATTCTCACTACAAGCCTTGGCTTCTACTCTCTGCCCTATTCTATCAATGTTAGCCACTCCTCTGCCCCTCTGCCCTCATGGCAAAGTCTTGCACCTTCCCACTTTCAAATCACTGCTTTGAGAATCACCATCTCTATGAATTCTTTCTAGATTAGCTCAGCTAATGCTATTCATACAGATAGTTCTCAAAACTGTGCATTAGAATCACCTGTGGATTTTTTAAAAGTCTGTCTGGTAGGCTTCACCCAGACCCCATTAAACTAGAATCTCTTCAGGGGTGGAACCCAGGTATTCAAATATTTTAAAAGTCTCAGACATTCCCAGTGTGCAGCCAAGTTTGAGAACCACTGCCGTAGTGCTACACACTGCACCTCTGTCTTATTAAGCTTGAACTCTATCTGTTACACCTGTAAATGTTTTTCTGGTGTAGACTTATTCTCTCCCTCCTCAGAAAGACAGCAAGCTCTCAATACCTCTCAAGCTTAAATGTGCATAGGAATCACCTGGGGATCTTGTTCAACCATGAATTCTGATTCAGGAGGTCTAGGGTGGGGGCCTGAGATCCCGCATTTCTAACAAGCTCCCAAGTATCCCAAAATATGCTTTCAAAATATGACCACAAATGTGTAATACTCCTAGCTATGTTATCTAACATATGAATTACTCTCAAGCTAAGAATTTCAAGAAATGAAGAAAGGGGAAGCCTGTTCCTTAATTAGTTCTCTGAGATGTTTTGAATTACTCTTGGGGTATGTGGGACCTCGGGCAAATATTTTTACTGGGTCCATGTTTAAACAAATAACTTGATTAAAAATATATTACAGTAAATCCAAACCACAATGAGATACCCCTTCATATCCACTAGAATGGCTATAATCAAAAACAAAGGAAAATAACAAGTGTTGGTGAGGATGTAACTAAAAAGCTTCTGCATAGCAAAGGAAACCATCAACAAAACAAGAAGACAACCTACAACTGGGAAAAGATATTTGTAAACCATATATCTGATAAGGGGTTAATATCCAAAATATATAAAGAACACATACATCTCAACAACAAAAAAACTAACTCAATTTAAAAAAGGGCAAAAGAACTGAACAGACATTTCTCCAAAGAAGATATACAGATGGCCAACAGGCACATGAAAAGATGTTCAACATCATTAACTATCAGGGAAATGCAAATGAAAACTACGATGAAATATCACCCCACTCTCATCAGAATGGCTATAATTAACAAGACAGGAAACAACAATTGTTGGAGAGGATGTGGAGAGAAGGGAACTCTCATACACTGCTGGTGGGAGTGCAAACTGGTGCATCCACTGTGGAAAACAGTCTGGAGATTTCTCAAATAATTAAGAATAGAACTACCATAGGATCCAGCTATTCCACTACTGGGTGTTTATCCAAAGAACATGAAAACATGCATGCATAAAGATACACACACCCCTGTGTTCATTGCAGCATTGTTCACAATAGCCAAGACTTGGAAGCAACCTAAGTGCCCATGAAGGGGCGAATGGATAAAGAAGATGTGGTACATATACACAATGGAATACTACTCAGCCATAAGAAATGGTGAAATCCAGCCATTTGTGACAACATGGGTGGACATTGAGGGTATTGTGCTAAGTGAAATAAGTCAGAGGGAGAAGGTCAAATACCACACGATCTCACTCATAAGTAGAAGACAAAAACGACAACAAACAAACACACAGAGACAGAGAGTGGATTGGTGGTTACCAGAGGGGAAAGGGGGAAGGAGGAGGGCAAAAGAAATTATTAGGCACATATGTGTGGTGATGGATTGTAATTAGTCTCTGGGTGGTGAACATGATGTAATCTATGCAGAAATCAAAGTATAATGATGTACACCTGAAATGTATATAATGTTATAAAACAATTACCACAATAAAAAATTAATAAATACCAGGAAACTAAGTATATGTTACATTGGGATTTAAGAAAATAAAATTTGATTTTGAAAGACAATAAATAGTCCAATTTAAAATAGAAACAAGTTTAATTCTGATATGCAAGTAAGAATATCCTTTTCAAAAAAATCCATCTTAATCAGAACCACAATGGGATATCACCTCAACTCTGTTAGAATGGCTATTATCAAAAAGACAAGAAATAACAAGTGTTGGTGAGGGTGTGGGGAAAAGGGAGTCCCTGTGCACTGTTGGTGAGAAAGTAAATCGGTGCAGCCACTATGGAAAACAGTATGGAGACTCCTCAAAATATTAAAAATAGAACTACCATATGATCCAGCCATTCCACTTCTGGGTATTTATCTGAAGAAAATGAAAACACTAACTTGAAAAGATATATGCACTCCCATGTTCATTGCAGGATTATTTACAATAGCCAAAGTATGGAAACAATCCAAGTGTTCAATGGATAAAGGAAATGTAACATATATATATATATATTATATATATATATAATGGAATATTATTCAGCCATAAAAATGAATGAAATCTTGCCATTTGTGACAACATGGACGGACCTTGAGAACATTATGCTAAGTGAAATAAGTCAGACAGAGAAAGACAAATATGGTACAATCTAAAATCAAAAAACAAATTCAGAGAACATATTGATGGTTGCAGGGGGAGGGGTATGGGATGAGTGAAGGGGGTCAAAAGGTACAAACTTCCAGTTATAAAATAAATAAGTCACGGGGATATAATGTACAGCATGGTGACTATAGTTAATGATACTATATTACACATTTGAAAGGTGCTATGAGAGTAGATCTTAAAAGTTCTCATCACAAGGAAAAAAAATTTTTATGTATGATGACGGATGTTTAGGATCATTTCACAATATATTCAAATATCGAATCTTTGTGTTGTACACCTGAAACTAATATAATGTTATATATAAATTATACCTCAGTAAAAAATATCCATTTTGTTTATCAAAAAAAAAAAAGTAATTGAAACTCTCATGCACTGCTACTGTGAATGTAAAATGGTGCAGCTGCTTTGGAAAACTCTCCTCAAATGATCAACTCAGAGTTACCATATGACCCAGCAATTCCACTCCTAAGTATATACCCAAAATAATTGAAAACAAGTATTCAAACAAAAACTTGTACATGAATGTTCAAAGCAGCACTATTCACAATATCCCAAAGGTGGAAACAACTCAAATGTCCATCAACTGATGAATGGATAAAAAAATGTGCTATACAACAAGATATTATTCAGATTTAAAACAGAATGGGGTGATGATCCATGCTACAACATGCATGAACCTCAAAACCATGTTAAGTGAAAGAAGCCAGACACAAAAGGCCACATATTATACGATTCCATTTACATGAAATATCAAGAATAGGGAAATCCATAGAGATAGAAAGCAGATTAATGGTTGCTGGGGCTGGGAAAAGAGAGGAATGGGGAGTGACTACTTAGTGGGTACAAAGTTTCTTTTCGGTGTGATAAAATTCTAGAATTAGATAGAGGTGATGATTGCACAACATTGTGAGAGTACTAAATGCCACTGAATTGTACACATTAAAATGGTTAATCTTATGTGAATTTAACCTCAATAAAAAAATTACAAAATCACAGGTCCATGTGAGATATAGCCATTTATCAATAACGATTTAAAGCAATGGGTAGAGAAGAGTTACTTATGTACTTGTTGGTTGTCCAATCAGTACACATGGTATCTGGGTGCCACCTCTTCCTGTTCCAGTCCAGGAACTATCTCTTTAGGTTCTTTATTGTCAATTATGCCCTTGCTGGCTAATTTCATGTCTTCCACCATGAGACAAAAAGTATTGTTTTTACTCACACGATCATGGCTTTTCAGAGCCTGTGTATATTGAAACATTACAGATCTTGCCCCTGCATTTATTTGATGCTGATTACATCATAACCATGTGAATACTGGCTTCCAACAACTCTCTCTAAGGTTGTTGCTGTGCCTGGTTCAAGGATGCTGACCACAAATACAAGTCTTACCCAGAGTATGTAGGCAAATGTGGACAATAATTTGTTTTCTGGTCATGTTAAATTTACTGTTCAGAATTTTGTAGAATAAACATAAAATGACACACCTTCCAACCATGTCTTCTCCTGCATTCTTTAGGCCATAATCTCTGCATTCCTGCAATGTAAACTTTTTCATTGTTGGCTGTACCCCTGCCTTTCACACACTGCCACCAATAGGGAGAATTAAAAGGGTCTGTGGGCAGAGTGATAACAGTGGTCCCATTCATACAAGAAATGTTGTTCTCTCACCCTGGGCAACTTAAGACTGACCTGGGAGAGTACAATGTCACTACACCAAGTGGACACTACAAGAGAAGAATCTTATTGGTAGGGCCACTTGTCATTGAGGACTGGTAGTCTTGAAAGCCTTTGGAGCACAGGTGCTTGCTTGGGTCTAAGAGTGGGACTGGACTGGGGGCAAGTATAGCACTCTCTGCTCTCTTGAAGCAGCCTCCTCTGCTCGTTGTATGGAAGGAGGGATCTGCACACATCCACCTCTGCAGACTTAACAGCTTTATTTCTCTCTCTTTAAACTGTAAATCCACCAAGCAAGATCAAGTTCGGAGTCTTTAGAAACACAGTCTTGGGGCCTCAGCTAAATTTGAGTTTTGGTGTTGAAATGAATGCAAATTGTTGCAAATAACAAAGGGGATATTTCTAAAGTGAGTGATACTGATGGCTAAAGATCTCCCCCACTTTGTCAATATAATCATGAGTCACTTAACGACGGGGATACGTTCTGAGAAATGCATCGTTAGGTGATTTTGTCTTTGTGCAAACATCATAGAGTATACTTATACAAACCTAGATGATATAGCCTACTACGTACTTGGACTATATGGTACTAATTTTATGGGACCACCTTATATGCAGTCTATCGTTGACCAAAACATCATTACATGGCGCACGACTGTATAACATTCATGTTTGCCTACTGTCTTTCAAACTTTAAAAAGAAATAGTAATTTTCTGGAGACCCCTAGTGGGATATGTCTTAAGGCAAAACACTCTAAAACTATTTAATAGTAGTAGTAGAGTTGATAGTGTAATTTGGAAACTGTCGTGTGCAAATGAGTAATGTTTTAAACGTCTAAGAGAAGAGACAGGCTAAGAAAAAAAAACTTAGGTTGGATACTGGAAAATATGCTTAAATGGGTGAAATGTCTAGAATTACCAAAATTGCTGAAAATTTAAATTAACAATATAATTTAATAAATATTTATAATAATTTATGTTATAATAAATTTAATAAATAAATTGTTTAAACAATTTAAATTGTGTTCAAATTTTCTAAGTGGCATAAAACAGTACTATTTGAGATATATTAGAGTAAACTATAAAAAGCAAATGTAAGGAAACTCTATATTCTTGTGCCCCAACTATTTTTTCCTTCTTTGTATTTCCTGTGGATATAGAGTAAAAGTGAGAATAGAGTGTGAGAGAGTGTGTGAAAGGCCTTGATGGCACAGCTAAACCTACCAGGCCTTGGCATCTAGGGTGATCTAATATTTTTAGCCACATTCGGTAAGAATCTGACCATCCACTCACCTGACCAACAGGGACTCACACAACATGAGTCTCCTAGAGATCAAAGTAGATGATCTATTGGATTCACCCACTTTCCCAGATAAGTAAATTAAGGCTTAACAAGATTACAGTCACGTGCCATATAACAATGTTTCAGTCAATGACAGACACATATATGACGGTGGTCCCATAAAATTAGTATGATATAGCCCAGGTGTGTAGTGGGCTGTACCATCTAGGTTTGTGTAAGTGCACACTGTGATGTTCGCACAACGATAAAATTGCCTATCGATGCATTTCTCAGAATGTATCCCCGTCGTTAAGCAACACATGACTGTATATGCAAAACTCAGAGAATAGGAAGCCTAAGATGAGATAGTGTCACAGCCAGAACTAGAACCTGTGCCAGTCTACTGTATCATACCTCACTTCATCATATCAACAACAAAGCATTTCACGCGGTGTGGAAGGGATCTGCACACTTCCATCACTGTAAACAGCTCTCTGTCTGGAAAACTGATGTTTTAAACCCAACCAGATATAAACAGAAGTGAAAAGTATTGACTTATTTCCATAGTAACCTTCTGCTGTCATCTCAAGTGTGGAAAAACACTTCACTAGAGTCTACACGGGATGAACATTGCCCTCCATAGTGGCACTGTGCGAGGCTATGCAAAGCAAATGCTTCCACCAGGGCACTTTGTGCAACCCTAAGCATTTTCTTCTCACCCACATTGGCTCTGCAGAGTTAGAAATGCTTTTTGAGCCAACCTAGAGTTAGACTCAGTCCAGATAGGAAGGTCAAAGTTTGCACCCTCACCTGATTTTAACAACTTGCCTTCAAAACCTTGTTTTCAATGTCCAAAAAGGGAGGAGGGAGGGAAATAACATTTTTCTTCAGTTTATCAATTTTATGACTTTCTTCTTTGTTGACTTATGGCTCTTTGACATTTATTCTGAAAATTTCCCCTTAAATCAGCAGAAAAAAACAGTTTGAAAAATTCCAAGGAAACTCTTCACTATAGATCTGGTACCCCCATTAAGAACCAACACCCTTGCTTGCGGGAAGTCAGGGCCATGGAAATGACCTAAACGTTGAACTGCAGTGAAGACTCTTTAGTCATGGCCCATAAGACAGATTCAATGACCATCATTCTTTGGTTTCCACGACTCTGATAATCCTCCCCAAAAGTATTTTCATAAATCTTGATTCTGAGGGAATACAGAGGCTTGTTGACAAGTGAGAGAAGAGGAATCTCATTTTGATGTGGTAATTCCCCTCCAAAAAATATGAACCCAGTAAAATTGAGCAGCTCAATGCTATAAAACAGCTGTAAACAGTCACTATCATCTGGAAATCTGGAACTCATTTCAGAAAAATATATCCTTAATTTCAGGAGCTCATCTAGAGAAATTTCTAGTTTTTGAAAGATATTGAATTGATCGGGCCAATATCTCTCTGAATGCTTCAAACAATCTTAATGTGTAAAGAATGAGGTTACAACAACAAAATTTACTAGCAGTCGTGAAAGAGCTATTCATTCATTCACTCCATATGTATTATTAAATTCCTACTATGCGCCAGACATACTGAGAGGAGCTTGAAATGCAGGGGTGAAGACAACAGACACAGTCCCTGTCTTCATGGTCTTGAGAGAGGTATTAAACAAACAATTACACAAGTGACTACAGAATTACAATTGTGATTAATATTGCAGAGAAAAGTCCAGGGAGCTATGAAATTATAAGAGCAGGAACTAACATTTTAGACAGGTCAAGGAAGTCCTCCTGGCAGGGAGAGTGGTTATTTATAGTTCAGCTTAAATAGCTGAACCCTTGAAAGACGAGGAGGTAGCTGTCGTCCCTTTAAATATCTGGTTTTTATTTTCCAAGAAGTCTTCAGCATTTATTTTAATGCTATTTTTCCTTACCATCACCCAAATATTCACTCAATAAAAAAGGCCTAAGTTGGCACATAGTTGAAGAAGGAGGCACACTTCTTATTTAGGGCTACATTATCACGATTCTAAATTATCCAGACCCTAATTCAGCTTCCTAAATCTAAGCTAGTCCCCAGTCCTTGTTCATTAGCATTAAGGAAAAGAAATTGAACTCAGAGCTCTGCCTCTACTGTTGACTCCCACATGCTCATTAATCACACGAAGTCGCTGAATTGTTTAGACACCTTTCCAGGCTACTTAGAGGAACACGTCCCTTATGTCTGTCAGTAATATTTCAGCTCCACAATAATTGCAGTGTTCTCTGTGAGACACAGTGTGAGAAATAATTTACTCAAGTGTGATTATTTTATTTGGGTAGAGATCAACAGGGAATAGAAAAAGAGCCTATTTTTAAAGTCAGCAAGGCAGGTCTCAAGCTCCAGAGATGGCTCCCCTTTGGGAAATTTTTAGCAGAAATGGATTTCCATATGCCCACGATAGATGGTCTTACCTTCTTTGTCTCTTGCTCATCACTTCTTTGAAGACACAATGGAACTTTATTATCCCACTGACCATGTTGAATCTCCAAATACCTCATTCAGTCAGACAAAGAAAAACTGATTTTATCTACTCAAAGAACATTTACTATATCAAAGACATTGTTCTAGGTTAGTTTTGAGATCTCCTGTGAGTTTTCATATGTACATAGATTAGATCTTTATATGGACTGATGAAAAAAATACTGCAAATTAATCCCCAATATTCACACTCTAGCTTCAAGTTTGAGTAATTCACAGCAGAGTTTCCTCAACTTCTTCCATGTAATGGGCTGTTTGGACCCATTGGGAGCACTCTTCCTGTCTGTGTATCTCCAGCATCAACACAGCAGCATTCACAGTCACATCTAACTCCCACTCTTCTGCACTTTCCTCAGGCTCACGGTCACAGCAATCACGCCCTTCTGAGATCCAAGTCAGAGCCGTGGAAAGGACCCACAGCATAAGCTCCCCAAGGCCTCTATCCCAGTCCTCCAGGTGATAAAAGGAAACAGCTCCGTTAAGAGGCCAGCTCCAAGGGCCTCTAAGAATAGAAAAGAGAAAAAGTTTCCTCCATCTGTGCCCAGGGTTGTGCGTCTCTATCACCCTCCCAGGTGTGAGGTTCTGAACCAGCCTCTTCCATTTTGGCTGCATCGAGTTTATTTTGTCCAGCATTTCAGAGGCGTCTCCTGCCTCTGTCCTCAGCCTGGAGAAGAGAAACTCAGCAGAAATAGCAGAATTTGTTTGTCCTCAGTTGACCTCCAAGGAAACTAGGACAGTGAGAGGCTAAGAAGGCAAGGTCTCTCAATAGTGCACCAGTGGTCAAAGCTGGCTTTCAGTGGCGCCTCTCCAAACAGCCAAAATCAGTGTCAAACCACCAGCCCCTGCAGCCTTTCCAAGATGCTCTGAGTGTTTATTCAGCCACTAAGTGTTCTGCCGAAAGTGGACTCCACCCAATGGTGAGCTAAGGCAAATCAAACATTCATTTACACAGTTGAGAGTGACATGCCCCCCCAGACCAGCCTCCGATGCCTGCGAAGTCTAGCTGCAGCTGGCTCCAAGCTTACAGGTGCCAGGCACCTGGCCAAGCATGGCAGTGATCTCCGAGGCTGGGTGAGAGGAGATGTTTACATAGGGCACTCTTCCCCCCTCCCCCCCAGACGCAACAGTGAAGGACACTGTGTGTTGTGGAAAGAGGATAGGTTCAAGCCCCACTGACCAAAGCTTGGATCTCAGCTCAGTCTTTTTCTACCTGTGCGAGTTTGAGCAAGTTCTTTAACGGAGCTGGGACTCAGTTTACCCATCTGTAAAGTGAATATAGTGATAATACTACCTCATAGGGTTGTTGTGAGGATCATAGAAATAAACTAGGTGATAAAAGGAGTACGGAGTCTGACCACGGTAGGAGGTCAAATAAATGATATCTATGAACAAAAGGCCTTGCCCAAAGGAGTGACCAGGTTCTGTTCATGCTGTAGCTGGTGTGGTGAGGAACCGCCTTTGTCTCAAGTCTGCTCTTGAGGCTCTAGTGAGCTGTGCACACAGCCAAATGTATGGTGTGGTGGAAAGACCAGCCTGGGAGACAGAAGGCTGGATTATCTCTGCCTTTAACCTGTTCTGTGGCCTTGAATGATTCACCTCACTTGTCTGGGTCTCACTTTATTCATTTCTAAGGTGGGATTGTTTTGAATTGTTAATCTTTAAGGCTTGGGTTTGAATCACTCCTTTGTCACTTACTAGTTAAGTAATTTTGCAAATAACTTCCCTGAGAGTCTCTCTCTTCTCAAAATGCTTGTGGCTGAGGGTCTGCAGCACAGGCACACACAGCTTCCCAGAATCTTAATTATTAGTACTCAGAAAGGCAGAACACAAGTCTGTATTAGGGATTTAGCCCAAAATCCAACATCTGTGGAATGTCCTGTGCCGTACATTTGGACCACAGTTATGATCTCCACTGTACAGGTGCAGGGAATTTACAACGTCCAAAGGTGCAAGATTCTCAATCTTAAGCAAAAGCTCCCTTGTAGCTTCTAAACAGTGTTTGCTAATGAAGGTAAACAGACTTCTTGGAAATATTTTTAACTCCAAGTATGGAAACAAGAGTTTTCTTACCAACAATGTTAATCATAAAATCAAATGTCAGAATCTCCCTTTGCCCAGTTGTCCCATCGCAGTTGTCCAGAGCCTCCACTGACATGCAGAAAGGGCTACCTAACCCCTGAGCTCCCAGAAACTTTTCTGACTCCCCAAATGGTAGCATAGCCTAGCAGTGCACTTTATGACTTCCACATTCACAACTCCCATGGAATACACCAACAGGGCCCACTTATGGAGCCAATGGAAGAGTAAAGAAATCTCTTCCAAAAAACAAGTATTCCTGCTGCTGGAATTGCTGCTCTCATCTTGGTTTAAAGGAATATGGGAAATATTGAATGACATTAACTTTCCTACAGGACTGTGGCTTCTTCCTACCTACTTTCTGCCACAGAAGTCAGCTAAAAACAAGACATGATATCATCTCAATAATTTGCTGATTAAAATATCCCTTAAAAAAGACACCCTTCATGCCCAGGGGGCCACCTATTCAGCTGGTCTCCAAAATAGCATTTATAGTTTTATTTTTAGGCATCAAGAGAGGCTGAGAATTTTCTATACAATGTTGACATAACCTTTCCTATATCTTTGGGTTAGGCATCTCTGCCTGAAGAAGAAAGGCTAATGAAATACACAAGCATGCTCCCATGTGCTGTTTATGCATATGTCATGAAACATCTGTTCCTAGCGTCTTCTGAGACATTCTTCCTGGGTGTTAGAATTTGCTGTTATTTTGATAGAGAACCATTGGCATACATACCTCCCTACACAGCTTACAGTAAAGTTCTCCACGAACACCAGGATTAAATGTCTATCTTTTGCAGGAAAGGAACATCATTTGTTTACTCTCTCTCCACATATTTCTTTGATGGATTTGTAACAAGTATCTGTAAAAATTCTCCGTGGAACTTACTCAGATCCAGAAAGTGCCCAAAAAGTTTCATCTACTGTTTTACTGTGTATCTTTAGTGCTTAGAACAAGTAGGCACTCAATAAACACTTTCTGGATAAATGAAAATGCCTTATAATTATTTATTATAAAACAGAGAGAAAAGCACAGTTGGGGAGCCATTAAGTCATAAATGGGGAAGAAATCATGGACAGTGAGTTTATGCTTTTTCTTTGAGTTGAAAGAAAAGAAGAAAGAAGAGTAAGTGGTAACAAACGGGAATGAGGCAGATCTGCCAAGGAACAAAATGAACTACCTCTTAATTGTGTGAGGAATACACACACACACACACATACTCATATACACACATGCATACCCCACAGGTCAGGCTGGTGAAAAGCCAAGTTCATAGTCAGGGTTTCCCAGCGAAACTCACTCCCTCCGATATTTCTTCCTAACAGTGTGAGACCCATGGAATTAGATATATCTTTCCATGTTTGTGTCATTTGCTGAGGGCACAGTGAGGACAGGGCGATTATGGGAACTTATTTTTACATCGTGGTAAAACTGATCTGGACTCAAAATATTCCCTCCCCCATTTCCTTCTCATCTATGCTGTCAAAAGTTTCTTCGATTCTTTCTTCGGGTACTCCTGACAGATTTTTACTTCCAGTGTGGAACTCTACAGGAAGTATGAGAATTCAGAAACAAAAAGTCATGATATGTGTTATTTTCTACCTCCCCTTCCTCACTGCCACACCTCCCTGACTTTGTGGTTTTAATACGACCTGAAATAAAACTGCACAATACGCTGCTAGGACAGTTATAGTGTCAGGTGTTACAGAGAAACCACAAAATGCTCAGAATTTCAGCTTGATCCAAATTGAATTGTATGTCCCAAATCACGTGCACACCACAGCCTCTTGAATTTGTAGTGCTTATGGTCAAAGGGGGTTCTTTATTCACTGTTCTGGTAATCAGACCCCAAGAACAGCTTCTCATGGCCATTATAACATGTAATGCAGATTTGAAATTTTTTTAATGTATTTTAGGTGTCATGTTCAATATATACATGTTGTATATACAAAGTTTCAGATAAAGTTTCAATGATTCAAGTTATATTACAGTTTGATTTTGGTTTTAGGAGCCAGAGCATACCAGAGGCCCATTTACCCTGATCCCCACCCCCTGCATGCTCAGAAATTGAGCAAAACTGCAAGAGCAGCATTCATTCAACACACACATTTATTGAGTGCTGTTCTGTGCCAGGCACTGTGGTAGGTGTTAGGAAAACCATGGTAAACAGAAAAAAGGCCCTGCTCTCACGAAGCATATGTTCCATCAGAGAGGCATATTTAATAAACAAGTAAACATACAAAACACACATAATATGCCAAGTGGCAGTAAGTCCCTCAAAGAACTGTAAAGAAGAATAAAGGGGTAGTGATGAGATGAGTGTGTCTTTTAGGGAGGGAGATCAGGGAAAGCTTCCATAATGAGGTGACCTTTAACTAGAGGCCTGAATGAATTGAGGGATTGAATCAACAGGAACATGGAGGAAGAAGGTTCCAGACTAGAGATCAGCAAATGCAAAGGCCCTGAGGTGGGAGCCAACCTGAGTTTCAGAAACGACAAGCAGAGGGGTGTTTGAAGTGTCACAGCTACTGGTGAACTTGAGAGCACTTGGCCTATTGAAGGCAGCCAGGTTCCACTCATCTCCAGGTGACTGTCATTATGTATGAAAGCAAGACTAACGTTGGGAAAGCTTTAAAATTTTTCAAGAGAAACTGGGAAATTAGGGCTTTTGTGTGAAATCTCCTAAAGTTTTCAAGTTGGCTCAAATTTTTAAAATATTCTGTGAGCCAAAACAAACACATATGCAAGCCAAATCTTGCCTACAGCCACCAATTTGTTAATTCTGCTCTAGATGAATAGAATTACTTGATGTATTTAAATGTCAGGTCTTTTCACCCTACCTTTGGCCATCAAATTTAAAAAAACAGAGTACATTGGTATGCAGTCCAAGCTAGAGCACTCCACTCTATATCACTACCATTAACTCTTGTCACATTCTATTAGAGTTAGTCGTGTGGGTCTCCATTTTCCTGATTTGAATATAACATTGCCCGAAGACTCTATCTTATTTGACTTAGTATTCTCAGTACCCAGTAGTTGTCTGTGCCCTGAGTGCTCCATAAATGTGTCCATAATGAAGTTACTAAGATTAATGAATCTTCTGAATGAAGACAATTTGACTGAAATAATTGATATGTTTATTGAAAATAATCACAAACATAAAAATAAAATCAGAAGAGAAAAACCTTTTAAATGTTTCGAAAACCAGCATAAGAAATTACATTGTAAATGTAACAATCACAATTAAAATATTAAGAAGATGCATGTTCATTTGGAAGAGTGTCAGAATCATGAGCAAGCACTTGAGAATTCCTAAAATATCACTCCATGGACGCAAGAGTGAAAGTACAGGAAATGAACATGATGTAGCCAAGACGATGTGATCCTCTGCAGTACAGAAATAGGGAATGTCTCTCCCAATCCAATTTAGACATCAGATGAAAAGAATTCTTTTAAAGAAAGGGGCTCTTCTTTCATGTATTCTCCCCCTCCTCCCTTCCTAGATGGGCTAGTGGAGCTTTGTTTATACTTAGGCCTGAAGCATAGATGCGTGCACGAAGCTAACACAGCCACCAAATTGAATTGCATGTGGCAGTTCCCAAAGCATCTTCATTATGTATTATCTCATTTGATTCTCTCAACTACTCTTTAAGATCAGGCAAATATTATTATTCCCATAAATACACGAGAAAACAAGCTCAGAGAAAGCAAGTGTCCAACCCAGTGTTTCACAGCTACATCATACTGGAGCCCATGCTGGAGCTAGAACCTTCTAAATCCAAAGCCAGTGATCTTTCTTCTGTATCATATTGCTCTTTTTACACACAGAAAGCTTAAGAAATAGACATCCCTTCTAATACAATAAAAAAATGGAGTATGAGCCATTTTTCAAGATTAATGCTCAGTCCCATATTCCCAACTCCTTCCATGTTATTAGGGATTTTATAAGTTTACGACACTCCAAATATCAATTTTCTGAGCCAGATAAAATAAAATACATTCTGATATTTCTCAGAGGAAGAAGAGAGTCTCATATCATCAGGACTTGTATGATAAAATAGGAACAATTTCCAAGACATTAATTTAGTATTTGCTATTTTGAGATTGGCTCGGATCCATCTAATAGAAAACTAAATAATTCTGGCCATGGTGTTAAGCTAAAACATGAGCATCAAATTGTGAATCTTTGTTTGTAATGAATGATTTGTACTTTTATGCCAATAGCAAAACACAGTTTCTCAAACTACTGGAAATTCCAACTACTATATCCAACAGTGTATCTAAGTATAGGAAAAACTTAAGACCTAAAGAATAGAGTTAAAGTATCCACTCCTTAGTGAAAGTTGCTCTATCACTGTAACATCAAAGTATTAAAAACCAAGCATGTATCTTGCTTGAAAGTTTCAGCTCAAAAAATTTTTGCCCCTACTAAAGGATAGAAATCTAGAATGAATACTGTTAACAATTGTGAGATTATAGAAAGCACTATTTTAGCAAATATTAATGCAACCTTAATAAAATGGTTAAAAAGATAATAAGACTTTAAACCATTACACCTATAAAATAGAGAATAACACAAAAGAAAAGCTATAAACAATGTGACGGTATTTTCAAATATGGTATTGAAGAAAACATCATATTATTTACCCACATCAGCCTAACCAGAATTATGAGGCTAAGGCTACATATAATTTACCCCTGAGAAAAAATAATCATGTAGTGAAAATGATAGGTTATTTTGGTAGCAATTCAAAATGGGGTAATTGACACCAAAAATTATATGGCAATTTTAAAATGAGAAAAACTTCTTGGTGTGTAGGTAAAGAAGATTAATGGTGTTTAGTTGAATTTGCAGTTGGAAACTATGCTGTCTTGGCTAGCCCTAGAAATAGTTCCCCCAAAACCTAAGTGTGGAACATTAGAGAAGTTATTTCATTTCCATGAGCCTCAGTTTCCATATCTGCAATATAAGAACAATAATATGAATCCTAATTATTTGACACAGATGGTATGAGGACAAAAGTTTTAAAACTTAGCTCCTAGGGAAATATAAGATTGTTGTTTTTGGTAACTTTTTTTATCATTAGTAGTGTTTGCTAAGATAATGTAGCAGCCATTAACTTTTCATTATGACATTCTTAACAAAATAAGGATGGAAAACAGATGTCTACTCTAGTGGATATTTTTGGTTGCAAATCAGAATCCATTCCTCTCTTTCCACATTCAAGCAGCACTCTAGATAGTCTTTGGGGAACCTTAAGTCTCCCATTATCAGTTATATGTTTTATGTCAGGCCAGATTGTCTTATTTCTTATCACTCTAACCATAATAATTAGCACAGAGATGAGCACATAACTTGATACATAGAGGGGCATAAACTTAATCAGAATTAATGATACATAACAAGATATTTGCTGAGACTTCCTGAAAGAAAAACAAAAGCTTTTTTAAAACCTTAGAAATTAGGAATTACAAAGCCCTCTCATTTCCTCTTTGACTTAGTAGTCAAACTATCATAACAAATAATTTAGAAAATAATTTAAGACATAATCTCAGAAATAAAAACCTGTGAAATACAGCTAAAACTGAAATATAAGGCAAATTAATAATTTGAATATTTTTATTATTAAATAAAACAGAAGGAAAATAAATGACAAAATATTAAGAAAACAAACTATGGAAATCAGGATAATTGGCAAAATCAGTACATTAACAACTACAGAAGTTGGTTATTTGAAGCCAACAATATGGAACATGAAATTCTGGCAAATTTTGCTAAGAAAACAGGGAAGTAACTAAATAAATCTGAAGAAGAGATAACAAAAATACAGAAGAGATTCAAATATTGATCATGAAATAGAAAAAATTAAGAAAATCTTAATTTTCTTGTATAATAACCACTCCAGAAAACAAGAAAATTTTATCAACAGAACAAATTTGTTCAGAAGTCTTTTAACAATAGAAAGCAAAAAGGAATGAATTAATTGAAGTAAACATCACTCTGTAATTATACATGAAAAGACTTTTGCATACGTTGGAAATGGGTCTAGAAGACTGCAAATGCAGAAGCAATATCACTACACTCAAAGCATCTGTGACAGTGGTTTTCTCTATCCACCCATTCATCCCTAACTTGGGAGAAGATATAAGCAGCAGACTTGCCTCTGAGGTTGGAGTAAGGAATATGAATGTTTAGGTCAAAAAGACAGGGAAGTCCCATGAGAGTCTAGTTATATCCTCGGAGAAGAGGTAATCCCACTCACTCAGAAGATGAGCTACTGGCACATGCTACCCAGCTGAACAATTTACCTCTCCCTTACAATAACTGAAAGTAATTGCAGTATACAACAGCATCGGGGATTCTGAAAGAAGTATGAACCCAGAATCAGCAAATACCCTGATAAAAGTACCAAAGTCAACAAATAGGAGAACTAACACTTGAGGATACACTGTTAATAGAGTAAACAAATAAAAAACTTTTATGAAAGGGTAATTAATATTATCAAAGGACTAAGTGAAGATATCATATTATGGAATAAGTAAAAGATATTATGTAAAAGAACCAGTTAGAGATCTTAAAAATGAAAAAAATATATAATCTTTGAAGGAAACTCAAGAGATTGGCTGAATAGCAGAATAAATACTGATAATGGGCAAATTAGCAGTTTCAAAGATTAAGCTAAGGAATTCTCCCAGAACACAATGTAAGCAGAAATGTGACAGAAAGGATGAAATGAAAGTTTAAAGCATGGAGGGAAGATCCAAAGTTCCCACATTTGTCTAATAAGAGTTAAGAAAAAAAAAAAGAACAGATGAAATGGAAGGAGCAGTGGAAAATCAAAGTTAACAAAAATAATAGAAGACAATTTCACAGAGCTAAAGTGCTATAGTGATAGGACCCATAGTACAATAAATAATTCATATTTTGATATAAACAAAGTCCAAGGACATTTAATAGAGGTACCAGAGAGACTATGCCTTAGTGACAAAGGTGAACTATCCCTGGAGCGAAGTCTACTCTACACCTGCCTAACTGAAGTTTAAAAACAGATTCCAATAGGAGCACACTGTTCTGCAAAAATCTTAACTGCTTGCTAAAACAAAGTCCAACATTCTTTAGAGGAAGACAACAAACCCAGACACTCAATAATATAGCATCACATGTCCAACATTCAATAAAAAATTACTAGACATGCCAAGGGGTAGGAAATGTGACAGATAATCAGGGGGAAATCTATGAATTGACACCAACCCAGAAAAAACAGAGATGATAGAATTAGTAGACAAGGATGCTAAAGCAACTATTATGATTATGTATAAATATTTACAGGCAAACATGAACATAATGAGGAGAGAAATGGAAGCTTTTTAAATGAACCTAATGGAACATCTAGAGGTAAAAGATGCAATATTTGAAATGAAATTTTACTGAATGGGATGAATACCAAATTAGACATCACAAAAGAAAAGGTCAGTAAACTTGAAGGCATAAAAACAGAATTTATCCAAAACAAAACACTAAGAGATATGAGGCTAAAAATAAAATTACGAGAGCCTTAGTGACCTCTGGGGTAATATCAAGCAGTCTAATATCTATGTAATTGTAGTTTCAGAAGGAATGAGAGCAATAATGGCTGAAATTTTTCCAAATTTGACTAAAACTCTAAACCCACTGACTCAAGAAACACAACAAATCCCAAACAGAATAAACACACACACACAGACGCAACACAAAGGCATATTATAATCAAATTGCTAAAAATCAGCGATACAGAGAACATCTTAAATTCAGCCAAAGAAAAAAGACCTTACGCACAAAGGAACAAAGATAATACACAAATTCTCATCCAAAACTATACAAGCCAGAAGTCAATGGAATTATATTTTAAAAGGGATGAAAAACTTTGTACTTCCTATAATTCTACATCTTGTAAAAACAGTCTTCAAAATGAAGGTGAAATAATTTTTTGAGACAAAAAAAGTTGAGAAAATTCAAGAGTAGACCTACATCACAAAAAATGTAAAAGAAAATTCCTCAGGCAAAAGTCAAATAATAACAAATGACAAAAGGGTCAATTCACCATGAAGAAATAGCAATCCTAAATGTATATGCACCCAATAACAGAACTTTAATATATATGAAGCAAAACCCAATAGAACTGGAAGGAAAAATTGACAAATCCACAATTATAGTTAGAGATTTCAACACTGTTTCTTAGTAATAGTTAGAAAAAGAAGACTGAAAATCAGTAAGGCTATAGAAGACTTTAGTAACACTACTAAAAGTTTGACCTAGTTGACATTTTTAGAAGACTCCTCTCAACCACAAAAGAATACACATTTGTTTCTTAAAGACACATGGAATATTTACTAAAATATACCATATGCTGGGAAATAAACAAGTTTCAATAAATTTTAAAAGTATTTCTGTATTGAAATAATACAGAATTTTTCTCTGAACACAATAGCATTTAATAGCTATCAATAATAGAAAGGTACCTGGAAAATCTCTACATTTAACAAATTGAAGCACACACTTAAATAACAAAGGCTTCAAAGAAAAAAAAATCAAAATAGAAATTAGAAATGTTTTTGAATTGAATAAAAACGAAAGCATATCAAAATTTGTGGAATGCAGCTAAACAGTACTTAGAGTGAAATCTATAGTTTTAAATGCTTATATTAGGAAAGAATATCTAAAAATCAATTATCTAACTTCCACATTAGGAAGCTGATAAAGAAGAGAAAATTAAATGCAAAGTAAGAGGAAGGAATGGGATAATAAACATGAGAACGTAAAACAACAAAATAGAATATCAACACACAATAAAGAAAATGAACGAAGTCAAAAGTCAGCTCCTTGAATTTTTTGGATTTGACACAAAAAGCAAAGGCAATAGAAGCAAAAAATAAACAAATGGAACTACATCAAATTAAAAAGCTTCTGCACAGCAGGGAAAACTATAACAAAATGAAAAGGCAACCTATGAGAGAAAATATTTGCAAATCATATATCTGATAAGGGGTTAATATCCAAAGTATATAAAGGACTCATACAACCCAATAGCAAAAAAAAAAAAAAAAAAAAAATCTGATCAAAAAAATGGGCAGAGGATCTGAATAGACATTTTTCCAAAGAAGACATACAAATGGCCAACAAGTACATGAAAAGGTGCTCACCATCATTAATCATTAGGGAAATGCAAATTAAAAGCACAATGAAATATCACTTCACACCTGTCAAGATGGCTATTATCAAAAAGACACGAAATAATAAGTGTTGGAGAGGACGTAGAGAAAAGGGAACCCTTGTGCATGTTTGGTGAGAATTTAAATTGGTGCAGCTGTATGGAAAACAGTATGGAGGTTTCTCAAAGAATTAAAATGATACAGCAATTCCACTTCTGGGTATTTATCCAAAGAAAATGAAAACACTGACTTGAAAAGATATGTGTACCCCCATGTTCATTGCAGCATTATTTACAATAGTCGAGACATGGAAACAACCTAAGTGACCATCAATGAATGAATAGGTAAAAGAAAATGTGATATTATATATATATATATATATATATATATATATATATATATGTACACACACACAATGGAATATTATCCAGCCATAAAAAAACAAGGAAGTCTTGCCATTTGAGACGACATGGATGGACCTGGAAAGCATTATGCTAAGTGAAATAAGTCACACAGAGAAAGACAAATACCATATGATCTCACTTATATGTGGAATCTAAAAAACAAAAAAACTGAAGTCATATATGTAGAACAGATTGGTGGTTGCTAGAGGTGGGGGGTGGGAGGTGGGTCAAATGGGTGAAGGTGGTCAAAAGGTACAAACTTCCAGTTATAAAATGAGTCATGGGAATGTAATGTACAGCATGGTGATTATAGTTAATAATACTGGATTGTATGTTTAAAAGTTGCTAAGAGAGTAAATCTTAAAAGTTCTCATCACAAGAAAAAAAATTGTAACTATGTATAGTGATGGATGTCTGCTTGAATTATTGTGGTGATCATTTCCCAATATATACAAATATTGAATCATGTTGTACACCTGAAACTAATAAATGTTCTATGTCAATTATATCTCAATTAAAAAAAAAAGTTGGTTCCTTTAAAACACCAAATGAACTTGATAAGGCCTTAGCTAAACTAATCATCATCAACAACAACAAAAAAGATTGAAGTCACAAAATACCTATATCAGGAATGAGACAAAGGCATTACTACAAACCATACAGGCATCAAAAAGGAAATAAGTGAATATTGTAAATAACATTAGAACAATAAATTGGACAACTCTGATGAAGAGAAAAAATTCCTTGCAAATCCCAAATTGCCAAAACAGTCTTAAGAAGAAATAGAAAACCACAATGAGATACCCACTACACACCCACTAGACTATCTAAAATTTAAAAGACTGACAATACCAATAGTTGGAAGAATTTGGAGCAACTGGAACTCTTACATACTTCTGGTATGAAAATCATAGAGTTACTTTAAAAAACAAGTTGGCAGTTCCTTATAAAGTTATACAGACATCGTTTCACCCAGCAACTCCATTTCTAAGGTATTTATACAACAGAAGTGAAAACATAGGTCCACACAAAGACTTGTACACAAATATTCATAGTAACTAAATTCATAAAAGTCCCAAACTGGAAAGAATATAAATGTCCATCATCAGGTGAATGGATAAACAAATTGTGGTATACACAGACAAAAGAACACTAGCCAGAAACAAAAGGAATGCACTACGATACACTCAACAACATGGATGAATCTTAAAAAAAATTATTATTGGTGAAAAAATCCAGACACAAAAGAGTACATACTGTATGATTCCATTTAAATGAAATTCTATACAAGGAAAATACAATCTATAGTGACGGAAAGCAGATTAGTGGTCGCCAGGGTCAACGGTGGAGCGACTGACTGGGCACAGGGGAACTTTGGGGGATGATATAAATGTTCTCTAATCTCAGTTATGGTGTGGTTTCACAGGCATATAAGTTTGTCAAAACTCATCAAAGTGAACATTCAAAATGGGTGTATTTATTGTTATACAAATTAGACCTCAATAAAGCTGATTTTTGTATGGGACTTTAAGATACTCTCTCTAGACTCCATTTCCCCTTTCAGATACTGCTCTATTTCTTTAGCTAAACCCTTGGAATTATTCATACTAGTTTTCTCTAATCTCTCTCTTTCCATTCTCTCTTAAATCTGTTCCAATCAGGCTTTCACCTATACCACCCTAATAAAATTACTCTGGTCAAAGTCACTAGTGACTTCCCTTTTGCTAAATCCTTTTGCGAAACCAACTCTTAGCTTATATGACCCATCAGCTGCATTCTACATCATTGATCATTCCATCTTCTTGAGACACTTTCTTTGTCTTCCAGTACATATATTACATTCCATGGTTTTCCTCCTATCACAGTAGTTGCTTCTTCTCAGCTGCTGGTTCTTCATCCCTCCTCAATCTTAAATGTTGGAGTACACCAGGGCTCAGTCCTTGGGCCTCTAGTTTACTCCACCTATACTCATTCCTTTCATGCTATCTTCCATCCCCATGGTTTAACACACATTGACAACACCCATATTGATATCTTTAGCGTGGAGCTTTCCCCTGAATTCCAGATTCAGATTAGTATCCCGCATCTTTCCCCATAAACTTTTTTCCTCCCACAATGCCATATTCATAATGGCAATTCCACCCATTCAACTTTCCAAACCCAAAACCTTGGAGTCATTGACTTTTATCTTATGCCACACACATAATTTGATCCTATTTTCAACACATATTCAGAATCTGTTCACTTCCCACTACCTCTACTGCTATCGTCCTGCTCCATGTCACCATCATTTCTTGCTTCTGTAATTGCAATAGCCTCCTAACTAGTCTTCCTGCTTCCTTCTTTATAATTTACTCTCAATACAGCAGCCAGAGTGATCCTGTTAAAATGTAACAGATCATGCTACTTCTCTGCTCAAAATTTTTCCATGACTCCTCACTTCACTTAGAGTAAAATTCAATGGCCTTCAAGATCTTACAACAATCTAGCCCCTTATTTTCTCTCTTACCTCATCTACCTCTCTCCCTGTCCCTAGCACCTAGAACTATGCCTGAAACATAATAGGAGTTCAATAAATATTTGTTAAATTAATATTAATGGGGAAATACTAACATTAAAATCAGTTTTAAAGTGAGATTTTCCTCCGTGACCATTATTTATCATTGTTCTGAAGGTTGTGATCAATACAACTAGACAGTAAACAAAAATAAGTGGTTTAATTACTTAAAGAGAAAATCTCTCCATTATTCAAGGTGTGACTTTATACCCAGAAAACCCAAAAGGCAAAAAATAGAATCATTTTAGAATTAGTAAGAGAGTTCAATAAAGTAGCCAAATATTCCTTAAATATATAAAAATAAATAGGTTTTCTATCTACAAGTGTTATGAGCTGAACTGTATCTCCCAAAACTTGTATGTTGAAGCCCTAACCCCCAGTGCCTCAGAATATGACTGCATTTGGAAATAGGGCCTTTAAAAGGTGGTTAAGTTAAAATGAGGCCGTTAGGGTGGGTCCTAATCCAATCTGACTGATATTCTTACTAGAAGAGGAAATTTGGACATAAGGAGACACCACACATGTGTGTGCACAGAAAGAAGACTAACTGAGGACACAGCAAGAAGAAAACTATCTGCAGAATAAGGACAGAGGCCTCTGAAGAAAGCAAGCCAGCCGACACCTTGATCTTGGACTTCCAGCCTCCAGAATTGTGAGAAAATAAATCTCTGTTGTTTAAGCCACCCAGTCTGTGGTACTTTGTTATGACAGCCCTTGCAAACTATTACAACTAGCAGTAACCAACTAAAATATAAAATGGGAAAAATAATTTCATTCATCTAAGCCACACAACAATAAAATAACTAGGAATAACCCTAACCAGGAAAAATTAGTGTTTTGTTTAATTATTCTCGGTATCTATCATCCCATAAGAATCTTGGCTAGGGCAGGGACCAAGTTTGTCTTATCCACATTTGCATCCCTAGTGCCTGGCACATATGGTAGTAGGATTATCTGCTCATAGCCACTGGAAAGGTCTTCGTCCAACATCACCAGTCATAGGTGTGAAGGGTGTTAGTTTTGGTGTTTAAGGGTGTTAGTTTGGTCTCAGTTTTGATTCATTCCCGCCCCTCCAGATCAAGTGGGTTTGCTTTCCCTTATAAAGATTTACCAAGAGCGAAAGTAATGACTTCAATCACATGTTCTTTAAACAAGTAAAGATTTAAGGCAAAGATATGTGTTATAATGGAAACACCATGCCCAGTTATGGTGCACCCCAGCCTCTGAGGGCCTCAGTGATGTATAAGAGACCCTCCAAGCCCCCTCTCTGTGCCATTGCTGCCGGTTCAGAAGAACACAAGATGTAGGGACAATTTGAGGTCATTCTTGCCTTGGGGACTCAGTGGTTGCCTCTTCTAGGAGCCCCCTCCTTCCTTCACATGGCTGACTCTTTCTCCTCATAATTGAAGCCTCAGCTCAATGTCACCTCCTCAGAGATTCATCCAGATTCAAGCTCCACCCCCACCCCCTATTTGGTCCCATTGTCCTGTTTTGTTTTTCATGGCTTATCACCATCTGACATTTCTCTTTATCTGGGGTCCGCATTTCCTCCTCCAGACTGCAGGCTCCAAGAAAGCAGGGTCTTTCAGTTTTGTCTTCTGTCTTCAGGGCTCACCCCCAGTGTCTAGAACTATGCCTGGTGCAGGGTGGGCACAGAAATACTTGCTGAGAAAATAAATAATCGGACCCATAAAGGGAAGTCAAGCCTATTTCTCATGCTGAGATTACACACAGAGCTATGATTCCTGCTCCTGACCTTGATTTTTGAGACAGACTACCTCTTCTCCCCTCCTCCCTCGGTTTTACAAGGAAGGAATTTTTTTTTTTTTTTACTAAACACCCTCTACTCATGTCACAAAAGGGGAAGAGAGTTACTTGGGTTGAGTGTGATAGCCATTCTCCCACTTTTCTGTGTTGAGATCTATCAAAAATTCCAGGAAAAAAACCTGTCCTTTCTTTCTCCTTCCTTCTGTGGCTGAACAAGTGCGAGGCTGTGGCTGCGGGGCTCATTTTGGCTCTCATACTGAGCTCTATCCTCAAGTCAGCCTTTATCAGTAATAAAGTGTGTCATCTGCTGACTCATGTTATTTATTAGTTGATTTCAAAATCAGACAGGGAACAAGGGTGGTATTTATTAGGTGCCCTCAAAGATCCAAGCAATGATTATTTATTAATTGTCTCCATCCATTAATGGTTTCTGCAGAATTAGAAGACTGCCACTCATAAAATGGACACCTGACCATTTATTCCTTAGTTGAAAGAGTAGTGAAGTCATCTATTAGGAAAGTTTGGGATTCTCTATTGCGATTGCCATCTTGACATCATTGCAAGTGGACAAGGATGTTGAGATTAAAATATCTATGAAGAGATACTGGAGGGATGCTCTTTGAATGGAGGAGAGCCATTTACCTGGTTACAGAGGCCAAATCTTAAAAGGAGCAGCAGTTTATGTCAGATGCTGAGCTTCCTCTGTGTGTGTGTGTGTGCGCTTGCACATGCACAAAGTGAAATGGCCTTGCAGACTCTTACAGTGGACACTCATGAAATACTTGTGGACTGACTGCCTAATCTCAAAATGTGCATGACCCATACAAACAAAACCATAATAACATATAATAAGAGAAAAGATCATGTTTTTATAAGGGAGACTGAATATTTTTAAATTATTTAATTTTTCCAATAGAAATTTCCTTAGAAAGAAAATGACCTAAAGTTCATTTGGATAGAAAAACAAGAAAAAAAAGGTAAGAAGATTTTGATAGATAAAAGTAATCCAGAAGATTTATATCACCAAGTATTAAAATATATTTTAATACTACTTCATTTAAACAGTGTGGTATTGGCAAGAATTGTGAGGCTAAAAACAAACTACATTATATATAATTTAATGTCTGGTAAAGAAAAACACATTAGTAGAGAAACAATGAATTATTCAACAAACAGTGTTGAGAAAATTGGCCGAATCTTCAGATTAAAAAATTTACTTAGAACTTCACTTCATACACTGTATAAAAATAACTTCTAAATGGATTACAAAGTTGAATGCAAACATGATGTCATAAGGTTGGCATACAAGTGTGTCTACTGGAATGAGAAAAACTTCTTAAGCAAAAGCAATTGCTTAAATCAAAAAGTAAAAATTGATTCACTTGACCACATAAAGAATTAAAATGTCTATATGTCAAAAATATCATTAACAAATAACTAAATGGCAGAAAATCCTGAAACAATATTTGTACTCTCTCTGGAAGACAATATATTAGTATTTTTAATATATAAAAACATTCTCACAAGTCAACTAGAAATACTCCAAAACCTACACACACACACACACACACACCATTTAACATAGGCAATTTTGAAGAGGAGACTGAGGCCCAGAAAAGCTAACTAATTTGCATAGGTCACACAGTTAATAAGTGGCAGACCCCACGCAGAATGGTTCCAGAATCCATGGCATGCCATGCCATATTCATAGACAAAAGACAGGCAGGACAACAGCAAAACGCCAATGGTGTTTTTCTCTGACTTGCAGACCTGTAGGTAGTTTGTATTAACTTCCTTGGATGAATTGGAGGTGGGTCTCTGCCCACGATAGATCTCATGCTGGCATCTACACTCTTTCAGACAGGGCATTCTACGGTGAATCCAGGACCACGTTCTAAGCTGAGGATCCCAGGGCCAGGTCAATACGACCCTAGATTGGACACTAGTCCCAAACCAGGGACCCTACAGACACCACAAAGGCCTTGTTGGAGCTCTAATGCATGGCTTTGTAGCCCCATCTTTTTTTGAAATTTTGCCCTAAATCTCTGTCTTTCCTAGAGCAATCCATTCACATGAGCTATTCCTCTAAGCAACTGATCTCTTAACCTATTATTTCTGCAGGGGTGGAAGGACTCAGAATGTCACATTTTTCTTGGGAGATGCAGTTGTTCTGGAATCATTATGTTGGTACATTTAACTTCATTTTGTTCCCTGTTCCTCCCCTGGCCCTGCTCCCAAGCAAGCAGTGCTACATTCAGGCATATGAAGCAAAGCCGACATGCACTTTTTATCAGTTTCTTCTCCACCATTTCCCCAGGGCTTAAAGAAAATTCAAATTTTTGTTTCACTTCCTCCAAACTTTCAGATGTCACCTCCTGAAATTAGTATCCCAGCCCCTGCACCGACATTCTGTTTTTCCTATACTTGGGCTTCTCATACCACATACCAATTACTCAAATTCATCCCATAATAGGCTACAAATGTCACTGTTTTCTTCTTCTGACCTTGTTCCCTGTTGAGTCTGCAACATCCCAGACCACAGAAAGCAAATACCAGGAGTATTTTGGGGAGATATGGCCAGATGACTTCATGATTACTCAGACCATTCTAAGCTGTCCCAAAGTCAGGGCCTCCTCGAGTTTTCAGTGCATTGTTCCATATTCTAACCTCAGCCTCTCTCAATGTCTTTCTGCACTTTTGTTGCACAAAGCACCATCTCCTTCCCAGAAGAGGCATCCTCTAGCTATGACCAAGCCTCTTCAATGTAGGTTGCTTTCAAAAAAAGGCCTTCAACGCTTACCTGTTGATTCCTCCAGGGGTCGGGCCACCATCCACCATGCTACTGGATGGTCTCAAACGTTCTCACTACCCCACTTCACTGCTTCTCCAATTTTTGCTCCCAGACTCTGGGAAATCCCACCCAGTCTTATGGATGGAATGGGATTTTAAAGCAGCCACACGGCAACACCAAAGTTCCCAACTGGAACCCTGTGGTAATAGCCTTGTCCCTTCAATCACACTCAACATTATCCCAGTCCCCTTCCCAATCTTCCTTTGTTTACTTTTTTATTATGTGTGCAGATGTTTGTTGATGCCCTCACCCTTAGAATGGAAGCCCCATGAGAGCAAAAATGATTTAATTCATTTTTAATCTCCTCTAGGCTCTTTTCACCAGTATCTGTCACAAGATCTTATTCAGAGCAAGTATGCTTTTTGTTTGCATTAAAGAGTACCTAGATACAGTCATGTGTTGCTTAACAACAGGGAACATTCTAAGAAATGCATTGTTAGGCAGTTTCGTCATTGTGTGAACATCATAGAGTATACTTACACAAACCTAGATGATATAGCCTACTACACACCTAGGATATATGGTACTAATCTTATGGGACCACCATTGTATATGTGGTCCATGACTGTATTTCAGGCCACAAGAGAGTGCCCTGCCCTGGACTCCCATATTAATTTATGGGAAATCCCACAATATATCCTGTATCTATTAGGTTTTAGCTCGGCTGCATAAACAGAAAATTTCAGAATAACAGTGGCTTAACCAAGATAGAAATTTATTTCTCATGTTAAAAACAAAACAAAACAAATTAGGAGTATGTAGTCCAGGGTTGGTAAAGCTACTCGGTGGTATCATCAGAGACCTAGGCTCCTATCTCTCCACCACTCTAGCAGTTGACTTCCATATCCATGTTTAATTCATGTTTCAAGACAGCTGCTGGAGTTTCAGGCCAAAAGAAGAAGAAAAGGCAACTGTGAAAAACCAGCCCTTCCTGCTAAGTTAGCTACCTTTAAGCTAGCTGTAACTTAACTAAGTTAGCTATCTTTACCTTAACTAAAGTCCACATAATATATCTCCGTCTCCACCTCCCCAGATCATACCTACCAGCAAAGCAAGCTGGGAAATAGAATTGGTTATTCTTGGAGATCATGTACCCAGATATAAACTGGGATTGATATCTAAGGAGAAGTGGGAAAGCAGATGCTGGGGTAGGCAACTATAGTTTCTGACACACAGCCCATATTGTGAACTATAATTACCAGTTTTTAAATCTCTCTCTCCTCTTCATCATAAGCTTCTTGAGGCCCTGGATTGGTTTTATCATCTTTAATTCCATAGCGCCTTATACAGTGCCCAGCAAAAGGATGAGAACTTGTCTGTTTCATTCATCACATTCATCATAACTGAGACTCAAAAAATACTGATATAGGAATAAATGAGGTACATCATTCCATTGTAGAAGTATGGCTTAATTATATAAAATCAATTCAATTCGACAAGCATTTATTAAATACCATCTATTTTCAAGTCTCTGGAAGGAAATAAGATCAGGCTTCAAGCAAAAGGTTCTGCACATAACTTATAAATATTTCATAGAAATGAAAGAAACTTAATCAAACCACGTGCTGTTAGAGAAGCCAAACCAACGTGAAAATCCCAGGAAGTGACAAAATCCCTTGTCAGTATCTGAGAATCCAATAGCAAGTTGTCTCTTCTCTCCCCATTTGCCAGAACCAGACTGGGCATCCATAGACCAGGGGAAAGAGGCTAAATGATTTACCTGCCATTGACATATGTAGACAGAAAACCAAAATCTTCTAGCTTTAAGTCCATTAAATTACTCACCATTAAACTGCTAACCACATCGTCAGTTCATAGTAAGTTACAAACAATAGGTTCTTAGTAATCAGTGAATCTCTTTGAATAGACATATCCTGGTTTTTAGTTTCCACCTAAACTTCACCACTGGTTAGTCAGAACCCTAACTCACTCTGGTGACTGGATTCATAACTGTTAACCAGAAAACATCCATACTCGTTAAATAGGAGCTAAGAAAATACAAGGGCAGCATAAATCGATTAATAACTACTAATCAACCCAATTCAGTGTGAACCACCCATGAATATAACCAAATCTAAGTTCTACAAATTATCATGATGACTCATTGTACAGGTGAGTGTGTCATTGTCCCAGAGCTCTCTGCGAACCTAAATGCTCTTAGACTTCTCCTGAAATAATTTCCCCTTTGTACAAGATAGACTCAGTTAAAAGTAAGTACAAAAATTATTAAATTGTTTCACAAGTTATTCCACTTTGATACCATGAAAAGTCTAGTTCATAAGATGTTTTCATTATCTGAATAATTTTTGTGTGTGTGTGAGAAAGATTAGCCCTTAGCTAACATCTGCTGCCAATCCCCCTATTTTTGCTGAGGAAGACCAACCCTGAGCTAACATCTGTGCCCATCTTCCTCTACTCTATGTGGGTCGCCTGCCACAGCATGGCTTGATAAGCGGTGCGTAGGTCTGCACCCGGGATCCGAACCCATGAACCCCAGGCCACCGCAGTGAAGCGCATGAACTTAACCATTAAGCCACTGGGCCAGTCCCTATTTGAATAATTTTTTTAATGGGTGTCAATGGTTTTGAAAATGTGCCAGGTGAAAAATAAGGATAGGCCTTTTCAACTTTTGATCACCAAATTTGAGACCCTGTGAAATGGAACCCAGTATTATCCCTGTTTAAAATGTCCACATTTGCTGTGTGTTTTATCCTGGGAACAAGGCCGAATCCAAAGACATTTTGAGCTCATCAAATATGTAAATTGTTTTTCAAGCACTTTGGGGTTACCACAAAACCCAAATTGTTTGTAACCAACCAAGCACTTTCTCCCTTTAGTTTCAAAAGCCAATTGTATTTTTTTTCCAAAAAAGATCTAATTCAGATGTAACTGATTCACTAGCACTTAAATAGTTAAAATGCTATTTCGCAAGAACAGATTGGTGTGCAAGAAAACTCCTGAGCCTCTTGTCTAAGCCTCTTTAAGTCTGTTCTGAAAAACAGGAAGTTTTGCTTTGCCAAGAGTAAACTAACTGCAGTGGCACATTTGAGTTGAAAGTCTGATTTCATTGCAAACCCAAAGCCCTCATTTGGAGAGGGGTGAATCGTGCTGAGGCATCTCCTTCTTTCCTTTCCATCTCCAGAGGCTTCGCCGAAAACCCACTTCTGAGCCCAGAGAAATTTCCAGCTCAAGATGCTGAAGGGACAGATGCAGAGACCTGGAGGCCTTCGTCATGAACACAACTAGGAGCTTCTGAGGCTCGTAATATTTCTTTTTAAAGACAATCTGGTTCTAGTTGATTTTCAAGCATCAGTAACATAGTTTTCACACTTGGATCTATTGAACCACGGACGTGCACGTGCACAGTTCCAGAAGTCTATAGTTCTCGACCAGAATTTACTTTTTTGGGGGGGAGGGGACTACTTCTATCAAAACTTCTGAAAATTAATATAAAAATATTCTGGATCATCTGGATGACAATCTTGGCGTGAATAATTATTGTATATACACATTTTTGTTTGAGATCACTGTCTGATTGCATCAATTAGTTCTATTTCAACCAGCCCCTACTAACGAGTAAGGCACTGACTGCTTCCTCTCTGCACTCCACCTTCCAATCCGACGTTGTCCTTGTAGGATTCAGTGGAATAACACATGTGATGAGAACCTGGCACGCTGGAAACACTCCATAAATAGTAGGCAGTATTACTTTGCAGACTTTCATACAACATGTGAACATCCAACAGAATAGAGTTGTTGCCATTTCTTAAAGTGAACCCATTAAAAATAGTCTGTATCAAGTTATTGCATCTAAGCACAACATAATAAGCCCAGATCATATCTCTTTCCTGAGCCGCATTAGCAGGTAGTAAGAATGCCTCCCCTTGGCCTTTTAGCTATAGAATTCAGAATTGTGGCCCTTCGCAAATTCTCACCTCCATCCAGATTTACAGCTGGTTTAAGGGAAATTCAATCTTCCAGCTGCTGGCAATGAATATTCCTGGTGTCCATGCGGAAGAGGTGTCACAACACCTGTGCCATAATCCAGAATACTTCATGTTAACAAAAGCTCTTCTTAAAATCCTGAGGTTGACAATGTGAGCTTCCTTGTTTTCAAGGAAAAAATAATCCTCCATTCCTGTGAAAGGTTTCTTTCTGGCTTCCAGCTGAACACCCCAGCCTCAAAGGAGTTTGGGGGTTTTGTCATTAGTACACTAAGAGCATCATTGACAGAGGCAACTGGGCACAGATAATAAAAAGCCATTAATCAGGAATTTGCCAGCTGATGCAATTGAACAAATATGTATTGAGCACCTACTATGTCAGTCACTGTGCTGGATGCCATTGGAGACAGGAAACAATGAGAACCCAATTCGATATCCGTTTTCAAGTTTAATAGGCCTGAGAAAAAAGTAGATTGGACAGAAATACAAACAATTAATAATGCAAAGAAGAATATAAAAAAGACTAAGAGAGATTCATAAAAAGGTCCAAGGTAGCATAAAAGAAAATGGAGGCATGTGGAGGAGATGACATTTAAAATGTGTCTAGAAATAGTGGTAAGATTTAACAGGTAACTGTGAAGGATAACATCATAAGTGACAAATCTGTCTGTTTCCTACACAGTCTCCTCGTTAAGGGTTCAGGCAGTGTCTTTGTCTCCTCATCTCAGTGCCCGGAACATAATAAACTCTGACTGATGTTGAATTAAGTAATGGAGTACAGTCATGTGTCACTCAGTGATGGGAAAATATTCTGAAAAATGCATCGTTAGGCAATTTCATTGTTGTGCGAACATCACAGAGTGTACTTACTTACACAAACCTAGACGGTATAACCTACTACACACCCAGGCTATACGGTAGTAATCTTATGAGATCACCATCGTATATGCAGTCTGTTGTTGACCCAAACGGCATTATGTGACACGTGATTGTAATTAACAGAGTGTTTAAACTTAACTTACACTTGGAAGATGACAATAAAGGTTGAATCATCGAATGAGTACCATACTCCAAATTAACTAATTTAGGGGTGAGATCACACCATCTACCCTCCTTATTTACCAGATAGGAAGACTGAAGTCCAGAGAGCTGACTGATGGGATTGGCCCAGCTCACAGGGCTAGAGAGCAGGAGAGCCAGGACTGGAAACCAAGTCTTCTGATTGTCAGTAATCTTTCCACTTATTCCAGGAGCTATCACTTTTTATTACTTGAATCTGAATGTATTTCAGCTAAATAATCTCTAATTCAAATTTTTATAGTTCTCTTTGGCAAAATGGAGCTTAATTGTGTCAATCCGTTTGTGCCCACAGCTGAAGCCAGGTTGATTTCTCCACATCACCGTGGCAATAGCAACTACTTGTTACAAAAACCCGAATCCAGACAAGAAGGCTTCATAACTGGTTGTGGGTCCTGCTGGATCAGGCCTGGCTGGGAGAGGCTGGCATTCAGTTCCAGGGCATTGAGGGCACCCCCTCCTCCTTACAGAGTCACAGGAGCAAGAGTGCAGAGATGGGGTGATGGGGGAGCAGAGACAAAGCTTGGGGTCACTGAAAGGATTGTTTTGTTTTATTGTGTTTTGTTTCATTTTTTACAAGTGATATCCACATTTCAAAACAAAAGAATAAGACTTCTGGTAGATTTCCTCAAAGGCAACTACTGAGAGATTTGCCAAAGCCATTGCCCCAGGGGTTGGTTTAGATAAACAAGGGCACTGGGAAGCCGTGTAATCTAAACTTTTCCCTCTGGCCCGTGCCAGCGTTTTCGCTGCCAATAAGTAAACGTGCTTTCTGCTTCCAAAAATAAAACATGATTATACTCTTGCTGCCCAAGTCTACCC
The DNA here is from genome assembly GCA_031878705.1 of Tapirus indicus. NCBI lineage: Eukaryota > Metazoa > Chordata > Mammalia > Perissodactyla > Tapiridae > Tapirus > Tapirus indicus. Next base: position 60,405,192 of record CM062930.1, read on the forward strand.
TCGGCCACTCCACAAACCATCACAAAGAGACAATGAGGGGCGCACTTTGTGGTGTTGTTTTTGGAAAGCTCTTGTCCAAAAAACTCTTGAGGGTGTGCTGTCATGGAGGGGCTGGCTGCTGTGGGCAGGCAGTGGCCACCTAATGGAGTCCCTGGAAGTGACTCTCCCACCAAGGACACATGGCTTCCATTAGTCAAGAACTCACTGGCTTTCTGACCTGCAGTTCTCTCTCACTGCTGTATACATCTGATACTTCTCTAGGCTGGACATGAAGGTAAGAAAGGAAAACGGAAAACTGGGTAGCTATTAAAGAGAAAGAACATCCTAGGTTACTATCATAAAGGACTAGAAATATCCTTTTTCTTCTGAAATTATAGTAAATATTGGAAGATCTGGAATCCCATTCCAGACCATACTCCTTCACTCCTCACAGAAGTCCACAACCTCCCTTCTACTCAGGATGACCAGCTCATCCCAGTTTTCCTGGGATTTTTTTGGTTTTAGTACTGAAAGTCCCTCAAAGGTCCACATATTAGTAATATCCTTGTACCAGTAATGAACACAGAAAGAACAGAATTGGAGAAAGAGGAATATCAGGCCCCCCTCTACTCCTGCAGGCACCATTCAGAATTCTCCAGGGAGGGGAGAACATCTTCATCAAGACTGCGGAAGTTAGAGAGTTAGGACAATATTGGGGGTCCTATTTAATAGTCTATTGTGAAAGATTTTGAGAATCTTGCACTAGATACGACTTGTGCAATCAATTCTTAAATACTTGTTTCTTTCTCATCTCTTTTCACCGTTGCTTTCACATTTTCAAAGTTAATTTTCTTCTCAACTAGAAATACCAGTGAAATGCTACCTAGTCCAATCTCCACTATCTTGTGAAAAATCAATTCTGCACTTGAAATGAACAGATTATGTTCCATGCAGGACCTTGTCTGTAGGCTTACATCTCTATCCCCTGTATGACCCACTGTGAGAAACAGAAAACATTCAATAAATGTCTGTTGAAGGAATGAATGAAAGAGCGAAGAAATTACTGCACCAGCAAAACACTTTTGATATCCTTAAGGGACACATATTTAAAAGAGAACTCTTGAGGAAAAATGGCATCATATTTAATATAAAGTCTATTTTTTTAATCAAAACACGTTTTTGAAAGGATACATTATAAATCCTGGGAGCATATATTGTACTTCTCAAATCATAAAAACTGGGCTCCAAATACAAATTAAATTTATCTCTTTATCATTATAAACAATAATACAGGCTGCATTTTAAAAAATATTATTTGTCTTTCTAAAACATTAGGACTACCTTTATTGTTTTGATTCCCATAAAAGAAAACTGCTCACTGGGAAAATTAAAATAACACTGTAAGTAAAAAAGTAGAAAACAAAAGTACTTCCTTAATCCCACCCATTAGTAGCAACAACTGTTAACAGCTTTCATGTACTCATTGACTTTTCTGTGCATATATGAACATATGTACATAAATATATGCATTTGTTTAAAATGAATGTGATATACTATTATGCACACCTTTCTATGTCAAAACATAGATATGACATATCCTTATTAATATTTGCATGATAGTCTATTGTAAAAAAGTGATTTTAATATAGTACAGATTTTAAAAAGAATGAAAATTCTCAGAATTTGAACATTTAGGGAAAAATAATTACTAGCAATTTTAGATGATCATTTCTCAGCAAATGAGCTAAAACCCCATGACTTGTGGTCAGCAACATCATTCATTTCCAAAAGAAAGAACAAAGCCCTGGTAAGAGCTGGAGGCTGTACTCTGAAAAGTTAAGCCTGGCACCCCTCCAAAAGTGTCCTGCTGGTTCTAGAATATTGGGAAGGCCTCTTGGTCATGATTCATACCCAACAGAGAGCAAGGACACATGAACCTCCATGCTAGCTATCTGCCGAGTGAGACCCGGGCACTCTCATGGATCCATGCCACTGCTGGAATCTACCTGGAAAGGAAGCAACTGCTCTAGATTCTATTCTATTCCTTGTCAATAGGTATTTATTTAGCTATCAGCTAATCCTATTTCTGGGCACTGGCATAGTAAAAGTAAATTGAACGAATCAGGTCCTTCCTTTTTCAAGTCAATGCAACTGCTTTCTAGGGATCTAAAATGTTGCCATCAAGAATGACTATTAATCATAAGTCAAAAATATATTTAAAAGATGTTCACTGCAACATTATTTAACAATAATCAGAAAAAAATGGAAACAACCTAAATATTCAACGATATGAAATTGGTTAAGATCCCATCATGGAGTCATTAAAAAAATAGACTTGCAGAAGAATATTTACTGCATGAGAATTGTTCAAGATACATCAAGTGAAAAGAAGCAGTTTTTATAAAACTGCATTTTAGAATATTATCATTTGGAGGAAAACATATAGAGTAAAAAATAGACAGTATGAAAGCATTATTTAGACAATCTAGAGTAAAAAAAGCATTAGAAATAATATTAACAACAAAAGGTTAACAGCAATTATCTTCTAGAAGTATTGGTGATTTTAAAGGTTTTCTTATTTTTGCTTAGCTTTCTTTTCTAAAATGAATATGTATTACTTTTGTTAAAAGAAAAAACCTTTCTAATAAGAAAATAATTCAAGAAAGAACAACTAAACTCATCATGGTTTACCAAGAGGCAGAATGTAATTCCTTTCTTCAAAGGAATCAGACAACCACTGACAGTCATGATTTTCCCAAAACAGATTGGTGACAGGGGCAGTTAGGTGGGAGAGATGAGTGTATTAACAGGCTGTCAAGCATATGATATGATTCTGACACCAGGTATTCATATTATGATTTTCCAATGAGGAAAAAAAAGTTGAGAGAGATTAAGAGACCTGCCCAAGGTAACAGCAAGGAGCCTGGATTCAAACCCAGATCTACTTGATTCCAAGTTTACCCTCTTCTCACTTGTGTGTAATATAGCGGTTTGAGAACAGGGGCTCTAGGGCCAGAGTACTTGGATTCAAACTCAGCCCTGGCACTTACAAGCAGCGTGACCTCAGGTGGGTTATTTTTAACCTCCCCGTGCCTCAAGATTTTGCATAAAGTTGTGAGGTTTAAAGGAGCTAACATGTATGAAGTGCTTAGAACAGTGCCTAACACGGAGCAAATATTGCATAAGTATTAGTTAATTTTACTACTGTATAGCTGACCTGTGCCCTAGTCAGTGCTGACTGGCTTAGAGGGGCGCACCTGACCCTAGGGAGGCCAGTGAGTATCCTTCCTGGATTCAGGAACCAGGAAGGATGGGCCGATTGGGAGGTTCTCATAGATTCTGTCTTCTTCAGATCTTAGGCACATGTCGTAAAAGAGTTTGCATAGTCCATGATCAGGCCTTAGACTAGCAAATCCACTGGATCTGTGGATTTAAGGCCTCCTGCCACTGCGGATCTATGAAATATGAGTCAGATCTGTCCATGTGAGTTTCAAACACATTTCCCAAGAAGCCGAGTGGGAAACTGCCATAGACACATAGAGCCTATTCCATCAGTTCACTTTATTGTACCTCTCATGTAATCCAGGGGAAGTCCACAGAGCCTAGCCCATGGTTGAGGAAAGCTGGCTTTCCTTTCACATTCAGGGGCCAAAAGGACATTTGCTTCAGGGAGCAGGAGTAGGATATCATCATCCCAAAGGCCCCGGGTATACCCCAGAGCATCTTTTTCCCAAACCAGCTCTTTGGAACACCATTTCTGGGACATATTCATATCTGTTGTATGAACAAAAATGTTCTGTGGCCAAATAAGTTTGAAAAATATTACATTAAGCAAAATTTTAGAATTTCTCAAGATCGTTGACAAGCTAATATGGAGTATAAGTCTCTAAGGGGCCTATGATGCACAATGTTTCCTCACTGTATACCCTTTGTTCACATAGTCAAGGACCTATATGTCATGGAGCACATTTTGGGAGATGTTACTCTGGTTCTGTAGCCACAGGTCCTCACTGAAGGGCAAAACTGAAGAGTTCCTTGGCTGTGCAAGAATCTAGGTGAGGAGGATGGTTAATTAAAGAAAGAGGACGGAAATCCTTGGCCAGACAGACTAACAAGGATGAGAAACTTGAGCAAACACAAAAATGAAGGTGGAAGCAAAGTCAGAGATTCTGAACAGAGGGGAGGGGAGGATGGGAAGGTGTATTAATTTCTATGGCTGTTGTAACAAATGATCACACATTTAGCAGCTTAAAACAACACAAATCTATTCTCTTACAATTCTAGAGGTCAGAAGTCCAAAAGGGGTTTTAAAGGGCTAAAATCAAAGTGTCAGCAGGGCTGGCTTCTTCTGGAGGCTCTAGAGGAGGATTTATTCCTTGCCTATTCCAGCTTCTAGAAACTGCCTTGGCTTATGACCCCATCACCCCAATCTCTGCTTCTGTAGTCATATCATGTTCCCTGTCTTATCTCCCTGCATTCCTCTTATAAGAACCCTAGTGATTATGCTGGACTACCTGGATAATCTAGGATAATATCCCCATCTCAAGATCCTTAACTTAATCACATCTGCAAAGTTATTTTTTGCAATATAAAGTAACATATTCGTAGGTTCTGGGGATTAGGACCTGGACGTATTTGGGAGGCCATTATTCAGCCTACCGTAGGAGGGTAGAGGCTAGATGTGGGAAGAGAGGTGGGGAATGGATTGGTAAATCAGGAGGGCTTAATCTCCTCTGAGCAAAAGCCAAGATTTCTCCCTGCCAGTTCCACCAGCTAGCCATTCTCCCTTTATAACAGGTTGGATTAGCACTCCCCAAAGGCACATTTAAGTGCAGAATTCAGGACAATCCCTGCATGCCTTACAGGTGGGGCAAGAGCTTCACCAAAACTGCAGGAGACAGCTAGATTTTTCTTTCTAATTTGGGTATTAGAAACAAAATTACAAAACAGACATATATAGGAAAGAAGACAGTTAAATTTGGGGGTTTAAAATCTGAGCAGGTTGCTATTTCTCTTTTCACCAGTTGTTACACCTATGTTTATGCACAGAATTTTAGAGCAACTATTTTATTTCTGTTAAGGATAAACACTGAAGAAGAAAACACATATACAAGCGCACCAAATTATAGAGTGGGACTTGAACCACTAGTGTGTTGAATGGTATGGATAAAATTACCCAGAGTTATTTTATATCAAAGACAAATATTTTAAGGCACAAGGTACCCAAAGTCTGCCAGTGTCGATGAGCAGCATTGAGAGCTTTGTCGAAGTCTTGCCAGAAACTCAAGGATGCACTTAATTGGCCAGCCACCTGGCAGTCTGAGGCTTCCTTACCTTCCACTCCTCACTGATCCAAGAATAGAGAGTGTCTAGATTCGAGGAACACTCTTCTCAGTGAGGAAGATGCCTCCATTCTCACAAAGCTACATCCTGGTCTGGTTATAAAGATCTCCATACGGAACATTTGGTGTGAAGATAAACGTAAGCCACACTTATATGTAGTAGCATTTTGTTTCTCTAAAATCATGTTTAAAAGTTTTTAAAAATCCAATTCCTGAATATAAGTGCCAATGTGAGAAGAGCTAAGCTGCCCACTTCCTCTTTGCCAGTTTCCCAAGGAGAAACAAAGATTTTTTTTCATTTGTTCAAGAATTCCCAAATTTAGTCAAGACTGGAATTTCACTGTTTTCATTTTTACAACAGCAAAATATTTTGTCCATGGGGGGAAAAATAAAGAAACTGAGAAAAGAGACAATTTGCCATTGACTGGGAGATGGGACTAGGGGAGAGGGGTGGAAACACCAACAAATTTTCAATTTTCATCCTGAGGGATTTAGTCAGTTATTTGGTCAAACTCGCATGAGGATGTCAAATAATGCTGATACAGGGACCTTGAAAAATCACCTTTTGTTATCGTGGAAAAAAGGAGAGAGGAAATTGAGGTGAAACTGCAAAATGTTTCATTTTTTCATGAAACCAGCCAAAGAGAAGGTCCTCTTTAGCCGCCAGTGCAAATGTTTTTGCAAAGTTCAACTGCCAAATGTCCTTTGATGCCTGCCAGTTTTCATAATTGAAAGATACCTTTTTAAATGAACTTGCTGGGTTTCCATTGGGCAAGAAGAGCCTTCCCACAGCTGAATGGTTCTCTTCCTTCCAGCAAGGCCCAGTTCCTTCAAGGACTTCATTGAAGATCTGCGATGTTGGAAGGCACACCACTCAGTGGCACTGTTTTAAACCAAACCGATGGTTTAAAATTTTTTATTCTACAAAATTATATGATGAAATGCAAATCAGTAATCTCCGAGCAGTGTCAGACACACAGTTCACACAGGAGAATCTTATTGGTCTGCTACTAATAAAAATCTCATCTCCTTACTGAAAAACTGCAGAAAATCTGAACTGGGAGAATAACCAAATAAGTTGAGTGAAGGCAAACACTAATGTCTACAAGAAAACTATTATTTTTGTAGAGGGAAAAGCTGCATAGAGACACCAAAAGTGTTTTGATTGCACTCCATCAAGACATTTAATAAAACTGCCATTCCTAACACACTACTGGCTACTTTAGAATTGTTTTTGCAGTTACTCAGCAGGAAACTAACATTTGAACCCACCAATCTTTTGAGTTGCAAATTCAATTTTAAACTTTTTATTTAAAAGGCCTCAAGAATATCTATCACTCCAGGCAGAGGGATGATAATAACATTAAGCTTTATGAATTATTACTTTCCAATCAAGGGTGACAGACTTGCTTATATGAACAGGGTGAGACTTTTCATAAGCAGTAGAGTTCCATCCAAGATCTCCTGATTCTATTTTGCCAAAGAAAGGAAAAGGATATTACATTTTAAAATAAAATTCCTCCAAATAAAATCCTACCAAAGCTTAATATCTAAGAGTTCTTGTGGTGCCTTTATGTTGTAAATGCTGAGGTTTTGTATTACTTATATAAGCTTTAGTCTCCAATAGAGCTGGCAAACACAACCCAGGAATGCTAAAACAGCTGTAGTACTGTATCTGAGTCATTTGGACTAAAACAGGCTTGGGGACATGAAACAGAAGTGTTCTCTCAGCCCACTGCAACTCTTTGCTTTTCATTTCAACTTCCAGACAAAGAACTAGCAATGGCTGCTAATCTCATGAAAACTCAGTGAGGCATACAAGTTGGATATTAAGGCTGATATTTGCTAATATTTTTAAAGGGTCACTTCAAAGGGAGACTTTGGGTTCTTAGAACTAAATCCAATTCCTTAGAGGCTTTGATTGTATTATCATTACAAAGAGTGAATCTCACAGATATCCAAACAGCCAGTCCGAGTCAACAAGACATGTATTTTAAAAAAGAAAGCCAAACAAGAATGGCTACAAATCCTCTACATTAAACTCTATTAGTCCACACTCCCATTAATTCAGTGTCAGTTACAGGATTGGCCTAAAGTTTGCTAAGCAAATCAAGGATGTAAAGAATGATAATTTAAATAGCTTAAGACAAACTGTTTCTTAAAATCCTTTTAAAATAATCTAGAAGTATTTCTTCAACTATAAATAACTGACACGTTAATTATAAATAATGCTCTAAGAGTGACATGCTAATTATAAATAACTCTTATCTGTAGGTCGTCCAAGACCCCCTAGGAGGCAACTGCTCTCTTTCTATACATAGTTTAATTCACTCAGTGTCTGAGAAGGCGGTAAAATCTTTAGCTTTAAATATAGTATATTAAAGCATGTGTCTCACAAATTCAGGGTGCCTCACCTCCATTAGTCTGAAATAGCAAATTTTCACTCCAATCCTTTAGTGCACCTTTGTTCCCAGACCGTTAACTCATTGTGGGATCTTGGGCAAATCACTTAACCTCTCTGAGCCTCAGTTTATCCCTCCAGGGAAATAATAGTACCTGTTTGATCAAGGGGTTAATGTATGTAAAGCGCTCAGTAGAGTACATGGGACAAAGTAGGCGCACGGTAAATAACAGTTATTATTTATATTAGTTACAGTCATTCCCACTTAAGTCAACAAATCTTTATTGAGCTCTTTCTACATTTGAGGTACTGTGCTACATTCTAGGAGGAAAGAGGAATGATAAGACACGGCTTCTGTCCTCCATTTACAAATGCAAGTACCATTTGCAGGACCTGTCGCTATTCGCAACTCCAAGTCTTAGACCTGTGGCTCGTGCAACCCAACACAGATCTCTGCTTTATGCCTTTCCTTGCCTCGGAGAAGTTGTATTCTGTGAACTTCTTTTGCAGTTTGCCCAGGTCTTGAAGGTTTTATATATTATAAGTGACTTCACTCAAGCCAGAGTATCTGGTCAAAGAGAAAGCTAACTTGAACTCCTTCCCAGTAAACAAGGATCATTTTTTAAATATGACATAATATAATTTTCCTTTTCTAGAAGTCCTTTTCATTCTTGGCTCTGCCACTCACTTGCTGGGAGAGATCTTCCACAAGTTGCTTAACCTCCTGCACTTCAGTTTCCTCATCTGTATCATGGGCTAGTCAAAGCCCCTACCCTATAGGGCTGTTGTGAGGCTTCAATAACAAAAGAGAGAATCTTCATGGAACAGTGCCTGGTACATAGTAAGCAACTAATAAAGATAAGGCATCCTCTTATCACTTTTAAGTTACTAGTAGTACTAGTTGTAGTATTATCCTGCTAATAGATCAGGTAGACTCTAAAGGAGAGCCACAGAAGAGCAAAATGCTTCAGTATACATCCCAGTATCTCCTTAGCACACCAGAATGCCATTAGACTATGCTTATATGCCTTAGAGAATAAAACCACTGAACAGGAGTATGAACATTTTAATTTTAGCCCCAGTTCTTCTATTGAACTTGCCGTGTGGCTTTGGGCAAGACTATTAGTAGGACTGCCAGGTAAAATACAGGATGCCCAGGTAAATGTGCATTTCAGATAAACAACAAATTTGTAGAATAAGTACGTCTCATGCAAATGCTAAAAAGTTATTCATTATTTATAAGAAATTCAAATTGAACTGGGTGTCCTGCATTTTAATTTGCTAAATCTGGCATCCCTGATTTAACCTCTCTGAATCTCAGTCTCTTCGTAGATAAAAATAACTGCCTTGGATTAGGCCAGTGTTTCCCTAACCCTGCAGAACACTATTTCTAGGAGATACTTTTTAATAATAATGAAGCCATTCTCCAACTAATTTGTGAAATGCAACAGGCTGTATCCCCCTTCTAGAAATTTACAGTATAAAACAGTATATTGAAGGCTATGAAAAGTCTAGCAGTAAACAAGCCTGTTTAACTTTGTTTAACCAGTATTTCCCTAAGGCATTTATTCACAGAATTGTCCTTTAGCAACTGTAAACAATATTAGCATACCTTTTGGGACATGACAGTCCAGGTTATACCTAAGGATCTTTCCATCTCTAAAAGTTTATGCCAGGATCTAAGATTGAAGGCCCAGAAATTATGCAGTCTTAAAGTGCTCCCCACAAAGGAAAAAGGTAAGCATTAACAATCTATTGAGTATAAGATGTCATCCATACAGCCGAAATTTCTAAGTAGAACTCTCTACCTAGTCATGGTTAGAGCAGGTGGTACCACCAGAAACTGAGGGTCAAGACCTTTTTTGTTTTTAAACAAAGACTTTAATTTCCTAAAAGTTTGTCATAAAAACAATAATCCCATGACCCACTCTCTCATACACCTTCAGAGTTCTACTGAACTACTGGCGTGTTTTTCAGTATACAGTTAAGTAGTGTTAAGTATATTTACACTGTTGTGCAACAGATCTCCAGAACTTTTTCATCTCGCAAAATTGAAACTCTATCCACTAAACACTAATGCCCCTTCCCCCTCTCTCCCAACCTTGGTAACTACCTTTCCACTTTCTATTTAAATGATTTTGACTGTTTTAGATACTTCATATGAATGGAATCATACAGTATTTGTCCATTTCTGACAGGCCTATTTCACTCAGCATAAAGTTCTGTCCTCAAGGTTTACCAATGTTGTAGCATGTGACAGAATTTTCTTCTTTTTCAAGGATGCATAATATTCCATTGTACAAATATACCATATTTTCTTTATCTATCCCCCTCTCAATGGACTTGAGTTACTTTTAGTTCTTGACTATTGTGAATAATGCTGTAATGAACATTGATATGCAAATATCTCCTCAAGATCCTGCCTTAAACTCTTTTGTATACATATACCCAGAAGTGGAATTGCTGGATCACATAGTAATTCTACTTTTAATTTTTTTGAGGAAACTCCATACTGTTTTATATAGTGGCTACATCATTTCACATTCCCACCCCCAGTGCAGAAGGGTCCCAATTTCTCTGCACCCTTGGCAACACTCATTATTTTCTGTTCCTTTGATAGTGGCCATCCTAATGGGTATGAGGTGATATCTCACTGTGGTTTTGATTTGTATTTCTCTAATGATTAGTGACATTGAGCATCTTTTCATGTGCTTGTTTCCTGAGAGTCAGGATCTTTTACACCCCATATATTCACCACTCAACATAATGTCAAATACAGACACCTACGTGATATTGAGCAGTTTTTCCACTGCAGTATCTACGTAAGTGATATTGTATTCAGTTAGCATTGTTTAGGGAATGAGTAAGGCATAAGTTGATTCTACTTTTCACCAAGGTTGCCGGGAGAGTTAAACCAAACTCTATCCACATTAAGACAACAGAAGTTTTAAAAAAATGGTGGCCCATTTGGGTGTAAGAATTTTGAGAATTCTCCAAAAATATTTATTTCATTAAAAGTCTAGAACTTGAAGTGACATTAACATAAATGGGACAGTAAGGACCTCCAAAAATCCTCTCCTACATAAAAGCAATGAGAAAACTGGCAAAAATTGTTGGAATTAACTTTTTCAGAATGCTGGAAATGGACCAAAGCTAGCAGCAATCCAAGGAGTGTTTATACATAAAGATGGCTGAATCTCAGTAAGTATAGAGAGCTTTATGGCATTTTAATTAGTCCTTTTCTCACTATTCCCCCACCCAGTCTTCCCCAGATCCACAGTAGCCTTGAAACCAGCCCCTAACCATGTTGAAAAACAGCAGCATTGTAGCCACTGGAAGTGGCAGAAAGAGGTTAGAGTTTCTTCAAATATCCATTTCAAGAGAATTGTAATTATCTGACCTATATGGAGGTACCCTGGAAAATCCCACTTGCAAGACTGTCTTTATTTGACCTGATTCATAGTTCACTTAAGATAAACAGACTTTTCCTCAGAGGCATTTATCAAAAACCATCAGAGGCAAAGGATAAATATTGCAGCTGCCTGAAGTCATGGAAAACAGTTGGTACAAACAATAGCCTAACCAAACGACTTTAAAGGAAAAGCTGAGATGTCCATAGGTGACTTTGAAAAGCTCCAACCTATTCCTGGGAAACTAGAAGACTACTTGCATGTGTGGGGCTATGTACAAGCCCATGACTGTGCACATGGTCAGGGAAGATCAGAGAAGGCCCTAAGTTCTCACCTCTGATTAAATTTGAGGCTCTGTATAAGCAAGAAATGAAGGCTAAGGCAAAGTTGTCAAATTCTTGGCTGAGTGTTGAAGGTGTATTCCAACATGTACACAGAGTCCCTCAGCAAAGACTGGGAGACTTACTGGTTCCAGGTATCTAAAAAAAATCTCTTTCTTTCATTAGCTGACCAGAGCAGACTTCAGTGGCTACGCACAACAAAAAATACAGACTTTGCAGAATTCATTTGGAAAAGTTGCTAAACCACCACCACCATCAAATCCTAGGAGGGAGGAGAATCTGATTTCCAGTGTGGCCACATTATATTATTTTAAGTATCCAATTTTCAACAAAAAATTACAAGACATGCAAATATAAAAGAAAGTATAGCCCATACACAGGGAAAAACATAGCCAAGAGAAATTGTCCCTGAGGAAGCCCAGACATTGGACATGCTAGACATTGTTTAAAATAGCTATTTTAAATAATGGCAAAGAACTAAGGAAATCATACATAAAGAATTAAAGATAGTATGGGAATGATGTCACAACAAATAGAAAATATCAATAAAGAGATAATGATTATAAAAATGAACTAAATAGAAATTCTGGAATTGAAAAATACAATATGAAAAGTGAAAAATTCACTTGGGGCCTCAATAGTAGATTTGAGCAGGTAGAAGAAAGAAACAGTGGCCTTTAAGATAGGTCAATCGAGATTATCCAGCCTCCATAACAGAAATAAAAAAGAATTAAGAAAAATAAACAGAGACTCAGAGACCATCAAGCATACCAATATATGCATAAATGAACTAGGAGAAGCAGAGGAGAGAGAAAGGGGCAGAAAGAACATTTGAGAAATAATGATTGAAAACTTCCCAAATTTAATGAAAAACATTACTCTGTACATGCAAGAAGCTCAACAAACTCCAAGTAGGATAAAGCAAAAAACCACTCTTAGTCACATCATAATAAAACTGTTGAACTACAATAGAGAATCTTGAAAGCAGCAAGAGAAGCAACTCCTCAGATACAATGGATCCTCTATTGGAGGAAGCTCTAATCTTATTAGATTAATAACTGATTTCTCACCAGAAACTGTGGAGACCAGAAGCAGTGGAATTACATATTCAAACTGTTGAAAAAAAGATTGTCAACCAAGAAATCTACATCTAGCAAAACCATCCTTCAAAAAATAAAGGAGAAATTAAGATATTCCTAACAAGCAACTGAGATGATTTGTCACCAGCAGACTGCCCTGGAGAAACACTAAAGAGAGTCCTTAAGGCAAAAATAAAAGGATACTAGACAATGAGTCAAATTTAGTTGAAGAAAATAAAGATCATTGGTAAAAGCAACTATATATACAAGACAGTATAAATGTATTTTCTGTTTATAAATCTCTTTTTTTCTCCTAAATTACTTTTAAAATTTCATAAAGTAATGCAGTCATGTGCTGCATAATGACGTTTTGGTCAACAATGGACCACATATATACAGTGGCTCCATAAGATTAGTACCATATAGCCTAGGTGTGTAGTAAGCTATACCATCTTGATTTGTGTAACTACACTCTATGATGTTTGCACAAACAACAAAATTGTCTAATGATGCATTTCTCAAAACATATCCCCATCATTAAGCAATGCATGACAGTAATTATAAATCTGTGTTGATGAGCATACAATGTATAAATATATAATGTTGACAATAGGAACACAAAGGAGGCAAGAGGGAATGGAGCTATACAGGGGCAAAGTTTTATATAGTATTAAAATTAAATTGGTATTAATCTGAACAAGACTGTTACAAATTAAGATGTTAATTGCAATCCCCTGGGTAACCACTAAGAAAATAACTCAACAACATATTGTAAAAGTAATAATCAGTACACTAGAAAATATCTATTCAACATCCAAAAAGGCAGTAATGGAAAAATAAAGGAAAAACAACAATAAAGAAAGACATAAAACATATAGAAAGCAAACAGCAAAATGACAGAAGTAAATCCTACCTTATCAGTAACTACATTAAATGTAAATGAATAAACATTCAATTTAAAAGGTGATTTTGGCAGAATCAACAAAAAATATGATCCATTTATATGTTGTCTACAAAAGGCACAGTTTAGACTCAAAGACACAAAAGATAGAAAGTAAAAGGATGGGAAAAAATATACTACATAAACAGCAAACAAAAAGAGCTAGCCTGTCTATAATTTTGGCAGAAAAAATAAACCTTAAGACAAAAATTGTTATTAGAGACAAAAAAAGACATTTTAAGACCACTCCATAAAGCAAATATAGCACTTATAAACATATATGCACCTAACAACAGAGCCAAAAAATATGTGAACCAAAAATAGAATTGAAGGAAGAAATAGACAATTCAACAATAATAGTTGGAGGTTTCAACAGTAGAGGTTTCTTTCAGTAATGGATAGAACAATTAGACAGAAGATAAACAAGAAAATAGAAACCTGAATGATACTATAAACTAACTAAACCAATATCTATTGAACCCTCCATACAACAACGTAGAATACACATTCTTCTCAAGTCCACATAAATGGTTTTACAGGATACATCATATGTTAGGGCATAAAATAAGTATTAATAAATGTTCAAGGACTGAAATTATACTAAGTATGTTCTTCAACCACAATGGAACAAAATTAGAAGTCAATTACAGAAAGAAATTTGCGAAATTCACAAATATAAGGAAATTAAGCAAAATGTTCTTAAGCAATAAGTGAGTCAAAGAAGAAATCACCGGGGAAATTAGAAAATACTTTGGCATGAATGAAAATGAAAAGATATATCAAAGCTTATGTAATGCAGCTAAAGCAGCACTAAGAGGGAAACTTACAGCTGTAAGTCTCTATTATGAAAATGAAGAAAGATCTCAAATCAATAAACTAATCTTATACTTTAAGAAAGTAGAAGAATAAGAGCAAAATAAACTCAAAACAGAAGAAGAAGGAAATAAATAATATGTTTTTTAGTGGAAATAAATAAAATAGAAAAGAGAAAATTACTGAAATTAAAAGCTGGTTCTTTGAAAAAAATCAACAAAATTGACAAAACTTTAGCTAGAATTATGAAAAAAGAGAAGACATCAATTACTAAAATCAGTAATGAAAGAGGGGATGTTGATACTAAGCTTACAGAAATGAAAAAAAGAATTTTTTATTTATATGGAAAATAAAGATTAAAAGGAACTATTTTAATAATTATATGCCAAAAACTAGATGAAATAAACAAATTCCTAGGAAGACACAAACTACCGAAACTGACTCAGGAAGAAACAGAAAAATAAATAAACCTGTACAAGTAAAGTGATTGAATTAGTAATTGAAAAACTTACCACAAAACAAAAGCCCAGGACCAGATGCCTTCAGTGGTTCTACCAAATGTTTAAAGAACAATTTACACCAACTCTTCACAAACTCTTCCAAAAAACAGAAGAGGAGGTAATAATTCCCAACTCATTCTGTGAGATCAGTGTTACCCTGACACCAAAATCAGACAAGGACATCACAAGAAAAGAAAACTACAGACCAATATCCCTTATGAATATATACGTAAAAATTCTAAAGCAAGTACAGTTAATTCAGCAACACAAAAAGAAAAGGAAGGGGGAGATTATCCAAAATAATAAACTGGAATTTATCCCTGAAATACAAGGTTGGCTCAGCATACCAAAATTAATCAAGTCATACACCATATTAGTAAAAAAAAAAAAAAAGAACAAAAATCACTGGATCATCTCAATAGACACAGAAAAAGCATTTGCCCAAATCCATGATAAAAATGTAGTCATGTTAAAACACTCAACAAACTGAGATGGAAAGGAGCTTCCTCAACCTGATAAACAGTATCTAAGAAAAACCCACAGCTAACATCATACTAGTGCAATTAGTGAAGAAATAAAAGGCATCTGGTTTGGAAAGGGAGAAGTGAATCATCTCTATTTGCTGATGACTTGATCTTGTAAACAGAAAATTCTAAGGAATCCACAAATATCTATAAGAGCTAATAAGCCAGTTCAGCAAGTGTGCAGGATATAAGTTCAATATGAAAAAATCAGTTTTACTTCTATACACTAGCAATGAACAATCAGAAAATGAAGTTAAGAAAATTTCATTTGCAACAGCATGAAAAAGAAAACAATAATTAGGAATAAATTTAACAAAATGAGTGTAAGGAATAAATTTAACAAAATGAGTGTAAGACTTGTACACTAAAAAATACAAAACATCATTGAAGGAAATTAAAGAAGACCTTAATAACTGGAAAGACATCCAGTGTTCATGGATTGGAAAACTTAAAACTATTAAGATAGCAATTCTCCCTGAATTTATCTATAGATTCCATACTATCTCTATCAAAATCCCAGCTGCCTATTTTTGCAAAAATTGTCAAGTTAATCCTAAAGTTCATATGGAAATTCAAGGGATTCAGAATAAACAAACAACCTGAAAAAGAAGAACAAAGTTGGAAGACTTACACTTCTCAATTTTGAAAGCTACAGCCCTCAAGCAATTAAGACTGTGTGGTAGTGGCATAAGGATAGTCATTTAGATCAATGGAATAGGATGGAGAGTCTGGAAATAAACCCATACTTTTATGGTCAATTGATTTTTGACGAGAGTATCAACACTATTCAATGGAGAAAACAAGAGTCTGTTAAAGAAATGGTGCTGATACAACTGGATATTCACATGGAAAAGAATAAAGTTGGATTGCTATCTCACACCATATACAAATATTAACACAAAATGTATCAAAGACCGGGGGCCGCCCGGTGGCGCAGCGGTTTAGTCCGCGCTTGGCAGCCCGGGGTTCGCGAGTTCGGATCCCGGGCGCCTGCCGACGCAGTGCTTGTCAGCCATGTCGCGGCGGCGTCCCATATAAAGTAGAGGAAGATGGGCATGATGTTAGCCCAGGGCCAGTCTTCCTCAGCAAAAAGGGGAAGATTGGCAATAGATGTTAGCTCAGGGCTGATCTTCCCCACCAAAAAAAAAAAAAAAAGTATCAAAGACCTAAATGTAAATGCTAGAACTAGAAAACTCTTCGAAGAAACCATAGCTGTAAAATCTGTAACCTTGGATTAGGCAGTGGTTTCTTAGACATGGCACCAAAGCACAAGAAACAAAAGAAAAAATAAATTGGACTTCATCAAAATAAAAAGTTTGTGCTTCAAAAGTTTTCCATCAAGAAAGTGGAAAGTCAGCTCACAGAATGAGAGAAAATATTTGCGAATCATATATTTGATAAGGGTCTAGTTTCCAGAATATATAAAAACTATTACAACCCAAAAATAAAAAGACAAAATTACCCAATTATAAAACAGGCAGATAATTTGAATAGACTTTTCTCCAAAGAACATATACAGAGAGCCAGCAAGCACATGAAAAGATGCTCAACCTCATTAGTCATCAGAGAAATGCAAACCAAACCATAATGAGTAACGCTTCACGCCCACTAGGATGGCTTTAATCAGAAAAAGAGTATCGGTGAGGATAAGAAGAGATTGGAACACTCATACAATTCCAGGGTAAATATAAAATGATACAGTCACTTTGAAAAAGAGTTGGGCAGTTCCTCAAAAAGTTAATATAGTTATAATGTGACTCAGTAATTCCACTTCTAAGTATATACTCAAGAGAATTTAAAACATATGTCCACAAAAACTTATTTGCGAATGTTCACAGCAGCATTACCTATGACAGCCAAAAGGTGGAAACAACCCAAATGTCCATTAACTGGTGAATATATAAATGAAATGTGGAATATTCAAACAATGGAATATTATTCAGTCATAAAAGGAACAAAGTTCTGATACATGCTACAACATGGATGAACCTTGCAAACATTATGCTAAGTGAAAGAAGCCAGATGCAAAAAACCACATACAGTATAATTCTATTTATATGAAATATTCAAGGCAGGCAAATCCATAGACACAGAAAGTAGCTTGGTGGTTACCACGGAATGGGGAAGGGGGTGATGGGGAGTGACTGGTAATGGGTATGAGGTTTCTTTTGGGGATGATGAAAATGTTGTGGAATTAGATATTGGTGACAGTTGTACAATTTTGTGAATATACTAAAAACCACTGAATCATATAGTTTAAATGAATGACTAGTATGTGTGAATTATATCTCAATTTTTTTAAAAAGGGTAGAACTTGACATATCACTCCAAGTATTCAAATTAGAAGAAGTTGATCCTAAGGCAAAAGAGACATACGGAGTGGTCATCAAGATCAAGAAAGGAGATTTTTAGAGGATGAGGAAAATTAGGAATAAGTAGTAGGAGGCCAACCCTCCATAAAATTTTAGGTGAGCAGCAGGGGGAGCCCTTGATAGCAAAGAAAATTACAAAAATAATATTTATGCCTCCGATCATAAAGTTAATACATTCTTTTGGCAGAAGATCTGAAGCAATACCAAAGATAATAACAAACCCACAGATAATTCCACCATCCTGAGAATGACTATTAACATTTCATTTGTGCAAATCCTTCCAGTCTTTTCTCTATGTACCCATGTATGTATATACATACATATAAAACCAAGCCCACCGTTTTTATAAGAAGCAGAAGCATGATGTACATGCAGCTTTGCATCCTATTTTTTTTCACTTCACATTATTTTTTACATTTTTTCCAAAGTCTTAATATTTTTGAGAATGTAATTTTCAGTGTCTATAGATGTACTGTAATTAAATCTATTTTCAGAATTTTTGCATTATAAATAACATTGCAATAAATATCCTTGTACCTAAATCTTTATATTTCTTAAAAATATTTTCTAAGGCCAGATTCCTAGAAGAGGAATTATTAGGCAAATGTTATCCACAGCTTTAAGTCTTCGGATACATTTCTAACCAGAAAATTTGAAAAATCTTTATACTTCTCACAGCAGTGTATGATGCTTTTCTTTTTCCTGAACTTTTTCCCAAATATGCAATTACCTGTTTTGTTTGTTTAAAACATTTGCCAATCTGATAGGAAAAAAAATTAGTGCCTTCCTTTAATTATTTTAAAATAAATAGTAAGCTTTCAGTTTTTTTAAGAGTTATTGTCTAATGTTTTATACTTGTACGAATTGCCTTTTTGTGAACACTAAAATTTTTCTATTTAGGATATTTATCTTCTAATTATTGATTTCTAGAAGCTCTTCATGTATTAACCATGTTAACCTTTGTTTTATATTTTGCCATTTTTTCCAAGTTATTCTTTGCTTTTTTTATCATGAGTTTTAATGTATACAAGCTTTAAATTTTTATATCAAAAAAATCTATCTTCTCTTTCTATAAATTCTTCCTCTGCCTTTTTGCTTAAAAAGTGCTTCCACACAGTGGGAGTTGATGAATATTTATCATAATTTCTTCTATTTCTTCGTGTTTTTATTTTTTTTCAATTTATTTAATTCATCTAGATCTTATCTAGGGATATGGTATGCGTCCCCCTCCCCGCCCCAAAAAATGAACCATTGGATAATCTTTCATTTCCTTCTCTGATTTGAAATGACTAGGGACTTTGTATTCTCTTCTCTCTGTCTACCCTTGTATCATATCGGGCCTCATATTTAATTTGAGAAAAAGTGACATCACCTAATAATATAGAACATATCTCAATATATTCAAGGCTGCTTTTGTATTTATAACTGAATTTTTCTGCCTAATTTCATGAAGTCCCTATACATTTTTTCAAACCTATTTCTAGGTTTTGTTGTTGTTTGGTTTGCTTTGCTTTGTTTTTCCCCCCTTTGTAAAAGAGCTCTTTTCTTTCTACAATTATTATCTAGTTATGGATATTTTGTATCCAGGCATCAGAATAAACCATTAGTTCTAATAGCTGATTTCTTAGGTTTTCTAAATAGATTATCCTTTAGAAATTCAAAATTCTCTCCTCATGGGTGACTCTGGAGTCTCAAAACCAATCCAATTTTTTGGAATCACAGCTGTCTTTTGCTTCATAAGCCTGACTTCTTTAAAAAAAAAAAAATAATAAATTAAGTATATAAAATGACCAAATAAAAAGTATAAACAACTCTGAAACATATAGATTCCATTCCTCCACATGGATCTTAAAGAGTACAGCTTTGTCATGAAGGATTTCTTTTAATTTAATAAAAAATTAGATTCAAAGCATTTTTAAAGAAGCATTAGTGACTCCAAATGCTCTTTGATTTTAAATGGGCTCCAAAACTATAGTAGTTTTAAAATCAGATTTATTGAGTTATAATTTACATATGGTAGAATTCTTCCTTTTTAGGACACAGGTCTATGAATTTTGACAAACATACACAGTCAAGTAACCAGCACAATCAAGATAGAACACTTCGTAACACCCTGAGAAATTCTCTGTGTCCCTTTATAGTCAATCTCCTTCCTTTTACCCTCAACCCCTGGCAACCTCTGATTTGTTTTCTGTCCTATACGTGCTGCATAACATTTTTACTTCTCAAGCTTCCAACTGGAACCAAAGCCGGCCATTAGCAACTAGCACCAAGCCTTCTGCTGCTCATTTAAAAGCCACCTTTTCTTTGCTGACAACCCACAGATCAGTCTCCGTGTCAGCAAACCTGAACTCCAGTTCCAGACACTGGCAAATTCCTCCCCTGAAACTCGGCCTGACTTCCGTTGAGCCGACATGCCCAGACAAGCCTGCCACGGTGTGGGCGGGGAGGGGTCCTCACAGCACAGAGTGCCAATTGCATACGTGTGTGTGCACCCGTGCCTGCACCCATTGCAGGATCCCAATATATTTTTACATGTTTTGTCCATCTACAGGATCAGTAACACATTGGACGGTCGATGAGCCAGCAAGTTCTGAGAAATAATCCTCTTTGAACCTTTTCTCTCTGTCATCTGATTGCTGAAGGGTGTGAGCGTGTGGTCTGCTGGTGAGAGCTGGCGGGTTGGGGAGTGATGGCTCCTACGGAGTCAAAACGCAACATAGACACCTTGGGGAGATCCGGGGCCTGAGAACCAATTTCGGAAAATTGTAAGTTGCCAAAGAAATATAACTATAAGCATAATGTTTGGAGCAGTTAGGAAGGTTTTTCATTTTTGTTGTTTCTTTTAAAGTCCATTTTCTTCTGTGATACTTCTTGCTCCCGTTCTATACACATGGCTTGGGCTGCTTTCCTAGTTCACTTAGTGTTGTAAAGAAACCTATCTGTGGTTTTATGTTACCCCATTGGAGTGTTGTCTGTGAATACAGGGCATAAAAGGGGATAAATTGCCTAACTCAATCCACCCTGGATGGATTGAGGCCTGCCACATTAAAAAGATATACCATAGAACTTTGGTCTGCCCTGGAACTGTTGGAAAACTAAGAGACTACAGTGTTTAAGGAAAACTCTGAGTCTCGCTTGATGTAGATAACTCTCTGATTTACTGTTGTATCTATACATAACATTTTATATTTGTCAAGGCCTCTCAACATTCATGGTTAATAACTAGTCCTGGAAGAATATTTGTAACTTATATTAATTCTTACTCTGGAGAAAAGCGAGGTACGAAAAACGTGAGAGAATAGGGCATCTGATAGGTTTAAATTCAAACCCACTGACACGCACACTTGAAAATCCGCCTAAGTCTGGAGCTGACCACTTAGGGCTCCTTTACCTCAAGCACAAAATATCTGAATTGTGTGCCACACAAAGAAGTTGCCTTATTTATTTCATCAGGTTATTTTTCTCTTAATATGCCCCGGTTAATTGTTTATAATCTTTTAGCAGTATATACAGAAAGGGGCACTACATGTTTTAAAAAAAAAACTCGTGAGGAAAAATTTAAATGGAGAACCATGTATTCACTAACTTGGTCTTTCACTGAGAATGGCTCCTGCCAGCCACTTCGCTTAGTCCAGCTCACCCAAGGTCTGTGCCACGAGGACACCCAATCTGAGAATCATTGGTTTAGATGGCGTTTCACCACGTCTGTCCCCAGTTCCACCTCTCTGCTCTGTAGATCTGCTGACTGACAGAGTCTACCAACGGCAACATGAACCCACGGGCATCTCTTGCACGAGCCTTGGGAAGGAATTGCAGCCGTGGAAGGCAAAGTTGAACATCTTCATCACCAGTCTTCCTCCAGGGACTTCACTGAGACCTGGGCTTCACCTTTTCACCAGGAGGAGAGGAAGGCTCTGGTTCACGGTGCCATGGATTCCAGTGATGCCTTTGTCATCAACTGCCACTCCCTAACCATCTTCCCTGTGCAAAGTGCCAACCTGGTGATGTAAAGTTTATAGTGCGATGACCAAGTCCCCACCCGTGAAAGTTCTGTAGCCTCCCAGGACTCTGCCTTCTCCTGGGTTTGAGTGTAGGATAGGCCCACGTGGGGGAGTCACGGCCCGGGACTGGTGGCTGCCGACTGAGCAATGGTGATAAAAGAGTTAAATGTGACATTTGCTTCAATGTGGCTCTCCTCTCCCTGTCCTCCAAACCATCAGACTTCCCGACATAAACAGATGTGAGTTAAGATCAGCTACTTTTTGGAGAAAACAACTAGATGATAATAAATAGCAACACTTTTATTGAAGTAACATTTGTCCCTGACCCTGACTGTGCTAAATACTTCGCAATCGTTGTCTCATTTAATTCTCACAAGAACCCTATACAAACAGATGTTGCTGCTGCCCCATTTTGTAAATGGGAAAACTGAGGCATAGAGGTTAAAAAAACTTACCTATAGGGGCACACACTCAATAAATGACTGCATCAGTGTTTAAGTGAAGTTTTGACTCCAAAGACTGTGCTCTGAACTAGAGTCTTTCTGTGCATATTTCATGTCTAGGAGCACCATAAAGCACTTTGAATACTGAAATAGTCCCATGAATGAGAGCTTTGACTGGGAGGAGAGTTGAAGGGAGAGCCCAGCTCAGCAGGGACAGAGAACATAGGTATATCACCATTGCCTGCTGCTGCCTCATCTAGATTCATTAGTTTTTATAAGCACAAGTACTGCACATGTTTAAAAACACGTGCTGGCCAGGGCAAAACAGCATCTGATGGCAGCAATCCACCTGGTGCTGGTGGCCTCCGAGGAGGGAAGCGATCGGGTGAATGTGGGTCAGCTCTTCCAGCACAGAAAGGAAGGGAAGGTTGATTTTTAGTGGGAATGGTGAAGAAAGTGATTCTGAAATGTTTTTCACAGGAACAGAGACCAGTGAAACAGAAGCCTGTGCTCCAATGCTTTAGAAAGAGCAGGGCAACAGACAGGCTGGCACTTGGCAGTTACTGCCAAGCTCAGAAACTTGTCATATTTAGTTTGCTCCGCCAAAGAAGTGCATACCCAAATCACCCAAGGACCGTAAGTGGTAACAAACAGATCTGCCGTCACACCC
Source organism: Tapirus indicus (assembly GCA_031878705.1). NCBI lineage: Eukaryota > Metazoa > Chordata > Mammalia > Perissodactyla > Tapiridae > Tapirus > Tapirus indicus. Next base: position 60,428,010 of record CM062930.1, read on the forward strand.
CAGTCAAGCAGCAAATGCCTCCGTATCTCACAGCGGCCACACAACTCGCAAAGTCACAGAGTGCACACTCGCACACGCACAGCTCTCCCTCTTCCACCCAGGTCCCTGCAGACCCAGACCATCTCAGCCTCAGGCAATAATCAGGCAAGCGGTTTCTGACCTCGCCTCCAGAACCCAGTACAGATAATGCTTGATTTTACTGTAAAGCCTTCCTAATTCTCCAGGGATGTGTCCCAGAGCGAGCTGAATGCTTTATGAGCAGCAGAGGCTGTTTCTCCAGCCCCCGTGTGTGTGCCCGAAGCTGGGGACCCAGTCCTATGTCTAGAGTAATTGCTATATCTAACGGTGTGGTGCTGCACAGACTTCCTTACCAGCTCTTACTTTCTATGGGCCTGACCCTGTTATGACTGGCTCCTGCTTGATTTTAGGGACGTTAGCCTGCCCCTGCGTGTCTGCTAGTGCCTTGCTGGTCGACTCCAGCTTAAAGGCTTCTTAGGAAAGGGGCTTTGTCAGTTTTCCTTTTAGATGTCTTTTTTGCCTCTTTCTCCCGGGTTCCTCTCTTTTCCTCCCCTCACTCCTTCCCTCCACCTGGTTGGAGCAGAGGATTTTTACTCTCCTTAGGAACAGTCATGTCATCTGAGAACATGTTGTAAGAGCCTGCTTCCAGGTCATAGCCTCAGATCTGTGGAAACTGCCTAGACTGTTCTGAAATTCTGAGCTGGGGTTCCAGTATCCAGCCTCCAGTTAAGCTAGATCCTGTGGGCTGCAAACTGCAATGAATGAGTAGGCCAGCCACCTAATCCTACCCATGCCAGCATCCCACACCAAAGGGACTGGGGGAGGAAAGGGAACATGCAGGACTTGCCCCCATTCACTATCAAAAGGTTTTAATTTCTTTTCTTTAAGAAAAAGCAACATTTCTGCATAATCATGAGGGTGGAAGCCAAAGCCAGCATATTTTAAGCACGTCTCCCTCCTCTGCGTGGTTGGTGTCCTTGCTGCCCCGTCTGTGGGCTCCAGCTCCAACCTGTGTTCTCAACTATAACTAGTTCTAACATCTTCATCTACTGCTGTAAGATGTCTACCATGGCAAGTGGGTCCATGTGAGCAGCATGGGGTGGTCTTCAGCCAGTTCAGGTGGCAACTTGGTCCACTTCACAGAGACTTGCTATAAGGAACAAGGAGAGGGTTTTGTGAAGTGCTTGGGATCTCCCACTGAGATTGCTGGTGACAGGGAAACTTGTTCTAAGAGGTTATTTCTACTGCAGAAAAAACTGGGGCTATGGTTTAAACACGTTTTGGCTTAGAGTCAGAAATCCAGGTCTTACATTCAGCCCTTTTGACCAGTTTTATGGCCTTGGGGGTCTCTGAGCTACAGCTAAGTGAAGATCCTAATTGCATAATCACACCTTGTAGAACCATGGTGAGGCTCACGTCACGTGAGGAAGTGTGTGAGAAATTGCTCCATAAACTGGAAATCAGCACAAATAAAAGAGGCTCTTGTATGCATAGAGAAGAGAAGTGACAGTTAGAAATCACCCAGTCTGAGCTGCTGGGAGAATGACTCAGGCCTCTGTAGATCCTCCCAGGGTCTTCCTTCTGGAACGTTCTGCCAGATCAGTGGCAGGAACACAGGCAGTACTGCTCTCATTAGTGATGAAATGGCCAATTCCACAATCAGCTGGGATAGAACTTAGCCCAAACTATTTTCCTGAAGTCATTCCACTGCTAACCCTCAAGTCACCTGGCTGTTCCTCAACTCATCAGAGAGAGACAGTAGTGTTAAGACCATGGACCATGGCACCAGGTGGCCTGGGAATTAGTCTACCTCTGCATCCCCCTAACTAGGTGACTTCAAGCAAGTGACATGACCTACCTGTGCTTCAGTTTACCCATCTGTAAAATGGTGATACAAATACTATCTAGCTCATGCTATTCTGAGGATAAAGTGAGTAACAAATGTAGAGTACTTTGAATAATTTCTGACATGTAGTAAGCTAAGTGTACCTATTATTCTTTTCCAACAAAATAGTCCACTCTTAAAAAACGAAACGTGTGATCTCACTTGTGGGAAGAGATGGATACTTTTAGGCATAATGGAGAATGGAGTTTGATTTGGCTCCAAGAAATCCAATCCCTCTTCCCCCACTCCAGTGTGAAGTGACTGACTCACCAAGATAGGTTAGATGACAGGGTCCAGCAGAACCAAAATGGTGAGCATATGCACTTGGATGCTTAGGAATGTAGAGTAATGACATCTCCTCTCCTTGGTGGAGCCCAAGACTGGATGAAGACAGGTATGGCTGAATCTGGGCTCCTCCATTGACTGCTGGATGACCTTGGACACCTGGCTTATCTCTTTGGGCTCACTTCCCAAACTTTGCAACAGTACCTGCCCCACGGGGCTGCTGCCTGGAGCAGTGCATAGAGTAGATTCACAATGTATTCCAGCCATCATTGTTATTATGATACCATTTGTCATTTCCCAACTTTGTGATTCAGAATTTTGAGAAATTACATAAATTTCATTTTTCAGATTAATGTAGAAGAGCAAAAGAGCCAGATAAATGCAACCTAACATCATATTTTCTGTTACAGACAAGGAAAGGAAATGCTACATCATCACAATCAAACCGTTTGTGCAAACTTTATGAATCACAGTGAGTTGTTTGAATTTCAAAACATCTTCATACATGAAAGCCCAATCCCCTTCAGACATTCCTCAATTTTCTTCAATAAACTGACCCAGGAGACACGCGTGATCCTAACCTTTGTTTTCAACATCAGGTATGAAGGATATGGGGTACCAAACCAATGTCTACTAATTCCAGTCACTCAGTTTTGCTCCTTTCAGTTTTGCTATGGCTTGTTACACTTTCATATTTGGAGGCATATATTTCTGAGACTTGCTCATCAGGATATTTGAGCAAACTCATAAATGGCAAGAACTGAAAATGCCAAGTAATTTTCAGTTTTTTAAAACAGCTTCATGAGGCTGGTGACCTTAGTCAGGTCAGCCATCAGGTTTTGGATCTGGCAATAAAAGTCATAAAGTGAGTCAACCAGCAGTGTAGAAGGGATGAGACAGCAGGATTTTTCTCTTGTAGCTTCTCTAGCAAAGCACAAGTTTTGGCATCGGGGCTGTCCCTGCAGACAGGGTGTTGGGTTTCTGACATGCTGGGAGGGTCCCTGGAGAATGTTGGAAAGCAGAATAGACTGCTGGAGTCAAAGGGCCAGTATCAGTAAAGTTAGCACGAGATTTAATAACACTGGAACATACCGCCCATTCCATTTCTCCAGCCTGATGATCCAGGGCAGTTAAAGGAAAGAGCAGAGATTTTGGTGGCTGTTTTTGCAAGTTTCATCTGGGCAAACACAGAAATGTGTATCAATGTCACCCAGACCTTACCACTGTTTGTTTTCGAGACTCCAAGATGAAACTAAAGACTGGTCTAGGGCAGCAGATATTTTTGCCTTTGCCTGAGAGAAGACAGAAACTTGAGAAGAAAGAGAGGTCTTTGGAGAGACTGGGTTTCCTTGAGTATTCTCTGAGGGTCGCCAAGCACCAGGCGGACAGGAATCAACCCCTGACACACTGAACAGCGCTCTCTCCCTACTACTGACACGCTAATGTAAAGGGGGGTGAATTTGCAAACACTTTACACTTTATTAAGCAAATTATTCAAGCCCAGGAAATATGAGGGTTAAATGTCTTGCTTTCATAAACATACTGCAATGGGGGAGAAAGAAGATTTTTAGATATTTTGTGGAAAAAATGCAGTAAAAAGTGCTGAATTAGCCCATTCCATTCCATTGAATTGTTCAGCAATTATGGTCATCGCCAATACCCCAGAAAATTAAAGCACACGATGAAACCCCAATCGAAGGCTATCAACTGCTATGTTACCAAATAAACGAAACATCCCACTTAGAAAGCATTTAAAACTGTATCAAAAGAGGTTGTGCTGAAGAGGGACTATAATTTTAACATCATTTGCTATATGACTGTCCACTTAAATTTTAACTTGAAGCTAAATGTTGCAAAGTCAAATCAATTTTATTTGATCACACAGGGGAATTCACACTCTTTCATTTGGGGTAGATGGAGCCCCTGGCACAGTCTAGAATTTAAGACTGCTGTCTCACAGGAACAGTTAACTCTTTGATCCTAGCACACTCTCTCCTCCTAGAAGAGTTATTTAAAAGTTACACGTCCTTTTTTTTTTAAACCCCAAGCCCAGCAGGCACAGACACACAATTCCCCTTTCTTTCTCCCTTTCTCTCACTCTCTGTCTCTCCCTCTTTCTCTCTGTCTGTCCTTCCTGGAAGTTTCTAAAGGAGTTCCTTCAGTTCTAGTTTTCTTTTACTAAATTTAAAAATGTGGCTTCTCTGTAAAACGTCTCCCCACCTTTAGCAGCCCTTGTCCCCTGGGACTGTTACTGGCATGATCTGTAAGTTAACCGGAGTCACTTAGCGCCCTCAGTTAGCTTTTAGTCAAACATTAGCAGCAGTGTTTACCCTTGTGTAATCTTCAGTTATTACTTAATTTAATGCCCATCAGCATTTTTTTTTAAAACATGTTCAGCAAATCCTTGGCACATGCTGTTTGGTTTCTTTCCTCTTCCCCTACCCCACCTTGACCCAAATCAAGCTCAATTGACTCTGAGTAAAGGCTTTCTAATATTTGTAATTTGCTAGTGCTGCTTGCTCTCTTCTCAAGGAAATAACAGTTTGCTTTTTGCGGCAATCCAACTACATCCTACTCAGAGGCTTTGCTTTGCGTCCCCCATCCCACTTTACATCAAAGAGGGTGAACTGTAAATTGTGTAGTTTTTGTTTCTTGTTGCTCTGGCAGTTATTTGTGAGTGATGTAAGATGGGAAGCATCCTCAAACTCACATTTGGAAGATGATGGTGTGGTCCCCTGAGCAAAACCCATTGAAAACGAACTTTGAAGGTCTGCCCAGTGGCGAGCTCAAAGCGGAACCTCTCACATCATAATTCACACACAACTTTGTGTCTTTTGAACTTTCATCCTCAGCTGCCACCACCTCGAAAGTAAATAGAGCCCTGGCCATTCTACGGTGTTCTGGAGAGCCTTTGCTTGCTCCTTTCATGATGTGAAATTCAACTGTGTCCAGCAGGAGAACTTCTCTAAGGCTCTTGTAAAGGCAGGAGGAAATACTGACTTCAAGTGGAACAGGGAGGCTCAGCTTCAAAGAGCAAAGGACAGTATTAAGGGAAGAAGAATGTAGGGAACAATTATGAGACTGCCTTGGAGAGATGCAGCAAACAGCTCTTCTTATCCTGCTCCTCTCCATCTCTGTGCACAAGAGAACACTTTCTTCAGTCTGGGGCTTTGCATAATAGCACCATGCTCAGTATTCTGGGTTTCAGTGCCAAGAAGTCAACTGTCACCTTGAAAGTCTCATGCTTTTTTGGGGAGATGTGATCAAAAGAATACATACGCCTAAAAAGGAGAAAGGACTCTGAGGCAGCCAGGTCTCAATTTGCTATTCCATCCTTTTCCCCCAAATCATGACCTTCAAGTTTCCTTGTGTCTCAGCTGTACCTCTGTTTCCTGGTGACTAGAAATCAGAACTGTCTTCCATACAACACAAGGGAAGATCCTACTGCTAAGAATCCTAAATGTGGGGGGATATCCCTATTATGTCTCACAAACAGCACTCTGAGAAGAGCAGTGAGGAATACACGGGACAGGAAGGAGAAGAAAAATAGAGATATGGTGACTGAGTCTTCATCCTATTGCTACAAATGAGCAAATGCCAAAAGACGTATTTTCCCTTTCTCAGATAGGAAGGGAGTTCCTGGACTGAATCCACATGGAGTTCATAGTTGGATTTCTAGGAAAGCCTCAGAGAGGGGCTGAATTATGTGCTATTAACTCAAGCTGCAGCTGTCCTGGGGGTCAGCAGATCTGTCTGAGCTCATGTTACAAGTGCACACTGGTAGGCCATGGTCGGGGGCTGGTGTCATTGTGAGTCAGTCCCGAGATCTCCAAAGCAGCCCAGGAGACACATGCATCCCTGTCAATGACCACCAGCTTTCCGTTCTCCCTCTGGGATATCACCCCCTAGGCTCCAAAACGTAGCTGTTTTGCTACACAAGTTATGAACAAGTTCTACAACTTTCTTGAACCATCCGGTATGTGCTTGAAGCACAGGGCTGCATCAACAAGGACTTTAAGACTTAAGAACTCACTCCCAGATAATAGCTCTTCTCAGCAAGGAAATTTGCCCAGGTGCCCAAACAGTACTGTTGATAAGGGAACCCTGCTGTAGCTTCGGCTCCTCCTTTTGTTATTCCCACTACTGAGTGATCCCACATCGGCACGTGAGGTTTGTTCTTCCAGTTTCTTTTCACATCTCTTTCAACTCCCTCTTCAGTTTTGCTCTCTTGCCCATCCTCCTCCCAACCTGCTCATTTAACAGTGCCAGTTGATCAGTTCTTATGGAGTAGTGTGTGCCTTCAAAGTTCCTCAGAGGAGAGAACTTGACAAATACAAAACAGAAATTTGTTTCAGACAAATGTGCCATTTAATTTGAGGTGTCAGCCATAAGGATCAACAACAATAAATCCACTTTTCTATTAGGTAATCTTCTCTCTGTGTGTGTGTGTGCAGGTGCTGTGGTGTGTCCCACTCTCTTCCTCTCTTTCTGCAGCACATTTGTGCATGTGTTTGTTCACAGACACTTGTTTGTTTCTGGGCTTCCGCAGTGGCAGCCTCAGTCTGCTGAGGCCTGTCTAGGACCCTGCCTAGTCAACAAGAGATCAAGCAAATTGGCTGTGCTAAGGTATTTCTACCAGTTCACAAAGAAAAGCTTTGGGCGCCTTCCCAAAAGGCCAGGCATGAGAATGAAGGCTGCAAAAGGAGGCTGACTTGCAAACCTTCCCCCACACTCCGGGTTTCCTCTGTTTATTCTGTCAGGCCTGTTTATTCTTTCAACTCTGTTTTCTCAGCAGAACAACTCATCACACTACACCCAGATTGTGGGGACACACAGAAAATATCCAAAAAGAACCGTAGAGAGCACAATCCTGCTGATTCATTCACTAAGCCATTTGTTAGCCAGCAAGTTTGGGGTTTCTCTTTTCCACAGTATTTCAGCAGTTAGGGAATTAAAACTACCAGCTGTTCTCATCTTTAAACAAAATGCGCTGGATAAATGGGAATTTAAAATAAGTTTCACTATTAAAGTCCCCTTCCGAAATACGTCTAACCAAAATAATCAGTTAATGAAATAATTTGGAAATCCAGACTACACAAAAGAGACATGTAAGAGGTTAAGTACAGAGTCAGTCAGCACTTGGTAAACATTCACCAATGCAGACCTGATTTCCTAAGGTTTAAAATGTATACCCAAATAATGCATAACTTCTGAAATATCATGGCACCAAATGAGAATTGACAAAAGACTATCAAAAAACAAACTGGACAGGGTGTAGGAATCAGACAGACCTGAACTCAGATTCCATGCCTGCTGTGCAACCTGGAACAAATGACATGTTCTCACTATGCCTCAGTGTTCTCTTCTCTAAAATGGGTATCCTAAGAGTCATCCCCCAAGTCAGTGGCTTGGTGTGGGCATTAAAATTAGGAAATGCATATAAAACACTAAACTACAGTTTCTAGCTCATAGTAAGCACTTAATAAATGAAAACTACTAGACACTCTTGTCTTACAGATAATGTCTTTAAAAACTGGGAATTTAATTTTAAAACTTAGGAAACAATAAAGTCTCTTTGGGGGAAATATCTGACTCCCAAACCAGGTAATGAAACATCTTGGAAATGCAGACCACTGGAAGCAGACTTGTTAAAGTGCCAAGGACAGGGCTCATACCCAGCTGACACTCAGTAAACATTTATCGATACTGACCATGGTTTCTTCAGGTTTAAAATAAAACATCTGGAGGAATTAGAGATTCACTTGTGGTTATTCCTGAAATATTACAACATCAAAGTAAGAATTCAAAATACCACCACCAAAAAAAAAAAAAAAAAGCTGGATACCAGTTTTGCTTAAAAGACTGAAATGACCCTAAACACAAGCATTGCATGTAAAGCAGAGCTTTATAAAATGATAAAACCAGAATTAAGAAAGATTTCATAGAAATAGAGGGAGTCTCATTAACTTCAGTAGAAAAATTTCTTCATCTGTCATCCCATTGACTCCACAGGGTAAAGTCACAATGCCAGGGAGGGATTTGTGTATTTCCAGGGTGGGACCACCAACCCTTTCCATTTAGCCAAAGACTACCAAATTAGAATGGAACACCAGCTGATTGAATAATTTAGAGTCAAATTCAAACGGATGATCTCACAGAGGAGAGCTCCCACACATAGATGGAGAAAATTGAGGAAGGCCATAGTTTAAAATTTTTCTTTGTATCAAAGTAGAGTTTGCAATGTGACAATGATTAAGCTGTAGGGGAGGCTTTTAAGAGTTCACTCTGGCCTTGTACTAACTCAATAAAATATATCATTTGCTTTTCTAATCTTCCTTTAATTTTAGTCTAGAGATTACCACTTACCTTAGTGTTCTCTCTCACATGGGGTAAAAGAAGAATCAAAATTTACAGCCCAAGTGTCAGCATGTAGATTTACTTTGCCCTTGTGTTAGATTGAAATGCTTGGACACACTGGTAGGCTAAATTTGTTGTTGAATTGTTGATCAGTTTTCTTTAAAAAAAAGGAGAAAAGTCATGCTATAGCTATATTTAGCAGAAGGCCATTTTCTACTTTATCCCTGTTAGGTCTCATGTTTACTCTTCTGACACAATCGGGCTCCCCTATAGCGTGGCAACAAAAACTTCACTAAAATGAAGCCATGTGGTAATTTACACTGGCTGCTCTGGCACAAAAGAAATTCAAAGTGTAATTTTTCAAAAGTTATAAATATAGCTCACATATAAACATAACATGAGCATGTGGCAAAGATTTATTTAATTCATTAATGAGAGCTGGTGCAAAGAGCATCTGAGGGACTGAACATACACAGGCACTGGAGAATGAATGTGCGAATAAGTTACTAGATTAGATAGAACACTGGTTAATGTCACACACAGCAGTAAAAGCATAACCTTTTAGGGTCATCTTTTCTAGGATCAAAGCCACTTGCATCACTACTGAACAAAAATCTACAAATGAACATGTCACTTCATAGAGTCTGAGTCTTAATCCAAAACAAATAGTTTGTCAAATAAGGTACATTCCCTCAGAGAATCAGACAATCCTTGGGAAGGCCTGTTAGAAAATGCTACAGTAAGACAGTGAAAGAACATGCAGCCATCCTTTTGCCTTATTTCAAGTTGATCTCTGTCTTAACATCAGGAAAGTGCTTTCTGGGAAAAAGATGTCTCGTATAGTAAGACAATTGAGACCCTGGGACAGATCATTGTAGAAATATTAATAGAAGAGCATTGCCACTCAGACTATGCTGCATCTAAGAAATACAGAGTTGGAGGTAGAAGCAACCCAAGTGTCTATCAAGGTATGAATGAATAAACAAAATGGGGTATATACATACAATGGAATATTATTCAGCCTTGAAAAGGAAGTAAATTCTGACAGATGCTACAACATGGATGAAACTTGAGTACATTATTCTGAGTGAAATGAGCCAGACACAAAAAGAAAAATATTGTATGATTCTACTCATATGAGTTATCTAGACTAGTCAAATTCCTGGAAACAGAAAGTAGAATGGTGGTAGCCAGGGGCTGGGAAAAGGGGGAATGAGGGGTTGTTTAATGGGTAGAGCAGTTCAGTTTTGCAAGATGGAAACCTTCTGGAGATTGGTCATGCAACAATGTGAATGTACCTAACATTACTGAACCGTAGATTTGGAAATGGTTAAGATGGTAAATTTTACGTTATGCATTTTTTTTGCCACAATGAAAAATAATTTAAAAAAATTCCAGAGTAGGTATCACCAATCCAGATGCATGTTAGGGCAAGGGAATGACTCCCACCAGAGTGAGACCGAAATGTGGAAGCCAAGGGACCATCCAAAGTGCTAGATTGTGGGGCCGGCCCAGTGACGCAGCAGTTTAGTTCGTGCTTGGCAGCCCGGGGTTCGCCAGTTCAGATCCCAGGCACCTGCAGATGCACTGCTTGTCAGCCATGCCGTGGCAGCGTCCCATATAAAGTAGAGGAAGACGGGCACGGATGTTAGCCCAGGACCAGTCTTCCTCAGCAAAAAGAGGAGGATTAGCAACGGATGTTAGCTCAGGGTTGGTCTTCCTCACAAAAAAATAAATAAATAAAAAAGTAAATAAATAAAGTGCTAGATATTGACTTAACCTACAATGTGATGCAAGTGAAATGATTGCAAAGATGCCGACATAGCTATGGTGGACTTCAGCCCCATCATAGAAACGATCAAGCAATGGAGCAGAGTTGACTGCCTGAGCAGCTGGTGTCCTGTCATGCCCGGTAAAGGTAACAGGAGGTCAGGATGAGGTGCATTGGAAATAGCGCAGTGTAAAGCCCCAGGGCTACAAGGGACTAGCTCTCCTTTCTTTCTTTCTTTTTTCTTTTTTAAGGATTTATCCTTTATTTAAAATCTCACTTTTTTTTTCACCTTTCATAAAAATGTATTCAAAATGGATCATAGACTTTAATGTAAAATGCAAAACTATGAAACTCTGGACATTAACCTAGAAGAAAATCTAGGTGATCTTGAGTTTCGCAATGAGTTTTTTGTTATTTTTTTACTTTCATATGCTTCTTTTTTCAGCTTTATTGGGATGTAATAGACAAATAAAAGATTGTATATATTTAAGATGTACAACTTGATGTTTTTATATATGTACACATTGTGAAATGATCACCACAATCCAGCTAATTAATATATCCATCACCTCACATCATTACCATTTTCTTTTTCTTTCTTTTTTTAATGGTAAGAACACATAAGTTCTACTCTCTTAGCAAATTTCAAGTAATAAAACAGTATTGTTAACTATAGTCACCATGCTGTACATTAGATCTCCAGAATTGATCCACCTTGCATGACTGAAACCTTTGAATAAATACTCAGAGAACTCCCCCCAACCAAACAATTTTAACTCTCCTTACTCCCATTTCAGAGTTCATGAGAAAAAGTTCGACCTAATATTCACTAAACATTGGGAACTAGCTTTCTGATTATATTTGCATCTTTTCTCAATTGCTCCCAGACTTTGTGTCAGGCCCTAGAAGAACTAGGCCTCTTGCAAAAATGCAAAGAAAACTCTTCTTAATGTCCAAAGGCAAAGCTCTCAGTCTTGTCTGACATGACTTCATCACAACTGGTCTACACGCTCCCTCGGAATGTGAGCGCTCTCTTGTAAGAAGCTTTGCCACATACGTACAAAATATTTTTATTCCCTCATAAACTTGATTAATCTTCTCAATAGAGCAATTAATTCTCTACTTCCTTTCTTTTTCTTCCTGACCAATAGAAACTTTGTCTTATTTTTATGGCGGATTGACATGATGCCATGGAATGATGATTAAGATGGACCGTTAAGCCCAATTGCATTTTAAAATCCAAATCTTTTATGGAGTCAGAGGAAATCTGGGCCTGCCTTGGTTAGGCAGTGTCCTTCAATGCCTTACATAATGCCCACAGTCAGAGTATTGTACCATTTGGTCATTAGTTTTTCAGTATTATAAAAATTGGGAAAATGCAATCACTTGCAAAAACAGTTAACTAACCCCCACACTCAACCCTACACTAAAAACAAAAACCAACAATGTTTAGAAACATGTTTTGTTTTATTATACCTTCCATTGTTAAAATGAGCATTTACTTGGAACTAACTGCTTTCAAAATTCATATGCTCCTTCGAGCCAAAAGAAATCATTCTCTCTTACTTAGGAGCCCCTTCTTGGTATGATTTATTTCACTGTAAACTAATTCAGTGAGGATTACAGAGGTATCCCTTGTAAAACCCAAACAAATCTCATGCAGAAAAGAGATGACAACAGGTAGAGAAAGAGGCATTTAGCTTACTAAGGCTGGCTGTTTAATGTCTTTTATTTTGTTTCATGTTGCTTGTTTTTGTTTTCATAAAGCCTGGCTTTTTGGCAGCTGGTGTAACCCAACTCAACTCACCCTCAAGTTCTGGTCTTTCCAGTTCAGACAGTCTCCTGACATGGAATGACTCCAGGGTGGTCAGCCAAGAAAATAATTATGACAAGCTCAGAGAAATCTATAAACTATTTAAATAGCTAACTAACAAGTGAACTGCTGGAGGAAGCAGGTAGAATTCAATGGAAAAATTAATTTTGAGAGAGAGAGAAAAAAAAAGAATGACAGAAGGAAAGCACGCCAAAGGAAAGGGAGGGAGAGGAGAAGCAAGCCAGGAGAGAGAAAGAAAGCTATCCTTTAAAGCAGCTACGTCTGAAGATGTAGGGGCTGTGGAATATTTACTCATCGTAAGTGCTTTCTCCTCCCCTGCCCAGTTGTGCCCACTCACAGCATCTTTTAAACTCTTCCATTGTTTATGGTCTTTTAGGTACAGATGCTCATCAGCTCAAAGGTGAACTGCAACTACTTCACAGAAAATAAACTCAGAGTATTTTCATGTGATCATTGCTCTAAGACAGCAAGGGAAGAAAAAACAATTCAGCACTCTGACCATTTTTAAGTTTTGATCTCGGCCAAACCTCAGACCAAATCTGAGTCTTAGACTGCTCACCTCAGCCTCCTTTCGCTTTCCTGCCCACCAGAACATAATCATTTGACACACACCTCTAAGAGTCACACGTCTAGAAGTCACTGTTGGCACAGTTTGGCTGGTTGTCCAGCAGTCTTGACACTGTGCCATCCAGGGAACCCAGAGGTCAGTGTAAGGGTTTTACTTAAATACTATTTTTGACCTTTGGGCATTGCAACTATGAAGAAAGGTTTCAAAACCACACAATGTACTGGGGCCTATATCCCTATCGGATACCTGAAAATAACTCCCAGTTTAGCTTTTTGGAATAAAGCAAATGTTTAAAGTAGCCTGAAGTGAAACTTGAATGTTTAATCAGCCCAGCTGCCTGTGAAGCTGGCCTTGGGCTGGGGGAGGAAGTGGTGGTTTCTCTTTGAAGCCTGGCTGCCATAAGGCCAGAAGCGGCCAAGTTCAGGGGGGAAGCTGCCTCCCCAGCCTGCGTGGCCTCCTCTAGAGTGGTGGAGACAGGCAGGGTTGTCCTCTTGCTTCTTTCCTAGAGACAGAAAAGAAGAGGAAACACAAATGAACGAGCTGGAAATTTTAGGGCTCTGGATTCAAACATTTTTGTGGCAATTAAATGGTCAAGAAACCAAGCTGCCTGCAGCAGGAGGAACTATGTTGAACACTGAACAAACCGAGGGGGGTTGAAGGTGGATCTTTTATTTTCTCCTTTGATAAAAAGAAATTGAGGTGCAGGAAATAAAATAGAAAAGATGATCAAGTGGGAAGAATTCTCCAATGGGCTATTTCATTTTATGTCTTCAATAATGAACTACCAGTGAACCCAAAAAGTAGCCAATAATGTCCTTCCTTCTCTTCTAAGCAACCTACAGCTGAGCAGATTTGGCAAACTCTATGGTCTATGGTGTGTAGTAAAAGAGACCCTCCTCCCCCATCCTCTGTCTCAGCTGAAGATTGGCTTCCTATGTCACTAAGAAAACAGAAAAGGAACTTCCATAAATACCCACCTCTCTGCTTCTAGACCATTACTTCCCTCCTGTTACTCTGTGTGAATAATCCACACCCTTATGGTGTGGATTCCTCTTAACCCCACTTCACCACCAGGAACCACCCCAGTTATTTGCTCCCCTTTACAGTAAAACCACTTGAAAGCATTGTTTATACTAGTGTTGTCCAGTAGAAATATAATGAGCCACATCTCTAATTTTGATTTTTCTATTAGCCACATTAAAAAAGTAAAAAGAAACAAGTGCAATTAATTTTAATAATATATTTTATTTCATCCAACATAGTATCATTTCAACACGCAATTGTTATAGAAACTATTGAGATATTTTACATTCCTTTTTTTAAAATTCTGATCTGATGTGTATGTCACACCCTTACAGCACATTTCATTTCAGAGTCGCCACATTTCAAGTGCTCAATAGCAACCTGTGTCTAGTGTCTAGTTCTGTACTGTCCTGATTTCTCCTCCCATCCTTTCTTGACAACAATCTGTTCAGGTTTTTGCCTCTACTGAAACTGCTCTTGTCAAAGTCTCCAATAATCTCCATTTTGCTCTATCTAGGTCAAATCTCAGCCTCTGTCTTGCCTGACCTACCAGCAACATTTAACCCAGTTGATCACTCTTTCCTGCTTGGTAAACTTTCTTTACTTGGCTTTCAGGATACTACATGCTCCTGGCTGTCCTCTTACCTCATTGGTTGCTGCCCTCAGTCTCCTTTGCCCTCTAAATAATCTCATCCCTCTGCCCTCTAAATAATGTCCCAGTGGAAGGTCCCAGGGTTGAGTCCTTCATCTTCTTCACTTTTCTAGGTACCCTGACTCCTTGGTGATCTCATACATCTATTTGTTGACCAATCTCCGGCCTGGATCTCTCTCCCAAGTTCCAGCCCCATAATCTCCATTTGGACCCATTCATCTCCATTTGGATGTCATGGCATATCAAACTTTACACATCCAAAAACTGATCACTTGATCTCTACCTCCCAAACCTTCTTCTCCTGCTCTCTACCCCATCTCAATATATGCAACTCCTTGCTCCCAAAAAAAAGCAAAAGCCTTGGGGGCATCTTTGCTCATCTTTTGCCCATACCCTACATCCCATCCTTCAACAAATCCTCTCAATTATATCTTTAAAATATATCCTAATCTGACTATTTCTTTCCACCTTGTCTGTTTTGCTCCTCACAGTAGTTGCCTGGTACATACAAGGTGGTCAATAATAAATAAATGACAACTTCTTGAACCTTTGAGAGGTAGACAGGCTGGCGTTCTGTTGGTTTAGGCCCAAGAGAAGCTGGTGTTAAAGACACTACAATAATATCACAGAGCTGGGGGATGGGAACAAGAGAAGGCCAGAAATGTCCCTGGATAAGGAAGGAGAGAGAAAATAAATGGCTGAATTGTTTTCACTTGCGGCATAACCAGGTGGAATGCCACTCCACTTTGCCACTCCTTATCCACCCAAAGCCACCAGCCTAGGCATACTAATCATTTACTCCCAAGCCTTTCAAGAATCACCATCACTCTCTCTCGCCTCGTTGCTCTGACTGTAAGGGCTCTCATGCCATTGCCATCTGCCGTCTTCCCTTCTCCCTCAACACGGTACCAGAGAGGGAAAATCTTTGCAGATTCCTATTTTAATGCTTATAAATTAGGTTTGTGCTCAAATAATTTTTTTCTATGTCATTGAATCTAAAATTTTTAAATCAGGTAGTAGAAATCACAAAGTAGATTTGCAAATTTCACATATTAAAATGAAAACTTGCTGTATACATAAAAAACTAAATAATAAAAATTCCTGAACAAATTGTGAAAAAAGGTCACAGAAACTAGTCAAATGATTAATATTTAAACAAAGCAGTAGGACACACAAACAAAATAAATATGTAAATAATACAAACAGTCCTTGAGAGCCAATATAAGTGGTTGGCAAACACGTTGAAAAATGTATTTGGGCATCCCTAAGGAAACAATTTGAAATATGAAAAATAAAACTTGTATTCAAAAAGTTTAATAGCAAACATTTTATTTTTCCAATAATGATAGAATAGTTAAAACTGTGATTTATACACTCGGCATTATAGAATCATTAAAAATGATGTTTTGCAAGAATTTATAATGATAAAAAATCCTGATCTTATATGAAAATAGTGGGATATTAAATTATATGTCTGATAGGATCACAAATTATAAAACAAACAATAACTGCACATGGGAAAGGATTAGAAGAAAAGACACCAAAATGTTAGTACCTTTGAATAGTGACACCACAGGCATTATAGATATTTCCTACAATGAACATATATTATTTTTTGCAGTGAAAAGAACAGCTTTATTTTTGTAAATAAATGAAATGGGAAAAATAAACTTTTCATTCCACTGACCCAGTTAGCACCTAAGCCTCCTTTGTTCTCTATTAGGTTTGTATTCATTTAATAAACACAAACCTTTCTTACTCACTTAATAACATCATTTCACTGTCTTAGCAAAATCTAAGTTATTTGCAAACATGTTTCCCCCCCAAAAATGTAGCATAGAATCCTGGTAAACAAATAAGCAATCATAGTTTCCTGTTGACTTTACAGAATAAGAAAGAATTTAAAGGAATGTGCCCCCCATCCCTCTCTTGTCCACAAGGGACAAAATAGGGCTTTGGATCCTTGGGGTTTTTCTTCCTTGCAAAGGGACAGTATAAACATGGCTTCTCCTTGGGAAATTCCAGAAGGAATTTCAGCAATTGAATTTTCAAAAAGATATGGGTCAGAAACTTAAAGAGTAGAGAGGCTGATATGATCCTGATCCAAGAAAGCCAATATAAAACAAAACAAAATTAATGCTATTTTTTTAATCATTGAATACCCAGTCCATATTCAAAATTTCCAGGTGATCTCAAAAACATCCCTTTACTTTTTGTTTGTTTCAATTAGATCTAAACAATATCTATTTATTGGATCTGGTTGTTTTCTTTTATGTCTAAAAGCAAAATATTCAAAACTACATAAATGCCCAATTATAAGAAAATGCTTAAATAAGTCATGTCATAGCCATGAAAAGAAATTATACACAATCAGTAAAAAACAATTGATTCAAAAACTATTTGCTGGTATGGGAAAATGCTCCTAAGATCAAATTAAATGCTAGAAAGAAATGTCATGCTTTTATTTCCATAGAATAAGTTCTTCAATGTGGGATCTCTGTGTCAAAGTTATATACATAATCTCAGCAACAGTGTCTGAGAGTGCTCATTTCCCCTCATTCTCACCAGCACTGGTTTTTAAACAATTTGATAAGCAAAAAAATTATATCTGCCTGTTTAAATTTCAATTTTAAGTTGAGGTTAGCATAAAAATTCTACACATGTTTATTCATCATTTGTATTTCTTCTCTGATGGAATGCTTATTTCTAGACTTTATCTACTCTGCCTTTTTAAAAATATTTTTATTAATATATAGAGCTTTTTGTGTGTTAAGAATACTAACTTCTTATTTGTTATATGTGTTACAAATGTTTCCCTTCACTCTATTGTTTGCATTTTAATGAAAAAATTTTAAAGGTAATGTAATATCTTTTGACAAATAGAGGTTTGAATTATTTAATCAAATACATCTTTCTTTTGCTTCATGGCTTTCCTCACTTTGAGTTTACTCTTAAAAAAGTGTTTTTAAACTTCTTTTAATGTTTTTATAGGTTTACCTTTTATATCAAGGTCTTTATCTGTACTGTGGTTTTGTGTATGTTAGAAGAGGAAATCTAACAATATTTTCTTCTAAAAAATACCAATATCCTAATATGATTTCCTAATGATTCATTATTATCCCAGTGATCTGAAACACCATCATTATCAAACCTTAAACTTACATATATACTTGAGTCTGTTTCAGGACTCTACTCTGTTCCATTAATTTACTTGTCTTTTCCTCTGCAAATACCATATCATTTTTATTATAGTAGCTTTAGAGTATGCTTAAATATCTGGGCAAATATATTTTTCAAAAATTTATTGGCAAGTCCCATACACTTTTTCTTCCATAAAGTTCTATAACAAATCTATAGAGTTCCTTAAAAATATTCACTCATGTGGGGCCAGCCTGGGGGCGTAGCGGATAAGTTCATGTGCTCCACTCCGGCAGCCCAGGTTTCGCAGGTTTGGATCTTGGGCATGGACTGATGTACCACTTGTCAAGCCATGCTGTGGTGGCTTCGCATATAAAGTAGAGGAAGATTGGCACGGATGTCAGGCAAGGGCCAATCTTTCACAGAAAAAAGAGGAGGATTGGCAACGGACGTTAGCTCAGGGCTAATCTTCCTCACCGAAAAAAAAAATCCTCACTTATGTTCAATTGAATGG
Source organism: Tapirus indicus (assembly GCA_031878705.1). Classification (NCBI taxonomy): domain Eukaryota; kingdom Metazoa; phylum Chordata; class Mammalia; order Perissodactyla; family Tapiridae; genus Tapirus; species Tapirus indicus. The sequence continues at coordinate 60,446,055 of CM062930.1, forward strand.
CATTACATTTGTTTGTACATTTGAGAAGGACTGACAAAAACACATGAGAAGGATGTTCTCTTCAGCAAAGTTTACAATAGTAACAAATTTAAGTAACCCAAAGTTATTATAACCAATAGCGGAATGGTTAAATAAGTTATGGTACATCCACATATGGTAACTAGTCTGCGAAGATGGCCCCCCAGTGAACCATACCCCGTGAGATTCATGCTCTTGTCTAGTCCCTTCCCACACTGAATCAAGGCTGGCATATGTGTCCAATAGAATTTGGCAAAAGTGGTGCTATACAACTTCCAAAATTGGGTCTTAAGAAGCTTTGAAGATTCCACCTTGGCCACTCGGAGCACATGCTTTGGGGGAAGCCAGCTGCCATGTAAGAAGTCCAGATACTCTGAGACCTTCCTGCTATGAGATATCTCAAGGTACCTACATGGAGAGGCCACATGGAAGCAAAGAAATGCCCGGCTAGTCTCAAGCTGTTCCAATCATCCTAGCTGAGATATCAAAACCATGCAAATGAAGAAGTCATCTTAGATATTCAACTCAGTCAAGCCTTGGATTCTAGTGCCAGCCACCATCTGACTGCAACCTCATGAGTAACGTCAAATGACAACCACGCAGCCAAGCTTAGTCAACTCACAGAACTGTGAGGGACAGAATAGTTGTTTTAAGTCACTAAGTTTTGGAGTAGATGGTTTTGCAGCCACAGACAGCCACAACAGAAATCAGTACCTGAAACTGGAGAGCTACATAACAAAAGCTAAAACATGTAACACTGGTTTTGAATCAGGCAGTGGGCAGAGGCTAGAAGGGCTTCAGAAGACTCTTACTGAAGGCTGAAAAGACAATGGGATAATGTCATTGGAGGCTGAAAGAAAGAGGACTGGTATTATGTAGTAGTGAAAAGTTTGGCAATATGTCACCCACGACAATGGGGAAAATAGAAAATATTCCTAATGAATTGGTGACTTTGGTTAGAGAATTCCAGGCAGAACAATGAAAGTGCCAAATAGTTTTTTTAGCTACATATGATAAGGTACAGACAAAAAGCGATGAGTTAGGAACAGAACTGCTCAGTTTTTAAATAGAATTTAAAGAAAATATAGAGGGCCTAAGATAATCTGTCCATCCAGCAAAAGGGTCTCAAGGCAAGAAATGGCCTCAGGATAAAGATAAAGTAAAAGATATAGCTGTAAGACATTTTGTGAAATGTAATATATATACATGAAAGTGTAATACACATGCATGTTTTATTATATATGTGTATATATATATACACATACATACATATATGGTAGATTTTTTATTTTAATTTCTAAGAGATTTATGAACATTGCTTTTATCCAATTAAATGAATCCCAATAAGATTCACAGGCAATTCACAAAATTGTTAAGAGAATAGTACTTAGAGAAATATCACTGGCTTGGACTGAAAGGGACAAAGACAGTTCAAAATGAAAAGAGCTCCCAGGGCTCCAACATTCTACAGTCAGAAAGCAGATTGAGATAGCCACTCAGTTGCAAATAAGGACCATTTCTTATGGATAAGAAAAAATGGCTCAGACAGCAGAGATAAGAGCCATAGAGAAACATTTTCAGGTAGCAAGACTGGGCCCTAAAATGGCAACTGGTATTATGTGCCTGGCGGAGAATCAGAATTGCTATGGAATAATAACCGCTATATGCCTCTGGTTCTCATCTTTTTCATGTTATCCTATGTCTGTTTTACTATTGTATCTTAAGTGTGGCAGCCAAATAGCTTGTCACTTTAGTTAACAGATCTTCAGACTGAGAGAAACCACATACAAAGAGTTGCACTTAAGAAAGAGCACCTGAGGTGCCACATCTGCAGCTGGACTTACTTAGATAATAAGCCCCTGGACCCTGACTTGAGCCTATTACTATGATGGGATGAGGCTTTGGGGCAGTCTTAGGAGAGGATGAGTGTATTTTTCACATGGTGAGAGCTGAACTGTTGTAGCCAAAGGGTAGACTAAGGTACTTGGTTCCAAATGGCCACCAACAATTCCTTTCCTTCTTGTATGCATATGGCACTCCCATATCAAGAAGTGGAATCTTGGGGAGGTTCATTATGCAGTAATAACCAGTACACCACATGACGGAATACTATGAAACATTCAAAAGAATGTTATAGACTTACACGTACCTGGAATAAAGCCTGTGATATAACATTAAGAGAGAAAAACAAGTATCTAATATACATAGCATAGTTCCATTTTGATTAAAATATAAACATATGCATTCATACAAATGTTTCTTATGTTTATCAACATAGAGATAGAAAGGTAGATACATACATGGAAACATAGAAAGATATAGGGTAGGTATATATATAAATATATCTCTATAAGCAGAGGAAAAATTAGTCAAGACTACACTCCAACCTGCTAATAGTGATTATTTCTAAGGATTGAATTGGATGGACAGAGGGAGGTAAGACTTTTGTTTCATTATATGAATTAAAAAAATGGGTTGAGATTGTAGATAATTTTTGCTTTTGGATATTTTAAAGATAATTTTTAATGAAATTTAAAACCTACCATATATATACATATATATATAAACATATATGTGTGTAAATTTAAAATTTAAAACCTACTATATTTATAAATAAACACGTATGTGTGTGTATATGTGTGTATATATATATATACACACATTTCTATTTTAAGCTCAAAAGACTACTGTTATGTAGAAGGCAGTGTGTTCCTTGTCACTTAAGTTATAATAACAATACCAACCATCCTTTAAAAGAAAAAAATCATTTTAGAAAAATGACATTTTCGTGATCAAAGGAAAACTATATATTCAATGAAAAAGACTAGCAGTTATACAGGCAATTCTGCTATCAGGCCATATATAGTCATTCTTGAAAAACCTAATGTTCTGCAAAATCAAGCATTGGCAATAATAAGGCTTATCAGTAAAAAACACAGTCCAGGCAGCCCCCTCAAAACCTACAGAACTTTATAACAAAAATAATCAAAACAATAACATAGTTGAGTCTTCTCAGGCATTTGACCTAGCATGACAAATAGATGATCTTTTTCAGCTTTAAATATTGGGACTTATGATTCCTACTTCAAGAGGTAAATCCTTCAAGGCATTTGCTTGTAATAGACACCAGTTTCCCCAAAACTTAAAAGTCTATTTAAACTCTATAGAAATTCATTAAAAAATGTAATGAGTTTGTAAATAATTTTTATTATATTCTTGCTTTGCTTCTTGAAGTATATTGATAAGACTTTTTTATTATTTTAAGGAAGCTCACCCTTGATCTCTTCAAAATATGACTTCTACCATTATATGGACATATTCTCCTATTTATCAATCACTTTTGAGTTAATTGGCATGATAGTAACATGCTATGGCAGAACAGACTGTGCAACAAAATGTTAATATTAGTTATTCCTGGGAGGTAAAACTATAGGTAATTTTAATTTCTTTTTATGATTTAGCCTTATTTTTTAAATTTTATATAATATGTATTATTTGCATAATTAGGAAAAAAAGATTTTTTTAAAAAAAGAATTAGGACTGTCTCCTTCCCTTGTAGCTCTTCATACTCATGTAGTAGAGACCTAGTCCTTCTGGCCAGTTTCTCTCAAGCAGTGCCTTCAAATGGTTGGCCACTTCAGCCTCAGCCAACTTCTTGGTTTTCTTGTAAAATTTAGAAACTAACTGAATTTAGGAAATAGTTGAAAAATATTGATCTACATTACAGATGAGATATAGAATGAAGAATCAAGGTTCAATCCCAGGTCTTCTGAGATTATTTTTCTACAGAAAAACACTTTTGGTCATCCATGGAAGTTTCATGACCTGTATTTGTGAGGGTGCCCAGCTCCTCCAAGAACATCAAACTCTGTTGGCTACTTACCCTTCTGAAGAACAGTTTGCTCATTGATCTGTGCCCTGTGCTCAAAGTCTGGAAAAATCAGGCCCTCTGAAAACAAAATCTTTCAATTGGCAAATGTACCCTACTTCTCCTCTTCCAGCTCTGGTTTAGCCATGTATGAGTGCCACAAGCAGTGTGTAGAATTCTTTCAGTGCCATGAGTTGGGAGTAGGCAAGGGAGTAGTAGGCTTGGGTAGGGTGGGAAATAGTTTTTTACTAAATATAAGAAAGTTGATAAATTGCAAGAATTTTATAAGCCATCCAAGCAGTAGTTGTTTTTAACCTATATCCGAGGATATTAATTTAACTCTTCTAAAGATGACTTCTCAGGGCCGCCTGGTGGCGTAGCGGTTTCGTCTGCGCTTGCCAGCCTGGGGTTCGCAGGTTCAGATCCCGGGCGCCCGCCGACGCACTGCCTGTCAGCCATGCTGTGACGGCGTCCCATATAAAGCGGAGGAAGATAGGCACGGATGTTAGCCCAGGGCCAGTCTTCCTCAGCAAAAAGAGGAGGATTGGCAACAGATGTTAGCTCAGGGCTGGTCTTCCTCACAAAAAAATAAATAAATAAAGATGACTTCTCGATCTCAGTTCCACTTTTCTGAAATAACAAACTGACCTTTTTGGGGGGGGGGGGGAAGGAAGATTGGCCCTGAGCTAACATCCGTGCCAATCTTCCTCTACTTTATATATGGGATGCCACCACAGCATGACTTGATGAGTGGTGTGTAGGTCCATGCCCAGGATCCAAATCTGTGAACCCCAGACCACTGAAATGGAGCATGTGAACTTAACCACTACGCCACCAGGCCGGCACCCTCAACTTTTTTCCTAGGTAACTAGGGACAGGTTTACTTTCCTGACCTGAGGACACGGAATATCCCTTTTTGAGGTTTGCTCATGTTGACACTTCTAGGAAAATCATCCCATCTGAACATGGTGCAGGGATTTTAAGCTTAAATAATGCCAGGCTGTGTACTTGAAACCCTAGAACAATCTCCACCTCTGGGTCCAACACCATGAGAGGCCAGGAAGAAGAGTTAATAACTATTGGAACAGGTGATTCCATGGGCATAGTCTAATACCCACCATCATCAAACAGCAAAGTGTAAGCCCACCTTGCAATCAATCCCATATCAGAACACCATCCCAAGAATCCTTACTTGCCTATTCCAACCCTCGTACTCCATTTTCCAAAGCCTTCATCCAGGCCCTCTGGAACTGTTGCTCCATTATCACCAAACTTCCATATACTCACAACCTATTTTCCACCCACATGACTTTCTCTCGAAGTTACTGTTTCTCCTGCAGCCCTCTCAAATTGTAGCTGCTATTTTCTCACACTACATGTATCTGAAGGATCAGCATCCTCTTTGCTCCCCATTGCTGTTTCTAATCTAGCCTCTCATCAAAAAAGTTAACTAAATGAATTAATAATTAATTTTTGAGACTCAATCATTTGTTTATTCCACTCTTTCCACCATCTTGCTGCTACCTTCCACTGATCTCCCTAATATTCCCTTTATTCATCAAAGACTTGTGACCTTGATCACAGTTTTCTCTGGCAGGAAACACAAGGCCTCTAGGATCAGAGAACATATATTTACTACCCACAGAGCATCTTAGCACCAGTTCCCTGAGCCTCAGTCCCCATGAGGTGACATAATGAGAGCCAGAAAGAAGTACTCTGTGCATACAGCAAGGTCGCACCACAGGAGAAGATCCCTGAAATTAGGAGCTTCCATAGGATGGCTGGCATCTCTGCCCCTCCTCCCTTCTGAAAGGAAAGACAGAGAGAGAGAAAGAGACTTTTACCCTGGAATGTGAACAAATCCTCTCTGGGAATTTGACAGAACGTCCCTAGGTTTTTACTACCCAGAAATGAAAGCACATGACTCCATGAGAAATAAGTCTCTCAGTCTCTCTGGAGCAATACGCTATCTCTAGCTTCTAAGGAATATTTGCTATTCAAACATCCTTTAACCAAGTTTGCCAGTGTTCTTTGTTCAGAAATCCCAGACTGTGCAGAAACACAAAAATATTCATGAAGAATTACCTCCCAGTGCTATCCTAGAACTCGTCATCACCCCAGACCTCTCTACCACCAAAATCATTCAATCACGTTCCTACTAATTCCTTTCCATCCAGTTTGTTGGTTTGACTCCTCAGATTACAAATGTTCTTCAACCTCTTTAGGACCTCCTTTCTATTGACGCTTCTACTTCCTCCCAGTCTGTCGGTCTGCTTTTTCAAATTCCTCCTTTCCAAACTTGAATTCCATCATTTCAATAACATATTTGCCAGTGCCCTAAATTCCCTCCTTTTTAATATTTATATCAGAAGCTGCTAACAAAATGTTACCTGAACTATCTTTTTTCCCCTTGAGCCTGAGCCTAAATAGACAAGTATTGCTGTAGAAAGTGACACATAGAGAAGATTGGCATCACTGTGAAGTTATGCACACCAAAACTAATGCGTCCTCAACACAACTCAGCAAGATTCCTTTGTGCATCTAAATCAGTTCTCTCTCCCACCTTTCTAGTGAATATTTCAAATTTTCTCCACTCTTCTCAGATTTCTAATTTGCCCTTTTATTCCTCCACCTTCCCTCTCACTCTTAGCAAATGACCTCACCTCCTGCTTCTCAAAGAAAATAAAATCCACAAGACAGGAGCTCCCACAATGAACTCTTTACATCTACACTCATCCTGTCTTTCTCCTCTTCTGTTAGAGTAGAATTAGTCCTTCTCCTTTCTAAGACCAATTGCTCCAATTATTACATCGGCCTTTTCTGGAACCGTTCACTATCTCTTCTTTCTCCTTTATATTCAGCATTTCCTCTCACTTGAATTTTCTCATCAACATTATCCTTACTCAAGTTTCTCCCATCTACAAAGGAAAAAAGAAACCCTTCGTATACCTCCTAACCAGTCTTCCCACATTTACTCTTGCTGTCTACTCTCCACCCTGCAGCCTTTGTGATCTTTTCAAATTAGACAATGGTTACCCCCTCCAACCCTGCTCCACTTAAAACTCCAGTGGTTTCCCTAGCCCTACAAATGACAACCTAAACCCTGTATATGCCTTACAAAGCCCTGCTGGCCTGACCTCTGCCCACCTTTACAGCTTTATTCTGCACCACCCTCCTCTCTCACTCTCTATGCTATATTTTCATTGCTCTTCTTTGAGTTCATCAAACATACCATTCCTCTCTGTCTCCAGGATCCTTGGGCATGCTGCTCCAGTTACTTGCTGTATGCTTCCTTTATATGCCTCTCCCCATCCCTGACCAGCTCACCTAGTTTAGATATCATCTCACTAGGGGAAGACTTCCCAGAACTCCCAAATCAGATAACTCTCCTTCAGAGTAATTGTCTCTAAAATACATTTATCTTTGCTATTATTTGATTAGTAGCTGTGTCCCTCCACCAGACCATAAACTCCGTTAGAGAAGAAGACTCCGCATTATTTCCTGGAGCCCAGTCAATCACAGGCAAAGCACTGAATAGATTTCTGATGAATGAATAAATGAACAAATGAAGACTGGCATAGAAGTACCCTTCATCCACCCAGCTCCCATAATCTTAACTACAGTCTTTATTTGTGAAGAAGACAAATCTTGGTTTTCTAAGGAAGAAGTTGTCGTGGCTACACCCCTGGTGTTCAGTTCCTAAAACAAACGAGATTATATGCTAAAGGAAGAAGCAGGGCTAAGAGATCCAGTGCTGCCTTCTGCTCATCCTTTGACCATCTTGCTAATCCCCCAAAGGAGGGCATTCACCACAAGGCAAGGTAGTCATCTCCATTTCTATTATGCTTGGCATGTTCGTTGAGTGACATTTCAATTACAGCCCTCTTGCCCCTGATTGCAGGGGTCATTTGAGCCTAAGAGAACTCACTCTTAATCCAAGAAACACAATATCATATTCCAGTTTGGTGGTTGAATGTACCAGATGGGTACACATGGCCAAAACATTGCAGGGTTATGAACTCTGTGTGCCTGTATGCTCACTGGAGAAAACTCCAAGATTTAAGCTTTTGGAAGAGATGACTACAGTAGTTGAGCTTTTAGATATACTTTTATAGGATCTTATTTGCAACCTGCTTATTCACCGTTAGCAAAGAATCAGCCACTCTGGGAAGAATTTCTATGGGAAGGACAGATGCTTCTCATTTCCAAGTGGACTCCTCAGAAGACCTTGGGGTGAGCTAATCATTAGGTAGCTAAAGAATTTTAAAACATTAAATTTCGTGGTGGCAAATAACAACAACAATAGTAATAATAGCTACTTCTTATGGATCTTCTTCTCGAAGCCTGGTGCTCCACATAATGTTCACAGCAATCCTGTGAGATAGGAAACACCTTTATCATTTTACATATGAGGAAATTGAGCCTTGGGAAGGTAATTTGCCCAAAGTTCCTCAGCTTGGAGGTGAGAAAGCCAGATTTCAAACCCACATTTGTCTGAATCAAAAACTCTTGGTTTTTCTAGAGATGACACCATGAAGATACCTAAAGTAATGCAGAGCCTATGACTTCCAGAAGGTGCTGTATTTCTCCATAGTTTCCTCTTCTACTTCCTGCATCCTTACTTCAGATCCTCAGGCCTTTTCCTCTCTCATCCCAAATCCATTTTCACTTGCCTGAAGGAGCACAAAGGTGTCCTAAACAGATGGTGATCTACTTGAGTTTCCTCCATGAAGAATTTCCTGAACTTCACCCTCATCCACACTGAGCTAAAAGGCCCTCTGTTGGGCTTCAAAGCACCTAGAATCTACTTCTATCATGACACACACTAGGTTGTAATGTTTACCAGTTTGTGGTTCTCTGCTACAGAGCTTCTGAATGGGATAAGCCAAGTCATAGTCACATTTGCATCTCAAGCATTTAGCACTTTGCCTGGCATATAGTTGGTGCTCAAATATGTTTTTTGGATTAAACTACATCGAGACACCTCCTTACATCTCCCCAGATTCTTAAGAATACACACCATACTTTTTAAAGTAAAAAATAAAAGAATTAAAATATGTAGAAAAAGGTCTGCAGGGATGCAGTGCCTGCCTAAGACAGGCTTAATGAGAGCAACAGAGAATGTACTCCTGACCCCACATCACCAGGCTAACAAGCATCAAGTAACAAGCCCACAGTGCAGGAGTGCTGGAAGAATTATGTAAATGTGGAAAGAAACTCCCTCTGAGGCATAATGCAAAGAAAAGACCTAAAGCTGAGAATGGACATTGAGAAAAGGCCTTCTGTCAAACCAGCCCACACCTTAAACACAAAGTATCACTAAAGGAATTTGAAGTCTACGGTGCCTCGTGGGTAACCATGGCAACAACAATCCTCAATCCCAGCTCAATTCCTGACTCGATTGACTCAGTAATCCACATTAATACCTAGCAGAAAGCAGTGTGCTTGTTTCCAGGCATAAAATCCACTTACTTTAGTATCTACTGTCCTACAGAAGGTGTTCAGCTTTCAACAAAAAAATTACAAAGCATACAAAAATAAAGCAAGAAAAAAACAACATTATCAAGAGTAAATCAACAGAACCAGACTCAGATATGACACAAATGTTGAAACTGTAGCAGAGGAAATTTAAAATAACTATAATTAATACATTAAAGGCTCTAATGGGAAAAGGAGACAACACGCAGGATCAAACAAGCAATTTCAGTAGACAGAAACTACAAGGGAGACTCAAATAGAAATGCTAGAAATAAAAAACACAGTAACAAAAATGAAGGATGCCATTGAGTGATTCATCAGTAGATTCAACACAGTCAAGGAAAGAATCAGTAAACCTGAATATAGGTCAACATAAATTACCCAAATTGAAACACACACACAAAAAAAAGAGTGAAAAAAGCAGAATGGGACATCCAAGGGGTGTAGAACAATGACATGCATCTAAGATATGTTTAATATTCTACAAGAAGAGAGAGGGAATAGAGCAGAAGAAACATTTGAAGATATAATGGCCAAAAATTTTCCAAAATTAATGATAGACGCCAAACTACAGATCTAAGAAACACAAAGAACATCAAGAAGGATACACACAATACAAAACAAACAAAAAAACCTTAGACATATCTTATTCAAACTTCTAAAAAACAAAGAAAGAAGGAGAAAATTTTAAAGGGATAAAAAAATAAAATATGCATTAATACTGATATAAATAAGTGACTGAATAAATAACTAACTGGGGGAGAAGAGACAAATCTCCGTTGCAGAAGAATTCCAAATAATTTATGCAGATACTCCACCCTCAAGGAGGCAGAGTATAACTCTTCACTCCTTAAGCATGGGCTGTGCATACTGACTTCCTTCCACAGAGTACAGAAAGGAGTAACTTTACAGTGGAGAAAGCTGACACACACAACCTCAGCCAGATGATCAAGCTCAACACCAACAGTGATAAGTCATGTTGATGGTGTGTACTCTTGATATGATGTGATGAAAATGGCACTTTATCTCTGCCATCTTCCTCCCCAAAACCCATAACCCCAATCTAATCATGAGAAAAAAATTAGACAAATCCAAATTTATGGAAATTCTAAAAAACACCTGACCAGTACTCATCAAAAGTATCAAGGTCATCAAAAACAAGGAAAATCTGAAAAACTGTCACAGTCAAGAGGAGCCTAAGGAGACATGATGACTAAATGTAATGTGGTATTCTGGATGGAATCCTAGAACACAAAAAAAGGACATTAGGTAAAAATTAAGAAAATCTGAATTAAATATGGAGTTTAGTTACTAATAATTTATTAATATTAATTCATTAATTGTAACATACCATAAGATATTAACAATGGAGGAAATGGAATATGGTGCATATTGGAAAAATGAATAAAGGACAAAAATAAATAAAGAACAGATAGAACAAATAGAAAACAGCAAGCAAGTGGGCAGATTTTAATCCAACCATATCAATAATAACATTAAATATAAACAATCTCAATGCACTAATTAAAAGACAGAGACTTTCAGGTTGGATTAAAAAGCATGACCCAGGGGCCGCCCGGTGGCGCAGCGGTTTAGTCCGCGCTTGGGAGCCCGGGGTTCGCGAGTTCGGATCCCGGGCGCCCGCCGACGCACTGCCTGTCAGCCATGCCGTGGCGGCGTCCCATATAAAGTGGAGGAAGATGGGCACGATGTTAGCCCAGGGCCAGTCTTCCTCAGCAAAAAGGGGAGGATTGGCGACGGATGTTAGCTCAGGGCTGGTCTTCCCCCCCCAAAAAAAAAAAAAAAAAAAGCATGACCCAAATTTATGCTGTCTACCAGAAACTCACTTTGAATATAAAGACACATATAAATTTAAAGTAAAAGGATAGAAAAATATATACCACACAAATAATAATCAGAAGAAAAGCTGGCATATTCATATTAACATAAAATGAAGCATACTTCAAAAGGAATATTACCAGGGAAAAAGAGAAAAATAATCCCTTGACACACAGATAAACCCTCCAAAAAGACAGAACAATTCTGAATGTGTATTCACTTAACAACAGAGCTTCAAAATTTTTGAAGCAAAAATTGTTGGAACATAGATGAGAAATAGAGAAATCCACAATTGTAGTAGAGATTTAAACATTTCTCTTTCTGTAGACTCTTTAATAGAACAAGTAGACCAAAGTTCTGATCATTATTATCAACCAACTTGACTTAAGTGACATTTGTACATTACACTCAATAACAGCAGAATACATGCTCTTTTCAAGTGCACTTGTAACATTCACTAAGATGATCATATTCTTTTTTTTGTTTCTGAGGAAGACTGGCCCTAGGCTAACATCCCTGCCCATCTTCCTCTACTGTGTATGGGATGCCGCCACAGCATGGCTTGACAAGTGGTGTGTCTGTCCACACCCAGGATCCGAACCTGAGAAACCCCAGGCCGCCAAAGCAGAGTGCGGGAACTTAACCACTACGCCACTGGGCTGGCCCCAAGATGATCATATTCTATTCCATAAGACAAACTTTATCAAATTTAAAAGAAAAGAAATCACTCTAAGAGTGTTCTCTGACCATATTGAAGTTAAATTACAAATTAGTAACAGAAAGATATCTGCAAATCCCCAAATATTTGGAAACTAAACAAATCATTTCGAAACAATGCATGGCAAAGACGAAGTCTCAAGGTTAATTTTAAAATATTTTGGACTGGATGAAGATAAAAAGCAGCATATAAAAATTTGTGGGATGCATCTAAAGCAGTGCTTAGAGAAAAATGTTAGCATTAAATCTTTTGAAGATTTAAGAAGAACCTAGTCACAAAAATCCTGAATAAATATTAGTTACTTTAAGGTAGCATTATATAAAGATATATTTTTAAAGATAGTATATCATGACCAAGTAAGATTTATCCCAGAAATGCAAGGCTGGTTCAATATTCAAACATCAATCAATATAATCCGTCATATTACAAAGTAAAGAAAATAATACAATCATCTTGATAGAAGCACAAAGTGCATTTTACACATTTCAACAACCAGTTATGATAGAACTTCTCAGCAAACTGGGAACAGAGGGGAGCTTCCTTAATTTGATAGAGTGCATCTACAAAACTCCTACAGCTAACATACTTGATAGCTAAAGAATGAAAGCTTTTCTCGAAAGATCAGAAACAAGGCAAGGATGTCCTCTCTCACTACTCATATTCAACATCATATTGTAAATCCTAGTTGATGCAATAAGGAAAGAAAAAGAAATAAAAGAAAGGCATACAGATTGGAAAGGAAGAAATGAAACTGTTTCTATTTGTAGACCAAACGTTTATCTAAGGACAAACATGGAATCTACACACACACACATACACACACACACACACACAATGCTCCTAGAACTAATAAGTGAGTTTAGCAAGATTGTAGGATAACAAGTCAACATACAAAAATCAATTGTATTTCTATATACCGGCAATGAAAAACTGGAATTCAAAATATATAAACTACCATTTATAGCACCAAAAAATAAATACTTAGGTATAAACCTAAAAAAATATATGCAGAATATATATGCTAAAAACTATAAAACACTGATAAAAAAAATAAAGTCCTAGATAAGTAGAGGTATACCCTGTTCATAATTGGAAGATTCAATATTGTTGAGATGTCAATTCTCCCCAAATTGATCTACAGATTCCATGCAAACTCAATCAATATCTCAATATGATTTCTTTTTTGTAAATATCCAATAGAATAGCTAAAACAATTTTGGAGAAAAAAAGAACAAAGTTGGAGGACTCACACGATCTGTTCTCAAGATTTATTATAAAGCCACAGTAAAAAGAACACATATTCTATGTGTGGATAGGCACATAGATCAATGAAATAGAATAGAGTACATAAAAAGATATATGTAAATATAGTCAACTGATTTTTGACAAAGTTGCAAAGGCAGTTCCACAGATAAAGAATAGTCTTGTTCACAGAAATTGAAATATAATGATGTACACCTGAAATTTATATAATGTTATACACCAACATTACCTCAATAAAAAAAGAATAGTTTTTTCAACAAATTGAATTAGAATATACATACACAAAGAAAAGAACCTCAACCCATACCTTGCACTTTTTTGCAAAAGTAACTCAAAATTCATCAGACCTAATGTAAAACATAAAAGTAGAAAATTCCTAGAATAGGATAAACCTATATGACCTTGCATTAACCAACAAACTCTTAGATATAACCTCAAAAGGACAATCTGTAAAAGAAGATATTGATTATACTGTCTTTTGTCAAAATTAAGAAACTTTGTTCTGTAAAATACTGTAAGGGAATCAAAAGACAAGTCAAATATTAAGAGAAAATATTTACAAATAGCATACCTGACAAAGGACTTGTATCTAGAATATGAAGGAACTCTGAAAACTTAACAATAAGAAAACAACGAAGTTTAAAAATGGATAAAAGATTTGAACAGATGCTTCACCAAAAAACATAGATGGGTGGCAAATAAGCACATGAAAAGATGCTCAACATCATTAGTCATTAGGGAAATGCAAATTAAAACCACAATGAGATACCACTACTTGTCTACTAAAATGATTTAAGTTAAAAAAACAAACCAACGGGCCGCCCGGTGGCGCAGCGGTTTAGTTCGCGCTTGGCAGCCCGGGGTTCGCGAGTTCGGATCCCGGGCGCCCGCGACGCATTGCCTGTCAGCCATGCCGTGGCGGCGTCCCATATAACGTGGAAGAAGATGGGCACAGATGTTAGCCCAGGGCCAGTCTTCCTCAGCAAAAAGGGGAGGATTGGCACCAGGTGTTAGCTCAGGACTGGTCTTCCCCACAAAACACAAACAACAACAAAAAAAAACAAACAAACCAACAATGCCAAGAGTTGGTGAGGATGCAGAGGATCTGGAACTCTCATGCTTTGCTGGTGGGAATGCAAAATGTTATAGCTCCTTTGGAAAACAATTTAGCCATTTCTTATAAAGTTAAACCTATATTTACCATATGACCCAGCAATCTCACTCCCAGGATTCTACTCAGGAGAAGTAAAACCCTGTGTTCACACAAAAACCTGTATGCAAATATTAACAGCTGCTTAATTCATAATCACCAAAAACTGGAAACAGCATGAACGTCCCACAAGTGAATGGATAAACAGACTGTGGTACATCCATACAATTATACTACTCAGCCATAAAAAGGAATAACCTAGGGATACCTGAAACAACATGAATGAATCTCAAATGCATTTTGCTAAGTGAAAGAAGTCACACCCAAAAGACTACATACTATAGATTCCCTTTATATGATATTCAGGAAAAGGCAAAACTATAGGATAGAGAACAGATGAGTGGTTGCCAGGGATTGGAGGTAAGGAGAATTGGCTACAAACACACAGCATGAAGACATTTTTTGAAGTGATGGAACACTCTGTTGATTGTGGCAGTAGCTGCACAACTCTATACATTTGTCAAAACTGTACACCACAAAGAGTGAATTTTACCATATGCAAATTTAAAAATGAAACAAAAATAAAAGGTCTTTCATTCAAAGGGAAAGATAGAATTGAAGAAAAACTGTCCAATCTCTATAAACCTGGTTACCCTACAGAAAGGGTCCTACCCCTAAGAAAAATTATGGCCCTACCAAGCCATCCCAGGCCACCAAAGCCTCAGGCAAGTCATTTAGTTCTGCACTTCACAAAAGCATTTCAGGGGAAAAAAAAAAGTGCACTTTAAGATAGAATAATCAAATCAGATATATCCTAACACCCCCCCTCTCTGTGTACCAAGGCCCTGATAACAGACCAGCACTGCAGAATGTTTGAGCAAATGTATCTCTTTTCCTCTTCAACAAACTGAGGACTGGAAAGCCTATAAATGTGCTATTTCAGCTGTTTTAAGCAGCTTATCGTGATTTTCTGAGAGTCTGGCCTCAAGACTCTGGATCCCTTCTTAATAACATTTAATGCTACCATTATGTAATTGAATCCATTTTGTCAGTGTAGTGGGAATATCATTAAACTGTAATTCATTTCACTGTCTTCTAGCTTTCAGACCCTCAAGTCCCAGAGTCCAGAACACCAGGAACTTGAAGCAGGGAGCGATCCTAATCCTTTCCCTCCCACCGCCCTCCTGGGCCAGGCTGTTTTTCCACACAGCAGTGTTATCCATCTCATTATCACCAAGACTCTGGGATGCTTCACGTTCTCAGAGCGATCTGCAGGGCTCCTCCTCATCTGTCAGTGCCTTCAACTCCCTGATACCGAGTGACACCCCCAATTTGCTGAGTCTCAATCTGGGCCCAGAGCAGTTTTGGAAATGCAATCATATCAGGAGATGGTACTTTTTACATCGGTTGCCCCCTCGACATTAAGTACCTGGCACTTTGCCACCTAACACGCAAGTAGCCACATTATTATTGAAACCACATGTTCATTAGCAAGGTTGGCACCAACTCAACCACTGTCCGAAGTTAGTGTTATATTCTGTTATAGTCCAGACAAGGGGACAGTGTAGGATACAATTTGGGCATGAGAACAAACAGTCTTGTTTGATGAAATCTGAGTCTTCAACTGTTAGAAATATGATCCAGTTTCTATCTCGACATATGTCTGCACTGATGTTTCAGAGAGGGACATGTTTTGAAAGAAAATACCATTCTTTCAGTGTTATCTTTGCAAAATTGTATTTAATTCTTTCCACCACTTGCAGGGACAACCGGAGTCTGCCGGCTTCTTGCTGTGCTAATCGCTTCATCCCTGGAGATTCATGCAAGAGTGTTTCACTTAATATAAAAGAGTGACTCAGAATCATTGCTTTCAATTAAGAAAGCCTGAGAGAGTTCTGAGACCAGCGCTCTCCTCTTTTTAGAAGTAGAGAGGAGGAGGGGTGCTAAGACAGGGAGGGAGGGGAGGAAAGAAGAGAGGAGAAAAGGAACATGAGCGGAAAAATGACTGTGCATTCAAAATGAAATCATCAATTTCATGCTCTATTTTCATAAAATTTAATTCAAAATCCACAAGTTCTCAGCCTTTCAGACATTATTTACATACAATGCGTATTTACTCTTTTGCTCCATCCTGATAGAAAACATGCTGGATTTTTAAACACTTTTTTATTATTTATTCTCATGTGTACACCTCACACAGGTCAGACAGTTTGGATCTTCCTGTATCCCTTACTAAAGAAGCAAACCCACTTTTTGCATGTGTGCTCAACAAAGCTGCTAAAAGCATTTGTTTAAACCCATTGGTTGCATTGCTTTACAAAAGAGTTTCTTACAGCATAGCATATATTCAAGCCCCTTCTTGTTTATACATGGCAATCATAAAGCAGAGTTTTACAAATTTAGAAATCTACATTGTGGAAAATGGATTAAAGTATTTTTATGTTTGCTGCCTGAAATAGTGGCGTTGAAGATCAGACTTTTTCCCCCAGATGATCCATGATGTATTATAATCTTATGAATGGCTAGGTCTATCAAAATAAAATATTTTCCAGAAATCTGAGGATGACCTAATCTCACCAGTTTCTCCCCAAAGCAGCCATATTCCAACCAAAAGTAAACAGTACTCTTAGATCAGTGCAAAAGTGCAGTCAATAAACTATATTGGTGAGCAGTCCATCCCACCAGGTTTCCTGACAAGTAATTATTTGGGCTTCCTGAGAAGATGGATCTGAGCCAGTGCTATATTGCCTAAAAGCAAAGCAATTTAGGCCCCAATAAAGCAAGAACACTAAATTATGAGAAAAAACACTTTGAAAGAATTTAATATTCAATTTTTTGCAAAAATTATTAAAGTAGTCACATGGAAAAAAATCAGAATAAAAGAATATTCTATTTATATCTTCTACTATCTTTACTTCTTTATAGTCTATTGTTATTTTTCTTTTGACTTGTGATGGAGGGGCATAATCTTTATAGTGCTAGAGATCTGTAAAGGTTTTCCTGAAACTCTGGTCTGCTTATTGTCCTCACTGAGACCTGAGAGGAAAGGCCCGGACCTATTGAAGAGAGTTCTCCCTCTTCCTGGACTCGGGCACCACCTCTGTATGGGTCTTCCCACAGCTCCCAGCACCAGCAGATCAAGAAAAAATTTCAGTGATTCACTTCTGTTTTCTAATTCACATAAATTCAATTTAAAACCATCTGAAGATTTTAAAAAGTCTCCTTTTTTCTGTGTAAGCAAAGGGTTAACACTGGCAATGTTCTAAATGTGTTCATTTATGCATGTGCTTGCATGTCTAGTTGGAACACTCTGCCCATGCTCATTTTCTGTATGACCTTTTACAAGTAGCTAAGAAAGACGTCCATTGTTTCCTTGCATTTAGTGGGTTTAAAAACATAGTAGTCCTCCTAACTGAGAAGGCAAATTAGAGAAGGAATGCCCAAATCAAAGATAAAAGTATTTTCCCCCAAGAAAAGCCATGTATCAAGTCAGTCACAAGATAGTGATCAACTTAAAAATTGTACCCATATCTGTGAGATTAGATAGTTCTAAAATATAGCTTGTATGCTTTCTTAAACCCCCATTCAGATCCTTACACACTTTTCCTATAACATGTAATTTTTCCTTTCAAGCAAAAATGGCGCTATATGTCATTCATGTGGGCCTACCTGGCTGAGGTAGCACCAAAGCACACTTCATTTATTATATATATGTATATATATAATATTTTTAAATATTGTATTATATAGAGAGAAATATTATATATATATATATTACCCCAGTTGGTGGGAGGTGGGCTCTGATAAGTAAGCATGTTCTGACTTTGCACACAAACTAATTCTGGTAGCTAGTCTCCAAAGATGGCCCCAAACAGTCCTACTGTTCCTTGTATATACATGCTGCTCCTCTCATCCAGAGATGGAGCATATTTCCCTTCCCCTTGAATCTTGTCTGGCCCTGTGACTGCTTTGACCAATAAAATGTAGAAGAATGTTCTGGGACTTCCAAGCTCAGGCATAAGAAGGTCTGGCAGCTTCTGCTTCCTTCTAGAAACCTTGAGTTTCCATGCTAGAAGTGCAGGACACCCTGCTGGAGAGAGTGGTCATGGGGACAGGCTCTGAAAGCTGAGACACCAGGTGGGGAGAGAGGCAATACAGAGGAGCTCTGAAGCTGAGAAATCCAGGGCCAGCCACAGCTCCAGCTCCCCCCATCTTGTGAAACTGCATCAGAAATGCCAAGCAAGAGTAAAAGAACCACCCAGTAGAGGAACCACGAGATATAATAAAATAGTTGTTTTAAGCCATGAAATTTGGGGGTGGTTTCTTATGCAGTAATCGATAAATCAGTATTCTTTCAAGTGGTGGTTTTTGTCTATTTTGGTAAAATGACAGCTTCAAATTTTCAATAGAACACAATTTAAAAGATAAGCATTTGTTTGTTTTTTGGTTTGGGGCTTTTTTGGGGGGATGAGTGGAAATTGAACATCAAATAGTTCTCGTATAATAATATTTGAATGAGCTGAGTGGAAACATCTAAATTAAATTACTTTAAAAATACAAATGATTTGTCAAATAAGGGAGAAAGTATTTGGCACAGTGTATTTAGGACTTTAGCGATTCCAAAAAGCATTTTGAAGAAGTTCTCCTAGGCTTGTTTAACGCCTTCTACACCTAAAATCTGACCAGTGTTTTAAGAAAAGAGACATTCCCTAATTTTTCTAAAACTATTTTTCAAACATAGAAGAGCATAATAAAGCCCCATGTATCCAACACTCAGTTTCAACAACCAACTCACCGCCACTTTTGTTTATTCCATACCCCAAGCCACTCCCCGCTCCCCTGATTATTTGAAGCACATCCAAGAAAACATATAATATTTCTAAGGATTCTTAGGCAAAAGATAGAGATTCTTTTTTAAAACAAAACCACAATACTGTACCATTATCATACAGAAAAAATGTTTAACAGTGATTTCTTAATAGTATCAAATATCCCATTAGTGTTTGGAGGAGTTTTGTTTTGTTTTCTGTAATTGAGATTCAAATGAGATCCATACATTGTTTTTGGTTGACGTGTCTCTTTAATCTATGTTTCTTCTCTCCTTTTTCTCCTTGCCATTTTTTTTCTTAAGAATACTGAATTGCCTGTCCTGTAGAGTTTTCCTTAATCTGGGTTTTGCTGACTGTGTCCTCATGGTCTCACTGAACATGTTCTGCTGTTCCTTGTGATCTTGTGAGACAGTAATTAGATTTAGAGATGACTGGATTTAGGTTCAAATTTTTGGCAAGAATACTTCGTAGTGGTAATGTGAAATTCAATCAGGAGGGACATATAACGTCTAATTGCCTCTCTTTTGGTGATGTTAGCAGCTGTTGATGATGATTGCCTAGATTCATTCATTCATTAAGGGTTGCAAAATGATGATACTTAAATTCTTGTATTTCTCTTCCATGTATTACCCAGAATCCATCTCTAAGAGAAATTTCTCTTCATCATTTGGAATAACAAATCTGAAATACTTTTAGTATAGGAAAGACAGGGTAAATACTGATATTTCTTTTCTATTCCTCAAAATAATAAACTGGTTCTCTAAGTCTTCCAAAGGTGACCAATGTGATATTTTTAGTACCATTAGAACTCGAGGATTTAAATATATTTGATGTGTCACAATTCACTGACATTTCTGTCCTTGTTGACACTCAAAATTTAGGGAGTAACTTCAGAACAGTTCCTTTCGAGCAAACCCGAGTAGTCGTATAGCTTTCTTGCTTTGTGATGACAAGATGTTCCAGGCTAACCTCTTGCGTTTCCTGATTTATACCTGGAATCAGTCATTTCTCCGGAGTCCTGGTTCTTTTTACTGGGAATTGAGATTCAAAGAACAATCTGAATCCTACAGGTACTCATTATCACTGGATTGTGATTGTTTTCATTTCTTTGCATTGAAAAGATGGTGGTATTTTTTGAGCATGTTGAGATAAAATAAATTTCAACTTATGACTACTGCATTTTTCCTTAACCTCCTTCATCTTATATTTATACATCTGTATTTCCTTTTTCCCAGCCCAAAATTCCAGCTGTTAATGACTCTCAGAATATGTTGTTAAACTTTGGTTCTAATCAACCTGCTGGTTAAGTGCTATCTCAATGTAATTTTAACTTGTGATTCTCTTATTGTACTTGACACTGTGTATCTCTTCATATAGCCAAGGGTATTTGTATTTCTTTTTCTGTGAATTGTCTCTATCTCTAGCTGATTTTTTGGTAGCATTATTGGTCTTTTACCCTTCTCTTTTTAGAAGCTCAATTTTTTGTAAGCGATGTAACCTTTGTCCATGACATAAATTTCAAATATTTTTTCTATGTTTGTCATTTGTCTTTTTGCTTTTCTTATGGTAGATTTTTTTCTGCCATGCAAAGTTTGTTTGTATTTGTGTTATCAAGTGAATCAATCTTTTCTATTATTGCTTCTGAGTTTTGTGTCATAGGAAATTTTCTCTACTGTATTTTCTTCTGGTACTTGTAGAATGTCATTTTCTACATTTAAATCTCTGATACACTTGAAGTTTATTTTGATGTGCAATGTGAAGAATGGATCCAGTTTTATCTTTTTGCATAAAGCCATCCAGTTTTCCCAGCAACACTTTTTAAAAATCCATCTCTTTCCCCACTGGTTTGCATATGTAATTGAATCTATTTTAGATTTTCTATTCTGATGCCTCAGTCTGACTGTTTATTCATGTACACAAACCACTCTCTTTTCATTATATAGGCTTTATAATGTTTTATTATCAGTTTGTGCTAGCTCCAGTCTCTATTTTTGTTCTGCTGTTCTTGCTTGTTTGTTATTCCAAATGAACTTTTTAATTGGCTTGTCTAATTGATTTATAAAAAATAGAAAACTTGATGACATTAAATGTATAAACTAATTTAAGGAAGCTCTACAAATTTATAATGCTGAATCATCCTATCCAAGAACATAGTATGCCTTTCCCTTTGTTCAAACTTCCTTTTGTATTTTGGGGAAATATATATAGTTTTGTTCATATGGTTTTTTAATAAATCTTTTTAAATATACACCTAGGTATTTTCTTCTACTTTATTTCATTTCTTTTCATTTCATTTCATTCCAGTTTTTTTTATTTTATTGGCTATCGTAAGTGGAGTCTTCTTTTTCATTATATATATTAAACAGTTTTTGTTTTTATGTATAAAAGCTGCTTATTTTTGTATGCTGATATAATCTGACACTCTATGAAATTCTTTTATTATTTATAGTAGTTTTTCAATCAATACCTTTGAGATTTCCAGAATTTCAATCCTATATAATCTATAAATAAAGATAATTTTGCCTTTTCTTTTCTGATTCCTTACTGTTAATTGCCTTCTTTTACTAATTACTGATACCTCAAACACAATGTTAAATGGTGGTGGAGATAGGGGGCATCCTTGTCTTGTTCCTGACTCTGACTTTAGAAGGAAACACACTAGTATTTCCCCATTAAAAGAGACTTTAACACTGAGGTACATTATCATGTTTTTAAAATACCCATGATTTATATTTTGTTGAATGTGACATAATGTGTAAGGACATTGAATTTTGTCAAATACCTTTTCTGCACCTACAGAGGTAATTCTAATTTTTTTCCTTACTTCTTTGAATTTCCTAATATTGAATAAACTCTCTGTTCCTGGAGTAAACCCCACATGGTAATGATGTATTATTTTTTAATATGCTGTTAAATTCTGTTTGCTAACATTTTGTCTGAGTTTTTTTTTAATCATTATTTATATGTGAGATTATTCTCTAATTTTCTCTTTTTGGTGTAGCCTTTGGCCAGGTTTGGGGGTCAATGTTATCTAATTTTTTACAACAAATTTGAAAATCTTCCTTCTTTTCCTATGTCTTGGCTTAGTTTTATATGCATTGGGATTATTTTATACTTGAAAGTTTTTGTAGAATGCCCTTGTGAACCTTTAAGAGCCTAGTGCTTTTTTGTAGGAGAGCTCTTGATCTACTTTTCTATTTCTTCTACAATAAGTGATCTTTTTTTTCCCCTTGAGGAAGATTCACCCTGAGCTAACATCCTGAGGAAGATTTGCCCTGAGCTAACATCCGTTGCCATTCTTCCTCCTTCTTTGCTTCAGGAAGATTAGCCCTAAGCTAATCCATGCCAATTTTCCTCTATTTGTATGTGGGGCACTGCCACAGAATGGTGGAGGAGTGGTGTAGGTCCACACCCAGGATCCAAACCTGCAAACCTGGGCTGCCGAAGCAGAGTGATCTGAACTTAACCACTACCCCACAGGGCTGGTCCTCAATCATTTTATTCTCTTTATCTCTATCGGGGTCAATTCTACTGTATCATATTTTCTTAAAAATTATACCTTTTCATCTAGGTTTTCAAATTTATGTGCATAGAATATGCAAAATAGTCTCCTATGATGATTTTAATTTTCTCTATTTGGTTAGTTTTTCTACTTTGTCATTTCTGATTTTTGTGTATTTGTGCGTTTTTTCATTTCTTTCTTGATTAGATTAGCTAGTGGTTTGTCTATTTTGTTGATTTTTTTAAACAATTTTTTTATTTAGTGAGCTGTTCCACTTTTTTCTGGTTTCTATCTAATTTCTGCCTTCATCTTTATTAATTATCTTCCTGCTTTTTGTTGTTGTTGTAATTTGGATTTTTCATTTATTTATTTTCTCTTTCATTTTTTATCATTGTAGGTATTTTTAAGGCTATAAAATTTCCACTGATAACTGCTTTGACTGTATTTCATAGAAGCTAACTCATGTTTTCATTATCCTTATTTTCAAAGATTCCTCTAATTTAGTTTTTTATCCCCACTTTGACCTGAAAGTTAATTAACAGCTTTATTTGGTTGTTTCGCTAATTTCTATTTTATTGCACTGTGGTCAGAGAATATTATTTGTAATTTTTGTAAGTTTTCTATTCTTTGAAATTGATTGAGGTTTTCTTTGTTGCTTAGACATGATAAATTTTTGTAAATCTTTCATATGTATGTATAAACAAAGCGTATTTTGTTATCTGGATTCAGAATTGAATATTTATCTATAAACTATATCATAATGATTATGTCATTTAGATCTTCTATAGTCTTATAAACATTTTTATTCACTTGATCTATCTTAAATTGAGGGAAATGTGTTAAAACCACCTATTATTTTTGTTTCCTTCTTGCTGTGTTTTACAAATTTCACTGCTGTATTACTGCAAATGTAAACATTAATAACAATTACATTTTCATTGTGTATTGTAGCCTTTAGTATCATAAAATTTTTTTTTCTCTTTCAATGCTTTTATGTCTGAACTCTACCCTCTCAAACATCAAGATAACAAGCCCTACTTTCTTTATACATCTTTGTTCACCTTCTGAATATCTTTTTTTGGGTCTATCACTTGTATACAACATGGTTTTAGATTTTGATTTGTTAGACAATTTCATTTTTATTTTAATAAGTGAGTTAAGCCCATTTACATTTACTGATATATTCAATATATTTGGTTTCAATTTATCATATTGGGTGTGTGTGTGTGTGTGTGCACGTACTATATATTAGTCTTTCAATATGTGTTTCTTTTATTTTTCTCCTACCCCTTTTTCTTTCTGGTGTGTCTTTTGATATTTAGGAAGCTTTATATTTTTGTTCTAATAATTACCTTTCTACTAATATCCTTAGTTTTCCCTCACCTTTTTTTTTTTTGCTATTGTCTATTGGTTCCCTATTATATACATGATTGTAATTACCCAGGAAATACTTCTCCCATTCTTTCCACTTCTCTAGTATCTAACTTGAAAAAATGTTCTTTTAGTCTAAATTTTACCTATAAGGCAATAAGTGAACTTATTTTACTTATATTAATAATTTCCTGATTATCTCTCAAATTCTTTATAGTTGTGCATATCTACATTGTCAGACCATATAGCCATTCTCTATTATAAAATGTCTCCATTATAAATATTATGTGATCTTAATTTGTCAGATAAATATATATTTAATGCTCTCAATCCAGTTCCTTCAGTCCTTTTAGTTGCCTGAAGCTTGTTTTTTAGTAGAATCTTCATGAAGTCTCAAGAGAACAATATTCCAAGAATTTTTTGCATTGTCATAAGTTTGTCTATGACCTTTATAGTTAAATGTCAGTTTGACAAGTTATAATATCTTTGACTCATATTTCAATTCCTGACTTTCTTAAATATGTTACAATAATGTTTTGCTGTTGAAAAGTCTTATACAATCTGATTTCCTTCCTCTTATCAGTGACTTCAACTTTTTGCTTGGATGACCAAAGGATTGTTTCCTTTTCTTTAAATTCCATAGTTTTAGTGGAATATGTCTTGAGTCAGTTTTCCCAGGTTTGCAGTAACACTTTTCAAGTAAGTATTTTCAAGTCAGGAAATTTTTCTTGAATCATAATTTTGAGTACTTGTTCTTTTTCATTGTTCTAGCTCTTTCCTTGGGGACTCCTATTATGTATATGTTGGATTTCCATTGCCTATTCTTATAGCTGTCAATCCTTTTAATCTCTTCATTGATTTTTAAGTTTTTCTCCTTTCCTTTATCTAGTTTTCTTATTTGCTCTTGGGTTCCTTCTAGTTTAGATTTCACTACTGACCTTGATTTTTTTATATTATCAACAATTCTTTTCTAAATTCTGTCATCCCTCTTTCCAAATTTTATTTTTTTTCTAATCACCTCATGTCTGAATTTTTCTAATTCAGATTTGTGTTGTCTCTCATATCTACTGGTGTATTTTCAATTTTTTTGGCTCATTTTGAAATATTAGGTTATAGCTTTTATCTGCCTTGTGGGCCTATCTTTCTGGAGCAACTTCATTGCCTGCAGAGACATTATTCTACTTCACCTCTCTTTTTTCTTATATTAACTTTATATGAGATTTAACTGTAATCTTTTTCTGTTCTTCATGTTGAAGTGAAATGAGTGTTTTTATACTTTTAGAGCAGTAGTAGGACCTAAATTTACAGTCTAGAATAACCTCTTCTGTTTGTTTGATTTTTTTTTCCATAAAGGATTCCGGAATATGGCCTCATACTCTCTGAGATCTGCCTCCTCTGCTCCTCTACCTCACTCTTGGCAGGACCTTCTGTTTCCTTGCTCCTACCATCCCCATCCTACTGAAGTTGAGTTCTACTCCCAGCTCTCCCCTCTCAATGCAGGGCTTTGTTCTGAAAGTGAGCTTCAGTTGGTTAGTTTCAAGAGTTCATAGTCAGAGAACCACAGTATCAACAGACCATACCATGGCCTCCTTGCACTCACCAATAAATTGGACCCTGAAAAGCCCCCTCCCAGAACCAGTTGCTTTTCTCAGAGTAGACCACTGAGCATTCCAGTGAGAAGCACTGGTGATTGGGAGGGTCCCCAGCACTCAGGCCCATCATAAGTCTCAATTCCTTCTCTCTGCTTCTCGCACAGTTTGCTGATACCACTCAAGTCTTCTTGCTGTCAGGGTTTTGTCCCCACATGCATATATATTAGGGGATGTGTTTTGTTGAAGATTTCATCTTTGCCATTTTGGTTTTGCTACTCTGCCTGTGTTTATTGGAGGATTAGGGATAGTCATAAACTATACTGCCACTGCTGCCATCTTCCCAGAATTCTTATTTCCCTAATTTCTTATGGAACAGAGATCGAAAATAAAGTCACTTTTCTTCTATACAGATCACATCTCACCTATACATCTATGGGATGGCTAAGAAATAATAAAACCTTAGAAGATAGTAAAAATTTAAATAAAACCTACTTTGCTCCAGTACTTGCAAGGACTGTGAGCTAATTTTCTAGGTATTTTTGAATATTCTGGGTACAGAGACATGTACTCTGTGGGGGCTCAATGAATGCTGATGGTATTAAATTCTGTACTTTTCTATATGACCATTCTTTTTAATTTCTTTAGACTTTCTCTAACTCTGCCATCTCACCATTTTGTCATAGAACACCAATTTTTTCCAGTATACAATGTGAGATAGTCTATCCAACCATTAGTAACAGTTTCTCATAAATAGAATGCCCTAGATTTGTTATAGGATTAAATGAGTAAATGTATATAATGTACTTAGAACAGTTAATAAAAGTTGTACCTGGCACATGGTAAATATTACATAAATGTTACTAGTATTATTATGAAAATGTTTATTGTTTGCATTGTTTTTATCAAGGGAATCCATGTTCCAGCCCTCCCCCACTTGAACTTCTACTACAGTGTTGGATAAGGGAGTGGACTGTGTTACACAGAATAGTACTTCTGTGGAATATTAAGAGACATTGTGTTCAAAACTAGTTCTATTGTCAAAAAAATAGAAAACTCTAGATTAGAGGAAGATAAGATCTCCCCAGCCCACTGTAGTTCTCTGACAATGAATCCAAAGCTCTTCTCTGTCACTGTGTTCACCCCACTCTCTTCCATTCTCTTCCTCCCCACCATGCTGGCCAAGAATTATCTACACTTGGAGTTTACTCTCAGAGACACCATACCCGAACATAGTATTTACCCCAGATGTAAACTTAAACATACTTCTCTTTGCCTCAAAGGAAAGAATAGACAGAAGAGACACAGAAGGAGATCTCTGGGTTGAGTTGTTTTTAAAAAATGGAATTTACTGATGTCTGTAATTTACTTCAAAACATTCCATATAATCAATGTAATATAATGTTTGACCAGTTAAAGCTTTAATTCTAAGGATGGTTAGCTACTATGATATCCAGAATGCACAGTTCATGTGTGGTCACCTACATTACATCAGAAAAGGCCATGCTCCAGAGTATCTATTACAAGTCCGTCAGCTACCAGTATCTCAATAAACAAGCTACTTTACTAATTAACATCCTGAATGTCAAAAAGTGGGTTTTATTGGTTAAACTAGTGACTGGCTATTGAGTATGATGAATACTAGAAATGGGCTTTTGTTGGTGAAATTAGAAGTACTAAGATATGTGAACCAAAACAGCTTAGAAACACTCTTGCATGAACATTTTGAAAATCCAAAGAATCCTGCAAACTGAATCATTAGAAATGATGCCTGATTCCAACCCGTGGTTTAAGAAGATTTCTAGTTTCATGATGCCTACTGGAGGGTACAAAATCCTGACTCTGGAATATCATGCTTGGAGTAAATCTTTCATACAAGACGTGGTCAGAGTGCCAAAAAGGAAAGAAAGCTTAGACTTCATCAAACTTACAGAACAGGTTATGTAAACTGTTTTGTGCTTGCTTTCTAATGAATGATTGTACAATAAAAATATGGGGGAAGAATCTCTTCTGAAACTTATTTGTTGGGTTTTTTTTTTGAGGAAGATTGGCCCTGAGCTAACATCTGTTGCCAATCTTCCTCTTTTCTTTTTAGTCCCCAAAGCCCCCAGTACAAAGTTGTATACACTAGTTGTAGGTCTTTCTAGTTCTTCTATGTGGGAAGTTGCCTCAGCATGGCTTGATGAGCCATGAGTAGGTCCGTGCCCAGGATCCAAACCGGCGAACCCGGGCCAATGAAGCCAAATATGCGAACTTAACCACTGCACCCCAGGGCTGGCCTGTCAGACTTATTTTTATCATAGCCATGTAGGAAGTTTGTGGGAGAGTAGCTAATCCTAGCTACCTCAGATTTCTTTGGTAGCTGTTTCTACCTACCAAAAACACACAAACATGACAAAACACTAAAAATCATGCATTAATCAAAGCACTACTTTTGGAAGCGGTGAGTTGCCTGTCATTCAGGAATTCAAGAAAACACCGAATCTTGACAGAGTTTTGATCACTAGAAGGATATCAACTGGACAGCTGTCAAAGTGCCTTTTTCTAAAATAAAATAGACTTTATTTTTTAGAGTAATTTTAGATATACAGAATAATTGAAAAATAGTATAGAGTTCCCATATGCCCCACATCCAGTTTCCCCCTATTATTAATATCTTACATTAGTATGATACATTCATTACAATTAATGAGCCAATTATTATTAATGATTAATAATAACCATTATTAACAACTAAAGTTCATGGTCTATTTAGATTTCCGTAGTTTTTACCTAATGCTCTTTTTCTGTTCCAGAATACCATACAGGGTCCCACGTTACATATAGTTGTCTTGTCCCTTTAGGTTCCTCTTTGCCGTGGCAGTTTCTCAGACATTTCTTGTTTTTGATTATCTTGACAGTTCTGAGGAGTACTGGTCAGGTATTTTGTAGGATGCCCCACTATTGGAATTTGTGTGTGGTTTTTCTCAAGAAAAGACTGGGGGGTCCGCCTGGTGGCGCAGCGGTTTAGTCCGCGCTTGGCAGCCCGGGGTTCGCGAGTTCGGATCCCGGGCGCCCGCCGACGCACCGCTTGTCAGCCATGCTGTGGCGGCGTCCCATATAAATTGGAGGAAGATTGGCACGGATGTTAGCCCAGGGCCAGTCTTCCTCAGCAAAAAGGGGAGGAATGGCAACTGATGTTAGCTCAGGGCTGGTCTTCCCCACAAAAAAAAAAAAAAGAAAAAAAGAAAAGACTGGGGCTATGGGATTTTAAGAGGAAGACAGCAGAGGTAAGGTGCCATCCTCATCACATCACATCAAGGGTACATACTGTCAATATAATTTATGACTGTCAACGTTGCCCTTGATCACCTGACTGAGATAGTATTTTTCAGGTTTCTCCACTATAAAGTTTCTCTTCCTTCCCCTTCCCACTCTCCATTTCCATACTGTACACTTTGGAAGGAAGTCACTATGTGCAGCTCATACCTAAGGAATGGGAGTTATGCTCCCTCTCCTTGGGGTGGGGGGGGCAAGAATATCCACATAAATTATTTGGAATTCTTCTCCATGGGGCCAAAGTGCCTTTTAATTTGAGCTTTTATGATACTGTGAATTAGCTTTAGGAATCCCATCACCTCCACAGATGTTCTTCCCAGTTTTAAATGATTTGAAATATTTTCTAAGTCTCCTAGGTAATCATCAGCACACATATAGATTTCATATTTCACCAGTTACCTCGACTGTCAGACAAAATATCAAAAAGTCAAAGAAATGTCTAATAGTTTAACAATGTAAATACCACCCTTTCTATTAGCGATTTCCCGGGTGTGAGGACAGCATCATTACTGAAGTATATACATGGAGTACCCCCCAAAAAACAATCAGATTCTGGGGAAAACAATTTTGTAACACTCTTGCTTGCTACTGCAAGGCCATACAAGCCATCCAAAGACATAAAAATAGAAAGAAATCAGCAAGTGGTATTTTCTTTTGTTTTTGTTTTAGGAACAAGAATTCAACAATGATAACTCCATAAATTTCCAGCACTTAAGAAAACATAGTAAACTACTAATTTGAAGGCAGAAATCCAGTATGTAAACATAGAGACACAAGCCTGTACAATAACTTGATGTTCTATAAATATCTCTCCCCTCTTGCACCAGGACTGTCAGATGAGGGCTCTCCATGAGAGCAGTACAGAAAAGGTCAAAGGTCAAGAGTCCAATCATGAATTCCTAAGGGAGAAGACAAGATTCTGGAAGGTTTGGAGTTTCCAGATGTCTGTTCCATGCCAAAAAGACACCAGAAGCAAGAGGAGGAAGTCTGAATAAGCAGAAGAACGTTATTTTCAGACAAATGATTATTTTAGATCTGAACAATAAATATTCCCATTCCCCTGGAGAAAAGGCTAAAGTAAAGTTAAAATAATTCTTTATGGTCTCAAAAGTGTATTCATGCACAGATCATTCACTATCAGGCATGGGTGGTGGCTGGATAAACTTAAGATAAAGAAGATAGTTATTATGCCTTTGTTTACCTATTTTTAAAGTACTTCTTGTCCTCCTGTCTTCTAAAATGAGGATAGAAAGAATATTTACAAAAATGATTGAATACTTTAGCCAAAAATGGAAAAATTATGGTATATTTAACAATACCCGTGTGTGTGCACGTATTGACAGTAAATGGGTCTCTGTTGTCTTAGATAAGTTCAGGTATGACAGTGATGGGATTATAATAATAATAGTACCTTCATTTGTTAGCACTTTACAATTGGAAAAGTATTTTGACGTTTATTATATGGATATTTCAACTCTACGGATCATAAAGGGATGTTACTGTTACTCTCATTTTACAGATGAGGAGTCAGGCTTGATGACGTTAAGTGACTTTTCAAGGATTCAGAGTTGGAACCCCAGCTCAGCAGGAACACAATCTTTGAATTTCTGACCCTGAAACTTTTCCATTGCTTTTCCTTCCATCCTGCTTTTCCTTGTATGTGTATATGTGTGTATGGTCCCAGTCAAAAAGTTTGGTCTTCTTCTGTTGAGATGTTGAACCTGGTTCATTAAAAGATAAGTGAATATATATATGTGTGTATATATGTATACCCACACACATGCCTCCCTTTAATGTAT
The DNA here is from genome assembly GCA_031878705.1 of Tapirus indicus. NCBI lineage: Eukaryota > Metazoa > Chordata > Mammalia > Perissodactyla > Tapiridae > Tapirus > Tapirus indicus. The sequence goes on from CM062930.1 coordinate 60,476,797, forward strand.
TATGATATTCCTTCCCCAAAACCATTAAGAATCATTGCATCTGCTCTATATCAGCCAAAATTTTGACAATCGTTACTTTAAGTAGCTTATATTAAGAAAATGAAAGTTTTTCTTTATTTTCAAACATAAATAATATAATATTAAAAATGTTTTTTAAAGATACACTGTGCCCCATCCTCCATATACTATTATGACTTTGGGGAGAATGCTGAACTTCTCCTCCATTACGTCCACCAATGAACCTATGTTTCCTCCTGCTGACTAAGGAAAAATAAAATTGAAAGTAGAGGCCACTTATGTGAATATGTTCCTGTCATCTGTGTTTAGTCTGACACATTGAAAGTGATGCCAAGAACTATCAAAACAGAGCAAACATCCTTTATTAAGGCACGTCAAAAACACCTCAATCCACACACTTGTTCTCCAAAATATCTAGAAGTCAGGAATGTTTGTATCCTGCAAAATGATGGCGGGAATTAAAGTCATTTTCCAGATAATTTAAATTCAAAAGCTTCCTTCCCCTCATTTTGCTGTGACATTTTGGCCCAAATTAGCCAGGTGGTTGCCTCCTCCTGCACCTGACTTTGGAACCTGAAGAGGCTTCACCTTTGTAAGCAATGATGCATATCAACACTGAGCTCAGAACCACATTTCTGACTAAATCAGCATAGACTTACCCAACATAAACGCTTAAAGTAGTTCCCTCCCTGAAAAAAACAATCTGTCACTCTCTCCAGCTTTCTAACCCAGTCATCAGAAAAATTTAAGGTGAAAAATACCTTATTAAGTCATCTTGGCCATAAACTTACAAGCATAAGAACACTTCCTATGACATACTCCTTGTATTTTGCCTGAGCTTACATGACTCCAACCACAGAGATCCCACTTCGTCCTTGGGGATTCTGTTCCACAACTCAGCATACTTCACCATCAGTATTTGCTGAGCACTGTTGACAATTTTCTCCATTTCTCATCATGACATTTTTGTCCTAATTTCCTGAGCATCTTTACTAGGATTTATATTTCTTCATTGTCCTCAGCTGGATAATAACAGCAGCTAATAATTAAGGAGCACTTACTATGGAGCTAGTATTTTCAAAGTACTTTAAATATATTAAAGCCTTTAATCCTCACAATGACCCTATTGGGTGGCTGGGTACAATTATTAGTCCCATTTTACAGATAGCGAAGTTGAGGCACGGGAGGATTAAGGTTGCACAGTTAGTACAAGGCAGATTCAGTACTTGGAGCCCTATAGCCCAGCTCGAGAGCATGCTGTAACAAACCATGTCCCTGCACTGTGTTAACAGGCCCCGTTGTCAGTTTGGCTCATCTGGAAACCACAGGTGTAGCTTTTCCTCACAAGTGAATGCCTCTACCATCTTCTGTTGCAGGAAGCATAGAGATCATCCTTTAGTTCATTCTACTGTCTAATGCATAGAAGACTGGTCTTGTCAACTGAATCCTCTTTATTCATGCCATAGTTTAAAATCTGGTCTTCTGGGCATAATTTTTAGAAAGCCTCCCTTAAAATAATGATAATTAAAAAAAACAGCCATATTTCTTCTTTATCCCAGCTCCTCAAAAAAATTACCTGATAAACCACTTGGCCACTGTGATTATCTCCCCAAAGCCTGTCAAGGCTAGAAGGTACCTTTCTTTTTCCCACTAAGCCTTATTTTTAAGAACTTTATTCCAAGTCATGGTTCTCTTTGCCTCTTTTCTCAAGTTTTCCATGTTAATAATAATAACTAGCATCAACTCAAACTTACAGTGTTTCAGGCATGCTTCCAACTGCTTTACAGGTATTATAAACTCTACAACCCTATGAGGTAGACATTATTACAATAATATACATTTTACACATATGAAAACTGAAGCACAGAGGGTTAAACAATGTGCCAAAAGTCACACAGTCAGTAATAGGCAGACCACTATCTTCTATATTAATACCTGGAGCTCCACCAACATACTTTTCACCAACTCTTTATTTCCTGCAGCAGGGATGGTAGTACTCACCAAATGTTCCATATGCTCCTCTACACTTCCAGGTGACTTGCAGTTAGTTATAGTTATAATTAACATAGCTATAATCAATAGAATATGAGAGAAAAGAATGTGTGAATATAAGCACCATTGTGCCGATGTATCCATGTGTTGCGATGGTGGTAACAGATGATGTGGGGAGCCTGGACCCCAGAGCCTCTGCCTGGAGGATAATTGCTCTTGAGCATTGCTTGACCTGCATTGGACTTTATATGGCAAGAAATGAGCCTTTATTATATTAAATCATGGAATGTAGACATATATCTTATTAGTGTAATATAACATGGTAACATAATATTCCTCTAGTACATTGATATTCCTCTTATTCCTATTTCTCTGCCAGGTATAATCTTATTTCTGGACTTTGGTTTTTAGAATCTAATTTTATTGGGAAGGAAGAGATTTAACGAATTTTTAGTTCTACCATCCATCAATAGGATCACTGATTTAATGAAAAAGGAAGAAATCTTTTAAAATGTTGGTCTTACATATGGATAGTAATATTTGTATGAATACCTAATCCCTAACTCCTGTTAATACTATTTTATTAACCAATTCATAAAATCTTCCAGTAAATTAACATCTCATGTTCAAAACTCCAATGTCCTTATTCAACAAATCATGTTTTATGCACTGACCATAGGCATTGAGTTTAAAATAGAAAGAATAGTCAAGGAAGAAAGAAAGCATGGAGTAGAGTTTTGCTTTGAATTCTAAAGTATCAAAGTTCTGTAGAGTATGAAAAGTTCCATAAAGCCAAACTGGAGAGGTTCTTGCATGCAGGATAGGGAATTTGGACCTTTTTTATAAGCAGTGAGGACCACTGAAGGTTTTTGAGCATGAGAGTATAAAAGCTGTGCTTCCAAAAAACCTAACCTGACAGCTAAGCATAAAATAAATTAGGCAGGGAGACTGGAGGCTGAGAGTCCAGTGGAGAAGTTATTGCTAGTCTGAGATCAGGAAGAAGGGAGTAGTGAGAGGAGGCAGGGCTTGCAGAGATATTGCAGAATAGAAAATCAACAGGATTTTGATATACATTCAGATGTGGGCAGCAGAGTGAAAGGGAAGGGGTCAAGATCCCCTTGAGATTTAGAACCTGGAAGACAGATGGGATGTTGGTTCCATGAATACACAAAAGAACACAAGAAAAGAAGCAAGTTTGGGAGAAAAAAAACTATGTATTCAGCTTTATCAACCTATCAAGTCATTCAATGTGTATTTTAATATGCTACATCTCACTCAAAAGTTAGAAAGCTTCCTTTAGAGATGTCTGCATTGTGTCCTCAGAAAAGTTATTGTTTGTTGTTTTTCTCCCTTGCTGGAATTCACTCTCTCTTCTGTTCTAATAAGCTCTCTTATCAGTCAGGGCCTAAGTCCAGTGGCAACTCCTCCCTACAGCCAACACTAACCCCACATCCTTTCCCTCCATAGCAGTTACTGTCAGTGCTCCTCCTACTGGCACTTAACCATTTATGCACCAATGCATATGGATTACAAGAATCCAGAAGACAGAAAAATATATGTTTCCTTTATGCCTTAACCTCATCATAATTGTGTCATAATTATGTGCATGTAGAGGGATGAGACTGTTGCTATGATGAGGGAGGGGTTGCTTACTATTCATATGTTTGTACTCTGGCATTCTTATGCCTGTTAAAATACATATCCAATATTTGACAAATATTAAAATTTAAGCACTGTTAATATATCTCTACTATATGTAATTTTCTCCAAATATTGAAAAATGTCATGTGAAGTAATATAAACGATTGATGCAAAACAGATGATCTCTCCCTTGTTGACCAAGATGCCACCATTAACCCCACTCATGTATTCCAACAGAGGATGAGGAACCACAGTCACAGAATAGGCTTAACAGATGGTCATATGGACACACAGAGAGAACTGTCTATAGTACCAGGAAGAAAGTTTCTGCTTCTGATACACAGATCCTTGGTCCCTTTCTTTTAAACTCTCTAAAGTGCCTGCATTACCCAAGATATCATATGAAGCGTATCTCATGCAATCTGAAACTTTGGGCAGATACATTTATCTTCTCTTTCCTCAGCTATAAAAATGAAATGCAAATGTGAAATAAGCAATCTGAATAACTATTAAAAAAGCAAAGTTGCTTTGGAATCCAATGCCAATTTTTCTCTGAGACAAGACTCAGATTCACCACTTCTTCCCCAAACCGTCTAAAATCAGGCTCAGAGCCCATTTCTAAATTCACTCAGAAGAGCCAAAGGGTTAAGAGATGATCCAGAAAGCATAACTCAGCACTTCAGATTAACTCTATTTCCAATTGAAATGCAGCGTTTATTATTTAGACTTCTTTCTTCCCCTCCTGCCCTCCTTCCCTCTATTCAAAAGGCATTCTACTTTTTTTAATAAAGAGAAATAAATTCCTATCTTAATTTAAGCACACAACTAGCATGAAAATGAACTCAATGAATAAAATTGTCAAAAGTGGTAAGCGATAGGAGTCCCTCTTAGCCAAGTTTTCTGTCTAAAATTAGACTGCTTTTCAGGATTTACTGCCAATATTAAGCGAGCGTTCTTTTGACAACGAAGCGATGCGTCTTGGATGTAGAGTGCTATGGAGCGCAGGCTAAAGTGCTCAGTGATGTACAACTTTGACGGACTCCAGGGACTTTCCTATTTCAATGCTATAGTCTCTTTGTCCACCAGACGAAGATGCTGCAGTGGGATACACAGTTCAAGACCAGCACTTGGAGAGGGATGAGTGTAAGGACGGAGAGTACCGTGTTTCTGCCATGCTAACATGATGAATTACAGTGTATTAAGAAAGTGTTGACACATGTGGGAATAAGCTCTTGACAGGCTTGCCAGTAATTAAGGCACATTGTATGTAAAGTCACTACAAAACATTGCAGTCTGGTTCTTTGTTCAGGGTCTTCTGCCAAGTGGTATTATTCATAAGCTTGATGGAAAATACTTGTATCTACGAAATCTTTGTGGTTCACTGGATGATGAGGGCAAAAAGAAAGAGAGATTGGGTTTTACAAAAGCTTTAAATGTTCCTGCAGCTAGATAGGTACAGTAATAAGTTTTCTCCTGCTCCAGAGGGCTGTAGAATTTAAAGATGAATCATCTAAAATGGACAAGGACATAATAGGATGTTTGGGACAGACAAAAAAGTTTCTGCTCTCTATTTTTTCCCCAATCATTTATCCTTACTGCCCCCACCTTTAAAATACAATGAAAAACCAAGAACTGCACAATAGAGCAGTGTTTTGTGTCACATTCCTTAAGCCCACCTGGTTCCTCATCCTTGGTACTGCCAAGAAACTGGGCTTCCTATTTGTGATAATAACCAAGTGGATCTAGAGCTGACAAGTCCAAAGCCCATAGCCAGGCTTCAGATCGAAGCCAGCAGCCTTTGTCCAGGCCCTGCGCACTTGGCTTCCAACCATCTGCACAGTTTCGTTCCCCAGCCCAGCGCAGACCTCAGGACCCAGCTCCTAGCCAGGAGCCATAAGGAAAGACATATCTTAGTTACCTCTCCTGCTGTCCAACAAGATTTAGGACATTTATGATTTACAAGGGCTGTATTGTATGTAGTCTGGCACTTTTAAACCTTATTTTCCTAATAAATTGTTTTACTGAGTGATAAGAAATAGAATTGACATCCAGTCCAGGTGTAATGGAAATTCTTAGAACTGTGCATCACTAGGAACCAAACTAAACCTCTCGTTCCCTAAGAAGGACTGAACTGAAGAGTTCGTGTAAACAATAGCCTCATACTGAGTAATTTTCACTAGAGAGCTATTATCCCAAATTGCATCTTAGTGAAGGACAGATCATTCAGACTGGATACCTGGCAAACACAGTGGTGCAGCACAGGCTCTGCCCCTACACTTAGAGGTCCAAAAACCAGACTGAAGGTGGGGATGGACTTTCACTTGCCTCAGCTAATCCTGACAGAGGGACCTCTGGGTTTCACTTCCTTGGCTACTGAAATGAGCCAAAATGTCAGAACTCTCTAATACATACACAGTGAGCCTCTGACAATGGTCTGGACCTGGATGCACATTAGAATCACCTGGGGAGCTTTAAAAATATATAGCAGTGCCTGGGAGATAATTTTTAAAGCTTCCCTGATGATTCTCATGTGCAGCCAGGGCAGAGGGCTACCAGCCCAGGGGAATCACTCAAGTACCATTAACAACAGTGACAACAGTTACTCCATAAAGAGACTTCTTCAACGCAAGGTGGACATTTGTCACAGACTTTGCACACTGTGTTTGGGCAGCCTGTCACTCACTGTATTCACATCTACTTTCTTTCTTCAAGAACAGATAATGCACAGATTTTAGATTATGAAATTATAAAAACAAAATTATAAAAATATTCCATGCTCAATATAGAAATATTAGAAAATAAAGTGTGAAGAAAAATATAAAACCCCAAATCCCACGAATCAGATATAAATGCCTTTAATTTTTTGAGGTCTTTGTTTCCAATGTTTTTTTTCTATAAATAATAGCGTGCATATGCACTTTGTTTAAAAATATTGGGGTCATACATGGTGAGACAGGAACAGCTTATTTATATCATTGGAATTATTTGTTCCTTGAAAGTCTAAAAGAATTTACCCATAGAACTCTATGGTTCTAAAAACTTTTTTGGATATAAATCTTTGACACTAAAATTTTATTCATGGTATTTGCCTATATAACATTTTTTCTTTTTTCAGTCAAATTTGATAATGCATAATTTTCCAACAAAAGAGTACATTTATTTGGAAATTTTCATTTTATTGGCATAGAGTTTAATGTAGTATTTCCTTATATTCCTTGCTTTATTATTCTCAACAGGAGTGAGGCAGGTGGCACTTGGGAAAATAGTGGATCATAATCTCCTGGGGGGCATTTTTAGAGCACATACCCCAATATCTGCTAAAGTTCCCAGCGTGCCCTACCCCCACCCATCCTTTACCCCTGCCATTGTTGAGAATCACTGAAGTGAAATGAGAACAACTACTGAGAGGTGTACATTACACACGCAAATGGCATGAAGTCACAAAAAAGTGCTAAGAACCACCATGGGGCACTCTTACTCCAGACCTCCTTTTAGTGGAAGAGCCTGAAACATCACTAGAACAGTATAACTGTCATCTGGTTTGCCCAGTAAGGAACATGACTTGAAGTAACACACTTTATTTATGTGGTTACTTGGGGCTAACACTACTTACATTCAGTGTGGAGTAGACCATCCAAACTCATAAATTCTACACATGTCCCTGCTATAAACAATTGGGCTTCACAATTAGATCCAATTACTGTTCACTTCCAAGAACTCAATCACCTCTGTCATAAGATGTTCATTACATGTGAATTTTTATTTTTGCTTTCTTGGCAATTTATAATCCTTCTTAACATTGGCCCTGAGAAAGACATGGAGAGCTTCCAGACCTGTAAAAAGACTTAGGCGTCTTTCTGGACAGCTCGATGAAGATGTATGCTCAAACACAGTGGTAATCCAAAAAAAAAGGCAGTAGAAGTAGAGGGATTTGGAAAAATATGGGATATATTATTATTCTGTTTCATAAATCATCCATGACTTATCTTTATCATTTAGGGTCATCTTCTCCCAAAAGGGAAAAGAATTCCACAGAAGAGCAATAAAAAGGAAGCAAGGCAGAGTGAGGATTTTCACATACCGGGAGACTGGATTGTTTTTGGAAAAGGAGGACAATATTTCAGAGTAATTACAGAAATATGAACTAATGTGTATAGATATAACAAAATGAATTAAAATGAATGAATGAAGGATTGGCATGCTATGCAAATTAACCAATTCACTTTAGTCAAAACCTACCCAGCCACAATTATAACAATAACTCAGAATTTCTAACTCAGTTTTTATTAACTGATCTGGATTACAATTGCGTTTATTTAAATTGAATTAAAGGCAATGATTTGGGGTATAAAATCATATAAAACTCCAGGTCCTAAAGACTAGCAAAACCAATCGGTTTCTGACTTTTTCTGTACTAGAAAAACTGTCAACCTCTAATTTAAGTGTTATCAGCTATACTTTAATAAATTATACAAATAGATCAAATTAAGTAGTTTCAAGTGAAATGTGGTCTTACATAAACAAAGGACCACCATGAAAATGTCATTTCCCTGGAGGACTCAACCCAGTACATAAAATGAAATCTGAAAATCATACAACAAAAAAGAAGCTTTGCTAAAACAACACTCTCTGGGAAACAATAAAGATGATTAACTCCCTACTTAGAACAACTGAAGGATGAAAGCTTTGGCACATTTATGAGAGTAATGATGAGCGGCCTCACATAAATGGAGTACACACAGCACAGTGTATAATGTACCCTTCCCTATTTTTACATTCCACTTGGCCCATAAATGAGTTGAGAACAAAACTACATGTGTTATAGACACAATGATTAAAAAATCAGGACTAAGTCTTTAACAGAAATGCACCAGCAGCAGACAGCCATCCTTATCTCTATGCTTTAAAAGCAAGTTGAAAGCTTCTTGGGGAAAAATACTATGAAGATTTAGTCTCACCATTTAGTTCTGCAGAACTCTAAATAACCAGAGGACCAAGGAAAAGCCTGATTTCAGTGAATACTGATTCCAGAAGTGTCATCTATGTCCCATGACCCTAGGTCCTCTAAAGTTCCAGTGCTATTCAGACAGAAATTATTTTTCCTATATCTATTCAATATTCTCTTAATCCCTAGATTCCATGCTTAGCAACTAACAGCTCGTCTAATAAATAAGAGCATAAGATAGTACAGTGGTTAGCACACTAGCTTTGGCATTAAACGAACCTCATGTGAGTCTCAACCATGCCACTTGCCAGCGTGGAACCTGGTGCTTCAACCTCTCTGAGTCTCAGTTTCCTCATCCGTAAAGTGAGGGCAACAACAGGCCTACTCCATGGGCCTTCTGGGGAGTTCAAATGAAAGTGCTTAATATAGTGCCCCAAGAATGGCAAGATTTCAATAATCTTGGCTATTTTTCTAGAAGAACTATAGCTGTAACCTACATTATCTGAAAATATAGTCTCATGCAAACTGCACAAACCTTGAAAAGCAATTTGACAACGTGCTTCAAAAGTCTTAAAAGCGTTAGTACAATTTGTGGGAGAAATTTCACCCCTGGGAATACAGCCTAGGGAAACAGAGACTCACATGCGTAGGAATGGTCACTGCACTGATGTTTTTTAATTTGAACTTTTAATTTTCAAATAGTGTAGATTCACATGCAGTTGTATGAAATAATATGGAAAGATCCTGTGTACCCTTTACCCAATTTTCAATAATGATCACATCTGACAAAACTGTGATACAACATCACAACCAGGATATTGACTTTGATACAGTCAAAAGGATCTTGATGTTGCTCTTTTATAGCCACACCCACTTCCTTCCTACTCTCTCCCACCTCCTCCTCAACCCCTGGCAATCACTAATGTAGGACACATTTCTATAGTGTTGTCATTTCAAGAAGGTTACATAAATGGAATCATACAGTATGAAATCTTTGAGACTGGCTTTCTACACTCAACATAATTCCCTGGAGATTCATCTAAATTGCATGTCTCAATAGTTCATTCCTTTTTGTTGCTGAGTAGTAGTCCTTGGTTTCGATGTACCGTGGTTTGTTTAACCATGCACCCAGTGAAGGATATCTTGGTTGTTTCCAGTTTGGGACTCATGAATAAAGCTGCTATGAACATTTGTGTACGGGTGTTTTGCGAACATAAATTTTTATTTCTCTGGGAGGAATGCCCAAGAGTTCAATTGCTGAGTCATATGATAGTTGCATATTCAGTTTTTTAAGAAGCTGTCAAAATGTTTTCCAGAGTGCCTGTGCCATTTTACATTCTCACCAGCAATGTATGAGTAATCCATTGCGTTTTTTCCAACAGTACACTACTTCCATTTCTAGTGGCAAAAACAAAAAATGTTACAGCCTCAGGATGGACTAACATTAAGAGATTTAAAATAGCATTTTAATACATTTTTATGGGAAGAAAATATCATTTAATGTTACATTTAAAAATTCAAATATAGTAGGAATAATTACAACCATATAAATACATATTTTATATACCTATGCATGTGTACATATGCTTACACCCACCCACCCACACACACACACACAGAGAACTGGAAAACTGACGAAAATATAACTCTGAGAAACATAAATTGCAAGTTTACGTTTTTTAATACTTATTTTCTGAATTTTCTATATTGACTATGTGCTACTTTTATAATTTAAAAAGTTCTTTTCAATTTAATTAAATTGTGATCTTCCCACCAAATCAATCTATTTTTCTTTTTGAGGAAGATTAACCCTTAGCTAACACCCACTGCCAATCCCCCTCTTCTTTTTGCTGAGGAAGATTGGCCCTGAGCTAACAGCTGTGCCCATCTTCCTCCACTTTATGTGGGACGCCTGCCACAGTGCGGCTTAGTAAGTGGTGTGTAGGTCCGCATCCAGGATCCGAAACTGCGAATCCCAGGCAGCAACAGCAGAGCACGCAAACTTAACCGCTATGCCACCGGGCTGGGCCCCAATACCTCTTTTTTAAAATAAGTATTAATGTATCACTATTATTCAACCTCTGCCCTAATTCTACACATTGATGATTTTTCCAGTTTTTTTGCCACTTCAAACAATGCTATGATAGGAATCCTTGAATATGTAGTCTTACATTCTGATGATTTCATTTCTATTGGAGAGATTCTTAAAGGCAGAACTGACAGGTCAAAGAATATGATTTTTACTTTAATCTGCCAGATCACTTTCCCAAAAGAGGACATTTCACATCCCCAAGAGCATTTCTTGAGAGCTATTTCCCCACACTCTTTTTACTTATAAATCTTTTACATTTTTGCCAATATAATGCATGAAAATGACAACTTATTGTTGCTTTGATTTGCATTACTCTCACAACATGTGATGTTTGTATCTTTTCATTTGTTTATTGCCCATCTGATTTCCTCTTCTATCTATTATCTGTTGACATTCTTAGTCCAGTTTAAAACTGAGTTACTTAATTTTTCCTTATCGGTTTGTAGGGGGATTTTTTTAATATAATAAGGACATTAACCCCTTGACTGTTACATGTATTACAGATATTTTCTCCAATACATGTAACAGTCAAGGGGTTAAGTCTTTATTTTTTGTATAGTCACATTTGTCAATCTTTTTGGCTTCTGGATTTCTTGAGTTATTTAGAAGTTCTCCTCAACACACACACTCAAGATTATAGAACGGGTGTCCTAAGTTGCCTTCTAATATTTTTAATATTTTATATTTAATTCCTTAAATTTACTTTTATTTTTATATAGTAGTATTTATAAATGGTGCACAGTAAGCATCTTCATAGATGGGAGGGGAGGGAATCATTTTCTTACCAATTTAAAAGTCTAAATTCCCATATGAATTTAGAATTATTCCTGGACTCTCTATTATGATTTATTTATCTCTTCTTGTGCTGATACCACATGATTTTGATTAAGTAGGTTTATAATAAAATTTTAATATCTGGTAAGGCAATTTTCAAAATTGTCTTAGTGTTTCAAGCATGCTTATTCTTCTTTATGAACTTTTAAATTAGTTATATCCATGATATAGTATGTAAAAACAAGTCAAGCTGCTGAACAGCAGATATAGTAGCTCTTATGTTCTAAAAAATAGAAAATAGTGTGGGGGAGGGAGTGATGTGCATGTGTGTGTTTGCATAAGTTTGTATGAGTATAAAGAAAAGTACAGAAAAAGAACACAAACCAAGCTGTCAACATTGGTTACCCTAGAAGGATGGGATTAGGAGGTGTGGAGATTGGCCTTCTCATCCCCACTCCACCCTGTTGTTGGGTTGCCCTGTGGTTTGGCCTGTTACAAGAATGCTAGTTTGAAAGAAAAACCCAATTAAGTATTTTAAATAAATAAAATATAATTGCATTATTAGACCTGGAAGAGACCTTAACATTTATTTCTTCCAACTCCTACCCAAACAGGAATCTCCTTGGCAATATCTCTGCCAGATGGTCTTCCAGACTGTTTGAAAACATTCAGAGACAGGGAGTTCTCTTATTTTTCCTCGGCTGCCTGCGCTATCATTGGAGAGCTCTAATTGTTGGAAGGCTCTTTCTTGCATTTTTCAAAATATGTCAGTCTCTAATATCCACCCATGTCCTGGGTCTGTCTTCTGGAGCAACATGGTATAAAGAAGACTTTCTCTTCAGTCTCCTAAGCATTTAACTGTGTGCCCCACGAGGGATGGAGCTAGGTCAAACTTCAACTGTATTACTGCTGTTGTTACTGTTGTTACACATATATTTAGAGCATATCATGTACCAGCCACTGTGTAGTTCAACATTTTACATGGATTTACCTATTTAATTCTCACAATAACTCAGTGATGTGGCTATTGTTACTATTCCTATTTTACAGATGCAAAATGTAAACGAGAGATGTTACTAATCTGCCTAAAATCATTTAACTAAATAATAGTTCTAGGACTCAAATCTAAGTCTGGCTGGCTCCAAAGACTATATTCTAACTCCTGCACTGCACTCCACTGCCCCTCTAATATAATAATATCATGGGATTTTTTTTTCTGGTATAAACAATGCTGCAATGAACATCTTTGACCATATTTCCTTTGCACATGTGCCAGAAGTAAAAACCCAGCTCACAGGATATGAACATTTTCAGTGTTATAAGACACTACAAAATTGGCCTCTACAAAGCAGATGGCCAATTTATACTTTTAATCTTAACTTTCTATGGATAGCTGAATACTGGCCCCCAAAGATAGCCTGATCCTAATCTCTAGACCCTCTGAATGTTAACTTTATGGCAAAAGGGACTTTACAGAAGTGATTAAGGTACAGAGAAGAAGAGGGATATTTAACCACAGAAATTTAAAAAAATGCAATGTGATGATGGAAGCAAGAAGGGAAAATATGATGTGATGTGAGGAAGGAGTCACAAGCCAAGGAATGCAAGCCACTTCCAGAAGCTGGACAAGGCAAGGAAATGGAGTCTCCCCTGGAGTCTCCAGAAGGAACCAGACCTGACAACACCTAGAGAATAAAATTGTGTTGATCTAGTCTACTAAGTTTGTGATAATTTGTTACAGCAGCCATAAGAAATTGATATAATTTCTAAGACCATTTTTTAAAAATCATGAATGCACTGAATTTTATTTATTCCTTTTTTTTCTACATCCAATGAGATATATTTTATCTTCTTTATTTTACTAATATTTTGAATTACATTGATGGCATTGATGGGGTTTTTTTGACATCAAACAATCCTTACATTTCTGGGAAAAATCATACTTAGTCATGATGTATTTTTAAAATACATTGTTGAATTCAATTTGCTAATATTTTGCTTATCATTTTTGTATCTATGTAAGAGTGTCCTCTCATTTTCTTCTTTTTACTAACATTGTCTGGTTCCACCAAAATTATTGCCCCAGTAAACCCTTCCACCACATCCTCTCACCCCATTTTCACCCCTTTATTTCCAGGGATTTTTACTTATAAGCTTCTGTCATTTCAGTCTCTCTCATTCTGTATTGAGGTAATTAATTTTTTAAATTGAAGGGTATCCTCCCTTTCATTCAAAAAAGCTTAATTAAGTAGCTTTTGAGTGCCAGGTACAAGGGATTTAAAAATTAAAGACATACTTCACTCCTTCAAATAACATTCAGTCTGGTAGAGAGAAAGACATATAATGACAGAATAATGGAATAAAACTATTTTTTTAACAGAACATAGAAGGAACATCAAGAACAGAAAAGAACAAACACCCATATTTCCTGTCTGGCCACAATTTCTGGTCTTTCTATGGATCCACCTCACATTCCTCTGCTGAAATTGTCCCTGGTCCTCTTTGAGAGAGATTCCGTCAGCCACGTTTCATCTAGGCAATCTCCCAATTTCAGGCATCCTTCACTGTCTTTCTGTGTGACCTGGAGCACATGGTCTGTTGTTCAAAAGAGACTTCATGCCACCTAAGAGCCTGCATCTTCAGCTCTCTCTTTCCTTTTCAATCCCTAGAACTGTGTGCCCCCCCATCACTCCCTTCAAATAAAGGTGCCTTCTACCCATCATCTTCCCAAATAAAAATGTCCTCTACTCACTGCCTCCCAAAGAGAGTTTGCAGAACTGTAAGAATTGAAGCTACGTTGTAGGTTTACAGGACAGTACAAATACATAGCAAGGGCTTAGCAGTTGTTAATTTTTCAGGTTATGCTTTTTGTTGTTATTTGTTGTCACCACATCTTCCTGACTCACCTTCCACCCTCCATGGGGATGACTCCAAACCTCCCCTCTCCTCAATCTTTCCCCCACTCAGATTACTCTTAGAAAATCAACCTGCTTGATAATTTTACTCATAATGTCTTCACTACCTTTTCTTTTCTCAATGACCACAGCTTTTTTATCTCTTCACCTCGTCATCTACAACAAAGGTCCTGTCTCCTCCAAAACCAGTGTTTTCAAAGTTATACTGTAACTAACTCATATAAGAAACATAGCCTTTCTGGAAGCAGTTTAGCACTATATATAAAAGATTTAAACATATTTACCCTTCAATCTACACACTATTTCTAAGAATTTACCCTAAGGAAATAATTGGGAAGATTTAGACACAAGGATGTTCTTCACAGCATTATTTGTAAATTTAAAAAATAAAAAACAACCTACATCATTAAAGGAATGACTAAATAAATTTCAATATGTCTGTGTAATGGAACACTACACAGTCATTAAAACTGATGAAACAGATTAATATTTGTTGACATGGAGAAATGTCCATCACACATTATTGATTGAAAAGGAAGATTGCGGAGAAGCATATAGTATGACTTAATCCTTGTGGAAATTGTGTGTGTGTCTATACATATACATACACGCAGAGAGATGACATATATATTAATCAAAATCTTAATTTAAGTGGCTATCTCTATGTAGTGATATTTGGAGGGATTTTTTGCTTTCTTTTTTTTTCTCTTCTATTTATTTGTTACTTATTTGTGTGTGTGTAAACACCACATCTCAGTTGACCCATAGGCAACATTTAGTAAAAATATTTTGGCAATCAAATGCTTTATCTAACATCACTGTATTATTTGTATTTTTCACATTAACTATGTTTATTTTTATAACTAGAATAAACACTAAAGCTATTTTCACTTTGAAGAAATGTAACTCAGCATATTAGTTATCTATTACCATACCAATGCTGTGTGACAAACAACCACAAAACACAATGGTATAAAATAATAACCATTTATTTATCTCATAAGTCAGCTGGGCAGTTCTCCCAGTCTCCGCTAAGCTCAGTTGATCTTGACAAGTCGCACTCATATGCCTGTGGTCAGTTAGTAGGATGGCCGGGAGTTGGCTAGTCTAGGTTGGCCTCAGCTGAGATGACTTATCTCTGTTCTGTGTGGTCTTTCATCCTCCAGCAGGCTACCCTAGGCTTGTTCTCATGGTGGAGGCAGGGTTCCAAAAGACGAAGTGGAAGTTCCCAAGGCCTATTGAGGCCTAGGCTTGGAAGTGGCCCACCATCACTTCCATTGCATTCTAATAGCCACAGCAAGTCATAGGCCAGCCAAATCCAAGAAGTGTTGAAACAGACTCTTGATTGGAGGGGCAGTAAAGTCACATTGCAAAGGGTATGAATATAGGGAGGCCATTCATTGGGCCACTGACACAGTCAATCCACCAGAATCAGATTTACCCACAGCAGAAATGTACAGCAAAGGGAGACAAGGGCAGGGAACCAATGGAAAGCATTCAACCCCAAAGTTTTGTGGAAGGAAGGAGGTAGCCTCCTGAGTCGATGTGAAACAATGTCACCATCCCTCAGCCTAATGGGTGCACAGCAGCAGTCACTTGATAACTAGCTGTGCCACATTCTTGTAATTCTAGCGTTTCTTACAGTTTCGTGTGTGTGTGTGTGTCTGTGTGTGCGCATGAGCACGTGTGTGTACACAAGGCCTCGCTTGACTCCTGGGCAGTAGTTAGTAAAAATATTTTGGCAACCAAATGCTTTATCTAACACCACTATCTCTAAAGCATGGGACTGGCCATAAGAGTTGGACATGGATAAAGCCCCTAAAAATTCTACACAGATCCACTGTTGAAAACCCTCTATTTTCTACATGTTCTTTCTATGACAAATTTGTATGTTTTTTTCAAGGTTCAGCGGGACGTGACTTTCACATGATCACTCCAGAAATAGACAAGGATTCAGTGATTGTGTCAAAGCATGTCATCCGTTAACTGATAAATGTTAATACTGACAGCTGATAGGTAGATAGGAACTTTTTATAAGAATTATAGGCATTTCTGAGTGTATATTTACTCAACCTTTTAAAAATTAAACCTAGAATTTCTACAGTGTGTAATGTTAATCACACTATTTTGAACTTAATATGGTACATAAACATGTTTATAAGAATGTGTTCATTTCTGAAAAGTTTCTTTTTAACCCAGTGAAAGAATGTTTATGTCTATTGGAGCATGCATTTATTTAATCAAAGGCCTAAAAGTTTTAAATATAAAAATTGCTGAATCATGTGAAAGAATCCTGAGAAGCTATGGATAAAATGCTAATGAAATATTGGAGAAGAAGTCCAATAAATCCTAGGACTAAAATAAAATTGTAGGATGATAAAGACAGAGAAAAAACATTTAAGAAAGAAAAGAACACTTGGAAAGGAGAAGAGGAAAAAACCATAGAAATAATCAAAGAGAAGTATCACATGCAAATAATTAAGTTGAAGTCCTTCAAGGAAAGTATGTGAGTTAAAATAGCACATGGCAATATAGATATTGTCAACAAGAGTTAAACACAGAATAAATACAATCATATTTTGTTAATAACTATTATGAGTTGACAGACCAGAGTACATTATGTCAGGTATGGCTAGTGTACAACAATGTGAGACGATCACATGCTACTACTTATGAATCTGAGGGTTATGAATTGCCTCACATATGTTAGTAAATTCTTTTACCAGTTCAACTGATGTTGTGGTGTTTTCCACAGAGCTAGGAAACTAGGACCAAGGCACAGACCCAGTCACATAGCATACTAATAGCAAGTCTGGAAGAAGCCCAAAATCTTAACCCATGAACTTCATTCCTACTTTTGGATCCACTGCACCAAACCATTCCCTTGAGATGTTAGATTGATTGCCCCTGAATTAAGTTGCCAACTTTTAACTGTTACTTTTATTCATGCAACCCCGCTGTGATGCAGAAACTCAAGTATGAAATGGTTCCTGGCTTTGCCTATTAGCACAGCCACAGGAGAAATTAAGTGCTGGAAACCAGCACCTTTATGCATTTCCTCATTTGATTTATTCAAGCTCAGTGGGAAACTCACGTGCCTGTCTCTGCACCTGGAAAGCCAACTTGATGACCAGAGCTGTGTGAGGCAGGAGCCTTGATGCAGGGAGCTCTTGGACATTCCTTCCTCTGGTGTCAGCCCACCTCATCACATCCCAAGGGGACTTTCAAGTTGACTCTGTCAAAAGGAAATGCTCCGACAGGAAATTAATGCTGGAAATATTTCTTACAAGACTTCAATTTTTTAAAATAAAGTTTGTAAGTCATTCAAGAGCTAGTAGGATAACTATAAAGTGTACCAATCAGCTAAGTCCAGTCTTCAGGCCTAGAGGTACTATGTCATCTGCTGAGTGCACAGGACAGTGGAACATCACTCTGTAACAAGAGAGTTGAGAAAAGGTAGAGGCACCCGCAGATACCTGATTTAGAAGGGAAGGTGCTCTCCCTTTGAAATACTCAGAGAGAGAAATTTTAGGAAATGGAAAAAGTTATATCAACAGCCTTCAGCAAAACTGAAAAAGGATTAAGGCAATGAGAGAAGACGGAATAGTACTCACAGGAATAGTACCCATAATAATAATTATCAATACAAGGGAAATAATTACAGTCAGGAGGAAATTTACATGTGAAATGTAAGAGGAAGATCATAAGAATAATGAGAGAGCAAAGACAGAGAAAATGTGGAATAAATAAATCATAAGTGCATATATGTGAGAGATTCAGAGACAGAGACCCAGAGAATGAGATGTCATAAGAGAGCAAGCCTGCCTTGTAGATGCAACTTTTTTCTAGAGGTTTACCTGATTGTAGCAACGAAGCTATTTTCCAGTCCCACTCCTGAAGATCAGGAGGTGAAGATAAGAACAGGGTCGGAAACCAAGCGGAGAGGATGGACCAGTGTTAAGATTGGCTGTAGCCAATCTGTTGAACTAACAGATTAGAGGTTGTAGGAGAGGTCTTGGAGGACACTGGGCACACATGGAGCAGAGGAAACGCCCTCAGGTCAAGTGAGCATTAGTGGTCATTCTGGCTACTGACATTAGATCTGAAGAACACAGATAACCTGGGCTTCCAATTAGGCCATTTTCTCCTCAGTTGACCATGGACCAACTTAGCTTGATTGCAGGCTCCACAGGCATTTTCCTGCTCATTTAAAAACTCATGGTAGTTTCCGTTTCTGGCTCTGCATGCGGAAGTGATTGGAGGACCCAGGGGCTCCATCTCCTTGTGCAGCTGTACCACACTGACCCACTGTCTCACAGGCCCAAGCCACCCGAACTCCTCCCTGTCACCCTCTGGGTGTTTCTTCCCCACCCAACCACATTGCTGAATAGTCCATGGAACAGAGTCGGACCATAGCAGACAAGCTCACAGCGCCAGAGTATGATTTGGAGAATGAGTTCAGGCTGCAGCAATATCCAGCCAAGAGCATAAAGCCAAGAGCAGTACTTGATAAGGAACTCGAGGACAACCCGAAGACAATTAATTACCCAAGAGAAGAGGAAAGAGGAAAAAGAAACGGCACCTTTTTCAGCAGATTCTTCTGTTATCACTTTAATATCTTTTATTTTTTCTCACCAGTTACCAAAAACTTTTAATTCGCCCTCACAGTTGTTTTTCCTTAAAATATTCCTTCTGAGACTTGTGAATTTGCTTTGAACCTGAATTTCATGCTGTTCCTCCTGGTTAGCTTATGTCCTTGAGTTTTGCTGTCTTTTGCTGCATGTCTTTCTTACCTGAGTAGGTTTTTGTCACCAGAGACTTTGCCACTCCTTCCTCTCATTGGCAACTCATTAAATAATGTGGCAACCACTACTAAGCTCAAGGTTCACCTCTGGAGAGTAGCATTATTAACACTTTGTTGTTTTTCATTTGGCCTGGCTCCTGGTGTTGATTTGAACTGTGTGATTCTCAATCCATAGCCCATCACTCTTAGAATTGAAAATATTTGTACATATGCTATATATACTATTATATACAATATATGTTATTTTAAGCAATGATGTGTTACATATGTCAGTTCTTTTTTTAAAACTTCATTTATCTTTTTTAAAAATAAGCCTAACATACGTGAGAAGTACTGTTTGCCCTTCTGAAGATGTGTAAGAGTATCTTGTAAGATTTTCTCAGTCACTTTGTAAGCGCTTTCAGGAGACTCTGAAATGAATTTTCCAGTCCTTCATGAAGATAGGCAACAGTTCCAAAATCAGGCAACATCCTCTAATATTCTAATTCCTGCAACCATAATGTCATGCCTCCACAGACACTCTTCCTACTGAGAACATGTTTCTGTTCCCAAAAAAGGAATGCCAGATTCTCCAGTCCAGTTTTTGACACTCTGATTCTGTAGGTCTGAGCTTGGGCCTAGGAATTTGAATTTTAGAAGCCACCCAGGGGATTCTAACAGAAGTGGTACACCAGCCACACACTGCTATTCTGCCTGCATGAAGGCTGAAACCAGGAACTGCCTTCAAATAATTCTCTAGTCTCAGTGGTCTTTAACCACAGTGGTTCATAAGCTTTGGGGGAGGGCCCAGACCCCTCTGAGAATCAGGGGGAAGCTGTAGACCTTCTCACAATCAAAACACACAAAAATTTTTTTGCATTGATTTGCAGAGAGTTAAGGCCTCAAAACCCCAGATTAAGGACTCCTGTTCTAGTCTCTCTCTACCTCTTTTTTCCCAGCATCTCTTAACCTCATTATTCTCACCTCTGAAATAAGGACACTAACCCTCCTGGCTGCACGCTTTGCAAGGCTATTATGAGGATAATTTTTTTCTTAATATAGGGGTTTTAAGATGCAGAAATAGAAACATTACATGTAAACCTTATGCTCATAACAGAAGTGGAGAAACAGGGAAGAACAGATTTGAGTAGAAGGTGCCCCTAAAGGGAAACTTAGCATTGTTTAAGGAAATAATCAGCAAATAACCATGAGCATAATCAGAAGGGTCATTTGCCATTTGTTGAGTACCTACTATGTGCCAGGAGGCACTGTGCTTTGTGCCTTAAAAGCATTTTTTTCTAGTGCTTACAACAGATCTTTGAGTATCATCATCTTTACTTCACAAATGAGGAAACCCAGGCTGAGAGAGATTAAATAATTTGCCCAATATTAAACAGCTGGAAAAGTGACTCAAACCCAGGTCTGACTGCGTGCAAAGTCCATCCAATTTTCGTGATAGAAGGGAATGGCCAGAGCCCCTTTCTGGCCCAAATTCTACACATGGACCAGAAAGGGTTTCTGATGCAAGTCCTGGGGAGCCATAGTCTCCGCTTCACCCTCCTCCCCACCATCAATTTACCTCCTACAGTCATGGTTTGCAACACTCCAATAGGCTTTAGTTACTATTATCAATCAGTTGCTTTGTCCTCCCAATGAAAGCAAAACAACAGAAGGCACTGGAAATGCTTAGGTTCCAAGTGGCAGGGCCGCCAAAGACAGATCTGTGGCATTATAAAGGTTAATGTCTTTCAGCTTGCTCTGTGGCAAGTTTCTACTATCAAAGCTCTTGGGACCAGCTGCATGAGTCACACTTCTAGAAGCTGTTCCAACTAGTAGGAAGCAGCCTTTCCTTTAAATAAATTTCACTTTCAGAAAAGGCTTTAAAGCACATTACAGATAGGGCCATGAAACATTTGGCTACATGTAAATCCTTCCACAGAAAAAGGAAACCTCCTCATGTACCAGTAAAGTTAAAACTAAGTCCAGGAAAGTCTTAGCCAGAAGGGCCACAGAGATATCTGGTGGAAAAGAATGCTTCACTCTCATTCTGTTTCAAACCCACAACATTCTTTTGAAGGACTCTTTAATAATAGGAATTAATAGCGAGAACAACAACAAAAAGTGTTAACTGAGGTACTAAGCCCAGCAGGTAGTCTGCTCTCCTTCTCCACAAGTCACCCTTCGTTCCTCCTCTCCTGACTCAGCCCATTCTAATGTGTTTTCCTGAAGGCTGCTTTTCACATCCTTATTTTATGGAATAAAGCTGTAACCCAAGCTTGCCTCAGCACTAACAGATGTTGCAAGGAATCACTTCAGCTTGAATCCTGTCTCTCTCCCTTCACCCCACAACTCCTGTCAATGCCACCGGCCTTTGCAGAGAAATTGATGACTCTAAAGGCACTAACCACTTTTTGCACCATCCAATGAACTTTTTCAACTTGAAGCTTTTTAGAAAGGGGAGCTAGCTCCGTTAGATATCTCAGGCTATTTTTGGAGGAAACCTGTTACATCAGGCATTTGCTTTTCTTCTTGTCAAAGATAAGCTTTTCGGACCTGGTGTAGGCCTGATTCTGCTAATTATTAACTAACCTCGTGACTTTCAACAAATTATCATAATTCTCAGAACCTTAATTTTCTTTTTTGCAATACCTTCCCTTAACTCTGATAGAAGGGATCAATTTTTCAAAAACCATAAAAAAGGACACAAACATAATGCTTTATTTTAATGGTTATTGATATTGCTTTTATATTATAGGTCATCCGGAGGTTTCTGAGACACCCAGGAGCAAAGGCTCATTAACAACAGACAAGGCAATTCTAAGCTCAGGTCCTGGATGGATAAGTTAGTAGGTTCAACATTTTTCTGAACATATCAGAATTTAACATGTAACAGATTCAATATTTTATTAAACAGGAAAAAAAATCCTATAACCCTGGATTTCTAATCGCTTACCACTTACTAGAATACAGTGGAGAAATACACAGTAGCTTGGAATTCAGGAACCCAAAGTAACACATTAGTGGTTTTGCAAATAATTGTCTAAAGCCAAAGCAATAGCAACCAGGAAGGGCAACTCTCGGTAATACCTAACTCAGAAAACTTGATTCAGCCCCTCACTCCTGACTTGTAGTGGTCAGGGTTCTACTGCAGAGAAAAGAATTCAATATGACTAGTTTAAGCAGAACCAGGTTTATTACAGTGTACCAAATGCCTCACAGAGCATTGGGAGGGCTAATGAAACCAACTCTAGGTTCTTCTAAGAACAACCCCCAAGCCACACAGCAGAACTAGGCCACCGAAGTTGCTCCCCGCTGACTGGGAAACCGCTACAAACACACCCCCACTGACTGCCCTGAGGAAGAGACCTCTGCAAGCCCCACTCTTGCTGCATCTCCAAGACACCACCAGGCCTGAGACTATCTGCACTGGCAATATGGGTGCCCTGTGCCCTTCCTCTCAACACCCATGATGCTAGTGACCAGCCCCAGGGGCCTTTGCTAATACTGCTACAGAGAAACCATATGCCCTGCAATCATTCCTGCCAGCAGGAGCAATGCCTCTACCTCACTTCTGCCTTCCAAATAAGAGAGCCTCTAAATCCCACCCACAACACTGGCTGCAAGGGTGTCTGGGAAATGTAGTTTTTAGTTTTTCAGCTCCTGCAGTGTAGGAAGGTACAGTAGGAGGTGGTTGAAATGGATGTTGAATAAGAAACCCCCGTGCCCACCACGTAAGTCATAGAAGACTCATATTCTTCACCATCCTTTCTCCTCCCCAACCACCTACCCACCCATCAAGAATGCTGAGAGGGATATGGGAAAACAAGGTGGTAAATTAGTGACAACTTGGTTGTACAAATAGATGGCTTAGAGTTGGCACAGCTATCTACATTAGGCTGCTTAGGAGGAAAGGTGGCAATCAAGTTGAGGAAACTTTCTCTCCATCAGCCAGCAAAATTTAAGAAAAAGCATTGTTCTTCTCCTTCGGATTCTCAGGGGACTCAGGATTGTTTTCCTCCCAGCAGTGGTCTGAGCTCTTTATGCCACTCTATTATGTGCCCTACCCAGAAGCCAATATAGGATAACTTGGCATATTTTAAGTCTTCTCTTCTGAATGAGGCAATCAGGTTACTAATCCTGAGATTCACTAAATCCTATTTGGCAGAACTTCCAGACTTACTGAAGGTCAACTAAGAGAGGGCTGTATTAATAGAAAATTGTCTATTTGTCAATAAATATCTAACCAAAATAGGCTTCTTTCTGCAAGGAGAATTGCTGTAGTGTTGTTGATGTCTGCATGTACTTTACAGCAGGTCTTTGCTCTCAGTCTCATCATGATAATGCTGTGTCTGCTGTATTTCAGCACATTCTGTCCAGTGTTTCTGAAGTCCAAGTTCCCATCATGCACCAAACAAAATTTTGTTAAGTGCTATTGCATGTAAGTCAAGTACAAGAGACACAGAAATAAATGACAGACACGGTCCCTGCCTTTGTAGAGCTTACAGTCTGGTGACGAGTTCTAAAAAGATGCTTACTTAGCACAATAAGCAATATCATTACAGCCCTGAGATTTGTGGAATTTCTGAGAATGAATCGCTCCAGAGTCACTTACTTTTGAACTTCAGTCCCACATGTGAAGAAGTTTTAACTACACAATAAAATTGCTTCAGTGTTTGAATTTGGAGTGTCTTCTGGAAGAACACACCAGTTAAGAGCAATACGTAAACCAACTAGTATTCGGGGCCCCAATGCTAATGCTGGACAGGTATTTCTGTCCTGAAGGAGGGAGCCTAGAGCTGATATGACCCATAAGTGAGATGTGGGGCTTCTGGTCAAGGTTCTGGTGTAGATATATCAGTGGAGAAGTCTCAATGACAATTAACCGGCCAAAGGACACATTTCAGTTGTCTTCCTGGGAAACAGGGATAACAAGAAAGCCCTTAGCCATGGTTTTCTTTACTGTCTGAATAGCACCTGCTTCCATTTAGCTAGGGGAAAAAATCTTTTAAATTAAATTTCCCTCAAAATTCAAGTGGGTTCAGATTAGGAGAAGGTGTTAAACAAAAAGGAGAAAGTTTTGCCAAAAAGATTTAAAAATAGTTCTCTAGAGATTTTATGAAATCCCTCAGGCTGCAAAATTTCCCCACCCCCAGGTCAATTCCAGTTTGGTTTACATTTAAGCTGAAATTTGGGATGACATTTCACTCTATCAAAACAAGACAGACTAGTCACATTGGGCTTTCCTGGTTCTGTATTGGAAAAGAAAGGGCCTAATCCTCTGAGTGAGACCTCTTTCCCTCTCTTTTCAACAGCCTTTGTTATAAGCCAGGCAGTGCTGAGCACTAGGAATACTCAGATGAGGAAGTTATGATACCTGTCTTCCAGAAAAAAAACCTGTACCTCACAAAAAGAGATCAAGTAAAGTTCCATCAAAGACAAAAGGCCCTATCTGACAATGGTCACACATGAGCAGCCTGTCCTGGGCATCAAGCAAGTGTGGAAATAAACAAAGACCAACCAAATGAGAAAAGCAGAGGCTGTTTGTTCAGAGCTTGCTATAGCAAGATTGTCAGCCACCATCACCTGCATTTTGGCAGAGACTCAGGGCAGAGAGAGGAGTAGGGAAGCTTTAGAGTGGAATAAAGGGAAGGCTCCAGGTGTGCCCTGATTGGAGGCTGTTGGCATGGGGAAGCTGGAGGCGGGGTAACTAGGAACAGTGCCTCCTATGTGACTGGTTAGGGGTGCGTATTTGGCTTTCTTTACTTGGTCCTAAATTGGAAGTGGGAACAAAAAGTAGGGAGGCTGTAAGTTATCAATTAAGTCCCGGCCATTTGGTGCCAATTGTTACAGAAGTTATTATTTAGCTTCCTGGATTGTTACTAGAGATAGCAATCTGGCTTCCTGCAAATCTGACTTTTACCAAGCTGGCTTTCTGGGCTGGTTATTGTAGATAAGGGGGTTGGTTTCCTGGGCTGGTTGCTGCAAGTTGTGGGTCAGAGTTCTATTTTCATATGTGGTCCAGTCATGGTCCCTTTGTATACTCAGTCTCTTACAAGTCTAGGATTCAATTCTGTCTTGGCCATATGACTCCCTTTGACATTAGCTCCCTTTGCAGCACGAGCATCCCCAGAGCCTGCCACCTAGACCTCCTTAGTGTCTCCCAACAGGCTCAGCTTCTGGCCCTCACAACCGGGCCAGGAGAATGTCTCTGACAGACTCTCTCCAGGCCAGCTTCTTCCTGCCTCATCGCCCCAACTCCACTCTGTGTAAGGTAAGGAGAATAAGCCTTGCTCACAAAAAACAAGCACATTACCCTATATAAAACAGCAAGTCCTTGAATCATGCATGACCCTGTCGCAAGGGCCTGGTTTATCATTAATGGTATTAAACATCTAAGGCCATAAGCATCCATTTGCAAGCATAATAGCAAGAATATAGCAAAATAGAAAATATGAACATTACTGAATGAAAAGCCATTTAAACAAAACAATGTACACCACTGCATTCTAAATAATGTGTGTATGTATATGCATAAAATAATACAGAGGATAGAAAAAAATTCAGTAAGTTCTCTCTCAGTTGTAGGATTAAAGGTGACTTTTTTCTTTTTGCTTTCTTGGTTTCCTAATTTTTTAATAATCAATGTGCAGCTCTTATGAAATAGTAAATAACAATCAAGTTTCAATTCATTAAAAATCTATAGTGTATTTAAAAAATAGGACCATTTCATAGGAACACATTTGATTCATTAATTCATTAATAGCTGCCACCTATCACTTCTATGGTTATTATTCTTATAAGAACTACAATGAATCTATAAGGTGAGTGTTTCTATCCCATTTTACAGGTGAGGAAACCATAGTGCAGAGAGGTTGACAACTTGCTGAGTCTATCTGACCCCTACATTGGAGCTGTCAGCCACTATTCTGTTCTGCTTCCCTTCTAGGACACATGCTCTTAAACTGTGCCTCATACCACGTGTATAACAAAGGAAACTCACTTTCCATCTGTAAAATGGGGATGATAATTGTGCCTACCTCATATGAAGGGCCACAAGGACAAGGACATAATGCACATACAGAGCTAACACTGTGTCCAATGCCTAGGAAGTGTTCCGTGCATGATCTTCCATGTAAGGGCCATTGTTTTCAGGGTTCTATAAATGCTCCAGGAAGGGCTTTCATTTCCAAGTTAAAAGAAACAGCAATGGGTAACAAGAACCATTGAGGTGGAGATTTGTAAAGATATTAGGCTTTGGAATAAGTTAATATTAGTTAAGAATGAGTGTGAAGGACTTTTCAACATTTATTTCAGTAATGAGTTATAGATTTCGATAGAATAATAAAAGAGGAAAAAAAATTTGAATCTTCCTCAGGTAATCTCACCTGCAGCTGATCAGATTTCTTTGGGCCTGAGTAACAGCCAAGTCATCACCAGGCACTTGGAGGCCACACACCCTGACTTCTAGCTCTGACTCTGGCGACTCAGACATCCGGAGGCCCAGGCTCACCAAAGAGGTTTTGGTTGAATTGGCCAGGGTGGGACCCTGGCAAATGTAGGACTTAAAAGTGCCCCAGGTAATTCAATGTGAAGAACCACCTGAACCTAAAGCCACAAGGAACTCAATTTGCAAATCTAAATATAAGTGACAATGGTAACAATCCCCACAGGCAAGTGATATGTTTAAAAGCAATTAATACTCATCTTGTGTTGAACACATTTTCACTAATTTTTTTTTAAACTCCCCACTGACAAAAATAATACCTAATATTTTTTGAGCACTTACTACAGGCCAGGCACTGTTCTAAGCAATTTTCATAGTTAAACAGATGACATAGGATTTGAACCCAGGCAGCTTGGTCTACGGATCTGCATGGCCAATCCCTATTTTGCTTTGAATAGTACTTTCAGTAGTGCAAATGTTCTTAAACTTTAAAAATGGTTTGGGTGTTGAAAAATATTAACTTAAATTCTGTAAAAATGAATAAAATTTTTTTGCACTTGGCACAGCCCTTTTACAAATAGGCAGTTTCTGCTTATGAGCTATACTGTTTCATTTGTCGACTTGAGCCAATTGTCATAAAACCTCCCACTCTGGAACAAGCAGATGCATTTAACAGTAATGAGAGGAGCCAATCATTCTAACTCAGAAACTGTCACGGTTTTCACCCAGAGGTTGATGTATCATGAAGCTGAGCTCAGTGCCCCTTATTTACATGGCCCTGTTGAAGACCGGGGAAGAAATATCACAAATTTTTACTCACAAATTTGTTTTATTTTTCCCAAAAAGGGCTCCCCAAATTGTATAAGCTTTAAGCCTCACCAAACCTGGATTGGTCCCTTAGGTAGAGATGTAATCTGAGTCCCACTTCAAGTCTCTAACACCCAGACTAATGCAAGAGCTTTCTAGCTAGTCTCCTTGCCTGCAGGCTGCTGGTTCCAATCCTTACCACTCTACCAGAGAAGCACCCTGCAAATACCACTGTCATCATATTACTGTCCTGCCCAAATTCAGTGATTCCTGTTGCCAACAAAGCCTGGGCACTGAAGATTCTTCAAAATCTGACCTCCACCTACATCTTCAGTCTTCTCTATCATTCTACCATCTTTATACAGTCTGCTACCACCTTTATATACTCAATGCCATTTTATACCCCTTTCTACCCAATGTAACTGGATTTCCTTGTCTTTGAGAATGACTCATTCTTTTCTACTTCCTTGGTCCTGTTCATGCAGTTTGTATGTAATCATGTTCCATTTAAAGTAGTCCTAGTGCCACTGAAATATGTCTGCTCATTGATAATTCTTACCCATTTCTTAAGGCCCAATACAAATGCAGCTCTCTCCAGAAGGCTTCCCTGGCCAGGAAGGATCACTTTGTAGACACTGATCATCTATATTGTTCATAGGATCGTTGTTCTATACCGCTCAGAATTATAGTTGCTAGTATACACGTTTCTCTCTCCTCCTAATGTGTAAAATGTGGAACCACACACATTGCTGAGCAAAGTACCACATAAACCATAGGTTTTCAACAACAATTTTTTGACTGATTATAGTAACTTTAGACAAAAAAAATTTTTTTTAAACCTCCGTTTTTGTATAAACTTCTTGCTTTCAACTTCATAGGAAAGGAAGTGTGGCACAGATTATTCTTCTTTGTGATTATAATGAATAAGGACTTCCTTTCACCTGGGTAACCTCTAGTCAGGTAAAGATGTCCATTGTCAGTGTATGGGAGCCTATGGTTCTTTACTTTCTGTCCTATGGAGAGAGGGTAAAGAAGCAACCTGGCTTCTCCTTAGTGAGTGTATACAGACTAGCTGAGCAGCTACGAAGGCCCACGCTCTACCAACGTAAGCAGGGTAACTAGACCACCTTCAGCTGGGAAGGAGAAAAGTTGCTAGTAAGCATATATAAAAAAAAAGAAAGTCATGTGAAGGGAATATTAACAGCAAGTTAATCCTCAGCATTTAGGATCTACCCTGGAAAGGATCTGAGTTTAAAATGAATTGTCAGTAATTTAGCAAAGAAACTTATAATCAAAGTCTGGAGGCTACAGTTGGGTTAGATTATTCTGGAACTGGTGTAATTAAGCATTAGTTCTAAAGTAAATGCTGTCTAATTGAAGCTTGTTCTTTTCTCCCCTGAAAAATTAACTCTCAGGTTATCTACTGTTTAATGTAGCTATTTTGACTCTATATTTTTTAATTTGGAAAAGCAGTGGATATTCATGGAAGGAATCTGGTGCCAGACCTACCATGTAGAAATTGGAGCAGTATAATCTAATGGCACAAAAATGACCCAAGAGGAAAATGCTCAGACTCAAGTGCAGAATTTATAAAGCGTGTTATAAGGTTTTTGGAGACTGAAAATATCACACCATCTTAGATACTGGGTCTGTACTAGGAAACTAAATTTAAAAACTGGGCGATTACAGAGTATTTGGCATACCCTTTCCAACCCCCATGGGTCCCCTTCATTTGCATAAACTAAATTTAAAAAAATGTTTGTATGGAGTTGGGGAAAGACAGAATCTTGAATCATCTGGGTAATTGTCTGTTTTACTAAAATAAATCTCACCATAAACTTTGCTTCTTTTCTTTACCCAAAATTAAGAGACCTGAAAGTAATAAAGGAATGAGAGGAGAGGGGTTACATTTTCCTTATGTTTACGAGAGAGCTGCATCTTTTACCACAGAAAATGTCACTTTCAGGGTTGAAGAATAATTTTCATCATAAACTCCCTTTTGTTGATTGCTTATAACTATAGGTACTTAAGAAAAAAAAAGAAAAACTAGTTTCCTTTTAGTCTTGAATGTCTCAGACTTGGTCTCTGCTCCCCAAGGTAAATTACTTTGGAGCAATTGAGCAAAATAGGCTTCAGCAAAATGCTATTTTTCACATTCAGTGAAAAGCACCTTTACCCCTAGTTTTCTTCCAATATGTCTGAGTCCAGGACCTCAGACGTGGCAAATGGATTTAGAAGCACCAATGAAGAGAAACAGAGCCCAACTTGACCCCACTAGCTGAGTACTTTATTTAAGATGCAAAGGTTTTCATCTATAGGTAAACTGAGTGCTGTAATAGGAGTATTTTTGCTCAGTGGTGAAGTCTACCAGAAACAAAATCTCAGAAGGAAAGCCTACCAGGTAAATCAGACTCACTAAAGTTTCCTCCAGAAATAACAGCCAGTTAAGTAAGACAACTGAAATAATTCATCCTCCTGGAGCACAAAACACAAAGGGCAATATGAAATGTGATATAAAGATTTTAACAAGAAGTATACAAAAGTTGGGAATATTCTTCCAAAATAAAAGTGTGGGTGAGGATTGATTAAATGTTACAAGTTGCTCTGATAGGTTTCAAAGAATTCCTTCCTGCCAGGACTCAGTGTCAAGTAGCAACTTTCAATTCTAGCCACTTTCAAACAAATACACAGGTATGGCAGCAGTTAAAAACAGTTGGCTTTGAGTTACATCCAGCTGCCTTCAGCTTAGACCTCTATCTTATGCTTTCATTCCTCATCTAGCACACAGACCCTGGAATGAGTCTGTTTCCCATGGACTTGGCAGACATAACCTGGCACTTCTTTTGTGTCAACCCTTGGCTTAGAGTTTGAGAAAAAGCTTTTCTTCTCCAGCTCTTTTCTTCTCTTGTCTCTGGTATTTGACATCTGCCAAATCCTTATGCTCAACTTCTATACCCATCCCTACAGACACTTAACAAGATAACTCCAAAATTTATAAATCATAAATTGACGAGTTATAAAGAGAATCTGACAAATCACAACTATAGTGAAAGATTTTAACATTCCTAAAACAGATTGGAAAAAAATAAGTGAAGATATAGAAGAATCAAACAATGGAATAAACAAGCTTGATCTAATGAGTATGTATCACATAGAGAACACCATTCCTTTTGAGTACACATGAAACAATTCCAAAAATATCACTGAAGTAAATTAAGGATGTCTCAACAAACACCAAAGAAATGATATCTTATAAGCCACATTCTCCAACCATAATTAAATAAAAGAAGGAATCAATAAAAAAATTTAGTTCATGTATTTTAAAACCAAAAATATACTTCTAAATAATTCAAGAGTCAAAAAAGAATTGTAATGGAAATTATGAAATATTTGGAATTAAACAATAATAGAATTAAACAATGCATTTGCACTATGCAGCTAAATTGATACCTACAGGAAAACATATGGACTTAAATTCAGATTAGAAAAAGAAAGGTTGAAATTAATAATTAATACATTCAACTCAAGACATCATTTAAAAAGCTACGAAGTAAACCCAGAGGGGAGAAAAAAGGAAAAGAATACAAGAAAAGAGAAGAAATTAATTAAATAGAAAAGAAAGAAAAACAGTATCAACAAAATTAAATGCTCTTTCTTTGAATGGATAAATCTTTGGCAAGAGAGAGTAGAAGAGAGAGAAAGTGTGTGTGCAGAATAAATAATATTAGAAATGGAGAGAGAGACAAAATAGAGATACTGTAAAGATTTGTAAAATTACAAAAAAATGCCATGAACAAATTAGTCAGCAAATTTTAAAAACTTAAATATAATGGACAGTTTCCTGGAAAAATATTGCAATTATCCAAAACTTATTCAAGAAGAAGCAGAAAACCCGAGAGACATATATCCATTAATGAAAGTGAATTAGTAGTTAAAAATAAAAAACTATCCCATAAAGAAGCACCAAAGCACCAGAACCAGATAGGTTTACAGTCATATTTCACCAGAGCTTTAACCATTATATAACCTCTTTCATATTCAAACTATTCCAGAGACCAAAAGAGAAGAAAAGCTTTCCAATTTCTTTTATGAGGTTAGCAAAACCTTAATATCAAAACTAAATAAAACAGTATGAGAAAGTGAAATTATAGCCTCAACCTCTTTTATGACTAGAGATCATAGATGCAAAAATTCTACATATAATGTTAGCAAACCAAGCAAGCTTTAAACAGAAATGCAAGGATGATTTAATGGATGTAAAATCTATTAATGTAAACATTGTATTAATAGATTAAAGAAAAAAATCTCAATAGATACAGAAAATTACATGATGAAAAAAGTCAACATCCTTTCATAACAAAGAGTTTTAGTAAACTAGGAAGAGAAAAAAACTTCTTTAATGTAGAAAAAGTACAAAAGATAAGCCTCACACTTTGTGATCAAGGATAGAAGCATCTGCTATAAAGTCAGAAACAAAAAGACGATGCCTGTTATTGACACAACTGTTCAACTTGTAACTGGAGGTCTTTGCCAATTCAATAAAGCAAGAACTAAAAATAAGAAGAAAGTGGAGAGGGGTTCAAAATTGGCATTAATTGTAGAACGTATTATTGTCTACAGAAAATCCAAAAGAATTCACAAACCATTAGAACTAATAAGAGAGTTCAGTAAGTTTGCTGAATATAAGATCAATTAATTTAAAAAAATCAATGGCATTCCCAGGCACAAGAAACAAACAACTAAAAAATAAATAACAAATTAAAATATCCATTCCATAATAAATGGAAAATTTTTTTAAATCTGTAAAATTCTTGGGAATAAATCTAACAAAAGTAGTATATTACTTGAAGGGATAAAATCATAGAACTTTAATGAAGGATATGATATAAAGGAACACTCAAGTAAATGGAAAGATATGCCATACTCATTTACCAGAAGGCCCAATATCATAAAGATATCAGTCCTCCCCAGATTAACCTGCAAATTTAAGGAAATCCTGATGAATATTGTAGCCTGTCATGAAAATTGACAGGCTTTTCCTGAATTTTATTCAGCTGAGTAAAAATCAAAAATTGCCAAAACCTCTTTAGAGGACATTAAAAAAGGGGGGACTTGCTCTATCAGTTATAAAAGCTACTATAAAACTGTAATAATTAAAACAATGTGCAAAAATATTGACAGACAGATCAATGGAAAAGAATGGAGAGCTCAGAAATTAAAACCTGTCAAAGAAAATGTCTTTATGTCCTTGGGTAGGAAATAGTTTCTTAAATTAGACATAATTAGTCCAAACCATAAAGGGAAAAAAAACTGATACATTCAACTATATTAAAAAATAAACCTTCTAAACAATTGGAACATTATTTTCTAGAAGTGAAAAATCAAGCCATAGACAAGGAGAAGACAGTTGCAATCACTATAAACAATATTTTAATAATAAAAATATATAAATAACTTTTATATGAAGAAAAAGACAACCAACCTGACAGAAAGTAGACAAAGACATGAGCAGTCAATTCACAAGGAACCATTCGACTGCTTAATACACAATGAAAGATTGTGTAACCTCAAAATCAGGGAAATGTAAATTAAAATAACAATAAAATAGCATCTTATACTCAGGAGATAAACAAAAATTAAGAAGTCTGACAAAAGTTATGAAGGATGTGTAAAAACAAAAACTCTACCAATGGAAGTTAAAATTTGTATAAACTTTTATTAAGAGAGTAAATTGGCAATATCTAATAAAACTAATGATGTACATACCCTACTTATTTTAATCTTCACACAACTCTGTAAGCTAAGTATTATTACAGCTACTTTACATACAAATAAGTTGAGCCTCAGAGAGGTTAAGTGACCTAGCCAGCCAGAGTGGTGACACTAGAATCTGTACCCAAGTGGAACTCAAGTTCTCAGCATTGCTTTTACCTCTGAAATAACAAGTGGGCTTCCTGCCCCAGCACCAATCCACAAACCTGACAGCTGCTTACACTTTAAAGCACCAACAGTTGGAGCCATCAAGTTCATGTTGAGAGCCTGATTATGAGGAAAGGCACTAAAGGGCTTGCTTCCTTTCACCTGAAATTAACCATTCACTCTGCCAAGAGGAAACAAGACCAGAAGAAACTAATTGAAGACATTAATAAAAGATCCAGGTACTAGTTTTCTTCTTGATCTTCCCAAGCCACAAAACAAAGATTCCTATGCAATACATTCATTTCCTCCCTCAGTCCCAGTGGCATCATTTGAAAACACAATTTAAAAAAAAAAAAAAAAAAGACTAAACTGCACTTTTTGAGGAAATATCTTAGCATCCTTTTGTTTCATTTTTTCTGGTTAATGAGCTGTTGTGAAAACGTTTGAAGTCTTTACACTTAAAGAGACAGAAGTGAAGACAATGGTTTCTTAGTTGTCCAGAAAGTATGCTGATGAAAAAAGAAATGAAGCAGCAAGCGGGTATGAAATTGAGACTGGCCCAGTCAGAAAGCTAGTAAAATTTCAAGAACACAGAGACGGGGAAAATTGAGACAAGCTGCTCTTTAAAAGGGAGGAGCAAAGTGACATCTTTCTTTTTAAAGTTGATGGCATATTCATTTTTCAGACTTTTATAGTTCTTAGGTTTTAAAGAAGGAAAAAGTGAAAACATTAAAATACTGAATGGACAGAGCAGAACTTCCCATTAAAATACACTTTGTTTTATTGTTTGGAAAACTCTAATGAGGTCCAGACTATTAACTGAATTCTGTCATTTTTTTGAAAGAAGAAATCTCCAGAGGTTATGTTAAATTGGTATCTACTTCATTAATCTTGGAATTATAAAATTAAAAGAAAATATGCTAAAATACTTAAAAACTACACATCTTAGACCTTCTGTGTGGTGTGTTCATGCCAGAATCTGCTTCCTTTTTGTCAGAAATGTGAGGCTATTAACAACATTAACCTAAATGGGACCGTTGCCTCGGTGCACATGGAGATCATTTTGCTACTTGGCTGAGGATGTCAGCATAGTCGGTGTTGATCTTGTATGTGTATTTGGGAGAGGGAAACCTGGAATCTAATTGGCATTAGCGTCCATGCATTGCTCAGAATTGAACCTTAAATTCATCCTTGAGGGCTTTTTCTCACACTCTTCCTTTAATTGGAAAATCCTGTCAGCTCTACCTTCAAAATGTGACTCAAATCCAACCCCTTCTCTCTACTTTCACCACTTCCACCCTAGTTCAAGCCACTAGCATCTTTCACTTAGACCATCGAATGAGACTTACTCCTGCTTCTGTGGAGTATTCTGCACAGTGATCAAAGTGATCCTCTAAACTCTAAGTCAGATAGTGTCACCACATTGCTCAAACCCTCCAATTGCTGCCCATCTCACTTGGAACAAAATTCAAAGTCATTACCACAGCCTGCAAGGCTCCACTAGATCTGCCCTCCACTTATCTCTCAGACCCCAATTCTTACCTCTCTTTAAGCCCTTTGTGTTTTTGACCACTAAAATGCTATCCAGCAATGACAGTAATATTCCTTGCTCCATTCTTTCTCCTTCTCTCCTAGACAATCACTCCTTCTCTCTCCTCAAAGCTGCCAAAGTCCTCTCCCATCCCCACTCTCAGCTGATGACTTTGCTCCCTATTTTACTCAGAAAACAGTAGCAATTAGAAAAGAGTCCCACATGTTCCCACCTCTGTATTTACCCATCCACCAGAATGTGTGCCCATTTATCCTGTCCTCCCCATGGATGTACTGGCCAGGCTTCTATCTAAGGCCAATCTCTCTACTCATGCTCTAGATCCCCTTCCTCTCACCTCCAACAATTCTCTCCTCTCACGTTTATGTCACTGATTTTCCCTCTTCTCTGGATTATTCTCATCAGCATACAAACATGCTAGAATTTCTGACTTCTTAAAAATAAAAAAGAAAATCTCTTAACTCTGCTCCCTGTACCTACCACCCCACTGTGGCAAAACTCCTCTAAAGAGATATCTGTACTTTCTCTCCTGCCATTAACTCTTGATCCCACTACAACTACTCAATGCAAATCTAAATCCAATAGTCAGTTCACAGATTGTATCCTGCATGACCCATCAGCATCTTTTGGCATAGTTCATCACTCCCTCCTTGATATACTGTCTTCACTTGGCCTCCAGGATGCCATAAAATTCAGGTTTTGCTCCTGGCCAGTGCCTCCTCTACTCTGCTCCCTCATTCCTAAACTCAGCTCCTCTGACCTCATCTCCTCTCATGCTCCTCTCATTCACTTTCACCAGCCACACAAGTTAGCTTCTTTGCCATTCCTCAAATATATCAATTTAGAAGGCCTTCTCCTTGCTCTTCTCTCTATCTGGAATGCTTTTTCCTCAGCTCTTTCAAGTTTTTGTTCAAATATCACATAATCAATGACACCTTTCCTGATCACCCTATTTGAAATTGCAGTATCCACCACCCTCACACTTCCCATTTCCATTTATTTTTCTCCATAGCACTTACCAACTTCCAACATACTACAAAATTTACTTTTTCGGTTTAGTTTAAGTCCTCCCTTTGGCTTGAATATGGTTACCTTGTCATTCAAAGTCGTTTGATAGATACTTTTGATTCCAGACACCTGGCACACAGTAAGGATTTAGCAAATTGTTGTCTAGTTAATGAGGCTACAAGCCTTGACTCCTAGCATAAGAGTTAAAACAGTCATCAGTACCAAAGACAGTATATTAAAAGACTGAGACACACTTAGGTCCTCAAATTAATAAGCAAAACATTTAATAGTAAAATAGATATACTAACTTCCCAACAGATTGCTCAGAGCTGGTTTGGCCAACAAACAGAACCATTTCCACAGTCATGTTGGGAAATACTTACCATTCTTGGTAAGTTGCTCAAATCATTCTTGCTCAAATCATTAAGCGAATTAGTACCCTAGGTAACTCAATGGGTAGAAAGTGTTACCCCTTGACACATAGGATCATATAGTTACTGGCCTTCAAATGCTGTCATCCCCATAAGCACTTTGCTCTTAAATTCTTCACATCTTCAAATAGACACACTCATTTTACAGAATCCCAACTCAGAAATAATTATAAGACAACACAAGCAGCAGGACCATTTCATGCCAGACTAATGACTTCAGGACATGCAAGGCATGACTCCTCTGTATAAATCCACTTCAGAGCAGGGGTCAAAGCCATTAAACTAATGTTAAATTGGAGTCCCTGGGCCCTGAGTACCCCATGACTCCAGAGGATTGGGATTTGTAAGAAAAATACTAAAAACACAGACATGTATAAACACTCTACGAGATTCTTTATACAAATGCGTTTTTGCCCAAAGTCAGAATTCCAGAAAATAGAACTTTAATTTCCACTTTTAAATGAAAAATATCTTTAAAAAGACATTCAAGAGTTAATTTTAAAAGAAAAAGAAAAAAACCTCTCAGGATGAAGTATGAAGACATCACTGCTTGACTTTAATAAGTGTTCTGTTTAAAATGTTCATTATAAAGCCCTGGTCCCTTTAAGACATTTTCTTAAAAATCCAAGTTTAACAACTTCTGGGAGCTTTACTATTAGTGTGATGAGTAATAGTTCCCCTTTCCCCGACTTGAGGGCTGAGTTAGAGGTGAGTGATCTGGCCATATGATGTCAACACACTGCCACTGAAGACGAGGAAGCCATGGTTCCTGAGCTTTAATTTCAAATTTAAATATATGGAATGCTTGTAACAAGGAGACTTACCTTACACAGAAACTAGCTAGCTCTTCACCAAACCTTTTCGGTTCTCCTTCAGCACATAACTATACTACATTTCCCAGCCACCCTTTCAGGTAAGCGTAACTGAGCTGTCACTAATGAAATGTTAGCAGAAGTAATATATGCCGTCCCCAGGCCTTAGCCTATAAAAATATCTCCCCAAGCAATGCCAGCTTGATGTAGGTGAGTGTGGCAACCATATGTCAAAGGTGGCAGAGCCACAGATGGAAGGAGCCCAAGAAAGAGCCCTGATTCACCACTTAGAAGAAAGTTTGAAAGAGAACCAATTTTAGACATTACATAAATGATCAAATAAGCCTTTAATAAGTTTCTTTTGTTACAGTAGTTGCCTTAGCAAACATCCTATCTTAGTTCAGAATGCTGAGACTTAATGAATAATTAAATTACTA
Source organism: Tapirus indicus (assembly GCA_031878705.1). Taxonomy (NCBI): domain Eukaryota; kingdom Metazoa; phylum Chordata; class Mammalia; order Perissodactyla; family Tapiridae; genus Tapirus; species Tapirus indicus. Next base: position 60,514,364 of record CM062930.1, read on the forward strand.
ATGACTAATCCACTTAAGGTAAGCAACTGTTTACCAAGCTCTAATATCCATTGTCTCTAGCATTCAAATCCAACAGGCTTGCAACAATTGTAAATAGACTAATACCAGGGTCTTCTTTTCAATATCTAAAGCTTTCAATGGGCTAAACACTTGAAATTTCCATAAATAAGATAAAAAGAAAGATTTTGGTTGCTGTTGCTACTAAATAAAAAAGATCTAATTTAGCCCTCCCCACCTCAACCCTGAAGAAGCCAAAAACGATGTTGGGGAAGAGAAATTAAAGAGCTAGGAGGAACAAGCAAGAGTCCTTGAGCCATGGGTCAGACCTGGGCAGGGTGAAGGGAGAAGATTTGGATTCAACATAAAATTGAAGTTCTGATTTTGCTTGGACAGAACTTTTAAAGCCTGCAAGTATCTTAATGATCAAAATGAGGGAAAAGGGAATAAAAAACAGTTGGGACAAACAGAAAAAAAAAAAAAACAGCAACATGATAGACATATATCTAACCATATCAATAATCACATTAACAGTAAATGACCTAAACAGCCTAATGAAAAAGTAGACATTGTCAGATTGGATAAAAGAATACAACCCAACTACATGACACTTATGAGAATTATACTTTAACAATATCCAGGAATGAGAAAAGTGACATTGCTAGAGATTTGACAAGTATTAAAATGATAATAAGATAATATTATAAGCAATTTTATGCCAATAAATTCAACAACATAGGTAAAATGGACAAATTCCATGAAACACACAAATCACCAAAGCTCACTCAAGAAAAAAAAGATAACCTGAATAGTTCTATATCTATATCAAAAGTTGAATTTATAGTTTAAAACCTTCCCACAAAGTAAATTACTGGCCCAGATGCTTTGACCAGTGAATTCTACAAACATTTAAGAAGAATAATATCAATTCTACACAAACTCTTCCAGAAAAGTCATCGAGATTGGAAAGAAAGAAGTAAACATGTTATTTGCAGACGACATGATCATTTTTGTAGAAAATCCAATGGAATATACAAAAAAAGGGCTACTAGAACTAATAAGTAAATTAGGCAAGTTTATAGGGTATAAGATCAATATACAAAAAAATCAATTATATTTCTATATATTAGCATCAAATACTAAATAAAACATTTTAAATATCATTTATAAGGCATCAAAAATATAAAATACTTAGGGATAAATCTGATAAAAGATGTACAAGATCTATAAAAAGAAAACCACAAAACATTGCTAAGAAAAATTAAAGAATACCTACATAATTGGAGAGAGACACTATGTCCATGGATTGGAAGACTCAATACTATTAAGATGTCTATTCTCCCCAAATTGATCTGTAGAGTCAACGTAATCCCAATCAATTTCCCAGCAGGCTTCTTTTGTAGAAATTGACAAGCTGATTCTAAAAGAAATATAGAAATGCAGCTTTAAAAAAGAACAAAATTGAAGAACTAATCCTACCAAGTTTCAAAACTTATTGTACTGTTACAGTGATCAAAACAGCGTGGTATTGGCACAGAGATAGACATATAGATCAACAGAATGAAATAGAGAATCCAGAAATAGGCTTGCACATATATGGAAAGGTGATTTTCAACAAAGGTGCTAAGGCAATTCTGAAGAAAGAATAGACTTTTGAACAAATGGTGCTGGAAGAATTGGATATCCATATGCAAAAAAATAACCCCACTTTGATCCATACCTCAAACCACATATAAAAATTAACTCAAAATGGGTCATAGTTCCAAATGTAAAGCCTAAAATGAAAACATCTAGATGAAAATAGGAGAAAATATTATATAATCTCACATTAGGTAGAGATTTCTCAGACCAAACACCAAAAGAATGTTCCATGAAACAAAAATTATAATTGGACTTCATCAAAACTTAAAATTTCTTGCTTTTGAGAGACACTGTTAAGAGAATGAAAGACAAGCATAAGGAAACTTCGGAACACTGAACATAAAGAAATAACATTGACTATTAAAGAACTAGACTATCAGCTAACTTCTCAATAGCTTAAAAGTTAGACCCAGGGGAAGCCAGAGGGTAACTGGACAGGACATCTTCAATGAGCTAAAGGAAATTAACTCCCAAATCCTACACCTAGTAAAAATGTCCCTCAAAAATGATCATGAAATAGACATTGTCAGGCAAATGATAGCTAAGACAGTTTGGCATTATCTAATCTTTACTAAAGAAAATTCTAAAAGATGTATTTCAAACAGAAGGAAAGTAGTCCTGAGACGCAAGAAAAAGTAAAAAGCAAACAAATTAATATGTGGGTAATTCTAACAATTAATATATTGTAGTAGTAGTAGTTGTGAGAGTAGGAGTAGGATTAATAATATCTTGTGGGTTTTTTCTAAAGCAAGATATACTAAAAAATAAAACAACATAAGTTGAGAGAGGGTAAATCTAAGATCTTTGTGTTTCTTGGCAGGAGGGTAAAGATATTGAATAACTTTAAACCTTGACAAGTAAAATATGCATGTTGTGATTCCTGGGTAACTACTAAAATAATAAAAAGAGAATGTTTAACTTGCAAACAAGTAGAAGGAAAACAGAATTTTAAAAAATAATCTATCTAAAAGGATGCATGTGGGAAAAAGTAGAACAAGATAAGATGATAAATGTAAATCCAACCATAGAAGTAATTACATTAAATTTGACTAAATTGATTAAATACTCTATTTAAGAGGACAATATTATCAGACTGCACAAAAAAGACTCACCTATATGAAGTTTTCAAGAAGTATCTAAAATATATGGAGCTAGAAAGGCAAAGAGTAAAAGGATGAAAAAATGGATACCCTGCAAATACTATCAAAAAGAAAGCTGGAGTTTTATATTTAAAAAGCTTACTAGAGATAAAGAGAGTCATTTCTTTATGACAAAGAGTTCAATTCAGCAGGAAAATATAACCATTTTCATTTTATATGTACTTACTTATACAGTGTCAAAATACATAAAGCAAATTTGACAAAAGGAAGAAGACAAAAAGAAATAGAAAAATTCACTATTGTAGTAGATTGAGAGAATCAAAGCAGATTGATAATATCAGGAAAGAAAAGGCAACATCACTACAAATGTTGCAGACATTAAAAAGACTAGATTGTATTATGCACAACTTTATACATTACATTTGAAAATTTAAATGTAAGTTTAAAATTCATAGAAAAATTAATTTTACAGAATGTAACTCAAGGAGAAACAGAAAACCTGAATAGTCATATACCTATTTAAGAAATGAATCTTTTTAGAAGATTGAACTTCACTAGTGAATTCTACCAAACATTCAAGGAAGAAATAATTTCAATGTTACACAAATTTTTACAGCTCATTTCATCAGACTATCATAGCTTTCTTTAATATCAAAACCCAACAAGGACAATTCAAAAAAGGAAAATTTTTAAAAACTAACATTCTAAAATGTAGATGCAAAAAATCTTAAATACTAGCTAAACAAATTCAGAATTATATAAAGGATAACATGTCAGAATAAAATCAACTTATCCCAGGACTATAAAGTTGGATTAACATTGAAAAATCAATTAATAAAATTATGATAGTCTCAATAGATATAGACAAAACATTATTAAAAAGCAATATTTATGATCTTTTTTAAAAAACCTCTTAGTAAACTTGAAATAGAAAGAAACGTACTTAGTCTGATAATATTACCTATCAAAAAGCTATAGAAAATATCATCCTAAATGGTAAAATGTTGAAAATTTTTCCTTAAATAGGAAAAATATAGGGATGCCCATTATTACTTCTTTTATTCAATGGCTTGCTATTAATTTCACCATCTGCTCTAAGGCAAGAAAAAGAAATAAAATGCAAGAAGATTGAAAAGGAAGAAATATAACTGTGATTATTCATATATAATTGCATATATCAAAAAATAAAAATATATCATATATTACTAAATCTAAATTATGAGGTTTTAAGACCCAAACAAAAGAAAATTTAATGAACATTAAACTCTGTGAGCAAAGCATAGGCACTGGGGGTGGGAAGGGGGTGAAAGCTGAAGCCTTCCAAAGCTCCTTGGAAAGGTAAGAAGAGATGGAGAGGGGGAAGTAAGCATATTCTCAGGCCTCACTTTGCAAGTGTGGGAGGAAGTAGGCAAGGGGTAGAGCATCTTGTTGAGAAAAACAGTGTATCTTGTGGGGAAATGAGTTGATAACTTCCAAATGATAGTAATGTGTCTGATGTGAGAAAAGAGAAAAAGGGAGACAACTTAATGGAAGGGAAGATAGAGCAGTATAATTTCCAAACTCACACGACAATAAAAATGGAATAACTAGCAACTGAATCAAATTAACAAAAATAAGAAAAAGAAAAAAGAGGGCAAAATGTGTTAAATAAATAATAAAAATAAACCAGAATAAAAGAAATTTATCAGCCGTTACACTAATTGTAAAAGGGTTGAAGTTTTCCCATTAAGAAGAATCAAACTAGGTTAAGAAATAAAACCTATATATATGCTAATTACAAGAAACATACTTAAATAATAAAGAAAAAGTTAAATTTTTTTAAAAGAAAGTTTCAAACAGGTACTGGGCAAATGCAAACAAAAAGAATGTAGGAGTAGAAATACTAATATCAGACAAAGTAAAATTTAAGATTAAATGTAACAAATAAGATTTTTAAAGATATTATGGAATGATAAAAGATTCCATTTTAAATGAATCTATAACACTCATAAACCAACATGCTCACAAACACTGTAGCAGTTTAGTACATTTAAAAAAAATATTTGAAATGCAGAAAGGACTTGATAAAGATTCAGCTGTAGTGGAAGACAACCTTCAGAAATGGAGAGATTTAGAGAATGAAAAATAAGTAAGAACAGTAAGGAATCAAGAAATGCCTTCAACTAACCTAATTGTGGTAAACACTTCACAACATATATGTGTATCAAATCATCACATTGTACACCTTAATTTTATACAGTGTTATATGTCAATTAAATCTCAATAAAGCTGGAAAAATAAAAATAAATTAAAAAACATCTTCAATTAAAAAGTATATACACACATATATACATACACATACATATATATACACGTAAATATATAAAGCCTCTTATATATATAACCTCTTACAATCCTTAGAATAGAGAATGTATATAAAATATATATATCTTTGATATATACATAGAACATTTTAACAAATCTATTATATATTTGGCCATAAAACAAACATTAAAAAAAATTTAAAGGAAAGAATTTACAGGCTACCTTCTCTGATCACAAGGTAATATAATTAAGAATAAATAATAAAAAAGTGATCAAAAATGTTTATTAAGGAATGAAGAAATATATACTACTAAAAAATCATTGGAGGCAATAAAAAGGAGAACACTTTATACCAAAACCTACAGGACACAAATAAAAGTTATACTCAAGGCAAAATATATAGTTTTAAATGCCTTAATTTGTTTAAAAAAGCAGAACATAAAGGAACCTTGTTAATAAATAAGAAAAAAAAACAACAAAGCCAGAAAAATATGCTGGGAAAATAGCATTTATACAAATAAAAGGTAAAATTCATAAAATGAGAAATAACAACAAGAATAGTAGAAAGGATACTTAAACCCAAAAGCTGATCCCTTGAAAAGATCAATAAAATAAATAAAACCCTTGTAAGCCTAATAAAAGGAAAAAGAAAAAGTACAAAGTAAACACAATTTAGGAACGAGAAAGGAAATGTAACCATTGACTCAGGAGAGATTAAAGAATAACATAAAAATTAAATGCAACTCTATGACAAAACATTTGAAAACCCAGAGGAATGAATTATTTCCTGGCAAAATACCAATTACAAAACCATCCTAATAAGAAGTGGATAATTTTAATAAATGAATTACCAAATAATCCATAAGATGATCAATAACCTGCCATTTAAAAAGACACCAGAACCAGACAGCTTCATAGCTGAGTTTCACCTGGCCTTTAAAGAACAGAAAATTTCTATGTTAAAATAGGCCATAGAAAAATATATAAAGTCCTCCAACAATGCCAACACAATTTTCATGCCCAAATTTGATAAAAATAGAAGCAAAATAGAAAAACTGTAAATCAATTTGACTTATTACTATAAAAGCAAAAACTCTAAATAAAATATTAGCAAAGAGAATCTAAAATATATCAAGGGACTAAGTAGAGTATATTTCAGGAAGAATAGAGCACTTAAATGTCAGGAAATGAATGTTTTCATTTAATCCAGTACAGCAGAAAAGTAAAAGATGAAAGTACACATCTTGGGGCCGCCCGGTGGCGCAGCGGTTTAGTCCGTGCTTGGCAGCCCAGGGTTCGCGAGTTCGGATCCCGGGCGCCCGCCGACACACTGCCTGTCAGCCACGCTGTGGCGGCGTCCCATATAAAGTGGAGGAAGATGGGCACGGATGTTAGCCCAGGGCCAGTCTTCCTCAGCAAAAAAGGGGAGGATTGGTGACGGATGTTAGCTCAGGGCTGGTCTTCCCCACAAAAAAAAAAAAAAAAAAAAAGTACACATCTTATCAATAGATACTTTAAGGGCATTTGACATAATTCAATAGCCAGTGCTAATTAAAAATAGCACTAAAAAGTAACTATTTAAATTCAGTAAAGATAATTTTCCAAAAACTGGCAGCAAATTCTAAAATCAGAACCAAAGATGACCTATTCACATTATATTTAACACTGTTATAGGTATTATAGTAAATACTAAAAGAAAATGAAATAACTGGCAAAAAGCATTGGAAAAGAGAAAAAACTAGCTCTTGCTGATCACAGGACTGTATACTCGTATACATACAAAACTCAACTAGTACCAAAAACACCCTAAAACTAATAAAGTAATTTGTTCTAATTTCCAAATTAAAAAATAAACATTTTTAAAAATTAACAGCTTTATTCTGGTGATTATAATAGAAAAATGAAAAATCAAATCTTTTTACAGTAGTGACAAAAACTATAAAATACTTTTAAAGTAATTTAATTAAAAAGCTATAGGATGTACAGAATCTTATTAAAATATACAATGCATGACCTGAAAAATATGAAAATGCATTCCTTGTTCTTGGAAGGGAAGAATAAATATAAAAATGTCAATTCTTCAAAAATTAATGTACAAATCAAATGCAATTTCAACTGGTACCCTGATAATTTTTTAATTGGGTAAATTATTTTAAAATTGTATGTGAAAGAAAATATATCCAATAAAAGCATGAAAAAAAATGGTATAGGAAGATTTGCCGTACTGAATATCAGAATATATTATAAAGCCATCATAATCAAATAGGAACAAGTAAATGGAGCAATGAAACAGGATAGGTACTCCAGAAATAAATCCTAGTGTAGAGGAGAATTTAATATATTATAAAGGTAACATATTTTCAATATGAAAAAATTATGGATTACTTAATAATTAATACTAATATCCTAGATACACATCTGGAAAGAAATAAAAATGGATTGTCTTTTATAGCAAATACAGAAATAAATTCCAAATGGATTAAAGTCCTAAATTAAAAATCAAGAACCTGTAAGAACATCGGAGACCTCACAATCTAAGAGTTTCTAGAATCTTTGACTTCCTAACTATGACTAGAAATCCAGGAGCTAAGGCTAGATGCACTCGATTAAATAAAAATTGAAAGCTTTTTTATGGCAACAGATCTCATAAACAAAGATAATGGACAAAGATGCGTAAAAAAATATTTGTAACACAGATGATAATAGTTTAAATTGATAACATGCAAAAAATCTCTTACAAATAGACAGGAAAGAGACAAGTAAATAAAATAATGGTCAAATACAATTTACAGATGAATAAATCCAGTGGTAAACAAGTGAAAAGATGTACAAAGTCACAAGTAGTAACCATGAATATGCAAATCACAGTAACAACATGATTCTCACTTCTGGCAGCAGACTGACAAAAATTTAAAAGAACCACAACATCTATTGCTGGCTGGGATGTAATGAAAAGGATACTCTCATATATTGCTGGAGAAAATGTGAAGTGTTACAGCCTTTGGGGAAAGCAATCTGGCATCATTTATTATTATTAAAAAACATACTCCCACTTAGACCCACCCAGCAATAACATTTCTGGGTATTCCATAAGAATAAAAGTATTCATCTATAAAGATGTATGTAAAAAGATATTGATTGTGGCATTGTTAGTAGTGGTAGAAGAAAAAGAAATATTACAAACAAAAGCAATGCCTATCAATAGGAGAACCACTTTTTAAAAATTCCAGTCATTAAAATTAATGAATTGGAGCTCTACCAGATGAGCTGGAGGATTTTCAAATGAGATATTTTTGAGTGAGAAAAGCAAGATGCACAAAAGCATGTAATATATGATCCTACTTTCATAAAAAAAAATAAAACAAACCTTGCAGATGTATCCTGTACATGTATGCATGTATATTATATACTTTATAGGGTTATATGAAGACAGATAAAAATATGGAAAAAGATGCATTCAATGCTCTTTTAAAGGCTACTTGAGAGGCAAAGAGGCTGATGTGAACGGCAGGAGAGGGTGAAGCAAACAAAAAAGAAAAAGAAAAACTTGCAGTAAAAAGAACCGTTCATAATTTTAAGACAGTATGCACCTGACAAAATTATGTATATGTGGGCACAAATAATTAAAATATACATAATTTAAAAATACATAATAGATTCAAAATATTTTAAGGAAAAAGATGAATATACCAATAGAAAAATATTTTGCTTCTCTAGTGATCCAAGAAATCCAAGATAAAATAAAGAAATTTCATTTTTCCCTAGAAGATTAGAAAAGATTTCACCCACTGGTTGTGTGGATGTGAAGAATTAAACACTTTAATGCCTTGTGAGTATAAATGGTTAGAACCTTTCTGAAGGATACTTTGGCAATACTTAAGAAAAGCCTTTAAATAACTACTGCATAATCATGAAACGTACATAAAGAATGTATACAAAAATGTATATAAAGAACAAGCATTGTCAGTAATATTAAGAAAGAGTAAATAAGTTAAATAAATGAAATAACATATGTAAAGAACTTAGCATAAGCTTGGAATATCATTAACCTCAATAAATGTCCCAAAACCAGGGGATTGGTTAATCAAGAGGTAGTCCAGCTCAGAAGAGGAAAAAAATGATGAAGTATTTAATAAATAGTCTAGCATCCTGAAGTAGAAAACAATGAGAGTTTTAAAAATGATAACGCAGATAATGCAAATAATAATGTCTGTCATAGACATTAACAAAACACAAGACACTATTAAAGGGAAAAATGAAATTGTAAAGCAGTATCCATCTTTGAAAACATATTTGTAATTATATTTGTGTAGGAAAATACCAGGAAAGAAGTGAATCAAAATGTTAATAGTGGTTATCTCTGAATGGTGGGATTTTTTTTTTTGAGGTTCTTTTTTTTTTGATGCATCTGTGTTTTCCAATTCTTCCGCAATGAGTGCATTTTTTGCATATTGTTTAAACTTTTAAAAGCGTAGCAGGATGGATGAGTAGTATTTGGAATATGGAATCATAATTCCAGCTCCTTAACTTAATAGCAATGTGACATTAGGCATTTTATTTTTAAAAAACTTGTTTAGGGCTGGCCCAGTGTAATAGCGGTTGGGTTCGCTGCTCCGCTTCGGCGGCCCAGGGTTCACAGGTTCAGATCCCAGGCATGGACCTATGCACCACTTGTCAAGCCATGCTCTGGCGGCGTCCCATGTAAAGTAGAGGAAGATGGGCACGGATGTTAGCCGAGGGCCAGTCCTCCTCAGCAAAAAAAAGAGGAGGATTGGCAACAGATGTTAGCTCAGGTCTAGTATTCCTCACACACACACAAAAAAAACTTGTTTACTCATGTGCTGATTAATTACCTGGAACCAAAATAACCCATTCACTGGTCATTCCAAATCAATAGGCATTTACTGCAATTGAATCCATGGGCCAGGATGGGAAAGAGGGGGCATGCTGACATTTGCTGACACAAGCAAAAATTTTATGTTGCCCTAAGAGGTATTCAAAAGACTGGCTCAGACACAGAATCTTGTGTGCTTATTTTCAAACATCTCATGACTTGAGAGAACAGGTGTTGAAGGAAACTGTGTCTACACATTTGCTAGGGAAGCATTCTCAGGTTTCTTTTCCAATCACAGAAAAGATGATACATTAATGTGACTATTACCTCTACTTTCGGAAAACAGCCAAACAACCAGATGCATCAAACCCACATTTAGGAGAAATGAAGTCATGAGTAAGAGTCCCAAGCATTCTAGCAATGAAGCTATTAGAGTTACATAACCTACAAGTTCTCAGGTCCACTATGTACCTAATAAAACTTTTCCAAGGACTACTGAAAGACAATTCCAAATTCATATATCATGACCTTTGAACCAACTCCAATGAAATACAGAATGTCCCTGATGGGACTGTTGATGGATGCAATTGGTGCATGCTCAAAATTACTTTGGAAGACTAACGGAAATTTTTGATTCGCAGATGGAAAGTGAAAAGGAGGAGAGGACATTCAGTTCTGGAACCAAAAGACTATGAAAAATGAAGAACAAGAACAGGGATACCTCCACTCTCCTTGGGAAGGGCAGACGAGGGAGGAAAGAGAAACACTGCAGGGAGCCTCTGCATACATCCACCAGCCCAGCACCATCCTTGGAAGGAAGATGATGAAAATCAGTGATCCCTCTGATTTTCTTGAATACTAAGAAAAAATGATTCTGTTTTAGGAATGAGCAAGAGGACTGAGCACTCAGGATGAGTTCAGCGTGGAGTCAAATAAAAATGATGTAAGCCAATCCCATTTAAAGACGAGCTGTCATCTCCCGTCTGGGCTTTTGCAATGGCCTCCTAACTGCTCTGATTCCACTCTTGCCTTCCTATGGTCTACCTTCCAGACGGCAGCCAGAGTGATCTCTTTAAAACAAAAATCTTTTTAAAACAAAAATCAGATCATATCTCTCTCCTTGATGGCTTCTCTTCACACTTAGGACAAAATCCAAAGTCCTCACCGGGACCTATGGAGTAACCATAGGTCTTCGTTTTCCTGGGACAATCCTGGTTTATGGCTAATGAACTCCCTCCCCTGATATCCCTGTGGCTCATCCTCTCACTTGATCCAGGTCTCTGACCAAACATCATCTCCTCAGAGACGTCTTCCTTGATCTCTCTATTAAAAAATGACTCTATCCTCTTTCCCTGCTTTACTTTTGTTCAAATACTTTGTCATATGTAACATTATGTCACATTTTTATTTCTTCATTTGTCTGTCTGACTGGAATTGTGCTCCCGGAGGGCAGCGCTTCGTTGTCTCCACTAACACACCCCCAGCACTGAGAGCCTGCCTGGCTCCTGGCAGTGGCTCAGAGAATACCTGATAAGTGAATGAATGGACGAATGAATGTGTGAGTCTTTGGCTCTGCATGGCAAGTACCCATTCACTGCAAGTTTGTATTGAACATTGCTTGAGTTGTGACTTGTAGAACTGATGGTCATGAGTGCTACTTTCACACTGTCAAACCAAATTTACATTTTATCTCTGATTGCTTTACTACTTTCTAGGCGTTATGAGCATTATCTGTGGACAGTGTCTCTTAAGACAAGCCCTGAGTATGGATTCCCAACAGGCAAGGTTCTGTGGGTGGCAGCTTCCCCCAGCCCCATGGCACAGGCTTGAGGGTTCTTGCCTACCTACTATACACTCCTACCCTTGAACTTCACCTCTCTGTGTGCAAGCAGAGATGAGCAAGGGACTAAGAGTAAACCTGATCTTGTGCTTTTTATAAAAATGTTCTGAAAAGCGCCCACACAAATAGGAGTCCCCAAAATCCCAACACATCCCATTTCTGTTGAAGCAAGCCCAGCAGTCCCATAGTAAGGGTAAGGTAATTAAGTCTCTGAGAGTTTAAGGGATATGTCTGTGTTCACGTAACTAGCAAGTGGCAATGCCCAGGCTTATAGATCCACATCTGTCTGGCACCATAATCTATGCTACCTTCAAAAAAAAAAAAAAAAGGATGCCGGTCTTTAAAGGGAAATGGACTTTCCTATAAGCTTGTAAGTAGCCCATGCCCCAAAGGGGACCCGCAGAACTGAACAAATGACCTGAAAACATATTCTTGACTGGCTAGTTGTCAACAATGGCTCCCCAATGACCCAAACTCCAGCTGAGCCTATCAACCAGCTCAGTTTTCCCAAGCTTTGAAAATAGACTGTAGACTGATGTGCTCCAACCACAATGCAGCCCCGGCCCTGTCTCTCTGCCAGGAATAAGAGGCAAGGTCTGCCCTTTATCCTTCTTTTGCCGACAAATGGTTGCTCTTGAATAATTACACTAGAGGGAAAAGTTGGCCTTCAGTGCAGCTCTCAGTGAACTTACAGTTACCACTTAAATTACTCAAAAACTAGAATTTCTGTTTGTAGGCCTGAAAATCTGACAGCAAGGCTTCTATGGGAGAAACTCCATCCCCCGTGGGAGGGTCCGTGAGCAGCTCCCCGAAGTTCCTGTTTCTTCGCTCCATCGCAAGACAGGCACTTGGGATCCCAGCCAGAAGCCCCGCAGCACCCAACATTGTAAGCCCCGGACTGCATCTGGCACTGCTAGACTTTCAGCAGTGGGAGGGGCGTGCTCCACTGTATTGTGTCTTTCTCTTGAAAAGTATTAACTGGTGATTATTAACTCTTGCACGAGGATGGCTGTGCAAACACTCTGCTCATAGGGTTCCCCTCGCCCCCACCCTTTCGTTTGTCTCGTGGCTTCCTCCTCCCTCCAGTTTTATGTGCAGTACTGCTCATGGGTCTGAAAAAACTCCCTCAGGAGGTGGCTCTCCGTGATATCCACCAGACCCTGGAGCAGTGGAGGGGGCAGTTCCTGAGACAATGAAACATAGGATGACTGGGAGCCCAAGGAGCCATCCTCTGCAGAAAGCCCACTCTCTTGGCACGAGTTTCCAAGGCTTTGCACGCTCCCCTCAGGAATGAGAGAGTGCATGCTGAGATCCAGGGGGTTTGAGAACAACTATTTCCTAGGGCTCAGGAGGGTGTGCCTGATATCCTGACACTGAGCAAGCTCCTGCTGGAGTGTTTACAGGTGAGGAGAACAACAGAGGTGAAGGAAGTGCCCCATGGCCTCACCAAGGGGTAGCAGGGCTGAGACCAGCACTTCATCCAGGCAACTCCTATGGGACCATAACAACATGTTATCATGGAAATTTGCAGTCTTCAAAATGCTTTGTTATGCATTAATACATTGATCATGTATGACTTAATGTGTCTTAAGTGTGACTTAAGAATGACCAGAATCTCCTCTTTACAGCCCAGCATGGTGTCCAGCACAAAGGAGACACTGAATGAACATTTGTTGAATAAATTGCAGAATGGGTGAAAGGAAAGTGAAGGTCAGAGCAGTCAGGGAGTTGGGAACAGGAATTTAAGTGTCTCAGCTTTAGGCATGTGCGGGGAGGGATCTTAATCCCAATAATTCACCTCTTGACAACCTCATGCCTTGTCTAAGACCCTGCAAGGCTATTAAACCCAAACTCCCCAATTACTAAAACAAGTTTACAAAATAAAGTAACTGAAACAACAGCTACTTGTCACTGCTCTAATTTTCAGATTTCTCTTTGTTTTGTATCTCTAGGTATTTCCCTTACTTTCTGGAGAGCTCATATATGCATTTTAAAGGATGTTTGTTATATTTTATCCAGCATATCCAAGAGTTTTTAGCAAGAGGGTTTCAGGTTATCTGCTTTGTCTCCACTACTGGAAATGGAGCTACATTTCTTTTTAATGTTTTTCAGAGATAAAGAAATTCTACTCCACGTACTTTCCCTAATTTTACTCACCTAGTGTCACCCTACTTCATACACGCTTGAAAAAAATATACCCAGTGAGTGCACGTTCTGTCCTGTCTCCAGGCTCACTGCAAATGCCTGTTTTCTGAACTGCCATTCTTCTTATGAACACCCACTTCCCTTCCCATACTGGCACCCACTCAGATCCATCCTTCTTTCCTTCTCCTTCCATATTTCAGAGATTCTTCATCCCTTGTTCTCAAATGTAGGAAATTAATTGCCAAGACCCGGTTCAAAAACAGCCTTCCCCCAATATTACACAATGACAGCTGAGTGCACAGACTAAGCCAGATTATAACCTAAACTTGATAGTTTGCAAAGTGCCTTCACATAACATTATCTCATTTTAATGTTCTCAACATCCCAGTAAGATGGGCATTGCCCTCATTCCAGAGGAAGAGAAAAGTGTTTAAGTCGCTTGCTTAAAGATGGAAAGTGGTAGAGCTGGCTTCAATTCCAAGTCTCCTAAATCTACATCCAGTTACCCTGGGACCACAGGTGTCAGCCTCGGATAGCACCCCCACCACCCAGGCTATGTCTGGGTGCAATTAGTTCCAAGGCACAGGACATCCTTGGTTCTCAAAGTGTGGTCCAGGCATCACTTGGGAGCTTGTTAGAAATACAGATTGTCAGACCCCACCCCAGACCTACAACATCAGAATTTTTTTTACAAGACCCCTGGTGATTTGTGTGCACTTTAAACTTTGACAAAAACTGTCCAAATCACTTAAAATCCAGGATGGACTTACTCTTCTCAGAGGCCTTATCATTTCTTATCTCCAAGTCAGAAAGATGGATGGTCTCTTCGCTTTGTATGCAAATTCAGCAAGATCAAAATAAAAGTCACCTCATATGTCCTATCAGTTATCAAAAACAGGTTTTCCATATCAGATACTCCAAGGTTATTTTCAACTTTTATTGGTTCATAACGTTGGGTGTTTGCTCTGTGCTTTCATCTCTCCTCTTTTTTCTCTAGGGCACCAGTGAACTTTCACAGTTGCTGTTCCAGGGCAGAGTTGGTAGTGTTACCAGAAAACTCCTCTCTAGCTAGTGAGAAGCCCACAAAACAAAGAGGTTTGTTTGTGCCAGGTTCAAATCCTGGCTCTACCACCATCCGGCTCCGTGAAACTTCGGAAAAGTTACTTCACCTCTCAGTCTCACTGCTTGTATCTATGATAAGATCTACCAGAGTTTTGTGAGAATTCAAGATGATGTAACAGAGTACCCAGTACAATGATTGGTTCTTTGGAGACAATAAATGTTTCATGACTGGCTGAATGAAGAAATAAGCAGAAATTATGAGGAGGAAGGGCTTGAGTGGGAAGAGGCCAGAGGTAGGAAAGGAAATTACTAGAGTGTGTTTATTAAATGTCCTTTCCTGTAATTAAAGAAGAGCAGAAGATGATGATGTAAGTTTATGATACTAGGTTTTAAAACCCAACAGTCACGGGAGTAATGAACGGCCCACAAACGCTGAGATAAGGAAATATTTCAATCATGCAAAAGTATCATGGACATTACCAAATACTTTCCAAACATGAGTATCAGTATTACTAAGTGGTGAATAGCAGCACTGCCTTTCAGTTATATATTCTTTTACTATTCTTTTATTGATTACCCTAGAGATCGCAATATTTGCATTTTTAACAAGCTTTGCAACTGATTGATACACATTAACGTTTAAGAATTACTTCCACATTTGAAGAAAGAGCCTCAAAATAAGACAGCCAACAAATGTGGGGAAGAAGGAAAGGTACAGAAAGAACTAAATGAGGAGTAAGAGGAGTAATGGGAAATTACAGGGCTAGCGTCTGGGAAGAGTGCCCCCGATCACAATAATCTCATTTGGACTTATTGCTTGGTGCCTTCGGTAGCAAAGAAGCATCTTTTTCCAGAATGAATTTGAAGTGCATGAGGCAAATTGGCTATTCTGAAGCACTGCCACCTTCTAAACTCTACCCAGAGCTGGGCATCTTGTTTTTAAGCAGTTAGCTCTGAGCTGCAGTGTTACCTTGACCATAGGAGAGGTAAGAGCTACGAGAGGTTTCCCCTAATAGAACCATTGGGTCATCCCTCAGCATGTGTATGGACACTGTCTTTTAGACATAATTCTCAATATTTTTTAAGGACAAAAAAAGGAGAGAAGTTTGGGGAAAAAAAAACTCACCGAAATCAGTTTCAAGAGCATCACAGTTTTTCTTCAGACCTACTACCAAGGTTCTATGACTCAAACTTGGCACCAGATGATTTGTGGACAGATTCCATGTAGCTGGAGATGGTCAGGAGAAGCTGGACACTGTTCAGGCTCCCAGAGCAATAAACTGGACTCAGGCCTCTACTGATGGATATAAGAGCTCAACAGATATGCAAGTGAATTTCCTTTACGCCTATAATATTTTTAAATATTTCATGCAAAAAAGAATTGTGTGATTATTTTAAATTAAAAAAAATATCTCCCCAAAGGATTTTCTGTATCGTTTTACCCTTTTGTAAACTTTAAAACAAGCCTGATTTATATCCAGCTATTTTGCATTAACCTTTAAGATGGAATCTACTTACACGTTTGCCATCAAATACCTGTTGTTTTTGTTTTGTTTTGTTTTGCCTTGGTTTGGGGGGCGATCTTTAGGTTTCTCTGCAATAACATCGACAAGTCGGGATGGAGGTGGGTTCTAAGTCTCAAGGATTCATAGGCAGATGCCCGAGACCTAGAGGATGAGCTAAAAACAGTGTCCTTAACCAGGCATTCAAACACCTGGGATAGCCAACAAGTGTAGATATTTTATCTGGAATATTTCTCTTCAAAGACATACTTATGACTCTCCAGAAATGTGTAACACAGGACCATCCAAACTGCATTTTCTAAAACGCTGTTTCCCAGAATGTGTTGTGGAAAACACCAGATTCATGAGATGTTTTGTGAAGAAAAAAGCAGTTTGTGAGCAAATCGGTTTGCAAAGCTGTGTTTTCTGATGATGAGGATAAAAATAGTAATTATACCATTTAATGGAGACTCGGAGACCTAGCAACATTATTATTCACAACTAAAATAAGAACAGCAACAGCGATCACTTTGCTCAGTCCAACGGCACAACCCACGAGGAAAGACCAAGTTGGTATCAGCACTTAAGGAGGAAGAATCATTCCATAGTCTTTATACAGAGGAAATCACCATAACATTATCTCCAGCCTTCTTAGCTGCAGAAGGCACAATCTTCCTCTTGAAGCAATACAGAGAGGTCAAGGCTCTCACACAAATTCTCTCTAGCACATGTTTTTCCCTCCCTTCGTAGCATTTAATATTTTACAATTATTTTCTTTCTTTTTTCACTTGTTTACTATCCTTCCAACTTAGGATTTAAGCTCCAAGAGACAACAATCATGTCATTTGTGTTCACAGCTGACCTACCTGCGTGCCTGACACATCATACGCATAAGTGTTTGTTAATTAAGTGTATGGGTGAAGTTCTCTGATAAAGGCCTGACTTCTAGGTTCTAGAGTTTAATAAAAGCCATCAAAGGGATGGATTTTCAAGAGTACCTAGAAAAATGCCTCATGCAAATGTCCAAAATTCTATCTAAACGATACCATCTTTTCTCTGCAACTTCTCTGCAAGCCCACTCAACTTGTGTCCACACTGGTCTCACAGTGTCTTAGAATCATACAAAGTTTGGCCACTGATAATGGTCACAGGGATGCAGCTGACTTCCAATTTCACCAGCTAAGACTGGATCTCTTTATGTTTTATTTGATTTTTTTTCCAGCTTTATTGAGTTATAACTGACAAATAAAAATTATATCTATTTGACGTGTAGAACCTGATGATTTAACATATGTACACACGGTGAAACAATTACCTCAATGAAGCTAATTGATATATCCATCACCTCACATAGTTACCTTATGTGTGTGTATGCTAACACTTAAGATCTACTGTCTTAGTAAATTATAAGTACACATACTATATTATTAACTGTAGTCACCATGCTGCACATTAGATACTCAGAACTTATTCATCTTAAAACTGAAAGTTTGTACCCTTTGACCAACATCTCCGCATTTCTCCCATCCCAGCCCCGGGCAACCACTGTTCTACTCTCTGGTTCTATGAGCTCAACTTTTTTAGATTCTTCACATCTTTATATTTTAGATACTGATCGAGATTCAACCACCTGGGGCATGAGAGGCAGGTTCTCCATCTGAACAGGTGCTGGGAGCCAGTTGACATGACCCTGGGATCAAGGCAAAATGCCCCATGGCTCCCTGACATGAGAGAGCTGAGCTTCAGGGAGCCCTAAGCTGGGGGAGGGGGAGGTAGTATTCCCGCAGACTTGCATATCCACACCTCCTTGAACTGACTTCTTGATTTTTTTGTGTGTGTGTGTGAGGAAGATTAGCCCTGAGCTAACATCCCTTGCCCATCCTCCTCTTTTTGCTGAGGAAGATTGGCCCTGGGCTAACAACCGTGCCCATCTTCCTCTACTTTACATGGGCCGCCACAGCATGGCTTGACAAGCAGTGCGTCAGTCTGCACCCGGGATCTGAAACTGCAAACCCTGGGCTGCCAGAAGCAGAGAGCCACCGGGCTGGCTCCAATTACTTGACTTCTAAAGTGGACATTTCACTTGGCACTCAGAGTCTTACCTTAACTTTGGACAATTCCCTTGAGAACAAAAGAACTCAATCCAAAGGCCAAAGTGCTGATCTAATAATTAAGGTAGAAAGAATGATTATAACAGCCAATACTTATTTGGTATTTAATAAGAGCCTGCCTTATGCTGAGCACTATGCACACGTCATTATTGCATTTAATCCCCTCAAACACCCTTTACTGCAAATTCACTGTTGTTCCCATTTTACAGATGAGGAAAGAGAGGCTTGACACCTACTAAACTGAAAAACGGCAACACAAGGCAACAATGATACATCACTACACGCCCCCTTCTGCCTTCCCACAAATCCAAAACACAACTTGAAGTGACAGAGGAGACGGAAAGACTGGGACCCAAGCAATGTTTCCACCTCTCCCAGCCACTCAGTGGCCACCTCAGAAAGACTTTATTGTATTGATTCAGCTCATCTCAGATGCATATACCATAGGTCCAAATAGACTCCTGTAACTGCATTAGTCATTCTAGACACTTTAATCCATTACTTAATGCATTACTCAGATCCTGGTACCGGGAGGGAATGGCAGGAAGTCAAGGTTGGTTATACATGGATGAAACAATAATAATCTTGAAAACACCTGCACCTGTGAAGAAACAGCAGAATCTGGAAACATCTGACTGTCTAAAAGTTTTATAATTTGTCATTTAAAATGCTTGCCATGGATCTTATTTTTAAGCACATAGTATCTTTGTGTTAGTGATCAACTTTTAAATAATCATCCTCTAATTAGAGCAACCCCCAATCAAAAATGAGTCACTGACCTTTTCCTCAGTGTTTTATTTCAGTAAGCCAGAATAAACACAAGGAATTGTTACTATGGAGACCAAAGGTACTGGAGGGACCCAGCCTCTCATTAAAAAATTGACACACCAGCAGGAAAAAAAAATGATGGATGTTGTGGTTATTTTAGGGAAAATCATGTCCCAAATGTTGAGGTTAAGTCAGCCACCCCTTTTCCTCCAGAAAAAAATGTTTCCGATGCAAATGGTTTGAATTAATGCCATGGATATTTATAACAACAGTCTGGTTAGGGAACTTATTTGCTATTCATCAAGCAAATGTCCCCTAGGATTAAAGGAGCCCAAAGAAAATATTTTTTAAATAATAAATAAAATGTCTTTTGGGATGGGAAGCAGTTATATTCGTATTCAACAGTGTGACTGCTGGGTTGAGTCCTCAAAGTCCAAGGCCACTGGGACTGGATGATTCTGCAGTGCCTTTGGAAGAGATCAGCAGGACACGTGTCCCAGCTGAGGTGTCGGCAGAAGAGCCAGTGTTTTCTTAGGTTGACACCTTAAGTAGTAAATAAAAAAGAAACCAAGAATGGCCCAATATTCAGCTAAAATTGGAAAGGCATTGACTCTCTTTTTTAAACTCCCTTAGTTGAGTTTTGGAGAGAAAATGTGGAGGAGAAGAGGTTTAACTTTTTTAGCATATCATTGGAAAATGCCATGCTCACTTTTTAAAAATAGCACTGAATGAAGAAATATTGTTTTGGTGATCCCTGCAGAAGCACTACCATACTGTGCTTCCTCTCCTTCATGGCGATTCTGTGACGGGGGCCTGTGCGTGCAGTGGTATCGAGAGGCGGACGGGGAGCCAAAATGGTATGAATGGGCCAAGAAGGCCCCGTGGGGATGAAGGCAGGAGGGTGGCCATGAGCAGAAGGCCAGCATTGGGCTCACCCTCCTGTCTGGTCTCCATCCAGAGGCCTGGCACCAGGTGACCCAGAACCATACTGACCCTATCTTTATTTTAAATATTAATATTTTGTTCAGATGTGGATTTTTTTAAAATATTTTTTATTTCAAATATTTAATATTTACATATTTTTGAACAGTGCATTAAAATATTATTTATCTTGATTATTGAATTTTTGGTATCCCTTCAAATTCTTGGCCTGAGGCAAGTGACTCAACCACCTTACTCTCCTGCCTCACCCCCTACTGTGGGGGGCAATCAGGGCCCCTCAGAAGAAGCACCTACTTTCAGGTCACCAAGGGGGAGAAAGCTGCTGAGGAGGGCCCGCTGTCAGAGGGAGTGTTGCCTCGAGGCAACAGATCCTGCTTAGAGGACTTTTCCTCTCTCAACAAATGAGTCCAAGCAGAACCCACAAGACACCACTTCCCAACCCCAAACTTAAAGGCAAGATTGCAGTGGTGGTTTCGGATCCTCGGTCTCACTCCCTTGTCTGTCATTTGACTATTCAGGACTTCAAGCTTTAGTTTCCTCCTGTGTTAGCCGGGCACAATAAAGAAGCCTGTTCCTAGGGTCGCTGTGAGCGTTCAGTGGGGTAATGTATGTCAATACTGAGAAACAGGAAACATTTAACCAGTGTCAGCCATAGTTACTGTCCTTCAGATCTTGGTGCCTCCACTAGGTACTTCACCCCCGGGAGTCTCAATTTCCTCTGTAACATGGAGAAATAACAACACTCTCTCTTAATGCTGTAAAGATTAAATGTTACTGTACACGAAGTGCCCAGAACAGTGTCTGTACATAGTGTTAACTATTATTACTACCGCTACAACTGTTGTTGTTGTCATTCTAGCTTCTTCCTCTTCTTCCTTCTCCCCTGCTTCCTCCTGGAACTACTCTTACCGCTACCATCCTCCTGGAGCTTGGGTACTTAGCACAGTTGCGACAGGATCTGGAAACGACTCCCTCCACCCCGGGAGGGACCTTTAGGCTGTGTTTAAACATTCAAATCAATTGACTATATGCTGTGCTTTTTAAAATGTTTTAAGCTACTCAAACATTTTTATTTTCTGTATACGATGCCAAATAACCTGCTGAATCGATTTTCTCATTTTTTTCGCTTAGTTGTTTGGGTATGCTGTAGACAGAAGCAGAGACAACAGAAGAGTTAGTGTACTTCGACTGTTTATAAAGGAGCGGCATAAAAATAATCTTTAAAGCTGAGGGAATGTTAATATTTAGATCCATCTAAGGGAAAATAATAACAGTTTGTGATTTCCTCCCTCCTCACTCCCAGGGCAAACATTTCTAAGAGAGGATTTTATTTTATAACATAAATTGTTTTCTATATAACCCCAAAGACATGAGTGATTAATAGTGAGCTATAGAAAGAGATGCCCATAATTAGCAGCTTGGGCACAGTCAAATATAAACATATATTTTGTTTATGAAACATGTAGCTTGAAAAAAAAATCACATCTTGCTGGATGTCACAATAGAGTTAAGATGATAAGGGAAAAGCCAATAGGACAAAGATTTTTAATTTTGATTTTTTTTAATCAAATTTGAATTTTTTAAAAATCAAAATCAGATATAACACATACGTGCAGATATAATACATATGTGCATACCTACACCACACAAGCCTGAGACAAAATTTTATCCAGATTTATTTCTTCATCATCAACATCATTGTAATTGTTGCTAATTATTACTTGAATCAATTATGGTATAACATTGTGATTCGGACTTTAATTTTAACTATATAGACCTTAACCAAACACATAGTAATTACCTTAGATGCAGATAAATAAATGCTTTTCATAACACAAGTCATTTCATGACTGCACAGTTTATATGGTTTATTATCACTAATAATGGAAGTGATGACATCTGGCACTTTTTGGACACCTGTGAATCACCAGGCACTGGCTTAAATTCCTTAAATAAAAGGAATTCTCTAATCCTTATAAGAATCCCTAGAGGATAGAAATGATCATCCTCACTTTACTGATGAAGACACTGAGACTTAGCAAAATCAAGTAACCTGACAACATCACATTTTATAAGCAAAGTCGGGATTTGAACGCAGGTCTGTTGAACATCAAAGCCTGTCCTCTGCATCACTGTACTAACCAGGGACCCACCCAAAGTGACAAGGTAACCTCCTCCTGATCACCCTAGACATTCACAGTTGCCAAGGTCAGCCCTCCTCTTCCTGCTCCATACACTCATATGGCCACTCAGCATATCTTCAGAAGATTTTCACTCAAGTCAAGCAACAACAGTAAGTTCCACCACTTTACTCCATTTGTGAAACAGAAGAATAGCAAGGCTCTTGGCCAGGACCACTGCATCTGGGAGGCCATGCAGGATGTGCACTACACAAACTCAGGGGGTGCCATTCACAGAGGACTATTTGACAGGCGACCCCTGGAGTTGTGCAATATGGCATCCCTGCCCTTGCTGCTCTAACTGTGGCCTGTGACCCCTCACCAACTGCCAGCCAGTGATGACCAGGAGTAGACACCTGACCAAAGGGAGCCAATCAACTTCTTGATGTGTGGACACAGAAGGGAGGAATGAAGTGGGAGGGGAAGGGCACACAGGGAGAGATAAAAGAGCTCACCTCTCCTTAGGGATCCTTAGGGACAGTGAGAAAAGTCTCATCTTCCTCTTTCCAAGAATCTCCTCAGACCCAGCTCTACTTTTCTGCCCTTGGTTTCTGAGAGATTTTTGTGTATCTTTTCAACAAACCCCTCCTTATATTGGCCTGAGTTTAAGGGCATCCTGATCTCTGCAGGTCAGAGAAGTGCTCATTCTTGACCAGACATCATAAAATGGAATTTTTCTTTGTTATACAAAAGGCAGGCTTGAATCTCGGTCCCCAGATTCACGTATGTAAGAAATGCGACTTTATTTTTCTATACCACAACTGAATTTCTATTTTGAAAGCCTATGCTGAAGGGGTGGCAGAAGCTTAGTCCAGTCATTTCAGGATTCTAGAGGAGTTGATTAGTACCAAGGAGGCAAGGATGGTGGACATTGAGCTTCCAGTCATCATCATTAGCTATCCACGGTGGCATCAGCTGAGATGGCCTCTGGCCCTGGTTATCCTCCAACAAGTTCACTGCTGCCCAGTCCATGTTCCCATCTATGCCTCTGCTTCTTCTGTGCTCCTCTCTGGTGCCCAGGCATTCACTTACTGCTCCACGCTATGCTGGGATGTGTGAAACTGGCTCAAACAGTCATTCTTCCCACCACATTGGGCCATGGGAAACTGATGCTGTCTAAGGCCCTTGTTCTCCATACAGTCATTTCTCCTCCAGGCACCACCAGTGAGGTGGAGGTTGCATATACATCTGGTTCCCACAAATCTATCTGGGGGCTCTGAAGTCACACGTCCCCAGGGCTTGGTCTGGGTAAGGACTGGGCACCAGTCCTCTTTCTCAGGGACTATCCACACAGAAGCTTCCAAATGTGCCCTACAATTCCCTGATGCTTCTGGCCCCATGGAATCTTGTCCCCCTCCAGGTGGGCAGCTGGCCCTCAGTCCTCAGGTATTCTAGCTCATCTATTGTTCATGTCCCAAAGTTCTTCTTTCTCCTGAGGGAGCTAGGCTTTTGGAACTCAGAAGCCAAGATTTGGCTTAACTTCCTGTGCTTGCTCTATGACCTACCTTCCCCAAGGCAGGGAACCCAGACTGGCCTAGTTTATTGAGTGGAAGCCAGAACCAAGTGACCCAAGGAAATACTAGAAAAACCCTCAATTCAAATATCAAAATATTGCCCCACTACACTGTGTTGGGTTCCTTCAGCCTCACAGATCTTTGTTCTGACCATAGGCCTTGACTTCATTGTCCACTTTCTGTAGGTAATGTTGGCCAAACTGCACAGAATAACTCCAGCCCTCAGCTAAGTTGATGGCTCTATGATTCTGCCAATTACAATGGAAATGGTCATAATATATGAGGAACCATTTATCTAGATTTTTCTTTCTTTCTTTTTTTTTTTTTTTTTTTTGCTGAGGAAGATTCACCCTGAGCTAACATCTGTGCCAGTCTTCTATTTTGTATGTGGGTGGCCACCATAGCATGGCCGCCGACGAGTGGTGTAGGTCCAGGCCTGCTAACCAGGCCTGGGCCGCCAGAGCAGAGCATGCCGAACTTAACCACTAGGCCACAGAGCTGGCCTCTCCAGTTTTCTTTAAGATTTGCCTTTAGAGCAAGTCTCACATTGTGAAATTTAGGAGGAAGTAAATTGTAAATGGAGATTTATCCTCTTTCCCTGTTTCACCTTTTCTATGAAAGTTGTGATGAACATTAAGAAAACTTTTCCTTTACCTGCTAAAATAACTGTCAGTCCACACCAA
The DNA here is from genome assembly GCA_031878705.1 of Tapirus indicus. Classification (NCBI taxonomy): domain Eukaryota; kingdom Metazoa; phylum Chordata; class Mammalia; order Perissodactyla; family Tapiridae; genus Tapirus; species Tapirus indicus. The sequence continues at coordinate 60,538,987 of CM062930.1, forward strand.
AGGGCTCATAATTTATCCTCCCTAACGTACTTCTCTACCTTTGTAAATATATTAAATACTTTCCCTTTTATATTTTATTATCTCTTAGGAGTAAGAAAAACATTTCGATGTGGACAAAAGAACTTTTTTGTGGTTTACAGAAAGTACATCCACATGAAATACCACATTTAATAAAAATTAAGAAAAATGAGTCATACTGCTTTATGACAGTCACTATCAAAAGTGAGAGCTGTATCTAAACCTGACTTAGGCATTTGCTTTTTCTTATTTTTTAGCCCCAAAGAATCTTGCCTTTTATAAGCTTCCCTAAGAGGCTCCTGCTTTCATCAGGATCTCTTAACCAAACAACTACAATAGCTCATTCTTCCCTTGATTCGCTCGACATAGATTCATTCAGAATCTGTGTGTTGCGCACAGGATGCAAAATAACTAAAACAAGGAATTCACAGGTCAGTGGAGGAGACGGAAATGACAGCACAAACTAGCATAAGGTTCAGTTTGCTGTGTGATGTCTCAGTGGGGGTCCACCACCCTTCCAGTCTCCACACTGGCACCAGTTGCTTCCTCCAATGCGTTCCAGATTAAATCCTCCTCCTGCTAAAAAACTCAGCGGTTCCCAGTGGCATTTCCCAATCTAGGTTAGGGGAATACTAGTTCCAGGGGATCTGAGAAGGTATTATATGAAAAGGGGACCTTACAGTAACATAAATTTGGGATGCAATAGGTCAAAGTTAGATGATTTGGTTGTATTGTTTTTTCAGGAATTCTCAGAACTTTTACAATTAGTGTAAAAGTTCTGCATTAGTATAGTGAAAATATCGTGCATATCCAAGAGGAAGAATGCATATTTACAGCATATCTTCCAAACTTATGACCATAGAACTCTTTTTTTCCAAGGCATCTTGCAGGACTAATACTATAAAAAATAAATTTGAAAAAACCCTTGAGCAACACTAGTCTAAGGAATAAAATTTAAACTTCTTACCAAGGTATTTAAGACTGTTGCTAGCTATCTCTAAGCTATCCTTACAATCCCATTACTTATTATTCCTTTCTTCCCACACATCATAGACCACTCTTGCTGGCCTATTGTTAGTTCCCTAAGTAGATGGTACGCTTCCACATGCTTGAGTTTTTATTTGTAGATTTCTCTGCTTATAATGCCCCTCACCATTCTCCTTTATTTCACTTCTCTCTTCTCCATCTGAACTCCTATCAACACTGCAAAACCCATTCAACTGTCCTCTGCTCCTTAGTGCCGTCCCTGATCTACCCAGTCTGTGTGAATCACTCTTCCTCTATAGTCCCACCACCCTTTGTATATTGTAGCACACATCACTTTGTAAACATTTCTCTACCTCCCTCAATAGATTGAATACAACCTGGACTTCCTCTCTATCACCAGCATCCAGCTAATCATCTGCCACATAAACAATTATGTACACACTGAAAATTTCATATCAATCTTTCAACCATTAAATAAAATTCTCTCACTTCCTTCCAAACCACCAGAAAAATGCGGGTGTGAATTTGGTGTGCACCTCTCTCTTAAATTTAGATTTCATGTTTGAAACTAGGTTCTTATCAATAGGTAGGCATCCGTGATTACTACGAAGTCACCTACTACATCTTAGATTTTTTTTTCCTCAGCCCAATTATAAAATCACGTGTCATGATCACTTTCAGCATTGTAGGGGCCTGCCCAGTGGCGCAGCGGTTTAGTTCGCGCTTGGCAGCCCAGGGTTCGCGCGTTCGGATCCCGGGTGCCTGCGGACGCACTGCTTGTCAGCCATGCTGTGGCGGCGTCCCATATAAAGTAGAGGAAGATGGGCACGGATGTTAGCCCAGGGCCAGTCTTCCTCAGCAAAAAGAGGAGGATTGGCAACGGATGTTAGCTCAGGGCTGGTCTTCCTCACAAAAAATAAATAAATAAATAAAATTGCATAAAATATTGCTCTGTATCTCCCTATAAACAAAAACAGGAAAAGGGGGGAAATGACACTTTATGCCTTCATGCGTTATGCTGCAGTGCCTGACACAAAAAATATTTGCTGGAAACATTTAAAAAGTTGTACACTCTGGGAGAGAAGATAACCCCCTCCCAGATACCAGTTCTTACCCCAGATCCAAAAAGCCAAACTGCATGTTCCCTGCTGCTCCCTGGGCTCATCAGGCTTTCCCTTTGGATTTTCTTTCTTTTATATTTTCACCTGCATCCTCATGTCCAAGCATCTCCAGAAATCAGAGAAACCACCGGACAGTGTGGTCTGCACTCCTGTCTCCTTTAGTTGCCCATTGCCCTCTCCCCGTTCCTCCTTCTCTCACCGAGACTCAAAGGAATCTGTTCATTTTGCCAACAATTCTCAGATACTTTCATTTCAGCAAAAAGGGTGACTTATTTTATTCCCTGATGGGAAAAAGAAACATGACATTCTCATTATTAAAACACCACTTTTCTTGCTGCAAAGGAAAAAATCACCATCGTATAGTCCCCAAATTGTGCAATTTTTAGTGACATGACACTTTTCCTCCACATTCTAAAAACTTTTCTTATGCATGCACATAAACACACACACACACACACACAGAGGTTCTCACAAGGCTCCCAACACCGCAATTCTGCCTCCAGCGTCCTTCATCATCTGGCCCTGCCCGACACCTTCAGCTGCTTTCCCACTGCGCCCCAGGCTCTACAGTCCTGCCCCTGGCAGTCTCCTGTAGCCTGTCAACACTGGGAGCTCATCCCTTCAATGCCTTTGCACTTGTGATTTCCACCCTCATCCTTCCAGACTTCCATACATAGCTCAGGTGCTCCTCCAGGAAGCCTTCGTTGACTACAGACGCACAGAGATCCTTCTCTAACACACATGGTATCTTAATGCTATAGTGTCTGTTAGCCTTTATTCAAAATTTTTCTAGCCTAGTGTTCATTGTTGTTTTGACCAGCCAGACTGAGTGGAAGGGGAGGCGTGGGCTCCGAAGTCATGTAGCTGTTGGCCCTGGAGCCTAATTTCTGAGCTATGTGAAGCCCAGTTTCATTGTTTGTAAAAATGGAGACATAAACACCCACCCCTAGCAAAGTTGAGAGTTGCCGTGAGCATTAAATGAGCTCTCATATGTGAAGCTCCTGGCCCTCTTGCCCTTCATGAACTGTCTTACTGCCCTCCTGGGGGCAGGACTATACCCTACACCAGCTCCCCAGTCCACGGAATGCCTAGCACAGTAACGTGGGACATGATCAGCAACAATTGCTGAAGTGCCCAGAATTAGCGAAAAGCTGGAAACATAATCTCAGTTGGCAAGGAAATGATACAGATTCTTAACCATTCAAGACCAACGTGCCGCTAGAATTGAAATGGAAAAGGAGATAGTGTAAAAAAGCAGACCAGTCACAACAGACACACTATTTCAACGTTTAGAAAGATATTTTATTGACCACACGTAGAAAAACCAACATCCTGTTTCCAACACCTTCAGTGAAGGCTGCCTTGAGTCCTGCAGGAATATGCAGTAAAAAGATGTCTCCTTCAGCCTTTTTAACTAGCCGAGTTCTGATTAGGTCCTATCACACATTAAATCATAAGGCTGGGATTTAAAATACTATGATCAGATATGAAGTGCATTTCTTAGTTTCTATATGAGCACAAAAATGCTGCACAGTTAAGCTATGGGCATTTTCCAGTTACATCTCTCTCAACTTCAGAAGTCAGAACAAAACAACAGGCCCTGAGTTCGAGTCCTATCAGTTACACAGTGGGTGTGAGGAAAATGAATATCTCCAATTTGCATGATTCCTATAATCTCCTATCACTAAATGGAAAAAAATGCCATCCATTTACATAAGGGGTTTCATTGAAAAGCAGAGCACTTCTTTCTATTTACTTAAGTGCGAGCTAAAACACGGAGAAGCACAATAAATTCTAAACATGGTGCACATCTGGTCCAAAAACCACAATCAATTTATTGCTGCATCTGAAACATTTTCAGCGACTGTCATATAATATATTTTTACACATTTCTAACAAGACATTTTCTTGGAACCAAAATAGACAGGTATATCTGTCAGTTCAATTTCTCACAAACCAACAAGAAAAATGTTTGGCTCAGATGTCTGTACTGTCTTTGGAGCAGTGTAACTATCATATGAGAAGGGTATTAGTCAAGGATGCCAGAAGCTCAGCAATTACTTCCAAAGAGTGAAATGACTGGCTACACAGAAAAATAAAAAGATATATGCATGGATGCATGCACCCTCCCTTTTTTCCCATTCCAACAGGACCATTTATTGCATTTACTTGAAGAGATGTACCATAGTCTTGTTAAATCCATCTATCTCCCAGAACTATAATACTGGACTCCCTATTAAACGGAATCTTTCGATCCCTGTGGCTCTTAAAGCAGGACTTTATTAAAAGTTTTATTAAAAATTAAAATGTAATTGAAATCACGTTAAAATGCTTAAAAGCTCTATATTTTCACCCTAACCCCTCATGCGCATTCACAAGGAGAGTCACAAAGGTATTGGATAGCGAGAGAGCCCCAAGCCCAATAAAGAGGGCTGCCAAAATGTCCCAGTATTGGCCCCAGTGAAACCATTTACTGGCTCACCGTTGGCTACATAATCTGCCTTTAAGCACTTTCTCCTCTGCAAAAACCCCAGGGTTCCTTTAAGAGCCATGTCTCAGCACACAAAACTTTCAAGTGACTCACCCTTCCCTACCCCAGCCCCCAGCCTCTCACACCAGCCATAGAGACTGTGACCTTTCCTGATAACCCACTCAAAGCTCCTTCTGCTTATAGGGCTGGCAAGAAATGCATAAAGGCAAGATTATCTGATCTTTGACAAGGTTCCTACATAGATTGGACGTCATCAACCCTCTTTCACACTTCTGAGCTTTTGCCTGAGTTGCTCCTCCACCAGGAATGCCCTGGCTGACTCTGCCTAGTGAATCTAATCATGCATTAGAAATCAGTTCAACCAGGACTTTCTGGTAACACTTTCCCTGACACCCCTCCCTTGCTGAATTAGGTGGCCCATTCTCTGCATCCCGTACAACCCTCCTCCAACTCTCGCCCATGATACTAGTATCCAAGAAAGTGCAGGATGTGTCATTATATCCATCTTCCACACCAGCCTGCAAGCCCCTTCTGGATAAGGCCTGTCTGTGTCTTGTTCTTCTCTGTATTGCCGGCACCTAGGATACTGTCTTGCATAAAGAAGGGATTCTGCAAATATTTACTGAATGGAAGAACAATAGCAGCAAGCCAGAAAATTCCTGACTGTACCATATTCCTGACTGTGTCCAGACCAGTTAAGATACTCAGTTGGTTCTCTACCAGCAAAAAAGAGAATCTCCAGAAAGGGCCAACTCAGAGTTTTCGGGTCTTTCAACCAAAAGAGCTGATAGTAAGAAAAATCCAACTGATCATATGGAGATAAAGGAGGGAAATATATGCCTTTACAACCTGGCCTGCTGTTAACATGAGAGAAATACAAAAGAGATATAGAAGAGCATCCAAGAGAAGGGAATTTAAGGAGCATAGTGAATGGGAGACAAAATGGTGGGCGCTCTCCCCAGGAAGGGGAAAGTGTGATGAGGAAAGGTGAGGAGGGATATAGGATTTATCAGCCAAATGACAGCACCCTAGAATGGCACAGGGTCTCTTGACTATAAAAAAAGGTACATCCAGGAAAAATGTAGAAAGACTCTCCCCATGTTAGCAGATCAGAAAAGGAGGGCAAGCAAAGAAAGGGACAGGAGGGCAGACTGCTTGAGGCCCACAAACTGAAATGACGCCATGTGTGCTGAGTCGAGTTGAACAAAAAGAACTGCACTGCTGAATGAATGTGAGACTGATCCTGTGATTAAGTTCATAGTCTAGAGGAGAATTCACACAAACCCAGAAAACTTCAGGAGAGCTCGGTGAGTTCAGACAGAGGCGCACACGGGGCCGCGGGAGCCCAGAGGCCGCGGCTCACAGGAGCACGTCGGGTTCTGGCTGCTATGGCGGCGTCCTTAAAGCGGTGCAGGTGTGTTTGAAGGAGAACGCAGAACAGCAGCTGAAATAACCAAAAACAAGGTGGTAAATGGCTGCCCTGGGCCAATATGGGGACAAATTGGCAGCATGGAGTGTTCCTCTGCAGAGTTCTCCAAATGTTTGAGAATTCTACCATCTCTCCTAAGGTGCCCTTGAAAAAGCTAAGTGGAAAGGTAGAGCCTTTTAAAATTTTATGTGGTTTCTAAAGCATCTTAATTTTTTTGAAAAGTTCTTAATAACTTTCTGGATAAAAGACTATGGTACTTACAAGATCTTTTTTATAATGCCAAACTCTTTGTGCAATATATGCATATATTTTTAAAAAGACCATGGTTTGGCAAATGCTGACAGCCTTTAACACATACAATCATTCTTCCGTTTACTCTCCTGCTTGATGCTGTGGCCAAGGGCAAATCCATCCAGTTCTCTGCCCTGACTTTGCTTCATTTCCAGGTGAGGAGTTTAAAGTGAAATGTAATATAGAGGTAATTTCCAACAGCATTAGCCACTGAAATGTGTTTGTCCAGCCAATACTGTTTAACACCAGCTTCTGACACACGTTCCCTAAGGCCCAAGCATGTCAAGGTCTTAAGGACCTTGACACAAATCTCAGACACATTTCTGAAGATGATGGCTATCTGGGGGTCTGCAATCACAACTAAAAAGACACCCACCCACAAGTGTAGAATAGAATCCGTGACGCTATCCTGTCATTTGGTTAATACTTTACAATTTATAAAGTGCCTTCTTTGAGCCTCAGAGAAGTTGTATGATTCACCAAGACTCCGTGGCTTGGTGCCAGAGCTAGAAGCTCCACAGACTTTCTTTCTGTAGGTCCAGGCTCTGAGGGTATTCTGACTGGAACATCTGTGGCCAGAATTGATTCAGCAATAAAATGTATGAGTAATTAACAGCTCAATTCTGGAATCCTTCAGAAGAGCAGTCCATAAGCTAGATGTGAGGAGGACACAAGGGGAATCTGAGGGAGCTAAGGCATCAATGGAGGACAGAGTGAACACTATGTAAAAGGAGCAGCCCAGAAACTTTCCTCAACACAGGAGAGATGTGGTACCAGAGCACCGTTAGGAATGAGCAATGGGAAGCCATATCGGAGAAGGCCACACATTTTAGGGAGAGAAAATTACATGTCATGTGTCCTAAGCATTAGGGCATTGCTGGAAGTTTAGACTTACCAGAGCAGGTAAATGTGTCACGCACTTAGAAAATGAGTCAGCTGGTTGCATCTTGTTACCTTTTATCTGAGAAGGAAATGTAAGGGTGCTTGGAGAGAAAGACAAAGTCCCCCCAAGAACAAATCCTGCAAAAGCAATGGGTTTTTCCAAGGTGTTAGCACCCTATTTGTGAAGTTAGATTTTCTTTTAGCTTCTTGAATTCATGTGTGGGTTTCAAAACTCTCTTCTGAATTCAAATTTTGACTTTTCTTCAAAAGACTAAGAAGTTACCAATAGTCATTGAACACAGAGAAAATGCACCAAACTTGAGAAAGAAAACCAAATGACAACATTCACATTTATACACACATATGGAGCTTGACTCATTTTCTAAGTGAATGGCACATTGATCCTACCCTATTATTTAGCCTTTGTGCCTCAATGTTCTCATCTGCAAAGTAGGAAAAATAATAGTACTTGCTCATGGGCTGTCATTAGGATTAAATGAGTCAATGTACATAAAGTACTTGGCATAGTGGCCAGCATAATAAATAACAAACAAATGTTAGCTATTATTCATATCCCAATGAGTGCTTTGGTTTCTATAAATCATAAAAAGTGATCCTTGAACACACGTGTGCAAGAAGTTTCCAGAGGTCTGTTAGGTCTATGAAATTTGATCTTCTTTGCCTTTCCTTGGCAGGAATATTAACTAGCTAAAGTTATTGATCCAGGTAGCAAGATCCACACCTCTACATGACTGTTTCCACTCACTGAAAATTTCCAGAAAGTAATCATTTCAGGCTGAAGTTGTCCATGCTTGGTCTCAACCCAATGGAAACTCGCTTGCATTGGAAGATGGGAGCAGAATCCATTCCCTGCTTTGGAGTGACTGGAGTTGAGGAACAAATAGACTTTCTTTATATCCTAAAATAACGTCTTTTAGCTGAAAAATCACTAAACATTATAAGTTTAAGCTTCCTTTAACCCTGCATACAATAAGTAACCACCTACTTTGAAGCTCCTGTTATTTTTCAGATTTTTTTTTTAGCCTCCTCTGAGACAAAGTGATCCCAAGTTGAAAATTTGGTTTTTTATGTTCAAGTTTTTCAGCTAAAATATTCTACATTTTAGTAGTTGCTTCTCTGATTTTTCTCTTTTAACTTCGTAACATATTTTACAGCCCTGAGGTGCCAGTAAAATGATTTTGGAAAATATTTTTAACATGGATTAAATGCCAAGAGCCCTCTACTCTACCCACCAGACATATGCAGCCACAAGTTCTTTTCATCATGATGCCAAGACATTCAGATCCAGTGTTTGGAAACATCAGTTTCTCAATCCCCAGACTGAGCAGGCAGCTTATGTACAGCCAGCTCCTAACCCAGTGCCTACCATAATGGATGGGTGAATGAACAAATGAATGAACAAATGGGCATTATGTGGACCAAACTAGCAGATGGTTTACACAATATTTTACTTATCTGGATAATTCTTAGAAATGTAATAAAGTTTCTTTTATTACAAATATTTCATTTCTCTAACATGAAGATTTCTTCTCTCTTTGTCCTTAACAGCACCAGCTACCGGTAGCCAAGTTATAGAAGCAGTGGCTACATATCCTCAAACCCGAGACCACTCAGAGTTGTAGTTATTTTGACTGCACAGCAATCATGGTCCAATCTTCCCAAAGAAAAGGGACTCTGAAATGAGACCTTTCTGAACTCCCTCCCCTCTGCCACACTTCCTATAAACCAAGAATCAGTTCTGGTCTAAATGAGGAAATGCTTGGAGGGAAGGTGAACATTTGATACAGGAGAACAGCATTCAAGTACGTCTTCTCACTGTATTCTACATCAGAGCAGCCACCGGGCTTTGTAAACTCTCGGGGATCAAGAAATGATGGCCCAGAAAATTAGCACTCCATTTCACAGCTCTACTTTGACAAATTATGAGCTCTAGTGAGCCTTAAGCTCCTAAAAATGCAAAAACCGTGTCATTTGCTTCTTTGTATTCTCAAGGGCCTAGTGCAGTTCTGGAATATGGGGAGGGGGCAACTTAAGAAGTATTTGTGGGAGAAAGGAAAGGAGGAATGAGAGAGGGAAGGAAGAAAGAAAAAAGGAAGGAAGGAAGCCTTCATTTTGCTAAAACATACTACCGCCTCCTTTGGAGAGAGCGTGCCCCTGCCAGCTCACTGTAGCTACTACGACTTCCTGATGACTTACATCCACTTCTTCCACTAATTTGTGCCTGGACCATTTTCAGTTTTCTGGACAACATGGGCCAGGCTGAGGACCTGAAACTCGTATAAATGATAAAGTTTTGAATATCAGGTCGGGAATTATCCTGTGGCTCCTCTGCATGTCTGGTTTACTTTAAATGTAGTGTACAGCTGGAGGCAGGGGGTGAGCATGGAATTCTATAAAACATGGAATCACATTATTGAAAACCAACAGAGGCCTTGAGCTTTCGAGGTTTGTAGGTATAGGAAATTAGAGCCCTGGAACATGTGACGCTATCTTCCAACCAGAAGAGTACATTCTTTGATTAAGCTTCAGGCTCTTGGAATCTCCTGATTGCTCATCTCATACTAATGATCTGGGAGAAATACTAGAAGGCAAGTTAACCATACTTGCTGCTGACTCTGAATTGGGAGGGAGCCACCTGAAATCGGCCAAAGTAAAGAAATAATTACAGTCTGACTAGATTAGAAATTTAATCTCCCTAGTACTTTCCCACAAGTAAATGAGATTCAACCTGTAAAACATTATGAAGGAAAAAAGCTATCACACATTCATCACTGTGGCCTTAGAAAATGGGCTACATCTGGACTCTTAGCTATGCCCTCTTCCTCCTCCACAGAGAGGTGGCCCCCAACGCATAGTGTAGCCTCTAAATAGGAGATACTTAAAAATGTAAGCCCTCAGCCCTAACCCACCAGAACTCAACGCTAGCATGCCCACCACCCTCCATGACCCAGTGAATACTGAGCACCTGCTATGTGCCAGCCACTTGTGCTCGACACTAAGAACACAGAAGGGCCCGTCTCAGGCCATAGAGTATGGTAGTAAGTAGTCCTTCCCTTGGAGGAAAACAACAGGAACTACATTCCTAACTTGGAAACTTCTGGACCAACTTTGGATTTCCATGTTGAGAAGCCTTTCCTTTGTGCAAGTTCTTCCAGCAGAGCTCGTAGAGAATTCTCCTTTCAGCGTCAAAGGACACCAGCCAGGTCGAGAGAGGCTGTGAGCTTCTGGAAGGTGGCTGGCCTTGCCCCAAACTGTCAAAGAGGGGAGTCGGCCATCTATACCCATTGCCCTTCTTTCTTGTTTTCCCCTCCAGTGTTTCCCAACAAGCCGTACACTTTTGTGCCCCAGAATCACCGAGGGCACTTTTTAAAAATATAGATTCCTGACCCTACCTCTGTCTTGCTGAATTAGAATCCCTGGATTGGGCAGAATCTGTTTTTTTAAACAACACAGGAAATTTTTATGTCAAGTTAGAGAACCACTGGCTAGTAGAAACAGCACATGCATTGGAGCCAGATAAACCAAAATTTTTCAGATAAATCTAAACTCCAGCACTTACACTTAATTAACATAATTAACCCTAGGGGACCTGGGTTAATTACTTAACTTCTTTGTGACCCAGTTTCCTGTGCAGTAAAATGGGACAATGCCCAGTGTTGTTATAAATTTAGAATAGAGTATGCAAAATACCCAACACTGACCCACTACCATAATCTCTTCCCACCTCCACTACATACCTGCTCCCAAGAAAACATCTTAAACCAATATTTTACAATTTGGATCAAATTTAAGTCAAATTTCTCCAGGCTTCTTGTCTTCTGGTATCTCTAGCTGTGGAAAGAAGAGCTTTGTTCACTAATTTTAAAACTCTAAGAAGCATATTATAAATAGGAAAGATTCAAGAGACTGAGTTGGTTTTAGCCATGAGTATGAGCTATGGGTATCCCTCCCTGAAAAGAGACAAAGTCAATTAAATCCTAAATTACTGGGTGCAAGAGATACAAATCTGGTGAGAATTATGGGAAAGGAGAGAGGCTGCCATTCTTTCCCTTTACATTTCTGTAATGAGCTACCCTTTATTACATGATGAAGATGCAATATACAAAGAGCACTAGACTAGGAACCAGAAGACTTAAGTGCAAATCCCATCCACGTAACTTTGGACAACTCAGTTCTCTCTGAACCTCAGTCCCTTCCTCCATAAAATGAGGGAATTAGAGTGCTAAAATCCTACTACATTGACGTATGAGTTTCGTATCTTTTCAAAATACAGAATATTCAATTAATGGTCACATAAATGAAGCAGGAAGGTTGTGGCAGGCACCAGAGAATTGAAGAGCAAGGAAGACCTTCCAGGGAAGTGAGCACCCAGGAAGCACAGATCTTGAATGTCTCATAGGAATCTGATTCTAGACAGTGTTTACCCTGAATTTGCCAATCCTTGACGACTTGAGCATCCACAAGAGTTGCCCTCGGCCCAAAGTTTTCAGTAAAAAAAGGAATGGGCTGAGTGTCCACATGCCACCTGTCCCTGCATGCTCCACTGGCAGGAGGCAGCCAGAAAATACTTGAACCCAAACTTGGATAGAATTGAGCTCTATCCAAGACAATATACAAAAGGTAAAACTACTCAATTGGTTTTGCAAGAAAGTTTGGAGAATGTCATCAGGGGGTGAAAACGCACCCAACAGGCCAAGTGAGAGCTAGCAGTGGTGCGCCCACAGTCTCTATCACCAATGGCTTAGCAGAGGCTCAGACACACCTCTCCCTGTTAAGGTGTCACAATTTTGGCAGCGACTGCATCTGGGTTGCCCTTGGGTTGAGGGGTCTTGCTCGAGCACCACATGAGAGGAACTATTGTTGGGATACTTTGGAAAGAAAGGAATTGAGACAGAAAACTCCAAAGAACATCTACTTCCTTAAGAATATACAGGCCCTGGCATGGCCTTCCTTAACTTTGCCTTCTCTCTGCTTTCTAATGTATCTGTCTTTCCTACCACCTTTCCTTCCTTCCCTCCTTTCCTAGAGGATGAGATGTCACCTAACCTGACAGCTTTTTATCATTGTGATGACTCCTCTCTCCTAGATGACCATACCCTCACCTCTCCTGCATGACCACACACCATCCTGTCTTAGATGACCACACACCACCCTCTCCTGGATGACCACACACCACCCTGTCCTAGATGACCACAACAAAGTTGACTCTTCTCTTAAACCTTCCTATTGGCTTGTCTTCCTCTACACTCCCCTTACATGTTGGTTTCCAGGAATCCAGCTTGAGCCCTTTAACCTCTTTGTTGCACCTTCTCTCCTTGGACCATTTTATCCACACCCATAGCCTCAACCACCACCTTCATGCCACAGACTCCCAAATCAATATCAGAGTTCCCAAATTCAGTCTTAAGGTCCTGACTCTCAGATCTCAATTTTCCCTCTGGTCTTTCCTTTTAGGACTAAAAGAAAATGGCCTGAGGTATAAGAAGGAGGCTATTGTAGGATGGCTCCTCAGAAGGCTTTTTCCCTAGGAAGCCAGCCTGAGCACATATTCTGTTTTTCTATTCAAACCACTCCCACTTCTCAATCCCATAGCTACTGAAGCAGTATAAGAAGTGGTGCAAAGGTGTCGGCACCTGGATTGGAATCCCATCTCCACACTTAGGCAACTTACCTAAGCTCTCCAAGTCTCAGTTTCATCATCTGTCTTGAGGGGTTCATAATAATATCCACATCATGAAATCATTACGAACATAAAATGAAATGCTGCCTATAAAGTGCTCAGCACAGTGCCCAGCACTTAGAAAGAGCTCAGTGTTAGCTATTATATGTCTGTGGTTATTATGCAAAAATGGTGGCTCATATTCAAATTTGTACTATCTCAACAGGAAAAAGAATTCATTTCAATGCTTTCTAAGTTCTTTAACCCTTTCCTGCCCCACAGCTACACATAATCCAAATAGTGGGTGCCAAGTCCTGAAGCTGCTGGTGGAAAAGGCTCATTGACGGAAAAGGACTTTGTTTCTTTTGAGTTCCTTGTCTAAGTATAAGATTTTCCTGTCAACCAGGATGAGCTCATTCATGCCAAGCATCCTCCAGTCCAGGGTGAAGCTGGAAGGAAAGATGCATTTCCGAATTCAAACTACAGTGAACAAAAGAAATGGACATTAGGCAGAGTCAGGGAAACAAGCTGCTGAATACAGAAAGCCTGTTTTCTGTAGTATAAGAATTTACTCTTGACAAATTTGCTCCACTCTCAAATTCCATATTTTGCCCTGTAATTAAAATTCCCTTGTTCCCTCTCCCAATCAAAATGGTTGGGAAAGAGTAAGCTTGAGATCCCACAAGAGACAAGTGACAGGAGAGACGAATTCTTGACCAAATAAAACAATTCTGTCATTACTGCCCCTTTTCCCTGCAAAAAACGATGACAATCTTTCCGCAGCTTCATTCTATGCAGCTTCCCTGGTGGTGTTGTGTTTGTTCGCATTCATCACTGTTGGGCATATGCCTTCCTCCCTGCTGAAGTTCCAGCTTTCATTTTTCTTTAGAAAGCAACACTTAGTTCACTGGAGCCTGCTCATTATGAGGGTGCACAGACCCAGATGAATCATAGAAGCAAGCAGATTGCACAAATACAAATCCTCTGCATTGTATCTTACGCCCACACTAACCTTCTCATATGGCCTCTCTTCCCAGCATCCCTTTCCTTGATTACCTCATCCACACCCAAAGTACAATTAGTGCATTCAAGCACTGGAGAAGCTAACAATGCAAGGGAGAGTGTAGCAAACAACCTCCTGATTCCTAGAATCTAGACACAACACAAAAGCAAAAGAAATAAAAAAGTAATGGTATCTGTAGCAATTACTGTGGGGTGCCATCCAGATCTCCACATCAGCTCATTCCCCCAGCAGCCAGGAGTGTTGACTACTGATGGCACAACTGAGTCCCATTCTAGATTATGTCCTTGGGCTAAAGAAGCCACTTCTTCCAAGGTTACACCTCCTTCCCAAAGACAGACAGCATACAATACCAAGTCAATGTGGGGAATTCAAAGCCTGATCTCTCTGCCTAAATTCAGAGCAACAGTGAATGGCTATCCCAGGTCCAGCATTCTCCATAGGGTTGATGAGGGCCTTTGTTTGGAATCCATTGCCCTTCAACTTCTCCTTCTGCCCAGTCCTGTTCCCCTCACTCCCAATAAATCTCCTGTGTGCAAATCTCCATCTCAGTATCTGCTGGCCATTGAACAAGACCTAAAACAGTAGCCTAGACAGGCTAACATTTTAAGGCTCAGTGAGACTGTTATTCCAGAAAATTCCACCAAGACTTGAAGAATGCCTTAAGATCCATGGAAATAGTCATGGAGGTAGTCTATGGTATTACAGAGCCAGCCATCAACTTGGCTCCACAATAAGATGAATACTTAAGTTGGGCTCTGGGGAATGAATAGAGCTGGGATTGGAGCCAACACATCTTGGGCTCAGGCCCAGTGCTTCTTCTGTGTGCCCTCAAGCAAGTTTTTTAAAGCAGTGCTTCTCAAACGTGATCAGTGGTAAAGGACATTTTTCATTTTCAATCACAAATCAGCTATATTTTTTTAATTTTTTTTGAGGAAGATTGGCCCTGAGCTAACATCTGTTGCCAATTTTCCTCTTTTTCTTTTTTCTCCCCAAAGCCCCAGTACATAGTTGTGTATCATAGTTGTAGAGTTGTAGCTCTGCTATGTGGAACACCACCTCAGATGGCTTGAAGAGCAGTGAGTAGGTCCACACCCAGGATCCAAACTGGCGAATCCTGGGCCGCCAAAGCAGAATGCGCAAACTTAACCACTGTGCCACGGGGCCAGCCCCCAAACCAGCTATATTTTTATATCCAAACAATATATATTTAATACATATCATAAACTTTATTTTTATAAAGCACAATAAAATAAATTACAACTTCCCAATCCTTAAGTGCGGGCTGCACATAGTGACTTCCTTCAACAGAGTATGGAATGGGGACATGGGAAGATAACTTGACAGCAGAGAAAACTGACAAATAAGACCTCAGCTAGATGATCAAGGTCAACATCAACTGTACTAAATCATGTTGACAGTATGTTGCCTTGATATGATGAATATGGCCCTTTACCTCTCTGGTCTTCCTCCCAAAAACCCATATGCCCAATTTAATCATGAGAAAACATCAGCCAAATCCCAAACGAAGGACATCCTACAAAACTCCTGACTAGCACTCCTCAAAACTATCAGTCATCAAACCCAACAAAAGTCTGAGGAATTGTCACAACCAAAAGGAGCCTAAGGAGACATGACAACTAAAGATAATGTGGTATCCTGGATGGGATCCTGGACTAGAAAAAGGACAATAGATTAAAAACTAAGGAAATATGAATAAAATATGAACTTTAGTTAATAATATATCAATATGAGTTCATTAATTGTTACAAATGTACCATACTAATGTAATATATTAATAATAGAGGAAACTTGGTGCAGGGGATATGGGAACTCTGCACTATCATCTCAATGTTTCTGTAAATCTAAAATTGTTCTAAAAAATAAAGTGTATTATAAAAAAGAAAATAAATATAAATGAACTTTTAAAAAGCATACATAATAATAAGCCTAGCTTTTTTATTATTAGTGTCAATCAACAAAATGTCTCTGTCAAATTGCTATTAAAGTTTCTAAGTGCTTACTCTCACCTCTGTACCTATATTGCCACCAACCAGTAGTAAGTGGTTCTCAGACAGGCACCGGTCTGAGGACTGCACTCTGAGGAGTTCTCCATTTCACTCTAGGGCTCAGTTTCCTCATCAGTAAAATGAGAGCATGAGACCAGAGGATCAGATCTCTCATGTGGCTTCATAGGTAGCCTCCGGAATGCCATGATAAGTGATCACCTTTCGCCAAAAACAGCAGGTACTCAAACCAGATGCCCAGAACCAAGCCCCCTCTCCATGACAATGGCACAAGATACTCACTGTCCAGCTTTATGAGCAGCTGTTTTCTTCCAAAACTTCCTGAACTCAAGCAGTACAAAGGGTACTGTCTCTGTCTCTGGGCTTTTTTTTCTTTCAATCTGGCACTAGAAAAGGGAGAAATGAAACATAACAGTAAGGCTACACGTTCAGGCTGTCACAGTCCTCAACCCAGGGTAGTGAGTGTTCTTTTTCTTTCTCTCATTCAGAAACCCTAGGAAACCAAGAGAATCCTCTTGCGCCAAGAGATTGATGGTGTCATAACCCAGCTGTAATTGGCCAGGAACCAGAGATCTGTCAGCAGACCATGAATTGTCATGTTGAGACAGGATACAGTATGAGAGAAGACACACCACAGATGGGGAGGTTGGTAAAATGAATGGAAGGCAAACTTTCCAATGAGCAAGAAGGAGAAAAAAAAATGGCAGTTGAAAAATAGATGGTAGCAACCTGTCCCATCGAATAGGTTTTTGAGATGTGAATGAAAGGTTTCAAAACAACCCAGGGAGACAATTATACATCTGAGAGGGCCAGAGATGATTCAATTTCTTGTGGGTCTTGGAAAGCTTAGAGTTGATACCCACAACTGAAGCCCCAAGAAACAGGAAGCACACACAGCAGAAGCCAATAGGAAACTGGAACCAAGAACACATGCTACCACTCAACCACCATGAGTGCGATGAAGGACATTTAAATATTGGGATTTTGGAAGGAATTCAAATATTGAAACACTTAAGTTCCATGTACCATTCATATATTATCTCCTATTGATTATATACTATTTTCTTATTAGCTAAACATCTATTATAAATTTTCTGTGGTCCATCTCCTAGCAAGAGTTGGTCTAGGTATTTGACCTATATTTCAGAAATTCCTAGAGATGGGATATGTCACAAAGGTAATATTCCACAAGAGTAATGCATTAAGTCAGGGTATGCTAATTGCTATAATAAACAACCTCAAATATCAAAATTTCAGCAGCTTAACACATCAAAGGTGGTTCAGTGTAGGCCAGCAATAAGAGCTCTGCTCCAGGCAGTCATTCAGGAACTAGGCTCCTCCCAATGTTGTGGCTCCTCCATCTTAAACACAAACCACTAGATGGGGATGCAGGGAGTGGAGAATGGAGAAAGCCCACCCATTCCTACCTGCCTTGGCCTAGAAGTGACACGATCACTTTTGCTCATATTCCATTGGCAAGAATTAGTCCCATGACCTTACCACATACAGGAAGACTGGGAAATACAGTTTGACTATGTGCCCAGGAAGAAGAAACAGGTTTGGTGAGCACTAAGCCAGCTGCCAGGAGAACTTACAAGAGGACCTCACAGAAAGCTGCCCAAACATGTTCATCTTCAAATAGTTTCACGTATCTCAGATAACATTCTAGAAAACACAGGCACTGTCTGGACAATTTTCTTATTAGCATTTGAGTCAGTGCCCCATCTGTTAGCACTTATTCATAGGATTAACCGCTTTTATTCAAATCCGGATTCTGCTACTTGCTTCCTATGCAAGCAACATGGTATAGGTTATACACCCTCTTGGAACCTTAGTTTTCTCATTTGTAAAATAAGGATATTGGTACTTGTTTCATAGGACTGTGGCATTTAAATGATATAATTCTTATAAAGCAATCATAGTACCCAGCACATGATTTCTTGACATTTGTTAAATACTTCCTATATGCCAGGGAACACCATAAGGGCTTTCCATGAACAAACTAACAATGCTCACAACAACGCACGAGGTAGGAACTGTTTTCTCCATTTTATAAATAGAAAAACAGGTCCAGAGGAGTTAACCTGTACAAAGTCATACGACTAGTAAGTGGAAAAGCCAGAACTGATACCCCAGGCATTCTGGCTTTAGAGCTCAATTTCTATACCATCATCTCCTGCCTCTCAACAAATATTTTCTATTGTTATTGCTATCTAAGCACCTTTATTGAAGTATAACTGACACACAATAAACTGCACATATTTAAGATGTACAACCTTATAAGTTTTGACATATTATACACCTGTGAAGCTTGCTTTGAAACTATAGATCAACTTGGGGAAAATTAACAACTGAACAATATTAAGTCTCTTAATCCAAGAATTCAGTATATCTCTCATTTATTTAGGCCTTCTCTAATTTCTCTTAGCAAAGTTTGGTTGTTTACACTAGACAGATATAGCTATTGTTTTTAATAACTTCTCTCATATTCATATATTTCCCTACCTGGATTGTATCTAAGAGAATCACATCACTAACATTTCTCTTGTATCCTCACTGAGCTTCCATTTTCTCATCTGTGAAGAGGGAATAAAAACACCTATCTCAAAATTGCACAAAATTGGACACGTAAATCATCTAACATTCGTGCCTGTTGCACAATGCTACTGGTCCAATTATAGGGTTAATAAATTTTATTTAATAAAAGGATGAAGAGAGCCAGCCCCGATGGTCTAGTGGTTAAAGCTCGGCACTCTCACCACTTCGGCGGCCCAGGTTCATTTCCCGGTCACTGAACCACACCACCTGTCTCTCAGTAGCCATGCTGTGGTGACAGCTCACATAGAAGAATTAGAAGGACTTACAACTAGGATATACAACCATGCACTGGGGCTTTGGGGAGAAAAGAAGAAAAAGAGGAAGATTGGCAACAGATGTTAGCTCAGGGTGAATCCTTCTCTGTAAAAATAAATTAATAAATAAAAGGATAAAGAAGAAAATAAAGGAGTTGTAAGGATGAGGCAACAAAGTGTGGGTTCATAGCAAAAGACATCTGAACTGATAAGACAGAGACTAAAGAAGGAACCAATGACAACAGCAGCAGGAACTGCTCATAAATTAACCCCAATGCTCAGATAACCAAATGAGGTGCTGTTGTGGCAGCAGCATTAATACTCATGGCTAGACGGAGAACACATAGTAAGAATCTGTTGTGTGCACATCCATTAAGACATTAATTGGTGATGCTCCAGTTTTAGGAATGGGACTTGGAAAGGATTAGAAAGCCAGTCAGAGAAGGAGCCTGAATATGTAGCACTGTACATCCTCTGCATACCCAGGCAGCCTAGAACCTTCTCCATGCCCTTGCAAGAACTGAATAAAGCTGACCTGGCATGCTTTTAAAATATCTTATCCTCTATTTATCTGGTGATGCAAGAAAGGCCACAACCACTAGGAAAGAGGGTTCCACCTACCCAGAGCAGGCACTCGATAGCAAAACACCCATAATGCTAAGTGCATGTAACCCACAATAAAGTCTTAATTGACCAATCTTTTTCCAAATGTAAATACATTTATAATTAGGGTCCTGAAATTTTTTATTGATTGGTGGATGTGGAGAGGATGTATTTATTAATCAAGGTAATTAGCACTTGCTATCACAACAATTAAACCAGAAATTTTAGAGGCCTAGCACAGTAAAGGTTAGCTGATATGCATTGGGTAGTCCTTCATCTCATAGCTACACTGTCTCTAATATGTGGCCTCCAAGGTTGCCATTCCATGGCAAGAGGGCCACAGAGGAAGAACACTGGCTCTTAACTGCCTCAGCTCAGAGGATCCACTCATAGTCCATTGACCAGAACTAGTCACATGGCCCTAGACTAACTGCAAAGGAGACTAGGAAATACAGGGGAGAAGCATGTGGAGACCATTATCTATATTCCTGCATATAAACCTTGTTGTTCCCCGCCCCCCACTCCCTATCTCCCCTCCAGAAGTAGTAGGGGAGCAAACAGACAAACAATTTAAGCAAAGGGTCTGCTTTGAGGTATGTTATATGGACAGGGATAAAAAAAGATGGAAATCAGGCCATAGTAATGAGGAAGACTGCTCATTATTTATGGAAGGAATTTTAGAGAAGTGTTCTCAATGACAGTATTCCTGTACCTAAATATTCTCAACCAAAAAGTTCTGAAATGTTTCAGGGTACCAAATGTGTAACCAAGGGGTGCAAACAGGACAGACCCCACTTGCCATCACATCCAATGACCCACTGAGGGATTTTGTCCTTCTTGTCCCCACAATTCTGGGCTCTGCAGAGTTGGAGGTCTTGGCCCTAAAAAGGCACATTCTTGCCAGAGGACATAGTAAGAGTTCCATTGAACTATAAGTTATGACTCTTGACAGGGCACGTTGGCCTCCTAGTGCCCAGGAATCACAGGCAAAAAGAGTAGTAGCATATTGTCTTAATATGTAGCTGCGGGACATATTATATCTTCTTTTTCACTCCTGATATTGATAAGTTGTGTTCTCTCTTTTTTTCTTGATACTTCTAGCTATGGATCTATCCATTTTCTTGATCTTTTCAAGAATCAACTTTACATCTGTGTAGAGATACACATCTCTATATTTAAAGTACATAGTTTCTCTAACATTTGTTTTCTTTTTCACTGATTTCTATTCTTAATTAGCTCCATCCTTTTACTGAATTGGGGTTCAATTTGCTCTAATCTTTATAGATTTCTAAGATAGTACCTTAGATAATCAATTTAGAATTTTCTTCTCTTCTAATATCAGCCCTTAAAGATATAAAGTTTCACCTAATAATCTTTATGAGAGCTGTTTTAAAACCCATGTCTGCTAATTCCAATATCTGAGTCACCTCAGGATTGATCTACATTGACTATAGTTTTTCTTGAGAATAGGTCAAGAACCCCATTCTGGCTCTTTGTATGTCAAGCAACTCTGGATGGTATTCTGGACATTGTGAGTGTTTTGTTGTGAGGACTCTGGATTCTATTACAGTTCTCCCAAAGAATATGATATTTTTGTTTTGGCAAAACAGCAAAAAAATATAAAAGTACTGTTTTTTGGGCAATAGCTCATATCTCAGTTCAGTTCATTTACCCTGTACTGAGTTGCTGGTAGTCTGCCACATACATTCATGGTTCAGGGGTCAGCCAGAGATTTGGGAGGTGTATACACAGAATTTGGGACTCTCTCCTTTTAGAGATTTCTCCCTTACTTTTCAATGGCTGTCATTGCTCTCAACTCTTTCCTCTAGTTCTTTAGGCTGGAAAGATTATGGACATTGCCCACGGCCTACTCTTAAGCTAAAAACCACAAATAAGGGAAGGAATTCCTTGTCTTGTCCTTTCATCCAAGTGCCAACTACCCTCCATAATCTGCTTACATTTATTCATTTTCCAGTGCTTTCAGGTGGTTATTCATTGTATTTTTCATCTGTGGTCAGTCTGGTAGCAACTTACCCATCTCAGGAGTGAAAATCAGTATGCATTTCTAAAAACAACAATTAAGCATAAGATATTGAAGTGTGTGAATTAACTTCTTGTGTTCACTTTCTTCACAACCAGAAGACTTAGAAGAGCAAAGGACCACAAGGCAGCTTGGAGGTGAAGAGTAAATGTTTCTAGAAAAGAAGAAAACAGAACGGGAGGTAAAGCCACCGAAGACAACATCATTTTGTATTAGGGTTGACTTGGCCAAATCTGACAAAAGTTATAAAGATTATTGGTTAACATATTTGGAAGGCCATGTGGCTGTTGCTTAATACCTTCTGCTTGCCCAGATCCACTTTCCAATCTTCTCCACCTGCTCTCTGCCCTGGGGGCCAATCTATATCAACAGCTTCAAGAACTCCGTTCCCCTCTGGCTTCCACTGGGATTCAGCCAGCGGTGAGTACCTGCAAGAGATCAAAGGGAGGGAAGAAGTGAGGTCAGGGCATTTTTTTCCCAAGATCTCTTCCTGGTAGGTTTCTGTGGGTTGACCACCTCCCTCCACCAGAGGCCATAATTCCTCTCAGGCAGCCCTCTCCAAAAACTCTAGGTTCTGGTAAACATTCCTTCCCCTTGCCCCTTCAGACTGAGTGTTGGTAATGGCTCCCCACTGGGGTACTGCAACATCCCTTGCTGCTTTTCCTAAATCCAGCACACACCTTTGTAAACAGTCCCTTTATTAAACTCTTCCCAGCATGAGTGCACCATCTGTTTCCTGCCAGGATCCTGACGGATAGAGCACTCTCAGAAAAAAAATGACTTTAACAGGTCCTTAGAAACAGAGGATGGTAAAATATCAGCTCGCATGTTGTCAAGCAGTGGAGGAGACCTTCAATTCTTCCAAAAGTAATAACTCATAAATTTCACTCACATGCATTGTCTAATTTAATGCTAACAACATTCCGATTGAATAGGTACTGCTATCATTTCCATTAAAGGTGAGAACACTGAGACCCTGAGGCAGAGTGGGGCCATTGGGATTCCCTGGCCTTCTTTAGACTACAAATCCTATCACCTTTCCACTACACTCTGACCCTTTCCATCCAGACAACACACACCCCCAATGCTGAAATTCAGAACTCTCCAACTTTGCAGGACATTTTTAAAGTCCTTGAAGCCCAGGGAAGGGAGTGGTCACTCCTGCTTTGCTGTCTGTTAAAAAACAAATGCTGGAGAAATAGCACATGGCAAATTCAGCCAGTTTGGAGACCTGAGTTTATTGGTCAGAGACCTCTCTTTTATGTATTTTAAAGAAACTTTATTTAAAAGAAACTACAATACAATATGGGAGTTGTAGTGTATACAGTTCACTTAAATATTCCTTAAACATTATCCCATGGCTCTCCAGGAGTTCCCAAGCTTCAGACTGTGAAACTCATGACATAGAATGAAAGTCAGCAGAGTAGATTAAGATCTTAGGCTCTGGAGACAGGCAGATCTGAGTTCTGGCACCACACCTGCTAGTAGCTGTGTCCTAGGCAAGTTGCTTAATTTTTCTGATCCTCAGTTTCCTCATCTGTAAGATGGGGATAATAATAGTGCCTACATCATAATGTTAAATAAGTTGAATATCCTAATGTATTTCAGTGCTTGATAAAGGGCCTGCCTCATTGTAATCACTCAATAAAATGTGGCTAATAATAATATCTAGATTCAAATTCACAGCAAAGTTTCATTTTGTCATAAGATGGCATGTCAGTATTAAAAAAAAAAAAAAACCCTTAGACACATATTAAAGCTCCCCAATGAGAAATTTACAAAGAAATAAAAAACTAAGCCTTAAGTGTATCCAATATTGCTCCCACTTCCATTTCAATAAAAAAGAGAGGGACTCCAGAAGTTGCTGGCCCTCTAAATAAGCCTGTCATTTCCTAAAGTAAATGCTATGTACCACTGGGTATAAAATGTAACAGAAAGCTGTGGGCTCAATTTATTTTATAGTTTCTTACTTATTGTTTTCCATTTCCTGTTTTAAAGCTGTAAACTTCCCTTAAGCTGCAGCTAAAATTATTGTCATTGAATCACCTAATTTCTTAGTACAGAGTCTGGATTGAAGGACGCTCCCTCCCACAGAGAGCTGCAAAATGGGGGTGTCGCTAAGCAGGAGCTGTGCATTTTTCTCTTGTACGTGGTTGTGACCTTGCCATTGATGTAGGTGAGTTCTTTCTGCAGATGAAATTGCTCTAATAAGCCATTTTAGATCCAGATTTTTGACCATGGAAGGCATTCTATAAGGGTTTGGGAATTGTTGATCTACCAGAAATGGGAATATTTTAACAGTATTTGGTCATCTTCCACAGGGAGACCAGAAGTTCTCCCCTTTTAAAGCCTTTTTAACCTTTTAAATATTTTATCCCCAAATTCTACTAAGTGTTTGGGGGAGCCTCCAGTCTATCCTCTTCCCTTTGGTAGGGCATGAGCAACCACTGAGCCTGTCCTCCAAGACCCCCCCATGGAAAGCGTCAGGGCAACCTACTCCTCAGGCACTGGCTGTCAAGGCACAAGCAAGGTCTCTGGGGACGTCACCCCGCAGAGCTGGGTTCAAAAGCAGAGTCTCGTCTGTTCCTGAATCAGAACCCAGTTTATGTCTCTCACAAACTCCCACAGAAATGATCACAAAATTAATATAATCGAATATCTGGTTGGGTTTTTGGTTTGTTTTTTGGCCTCTTTCATAATCTCTGTTCTGAAAAACTAGAAGTAGGTTACAGCAGTCGGGATTTTGCTTACTGGGGTACAGTGTGTACGTGGTTTGAACGCTGCAGTTCACCCATCCTACTCCACCCCCACTTTCCTCCCCTTGGGCACTCCAGGCAAGCAGAGATTCTGTCGTGTGCAATGATCTGTGCGAGTGGTCTCTCAGATGGACTGCAAGACCCCACAACTCAAGATTCTGTATACTTGTCATATGATTGACAATCTGTGTCAATCATAAACAGAAATCATCTAAAGCACAATGGCTTTAGGCATCCCAAACCTTGGATCAAATAAGTTTAGATGTCTCTAGGAAGAAATTATTAGATTTTAACTTAAAATGTTATAAGAACTTCAGTGACTCTGAAGATATACTTAATCTTTCCTTAATAGTACCACTGGCTGATAAGCCAGACAGTACTCGTAGTATTACTGATACACAACTTACTAAACTGTTTGATAAACTATCTTCAGCAAAACAAATTTCGGTTTTTAGTAACCCAAAATAGCACATCACCGTGGCCACTATTATCTTAGGTATTTCAACCACTGGTTAGGGTATCATTAAAAAATGGAAGCAACTGAGCTCAGTGGTGCTGCCTCAGGCTCTGTGAACCGCCAAGCCTTATTGCCAGGAAGTCTGGAGATCATGCAAAGTAGCTGGAAAGCAGGCTACCTGTTGCATGGTGATGAACTGATGGCATCACCAGGCATTCTGCCCTACCCACCACAATCTAAATATCAGCAGATGGAATAAACACGGTGCCAGCTTCCATTGCTGAACTGGCTCCAATTGTCTCCATCATCAGACACACCTCCTGGCCCTGGCCTCTGGGAGGTGGCCCAGAGAGGCCAGGTGGGGCTGCTTCCACCCTAAGGAGGGCTCCTCCCGCTCTCTAAATACAGGAGGCTCTTTCAGCTTCTGCTCTAATTCACCCTGAAAACCACCACTAGAGACTGAAAGAATGAAAACTTCGCAGCAATGATAAGAGCACTGAGAAGCAGCAGACTTCCTGGGTCTTGACAGGAAAGCTCATTGGAAGATCTTTTTCTCACTGCTGCCTGTGTTTTCTTAGGCCCAGCTAAATTTAAGGCCCGTCTCTCCCAGTCTTAGGTACTCTGGCTTTCTGGTGAATGGAGGGCAGGCAGCTGCCGAAAATGTGTGGCTGTGAGTCCAAGAAAAGGATACAAAACCCTCAGGAAGAAGGTGTGTAATATTTTTGTTGAATCAAATCATGATTTTGTAAGGGGGAAAAAAAAGACACACATAAAAGTCCATTTAATGTTTGGCAAAAAGGGAGAAAAAAAGAGCTTTCTGTGTTCAGGGCAAACTCACTTCAAGGGAGCTATAGATCAAATTACCAGCCTGTGACATGTGGAGATTGGCTGAGGGGACTGATGGTAACTCAAATTCCAATGCTTCTGGACTGTTCCTGAGCCCATAAACTACACAGAAAGTGATCCTGTTTGCTGAATTATTTTCAGTTGCAACAGCTGCTATAACAACTCAGAGAATTTTAATATGTGTGTACAGTCCTGGTGAGTCACCACTTCAAATATTCTGTGATGGGGTCCTATCTTTTCTTTCAATCCTTTTAGCTGGAGGTAACAGAGCTGCTCTGAGGGACCCAGAAGAATGAGGGAGCATGTTCAAGAAGATCATGCAAGGAGTAGAACTAGAACCAGAATGCCAAGTGGAGGACTCACAGGAGGGAAAAAATGTATTTTTTTTACAATAAACATATGCTTATGCATTACTTCTATAAATTAAAAAGTGAAAATGTTTTTTTAAAAATCTGGATAAACCCCATATAGCATCATGATGGAGAAACTATATGATAAACAAGGCTACTCTTAGGTGAATTTGGGATTTACCATATGAATTTGCTAGTTACTAAGAGGAGAATGTATGAATGGCATTATGGAGTCTACATACAAGGCTTCTTGACACGTGGATTTGTGGACCTCTTGTAATAAATCAAGGGAATATGGAGAGGAGACCCGGGTTGTCTCTGGAGCAGAGACAGCAACTACCAGACAGAACAGGCAAGGATGTGTTCATTCAGGCTGGAGTAGGCTTTTAAAACATTTGAATCTAAATGACTTTAAGTGGGGAATGTAACCACCACACCCTGTTATCTTACACCCCAGATTCACACATTCACAGGCACCTGCCTGGTCCCTAAGACACTTAAGTTTCCAACACCTGCTGCCCAGCCTTATCCCTTCAACTTCTTATCAGGAAGTCAAGAGTCAAAATAACGTTGGTGAGTGAGAATGGAGAAAACAATGATGGAAAATAAGTGAAACAAACTAATGGAGTAACACAATTGGTAAGTAGTATTCGAGGGTGTATTAGTGTGCTAGGGGGGCCAAACCAAAGTACCACAGACTAGGTGGCTTAAACAACAAAAAATTATTTTCTCACAACTCTGGAGGCTAGAAATCCAAGATCAAGGTGTCAGCAGGGTTGGTTTCTTCTGAGGCCTTCCTCTTTGACTTGCAGAGGGCCATCTTCTCCCCACGTCTTCACATAGCCTTCCCTCTATGTATGCGTGCCTGTGTCCTAATCTCCTCTTCTTGTAAGGGCACCAGCAATATTGGACTAGTGCCCACGCATGTGACCTCTTTTTACCTTAATTACCTCTTTAAAAGCCATATCTTCAAATACAGTCACATGCTGAGGTAACAGGGGTTAGGACTTCAATATACAAATTTAGGGGGTACACAATTCAATCCATAACAAGTGGTCAGTGGATTACTATCAAAAGAAGAAAGAGATGATATGTATATATATACATATATACTACAGTAGTAGGTTTAGTTAAAGAAGGTTTTATAAGGAGAAAGTTTTTGTGGGCTCATATTGAATACACATATATGCAATACAGGCATGGCTTGTTTTATTGTGCTTCACTTTATTGCACTTCACTGATATTGTTTTTTTACAAATTGAAGGTTTGTGGCAACCCTGCGTCGAGCAAGTCTATCAGCACCATTTTTCCAACAGCATTTTCTCACTTCATGTCTCTGTGTCACGTTTTGGTAATTCTCACAATATTTCAAACACTTTCATTATTATCATATTTGTTATGGTGATCTGTGATCAGTGACCTTTGATATTACTATTATAATTGTTTTGGAGTGCCAGGAACCCTGGCTATATAAGATGGTGAACTTAATCGATAAATGTGTGTACTCTAACTGCTCCACCCACCAGCTGTTCTCTCATCTCTCTCCCTCTCCTTGGGCCTCCCTATTCCCTGAGACACAACAGTATTGAATTAGGCTAATTAACAACCCCACCATGGCCTCTAAGTGTTCAAGTGAAAGGAAGAATTGCAGGTTTAGAAATGATTAATCTTAGTGAGGAAGGCATGTCAAAAGCCGAGATAGGACGAAAGCTAGGCCTCTTGTGCCAAACAATTAGCTAAGTTGTGAATGCAAAGAAAAAGTTCTTGAAGGAAATTAAAAGTACTACTCCAGTGAACACGCGAATGATAAGAAAGTTACACAACCTTGCTGATATGGAGAAGTTTTAGTGGACTGGGTAGAACATCAAACCAGCCACAACATTCCCTTAAACCAAAGCCTAATCCAGAGCAAGGCCCTAACTCTCTTCAATTCTGTGAAACCTGAGAGAGGTGAGGAAGCTGCAGAAGAAAAGTTGGAAGCTAGCAGAGGTTGGTTCATGAGGTTTAAGGAAAGAAGCCATCTCCATAACATAAAAGTGCAAGGTGAAGTAGCAAGTGCTGATATAGAAGCTGCAGCAAGTTATCCAGAAGATAACTTAGATATTGACTGAGATATTAACTAATTAATTAAGATAATTCATAAATGTGGCTACACTAAACAACAGATTTTCTATGTAGATGAAACAGTCTCCTATTGGAAGAAGATGCCATCTAGGCCTTTCATAGCTAGGGAGGAGAAGTCAACATCTGGCTTCAAAGCTTCAAAGGACAGGCTGACTCTCTTGTTAGGGGCTAATGCAGCTGGTGACTTTAAGTTGAAGTCAATGCTCATTTACCATTCCAAAAATCCTAGGGCCCTTAAGAATTATGCTAAATTACTCTGCCTGTACTCCATAAATAGAAAAACAAAGCCTGGATGACAGCACATCTGTTTACAACATGGTTTACTAAATATTTTAAGCCCACTGTTGAGACCTACTGCTCAGAAAAAAAGATTCCTTTCAAAATATAACTGCTCACTGACAATACATCTGGTCAACCAAGAGCTCTGATGGAGATGTACAACACAATTAATGTTTCCACGCCTGCTAACACAACATTCATTCTGCAACCCATGGATCAAGGTGTAATTTTGACTTTCAAGAAATACATTTTGTAAGGCTATAGCTGCCATAGATATTGATTCCTCTGATGGATCTGGGCAAAGTAAATTGAAAACCTTCTGGAAAGGATTCACCATTCTAGATGCCATTAAGAACATTCAGGATTCATGGAAAGAAGGTCAAAAACATCAATATTAACAGGAGTTTCGAAGAAGTTGATCCAACCCTCATGAATGACTTTGAGAGGTTCAAGACTTCAGTGGAGGAAGGAACTGCAGATGTGGTAGAAATAGTAAGAGAACTAGAATTAGAAGTGAAACCTGACGATGTGATTGAATTGCTGCAATCTCATGATAAAACTTGAATGGATGAGGAGTTGCTTCTTATGGATGAGCAAAGCCATTGGTTTCTTGAGATGGAATCCTGGTGAAGATGCTGTGAAGATTGGTGAAATGACAACAAAGGATTTAGAATATTACATAAACTTAGTTGATAAAGCAGTGGCAGGGTTTGAGCAGATTGACTCCAATTTTGAAAGCAGTTTCACTGTGGGTAAAATGATATCAAACAGCATCACATGCTACAGAGAAGTTGTTCATGAAAGGAAGAGTCAATCAACGTGACAAGCGTTGTTGTCGTCTTATTTTAAGAAATTGCCACACCACCCCAACCTTCAGCAACCACCACCCTGATCAGTCAGCAGCCATCACCATCAAGGAAAGACCCTCCACCAGCAAAAAGATTATGACTTGCTGAAGGCTCAGATAATGGTTAGCATTTTTTAGCAATAAAGTATTTTTTAACTAAGGTATGCACATTTTTTTAGACATAATGCTATTGCACACTTAATACACTACAGTATGGTGTAAATATAACTTTTACATGCACTGGGAAACCAAAAAATTTGTGTGACTTGCTTTATTGTGACATTCACTTTATTGCGTTGGTCTGGAACTGAACCCACAATATCTCTGAGATATGCCTATATTACATATATATTTTTTTCATGTATATTATACATATTCATTATAAATTAATATTATATATATGCTTTATATATAAATATATATATGTATTAGCCCACAAAACTTTCTCCCTATAAAACTTTCTTTAACCAAACATACCCATAACAAAACATAACACAGAGCTTCACAAATCCTTTCACTTACACTCCTGGGACTCTTAAAGGATATTTCAAAACAGTCTTCAATAAGCATGAAATTCCTTTGGAATCTCCAGTTTGCAAGCTATTCCACAATATACTCATGTTTATTTTAATATAAAAGTAACTTCCCTCAAATCTTAAAGTGAAAGTCACCCTTTAGGAAATTGCATTGTGTTCTGCCTGTGGCTCTGTGTTCCCTTTGACAAACCACATACACACCTAAAGGCAAGCTCTGAGCCTGGTTGCTCTCTCTGCAGCAGGAGTGGTAGGAGCGAATCTGCTGCTGTCTTTCCGCCTCAAAGCCACACCCACACCTGGGCCATTAGAAATTGCTCCTGCAGTTTTCCTGCTGTTGCTCTTTGCATTTCTGTTACTGTTGCTGTTTTCATGAATATTTCAGTGGGAAGATGGGGAATGGTGAAATCTCTCCATCTTAGGCTATTGGATAATTTAAGAGAGGGATGTTAACTTGTGGTTTCCTTAGTGAGGTGTGAGTTTTCTGGAGAGCTAACGGTGAAGGATGGGTGAAAAAATGTAAAATAATGAGAACTAAAAATGTTAAATTAAAAATGTAGAAAAACAGATAATAAAAAAGTAATATTCAAGTTAGGAACAAAAATTAAAAGATAGATAAGAAAGGTTTGGTTTTGTTTGTATTTTCTAACTTTTATCATGAAAATTTTCAAACTCACAGAAAAGTTGAGGAACAGTAAAGTCAATACCTATATATTTTTCATTTAGATTCAATAACAGGTGACATTTTGCCATATTTACTTTATCCATCTCTCCCATGTAAGGCCTAAGGATAAGGATATTCTCCTACACAACCTTCATACCATTATTACAGTTATTCCAGTCTATACTCAAATTTTCATAATCATCCTAAGAATGTCTTTGCTAGCTGTGTTTTGTTTTGTTTTAAAGCCAGCATCTAATCAAGGTTCACAATTTACAAATGGTTAATTCTCTTTGGTCTCTTTTATTTACTCTGGGACAGTCTCAACCCCATCTTTTCTTTTCCCCCATAACATTTCCTCTTTCCTGAATTTGTCTGAATATGTCCTCCTGCTATTGTTTAACTTTTTCTCTATCTCCTGTATGGAAGGAAGAATTTTAAAAGATAGATTAAAATATACAAAAAAAAAAATTAAACCTAAGGCAGCAAAAAAGCAAATAATTATTAAATGTAATCAAGCAAGTAAAATGCAAAATAAGAGGATAAAATGGAAAATATGAGACAAAAGAGCTTAAAATAGCAAGAATTTTATCAATAAAAGTTTAAGAATGATGAATTTGAAAGAAACTAAAACTTTGATTGCAAAACTGAATAAAAATCAGAATTAAAATCTATTTTAGGGGCCGCCTGGTGGCGCAGCGGTTTAGTCCGCGCTTGGCAGCCTGGGGTTCACGAGTTCGGATCCCGGGCGCCCGCCGACGCACTGCCTGTCAGCCATGCTGTGGCGGCGTCCCATATAAAGTGGAGGAAGATGGGCACGGATGTTAGCCCAGGGCCAGTCTTCCTCAGCAAAAAGGGGAGGATTGGCAATAGATGTTAGCTCAGGGCTGGTATTCCCCACAAAAAAAAAAAAAAAAAAATCTATTTTAATTAAAAGAAGATGTTTGAGTACATGTACATTTATAAAAGGGGGAAAACAATAGGCCTCCATGCATTATGTCCGTAAGTACTTAGAAGGATGCTTAGTACATAGTGACTGGTACGTAACTTTTTTCTATCATTGTCATCATCATCATCACTACCATATCAAATGGATATTAAAAAGTAAAAATTAAAACAGGAAACCTGGAACATAAGTGAGGTAAAAAAGAGAAGATAATACTATACTGGGCAGGAATTCAAAAGGAAAAAAAAAGAAGAGGAACTTAAATCATTATAACAAAATAGTCTTAATGCAAAAACACACAATAAAAATATTTTAATTATGTAAAAATTTAAATATCATAGGGATAAAAAAAAGCAACAGAAAGTAGAAGGTGCATTCTCACGAGGATCATCTGGACAGAGAACCAGGGGCAGCTACTCCCTGGAAAGAATAACATCCTTAATGATGCTGAACAAAGATGTCCCCAAGGCAGAAGCACACAGCTGGAGGCTCATAAGCAAACCCCAGATCTCCTAGAGTCAAAGGTCCTAGATTCAAGGCCAATTTCCCAGACTCTCTAGCGATGTGCCCTAACCTAGAAAGCAGGCTATTAGTGTTGGAATATCTTCATTCTATTTTCTCATCTCTAAGACAATGAGTCAGATAAAACTATTTCTAAGATATTTATCAATTCCAGAAGTGCCTAAATATTCTGAGGTTCAGGTTTTATTATTCATTCATTTATTTATTCATTTACCCATTTCTCTAATTAAATTTCCTAGTGTTGTTTTGGTTGTGTCTCAGTCAGTCAGACTTGGCTTAAAAGACAGAAACACAGACCTGGCATTTTAGGAATTTGTGCACCCTGTTTAAGTTCCGAGGACTGTTTTCCTCTGTTCTTCCTCACCCACATACATTTATAACACTAAACAATAAGAAAAGACCTTCACAATCCCCATTTCCAAATAGAGACTAAGTAAAAATCCCTTAAGTCAGTGAAACACCTCAGTTGAACCCCACACAATTCACAACTTTGTCACCCAGGAGAGAGGGGAGGCAAGTGTCCTGGAAAAGCCCACCAGGAAGCGGTGACAGCTGAGGGTCTGGGACTTTGCACCTGTGTAGATACACCACTACTGACAAATGACAGCAACCGTTTTAGAGCAAAGGACATATAGTCCATGTGAATATTTTGGAAATGACAGAGTTTGGGACACTCATGAAGGTCACCCACACCAGCACAAACCCTGCACCATCTACCCACGATTGCAGCCATGCCCATCCTCA
This sequence comes from Tapirus indicus, assembly GCA_031878705.1. Taxonomy (NCBI): domain Eukaryota; kingdom Metazoa; phylum Chordata; class Mammalia; order Perissodactyla; family Tapiridae; genus Tapirus; species Tapirus indicus. The sequence goes on from CM062930.1 coordinate 60,571,495, forward strand.
GCCCAAGTTTCAGCAGCAGGAAGAGAAGAAAGACATACATCCTCATTCCTTCGCCCGCAGGCTGCTTGCCATCCCCAAATAGGCATTCTCTTGGAAGAAATACAATTTGATCTAAGGCATTCAACTTTTTAAGGCTTCTCCCAGTTATGTCCATGCATAGCAAAAAATAATCTCTACGTAGAGATTTTGAAATTGCTTCCAAATATAAAAGCATAGCAGCCACTCCCTTCACTCCTACACTTGATCATCTTTCTCCAACAACGCCCACCTAACTCATGGCGCATACACACATATACATACACAACACACACTTCAATCTCCCAACACCCCCATGGCTCTTTTTCCTAGGAGTGTGGCCTTTGTCTCCTCCGTTGCTAATCTGTCAAGAAAGAGCAGTGACAGAGCACAAGCTTTGGGGACCAATTCCATAAACTCGCAAGGCTGGCCACTTATTTAAAAACAACAACAATCTTAGGTGAATTTGCTTCAAGTTGCCCCAAATCCTTTTGTCCAGATATGATTGTTACCTAATCACAAAACTTTCTGGAGGAAAAAAGTATCCCAGCTGGAACGAAAACAGCTGCTCAGCTGTCACTAGCAGCAATACAAACATACATGGAAATGAAAGAGGGCTTCACAAAAGTTTCCCGGTGGAGAAGCACAAGTTGTCGCAGTACAGTCAGCTTTGCCAGTTTGAAGTGCTCTGTAGTCCTCTGCCAGTCAGAGGGTCTGGTCAGAGCTCTCGAATGGCCCTCTCTCTTATCTCAGATCACAACTGCTCTGGTGTACTTTCCGGATTCTCTATTTTTTCTATCTGAGATAGAAAAGCTCTGAGGGCTCTTCCAGCCCCAAAACACTAAATTCTAAATAGAATCTGATCTCTGTGATCTTGTTTGATCTATATAGTTTGATCTATATAGTGCAGTTTACCATCCTCACTGGTTCTCGTGAACTTGAAGTTTAAGCAATCACACTAGGAATCCATTCACAGGAAATATTGAACAGAATGCCCCAGTGGAAGGGAGATTTTGTGAATCATTTCTGTTCAACATAAATAATCTCTGAACTGCATTGTTCTATCACTGCTACTAAATCAAGAAATGACCTGTTACTCTTCTTAACTCAGTTGAAAAATATGAAACATTTGATTTGATGACTAAAATAAGAGGGTTGGATTCTCTGAAAATGTTTCTAAAGGAAAAGAGACTTACTTTGTGAGGCAATAATGAGAAAAGGTCACCAATAGTATTTAAATTGAGATTTCCCTACCATACAGTCATGCGTCGCTCAACGACCCTTGCTTTTGATGGACCTTAAATTCTTATATAAAATACATACAATTTTTTTTTAAAAAAATATGCAAAAGATGGAGCATAAATGATACTTAATGGATGTCTTTTGAACAAGGGAAGAGTGAGTGAATAAATAAATATATGAAAAATGCAATTTATTCTCAGCGGCATGGGCTAATTTGGTTAGGGAGAACGCAAATAACTAATCCCCAAAAGCCCAACATACACGTTTTAATGGGTAGCCTCCAACTTCTCAGAGTTTTCAGACATTCTTACCAGAGAGGCAGACAGGCAGTAAAAGTAACTGTCTCTTCAGCCTGCCTCTGCTGGCTGCACCGGAATTGCCAGCTGACAGAAAAATTCCCCAAATGCCCTTTGGACCACGAAGGGCAAAAGAAAGAGTCTTACAGCCCATAAATAGGACTCTGAAGCCATGTTCCCCTAAAAAGAGAAGATGAAAAGTTACACAATAAAAAAACAGCACTGATGTTTTCATTCCCCTCTAAGCTATTATTGTCTCACGTAGCATTTGTCACAACTGATGGTTGACTAGGGTCACAGGTGGTTGGCCCTAGCTAGTATGGGGAATGTAATCGGAGTTGTCATTGTTTTCAAACCCATTTCAGCAATGAGAATTATATGAATCGTAAACAACCGTGTAATACCAAGCTGCAAGCTGTAGACATTCTTTGGGTTTATTCTCTTAATTGACTTGCCACTAATGGGCTCCTTGGACCTCGTGGGTCTTTCATTTCCTAATGGAAGCAAATCTTACGAGGCTCAAGTTTAATTTGCTGCTACTGCTGCCTCCCCAAGGCTGGACGGGGTGCAAATAAAACTGGGTTCACTTTTCTCCTCTACTGTTCAGTAGGCAGTTAAACAGAGAGAGATCCAGTGGCAGGAAAAGAAAGAGGAGATTGCGGTAGTGTTCTGAGTCAGAGTGGCCAGAACCAGTGCTGACAAGTTTAGAACCAGCAATTTCATTGCAGAAGCAGTGAAAAGCTTGGAGAGAGAAGCCACAGAAAACAGAGCTTGACTGTCAGAGACTGCAGGATTGATGTGTAAATTAGCACCAACTTTCAGGGGGGCAATTTGCCCATAAGAATCAAAATCTTTAAAACTGTGCATACGCTTTGATCCTGTAAATCCACTTCTAGGACTTTATCCTAAGAGATAACCACATTTGTGTGCAAACATTTAGGGACACAGTTAGTTATCACAGAAGTGTTTATAGTAGCAAAAAAAATAAACAACAAAAATGTCCAACATTGGTAATTAATTAAATAAACTTTGTACACACAATGAGCGGAATATGATTTCCATTAAGTATGTTGTCATAAAAAGGAAAAGATATTTACAATAGTTGAGGGAAAAAAATACAAAATAGCATAAACAGTATGCTCCCATTTTTGTAATTTGCAAGAGACAGAGAGGGAGAGTGCTGCACAGATATATATACCAAAACTTAACAGTGACTATCTGAGTGGGGGAAATTGTAGGTAATTTTTATTGTCTGCTTGTGCTTAATTGGGCTCTTAATTTTTCTATGCATCAATTTTTCTGGAAGAAAAATAAGTTATTTTTAACAGAAAAAAATACTCTTCAGAATAAACCAGATGTGTTCATTGGACTTTTTCAAGTTGCAAGGTGCCGAGTTGTCAGCTTATTTCAAATTATGATGGAATTTATTATGAGAATGCATTGGATAATGAGGGAGTTCATAACAAGAAGTCACTGGAAATAAGAACTGGAGTATCTTGAGGAACCCATGAAGTTGCACATCCCAGCCTGGCAAAAGCAATTAGAAGTTTCCAGAGTTGTTCTAGGGTTGGAGTTACCTCTTTGCTCCTCCAGAGCAGGTAGTCAAAATTCACCTCCCCTTTGGTGACTCATATGCCCTATTTCAGTTTCCACAGCTCTTGACCCAGCCCATCAGCCACCTCACCCTCCACTCTGCTTATCTCTCCTGCCTCCTTCTCAAGACTTTTGCCTACACATGACCATGATTTACTCAGGGACCCTCGAGGACCCTGTTGCCTCATGGTGGCCTCATTATGTGTCTCCTAATTGACCAGCTCTCTCCATGCTTCACAGTTCTTGCCAGTCCATGAGCTTGGCCAGCCTGGGATTAGTGCCCACTTCTGCTCCAAATAGCCACAAGAAGGGAAAAGGTCAAGTTATGGCTGTCTATGAGAAATGGCTTATTTTTCCTTAGAAGAGAAGTTTTCCCTAGAAGAAAACTGTTGAGTGTCAAGGCATCATAACTGACCACCAGCATAGACCAGGGTCAATATTTCAAATTCTGTACTGCCTGCAACACTGGTGTCCCATGAGATATGAAGTTTGTTGACAAAAGGAAAGTTTCCATGTTCAAATAGTTCGAGTTCCTACTAGCTCAGTCTTCTCTTGGAGATTCATAATGTGAATTAGTATATAAAAAGCTATGAGAGTTTCTACAGTAATGAAACCTGCTTGTTTTGCTCAAAGCAAAGTTTCCCAAAGTTATTTGAGCACAGAATCCTTTTTCTTTTTCCCCAAACACCCACTAATACCAGTTAACCATGGGACCCAGTTTAAGAATTACTGCTACAGGACAATCTTCCAGAAGGCAAGAACAATAAACAATAGTATTTGTTCCATAAATTATTTGGTTAATTAAGATCTTCCATCTTCATCAGAGGAATTACCACGAAAATATCTGACAAGCCTAGATTCACTCCTACTATAAAAATTTGTTACATAAGACTAAAGCAAGAGCAGCTTTCAATGACTAAAGTCCTCTTAGAGATACAGAACCTCCTAATTAAACAAATAAATAATCAGCCTGGGGAATGAATTGTCTCACGTAGCAGAATGTAGTTGATGAATTTGTTGGCTTTTCTGCTTCTGTGGATGGTCCATGACATATATTTAAGATCTAGAATGATCTGAGAGTGGCTGTAAGGTCTGCAATCAGAAAGGAATATAGAGAAATGGGGACCAGGAAATGGAGTTATGAGCAGCAGGTCATCTAGGTACAGTTCTGACATGGTTGGCTGGTAACTGGCTGCTTTGTGTTTTGTGTGTTTTTTTGTTTTTTTCATGCCACTTCACCATGACTTTGGCCTGGACCCTGTGCAGATCCAACTCAAATCCCTCTGACTCAGCCCAGACTGCCAGCTCTGGAATTCCTGGCCATCACAATCATTGTGGTTAGAACACTTAGGTCTTGCTGAGAAAGAAGGGCATGGAAATCTAAGCAAGTAAAATGCTTGCTGCCTGTTTTACTATTTTTGTTTTGGTTTTGGTTTTTACCCTTTTTAAGCAAAGGCCTTCTACCCATATACAAGTAGATAAAGCTTAAAGAGCCTATTCAATAACCAAACCAGGTCAAAGATGACCACTCACATCACTTTTTATATACAGGAATTTTAAGGTGAAAGCCCTGTGGGAGGGAGGGAAGGAGGAAGGGAGGAAAAGAAAGAAAGAAAAGAAATGAAATAGTAATGGAGCCAAAATCTGTTATCAACCCAAAGAATTTCAATAGTGATATAATATTATAATTATAATATCTGATTATGTTTTACCTATAAAACCAAAATTTTCATGTGGCTCAACCTAATAATAATAACCATAGCCACTGTTATTGCATGCTTACAAAAATGCCAGCACTATACACAGTTTCTCCATTATAGAATTTTATTCTTATTACAGCTCTTTGAGATACAGATACACTATTTCTCATTTGCAATTCATAAACCCAAAAGTTCTGAAAACTCAAAGATTTTTCCTAAGTCTAGAGCAAACTCAATTGGCAGCAAAACCTGACTTGACCTACCGTGACGCTACTTACAGCCTTTACTTAACACTTTTGGGGTGCATTTCACTACAGAAATGTTAATGTGTTTCATTAGGGGATCCTTCCCCAAACCCCTTTTAGGGTTCTATATGATTAATGACATATATACTTTATTACTTTTCTAAAATACTAAAAATCCTGAATTCTGAAACTCATCTGGCTCCAAGAGTTTTGGATAAGGGATTGTTTCTCCCTATTTTCAGATAAGGAAACTAAGGTCTGTTTGTCTTCATTGATATACTATCCTTCATTGATGTATTATTTTAGTTTGGGTCTTTGGGACTTGACTCTTTTGTTGATGGTTTAAAATTTTTTTCTCAGCACTATTTCAGTTCACATATGCACTGACGAGATTTTTAGCAAGTTCTCTTATGGAAAAGTTTTGAAAGACATCTTTTTTCCCCAAAATGGAAAATGCTAACATCCTCAGAAATTTTCCTTGAACCCAACTGAACTCATTTTAACTCCCCCATCCTTCATTTTCAGATTACTCAGTGAATTTAATGCTACCCTTCCTCAATTCCACCCAAAGCTCACATGGCGATGTTAAGGGCATTGGTTAAGAGCACGTCGAGGAGTCTGAGCAGGCCTGAGATGCTGCTAAGCACTTTGACATCTGTGGTTAGAGTGTCTACGTGAAGATTACCCATGCTGGGCTCCAGTGTTTCAATCACAACCCCAGAATGAGCGCCTGGTCACTCTGTGGTCTAAACTCTAAGAGAGGACAGCATTTCATACTATACTGCATTTTGTAAACAATGATTTGATACATTGAAGAAACCATAAATATTATTTATCTTACCATAGGCCTCAGAATGTCCAAACACCACAGTTCAATAATAGATTCAATAAGCCGAAGCCTGTTTTTCTGGTTTATCGTAACTAGTAAAGCAATGGTCATTACTTTCTAATTTGTAAGCGTTTTGTTTGATGGCTCTGAGTGGGAAGTATGTAGCATTGCTTGTCCAATAGGCGCCCTTGCCACCATCTAAAGTCAGCACTAAGCTACATCTGTTGCCATTTATGATACTTTTTCCATTTGTTGAAGCACATTATTTATTATAACCAAAAGAGTATATTCAAATACAGATGAAGCTTTTGCTAAAAGATAGAAAGCCATTATTTTCTAACCAGCAAAAAGAAGGATTTGGTTAAAACAAGCTGATGAGCATTTCTTGTTTGGTCTTTCCCCAGAAGCTGACTCCTGTGAAGATCTTAGCTCACATACCACAGATGAAAATAAAGTTGACGCTATGAAGCACTGGTGACATACACTACTAAGTTCACCATTTCAGAGTAACCCAGTTGAAACCTTTTAATCAAGGCCCCCTAAACCAAGGTTTCTCACCTCAGTACTATTGACTTTTGGGGGTAGATAATTCTTTGTTGTGGGGTTGTCTTTGTGCATTGTAGGATATTAGCAGCATCCCTGGCCTCTACCTACTAGATGCCAGTAGCATCCTCCTTACCAGTCAAAACAACCAAAAATGTCTCCAGACATTGCCAAATCACCCCCAGCTGATATTTTGACTCTCTTCCACTGCTTGCACATGACATACCTTAATATTTCTGGGGAGGTGACTTTCTAATATCCATAACCTTGTTCTTCAATAAGCATATACATAAGTAAATACCCTTTTTTAAAAAATAGAGCATTTATTTAAAACCATATTATGCTGTGTACACTATTCTTGTCTTCATTTTTTACCTAATCATATATCTTGGAGATCATTATATATCATTGCACAAAGGGCCACCTAATTATTTATAATATTAGTTACAAATTATTATATTGTTAATTAGTTACAAAGCTATATTATAATATTAGTTGAGCAGCATTTTCTTGAATGGATGTGCCACAATTATTTAAAGGTCCCCTATCAAAGAACATTTAGTTTGTTTCCAGTCTTCTACTAAAACAATGCTTCATAAATAACCTTATACATAAATCACTGGAACATCCAGGCACGTTCCTGCCTTGGAGCCTTTGCCCTGGCTGTTCCCTCTGCCTAAAATGCTCTTCCCCCAGATATCCACATGGCTAACTCCCTCACCTCTTGAATTGGTAAGGCTTGGCTAGGCTGCAATTACAAACAAACCTCAAAATCTCAGTGGTTTAAACACATAAAAGTCCTATGTAAGCTGTTCATAAGGACAGCGTTCTTTCCAGTGGTGGCCAAATAGTTGGGGCTGCTTCCATCTTAGAACTCCACCATCGTCACATGAGGGGTTTGCAGTTACCATAGCAGGAAAGAGAGAGCTGGTGTCATGTACCAAATCTCAAATACTTCTGCCCAAATCATTTCCAGCTACAGCCTATCGATCAAAACTAGTCACAGGGCCGCACCTAATTGCCAGGGATCTGAGAAATGTGGGAAGCACAATTCTCTGTAAGCACTAAATATCTTTGCTGGATTACCTTCAAATTGTTGCTCAAAAGTCATCTTAATGAAGCCAACCCCAACCATTCACTTAAAATTGCATCCCATACCCGCTCCCAGCACACCCAATCTCTTTCATCTTGCTCTATTTTTCCAGAGCACCTATCATTTTCTAATATATTTTATTACTTACTTATTTATGATGTTGATTATTTATTGTGTGTCTCCCCTTACTAGAATACAACCTACACAAAGGCAGGGGTCTTTGCTTTATGCACTGATGTATCCCAAGCAGCTAGAACAGTGACTGACACATAAATACTTGTTGAATGAATTAATAAATCTCATACATATATGTATTGGATGAGTATATCTATTCCTAGAGGTGGAATTGCTGAGTCAAAGGATATTGGCATTAAAATTTTTCATAAATATTGTTAAATTGTTCTCCATACAGCTTTATTAGCTTATATTCCCATCAATAATGTACGAAATTATCTGTTTCTCCAAACACTAACCAAATGTGTTCTCAAACTTTGTGTCCTTTGCCAGTTTGGTTGCTAAAAAAATGATATCTACCATAATTTTATTTTTTATATTTCATATTATGAGCAAAGTTGAGTATAATTTCATGTTAAAGAGCCATTTTTACTTATTTTTCTGTGCACTACTCATTCTTGTTCTTTGCTAATTCTTTTAGGTTGTTAATCTTTTTTATTATTGATATTATATATGATACACATAATATAATATATACACAAAATGATACAGCCATCCTAGAAAAATTTGACAGTTTCTTATAAAACTAAACATGCATTGCCACGTGACCCAGCAATTGCACTCCTGGACATTTATCCCAAAGACATGAACTTAATGTTCACACGAAAAATATGCAAATGAATGTTCATAGAAGCTTTATTTATAATTGCCAAAAACTAAAACAACCTTGGATGTTCTTCAGTGAGTGAATAGTTTAAAAAACTGTGGTATATCTATACCACAGACTACTACTCAGCAATTAAAAGGAACAAACTATGGACACATGCAACAACCTGAATGAATGAATCTCCAGAGAATTATTTGGAGTGAAAAAAGCCAATCACAAAAGGTTACATACTATATAATTCCACACATATAACATTCATTAAATGACAATATTATAGAGATGAAGAACAGATTAGTGATTGCCTGGAGTCAGAGAGGGGGGAGGTGGGGCAGGAGGGAGGTGGATGTGTCTATAAAAGGGTGACATGAAAAATCCTTGTGGTGATGGAATTGCTCTGCATATTGACTGTGGTGGTGCATACACAAATAAAGCTCAAGATACCTGTATAATACTCTATAGAACTAAGTATATACACACACAAAACACAGACAAATGAGTACAGATTAAACTGGGAAAATCTGAATAAGATCTGTGGGTTGTACGGATGTCAATGTCATGGTTGTGAAATTGAACTATAGTTTTACAAGATGTTTCCATTGTGGGGAACTGGGAGATCTCTGTATTATTTCTTACAACTACATGTGAATCTACAATAATCTCAAAATTAAATGTTAAATTTTTTAAACTCCTGTGACTTTAAACACATAGATACCTTATACTATCATGTAAAAACAAAATAGTAGTGCTTTGTCTGGGTCATATGTTGCAAATATGTTTTCCAGTTTGTTGTTTGTCTTTTGACTTTGTGGTGTTTTTTATGACAAAGAAATTATTTTTATGTTGTTCATTTCATTAACCTTTCCTTTAACAGCTTCAGAGGTTAGTGCTAGGCTTAAAAAGCCTCTTCCTATGGTAGATTATTGTAAAATACTACCATGTCTTCCTATAGTACTTTTATAATTTCAATTGTCTATATATTTAAATCTTTGACACATTTAGTGCACAAAGTGAAGTAGGTTGTAATCGTATGTGTACGTGTGTGTTTTTACCAATGGCTAATCAATTCTCTCATTGCTATTTATAGAAGAAACAACCTTTTCCTATCAGATATAAGGTACAATCTTATCATGCCCTACATTCCTATCATATAGGTTATCATACATTTCCACATGTACTCTGTAGTCTGTGTCATCAATTTATTTATTTATAGACCCAGCATTCCAATATCTTCATTATTATAGCTTCATGTGGTGCTTCAGTGTCTGGTAGGTCTAATCCCTGCTTACTGGTCTTTCTTTTTTTTTTTTTTTCAGAATTTTCAGAACATTTTAGTATGAACTTTAAAATCCAGTTTCCCCCTCCAAAATTTTTTTTCAGAGAAGGGAGTGGGAGAAGTGTCAGCAGCTTAAATTCACACCTTATTATTAATTAATAATCCTGGGATTTGTTGGGATCATGTTAAATTGAAAGAATACCTGCTCCACCACCTACCAGCTTAGGCAAGTTACTTCCTCTGCTAAGAAGTCTCAGTTTCTTTATCTGTGAACATGGAGATAGAGGTAATGACCGTCATGGGGGTGTTGGGATAATACATACAAAGCACCCAGCACTGTGTCTGGCACAAAAGTTAGTGTTTGTTATTCTTCCTTGTTCCCAAAAGTTTTTGTAAATTCCTTCAACTAAAAACCTTCTGCAGAAATTATTTGTCTGCTTGCCTGTTCCTCTGGCCATGAACCCCAGAGGACAGGAATCCTGTTTTATTCATCTTTTATCCTCAATATCTAGCATATGGTTCCTCCTTTGTCTCTGGCCTCTCATCTCTACATCATGGTTCGTGTCAATCTCTGCTTCTCCCCAGCTGCCGCACACCCATCCTGACACGCAGTGCTGCCCTCTCACTGGTCAGAAGCCCCCTTCTGCCCACGTCTGGCCTCCTTAAATTGCCCTTTGTAGCTCAGAGCTTCAAAGCCCTCCCCTTCTCACCCTCTACTCCTGCCTTTTCTGTAAAGTCAATTCCCTGAGAGTTGCTGATCCCAGTTGATTTACCTGACTACATAGTAAGTCATAATAAAATGTGATGGCTCTCAGGTTTAACACTTTAATCCGGAAGCACATTACCTCAAATGTATTTCTGAGGGATACAATGCATCTAGCAGTGTTTGGGCAGTCATCTTAGCTAAAACTCCACAGCTCAACTGGCCATCCACCCACCTACTACTTCCCTTTATCCCTCATCCTTTTTAAGTAGGTTTTCTAGAAATTGAAATGCATTCAGTCATATATCTTCCTCTTCCTCCTTCAAAGAGATCTGTACAAACATTACCATTTGCCTAAAAAGTTTTTGATTAACCCTCAAATTAAAACTGCAGAAGGGAAACCCTACTCCTCTTAGAGCCTCCTGAATTCTGCGTACAGCTTGACTAGGTGGAGAGCACAGTGCCCAAAGTCCGGTTTTAACAAGAAGGTAAGGTTGGGATTTGCTGGAACAGCAGATCAGAAAATGTCCCACGGTTCTGGATACCCAGATACAGCTCCTAAGGTGTGACTCCCCGGGAATAGAGTCTCCAGGGTTTGGGGGCTTCCAGGAATTTATAACATTCTTTAAGACCCTAGCCAGAAACTGAGGTTGGGACGCCCACCTCTGTGCCCTCAAATACTGCAGACCCCCGAGCAATTCCTGCTGACAAGGTTACTCCCGTGAGGAATCCAGCTCTATTCTGCAAGCCATCTTCACAAATATTATTTTCCAACTCCCTTGTCAGGTCGTAAGAGAGGAATTTCAGGGAAGGGAGTGGGAACGGTGTCAGCAGCTTAAGTTCACACCTTATTATGCTTTTATTACACTTCCTAGTCCCATCTGAACAATTCGTGGTAAGAAAGAAACGCTCTGGCCCTTGGCAATATGATACGGAGTTACATAGTCTGTGCCCCTCAGCTCTCCCTGTCTCCTGGGTTAGCCTCACTCTCTCCAATATCATGTCTTCCACTCTCCTCACCTCACACCTCAGTTCCTAGAACAGCCTCCTCATCAGTTTTCCTCCTTCATTTCTCCCCTCTACTCCATCCCACACACAGCTGTCAGAATAATCTTCCAAGAATCCCACTTACATCACGAAACTAACTTAATTACTCCTGCCCCTCTCTCCCTTCCCACCACTCCGGGCTTAGTCCGAGTTCTGTCTCCTCCCCGAGATGTCTTGCGGTGGCCTCAATTCCCGGGGATATTTGCTCCTCAAAGCTCCTACAACCAGGACTGATATTCCTGGTCACAGTGTGCAGATTGTTCACTCCTACAGTGACTATATCACTCCTCCCCTTTTAACAAAAGTTTATAATACACATATTTAATACTCCTACAATGTGTTCTGATAGAGTCACAGCCATTGTAATCCCATCTGATGCCTGTGTAGGAAGAGTTGTTAAATATTTTGACTGCCATACTTTACAATTTATTGTCTGTATTTGTCTGTACAATGTATTGTCAGCATTTATTGTCTGTATCACTCATCTGGGTATTTTATCATAAAACTAAATATATATATATAATACACATATTTAATCAGTTTATTGTTCACTGTCTGTCTCCCCCAACTGGAATCTGAGCCCCACAAGGGCAGAGATTATTTTAAATTGTGGTAAAATACACATAACATAAAATTTACCATCTTAAGTATTTTTAAGTGTACAGTGCAGTGGCATTAAGTACATTCACATTGTTGTGCGACCATCACCACCACTCATCCACAGAATTCTTTTCATCTTCCCCAACTGAAACTCTGTACCCACAACTTCCCATTTCCCCCTTCCTCCAGCCCCTGGTAATCACTATTCTACTTTCCATCTCTACGGATTTGCCTACTCTAGGTACCTCATATAAGTGGAATCATACAGTATTTGTCCTATTTCACTTAGCATAATGTCCTCAAGGTTCACCCATGTTTTAGAATGTGTCAGAATTTCCTTTCTTTCTAAGGCTGAATAATATTCCACTGTATGTATATACCACATTTTGTTTATATATTAATCTGTTGATGGACACTTGGCTTATTTCCACCTTTTAGATATTGTGAATAATGTTGATATAAACATGGGTGCAGAAATATCTCTTCAAAACTCTGCTTTCAATTCCTTTGGGCATATACCCAGAAGTGGAATTGCTGGATCATATGGTAATTTTATTTTTAATTTTTTGAAGAACCGTCATACTGTTTTCCATAGTGGCTGCACCATTTTCCATTCTGACCAGCAGTGCGCAAGAGTTCCAATTTCTCCACATCCTCACCAAGACTTGTTATCTTCTGTAAGGGCAGGGATTTTTGTCTGTTCTATTCACTGGTGTATGCCAAGCACTTAGAACAGGGCTTGGCACAAAGTCAGCACTTTTTATATTTATTGAATTCACCTGTAGAAATGGTGTTAACCAAGTGGCCCAAGACTACCTGGATTTGAATCTTGACTCACATACTCAGACCTACACCATGCACACATTATTTGACCTCCCTGAAGTTCAGGTGATCACTCATCTGTAATAGCACCTATCTCAAGGAATGTTATAAAAATCCAATAAGATGATGCATGTAAAGCTCCTGGCCCAGTATGTCTCACATGTTTCCTTCCTTCAACCCTAATTCTCCCTAACAGCACCTTAAGCTGACTTGGCTAAGAAGGCTATCAGTAATCAAGTTTGATTAGAGAGAAATCTCTGCCTTTTTTGTAAGTTTCATTTCACCACCTCTTGATTTGTGAACCTAAGAGAATCTTCACTGACCAACAACCTCTACACTTCTTTGTTCTTCTTCATAGCATGTATCATTACCTGAAAGTATATACCATATCTATTTTTAACTTATTTATCCAATTCTCTACCAGAATGTGAGCTCCATGTAGAGAAGGTCCTTATTTGTCTTGTTTACTGTCATATCTGCAAGGCCCAGAACAATACCTGGCACATTAAAAGCCTCAATAAATATTTATTGAGTGAATAAATAAATTTAAATAGCTACTAATCACCTGCTATAGGTACTGTGCTTGCTACTGGGCATCCTGATATAAATAAGACATAATTCCTTCCCTCAAGGAGCTCACAGTTTAATTAGAAGATGATTTATACACAAATCATTAAATATAGTATGAGATGCATGGTAAAGAAGTATGTAAAAATAATACAAAGAAAGAAGTTATTAAGTCTATTTGGAGGCAGTGGTCAAGGAAGGCTTTCATAGGAAAGTGTTCCTTACAAAGTTTTGAAGATTAGTATTCCCAGTAGAAAAAGAAAGAAGGGGCATTGTATGTTTAGGGGATAGTCAGTTAAAGTCACAGGGGCAGGACACACAAGGCTGTATCGTGGAAACAACAAGTAATTTTGTGTAGCTAGTTGAGAACTTAAAGGGAGAGTATGGCAGAAGAGGATCCCAGAGAGGGGCAAGATCATGGAGGCTTGTTAAAACATCATGCTTAGACTTCATTCTATAGGCTGCAGAGCCACTTAAAGGTTGTACACACGAAGTGACATGGTGAGATATTCACTTTAGAGAGTCGATATGGTCCTGGTGTGGCGGGAAGCCAGCTGGGAACACCAGAGCTTCCTGGAGCACCCCCACCATGGGCATGGGACCAAGCATTCTGTTTTCATACTATGAGAGCTGGAATGGACTGCTAGACTGGTACTGGATCCAAATTTGCACTAAATCAGCAAATTCAGAGTCTGAATCTCTGTTCTAGCACTTTAAAAGAAAGTTTCGTCAGGGTTCTACACATTTGGGTTCTAGAACAGCTACTTGTCTTAGGTTAATTAAACTGGATGTGGAATAATTAGCCATTGGACCCTTGGCTTTAACATTCCACATTTCAAATTCCTTTTTATCTGTGTAACTAACCTAGTGTATACTTTGGTAGGCCCACTAATAATAAAGAGCGTGTCTACTAAGCTGGGACTAGTTCATACTATTTGAATGAGTATACTCTGCGTGGTGGGAGGAGAAAGACTTGGCCATTTCGGCCAGATTACAGATTGCCCTCTCTTGGGTCCAGACTCCACAGCAGGAAGAAAGTCACTTTAAATGTCTTTGAAGACTCTCATCATGACACTCTGAAACCAGTTTAAAATCCACCTCCTCTAGTAACTTTATCTTCACTGGTCCTCCCTCAATTCCACATTTCATCACTACACAGTGTGTCTGGGACATATCTACCACTAGGTCCCAAGTTTCCTATGGAGAGCAGACATTCCTGACTGATTAGTTTCCTAGGGCATCTTAACAAAGTACACAAACTGAGTAGCTTAAAACACCAGAAATTTATTGTCTCACAGTTCTGGTGGATAGAAATCCAAAATCAAGGTGTCAGCAGGGCACATTCCCTCTGAAATCTGTAGGTGAGAATCCTTTCTTGTTTCTCTCCCAGCTTCTGAAGGTTTGCCACCAATCTTTGGGAATCCTTAGCCTCCAACTGCATAACTCTGATCTCTGTCTTCGTTGCTACATGGCATTCTCCGTGTGAATCTCTGTCTTAACATGCCATCTTCTTATAAAGACACCAGTCAAACTGGATTAGGGGCCCACTCTTCTCCAGTGTGGATTACATCTGCAATGACCCTATTTCCAAATAAGATCACATTCTGAGGTACTAGGGGTTAGGACTTCAACATACCTTTTTTGAGGGGACACAATCCAACCTATAACACTGCCTCTTCTCTTAGTGGCTCACCACAGAATTTAGTCCAGTGTTAAAAATGTGACAGTGAATGCTATTTACTGATGTGAATTAAGTCACCAGGCCATCCGCCTGTCTACAAAAGGGCATAGTAGCACCACTGCTATTTTGTGCCAACACCCAAACAGCTTCACTTTCAAGATGACTGGAGAAAACACCGAGTGGAGTTCAATCAAAGTTGTGGTCATCTTGACTAAAAACTGGAATGAGAATTTTTCGGTGTCACTTAGGACATGATGAAAATGTCGAACTTTAATATCATACCAAATAGAACATAGGTTTATAGGGAATACTCAGGTGCTTTTGTGCTGTCATTTCATTTTAGGTCTTTCAAAGGACAGAATATTACTTTCAAACACAGCATTACTATAATTAATAATGGCAACATTTTCTTCAAGTTGCCCTTGAAGGCTGTAGTATCTCAGGCTGCCACCCCTGCAATTAGACTAACAGCTGGCAGAGAGCCAAACTGGGGATGGGGGTGAATAACTACCAAATCAAATATGGGTTTGTTTTGAATTAAGCATTCAATCTTCTGGTAGGGAAATCTGCTCTGGTTGCACCCTGCCATTTATATATGTAAAATATGTTAAAAGAAAAATATATACTACATACCTTTCAGCCATTAACAGTTTTCAGAGTTCTCTCTCATTAGGCTATTTCCAGTGGGATGCATAGGACTCAAGTTAATGATTGCAGGAGCTGCCCCTATGCCAGAGAAGGGTCCCTGAGAGCAACAGGAAGACATGGTTTGTGTGCCCCTCATTTATTTTATTTCGTCCAAGCAAACAGTTGGCAAGAGCAGACATTTCCTATTGCCTGGGCAATGTTTTAATCACTGTTTAAATATTTGCCATCCTGTCTTTGTTTTGGTTAGAATTGCTGAGTTAATGCAATACAGATTTGTACCTTCTGCTGAGTGAAATATAGATTTCATCTTATGAACTAGAGCTATGTTCACTGGAAATAGTTACCCCACTCCCCACCTCTACTACGTGTCTTTCGTTTTATGCTTTGTATTAATCTTTTTATATCTTCTCAATGCCTACAGGATACCGACAAATTGCCCCCAGGCAGTTCTAACACATTAAATTTCAGCAAACCTGGCCCTATGTATGACTCATTGCAAAATTTTAAGGACTCTCAAGTCAGTCTCTCTGAGTACCAGCCTAGAAAAACATCAGTCCCAGGCAAAAGCCTCACCATCTGATGAACATTCTGGGATCACAGTAAAATGAGTTTCTGGCCTCAGGCCAGTTTCTGACAGATAATAGGTTTGTGCCAAAGACTCCTTTTATTAACAAAGCTCTGTAAAGGTTCAGCTGAACCCAGGCTAACCTGGCCCCTGTGTAACTGATTTCTCCAAGCCTCACCAGCCTGGATGTGCTTAAAGGGTCACATTAACAGTGGTAACTCAAATTTCACTAGTTCTTGCTCCCACCTGCTGATGGAAGGCCTCTGGATCCTTTTTTTTTTTTTTTTTGCAGAATTTTTAGTAAAAGTGCCCTTTCTATTTTCACATACAATCAACTCTTTCTCTATGTGACTCTTCATAAATCCAGTGGGAGCTGGATAGAAAAGAAATATGAGTGACTGACATCATACTCACTCCTCCTCCTCCTCCCTGATAACCAAAATTCAGTTCTTGGGTCAAGCTCATCATGGCTGGCTCCTTCTCCCCTCAGGATCAGCACCTTCTGAAGCATCTCCTCAGTTCCCATCAGAGAAGAGGTTTCCAGTAGGCTCCCACCAGAACTTCAGACGTGCCAGTTCTGAATCCCATGTAGTCTCTACCTGAGGAGCCCACCAGATCTGAAATAACTGCTCACTCCTCTGAAAAAAACTTGGTTGAAATTAAAATGTTTGGGGCTTCTTATTCCAACCATTGCAGACTAGGTAATTACTACCAAACCATTTATAAAAGAATACAAGAAAAACTGGATAAAATATTAAAAACATATGTTTGACAGCATAAGAAAGTTAACATGATAGTGAATAATTATCAGAGAAGAACCCAAGACAAGACATAGGACAGAAAAAGAATGAGAAGAGCCCTACAATCGCCCTAGCTGACTGCCATGAAATGGTTTCCAGGCCATGGCACAGGAAGAAGAAACTCAGCTGTAGTCTGGCAGACTCCCTATGGTGAAGAGATGCAGCTAACAGTTTGGAAAGACCAATGTGGCTAAAGTTGGCAGGATATAAGGAGAAGAAAGAGCTGCAGGGAAAGAGAATTGGACATCTGTGGAGGGTCCCCCCTTGTGTATTCAGTAGAGTACTCATCCGTGCACACATGTGAGGAAATTAGCAGAGGCCAGGAAAGAACTATCGGAAAGAACTATCTGAAAGAATGACAAAGAACAGTACCTGGAGCTCACACCAGGACAGGAAAAGTGATTGTTCCCACCAGCCAGATTGGAAAACCTCATAATTTACAGGGAATTGAGTGGAGTACTCAGACAGTGGGAAATAATTAGCCCTAGACTAAACAGTATTCTAGTCTCACCTAACAAATACTAAAAGTAAGATTTAAAAGAATCAAACAGTTTCTAAGTAACTTAACTGCATCCCATCCCAGAACAAAGCTCAAGAAATTTATAGGAATAAAAAAATAACCAGAACTCAGCAACGTAAAATTTACAATGTCTGCCATTCTACCAAAGATTATTGGGCACGCAAAGAAAAGGGAAACTATTGAGGAGAAAAATCAACCAATCAAAACCAACCCAAAACTGACACAGATGTTAACAGGCAATGCTATTTAGAAAGATATTATAACTGTATTCCATATATTCAAAAAGTTAAATAGAGGCAGGAAAAATATTTTAAAAACCCAAATCAAACTTCTAGAGATGAAAACTACACTGAAAGGAATTAACTGCAGATAATTACAGAAGAAAATATCATTGAAATAAAACACAGAGAGAAAAAAGACTAAAAAAAATAATTAACAGAGAGTTAGTGAGCTATGGTACAACTTCAAACAGTCTAGTATACATGTAATTGGAGTCCCCAGTGAAGGATAAGGAGATGAGGCAAGAAAAATAATACCACAATAATGCCAAAGAAATAGTGGCCAAAAGTTTTCCAAATTTGATAAAAATCATAAATCCACATATCTAAGAAGTTCAACAAACCCCAAGGGCAAGAAACACAAAGAAAACTACACCAAAATCCATCATAAATCGCTGAAGACCACTGATAGATTAAAAAATCTTAAAAGAAGCTATAGAAAAAGATACATCAGGTACAGAGGAGCAAAGATAAGAATGATAGGAAATTTCTCATTAGAAACAATGCAAGCAAGAAGATGGTGGAGCAATATCTTTAAAATTAAAAAAAATGAAAGTAGGGAAAGGACAATCTCTTTAATAAATTGTTTTGGGAAAACTGATTTTCCACATGCAGAAGAATGAAATTGGATCCTATCTCACTCCACATACAAAAATCAACTGAAATTAGATTAAAGACTTAAATGTAAGACCTGAAACCATAAAACTAGTACAAGAAAACATAGGGAAAGGGCTTCCTGACATAGATCTGGGTGATGAATTTTTGGATATGACCCCAAAAGCACAAGCAACAAAAGAAAAAATTGACAAATGGGATTGCATCAAACTAAAAAGCCTCTGCACGGCAAAGGAAACAATCAACAGAGTGAAAAGACAACCTAAAAAATGGGAGAAAATGTTTGCAAACCATACATCTGATAAAGGGTTACTATCCAAAATATATTAAAAACTCAAATAACTCAATAGAAAGAAAACAACCCGATTAAATAATGGGCAAAGGACCTGAATAGACATTTCTCAAAAGAAGACATACAAATGGCCAACAGATATATGAAAAGGTGCTCAACATTACTAATCATCAGGGAAATGCAAATCAAAATTACAATGAGGTATTACCTCACAACTGTTAGAATGACTATAATCAAAAAAGATAAAAGATAAGTGTTGGCAAGGATGTGGAGAAAGGGATACCCTTGTGTACTGTTGGTGGGTATGTAAATTGGTACAGCCATTATGGAAAGCAGTAAGGAGGTTTTCTCAAAAAATTAGAAGTATAATTACCATATGATCCAGCAATTCCACTTCTGGGTATATATCCAAAGGAAATAAAATGAGTATCTCAAAGAGATATCTGCACTCCCATGTTCATTGCAGCATTATTCACAATAGCCAAGATATGGAAGCAACCCATGTGTCCATTGATAGATGAATGGATAAAAGAGATATGATTGATATATATATTGACATATGTGTATATATATATATACACACACACACACACACACACACACATGCACACACACAAAAAATGGAATATTACTCAGCCGTGAGAAAGAAGGAAATCCTGCCAGCTTTGATAACCTGGATGAACCTAGAGGACCTTATGCTAAGTGAAATAAGCCAGACAGAGAAAGATAAATACTGTATAATCTAACTTATATGTGGAATCTAAAAAAAAATGTCAAACTCAGAGAAGCAGAGAATGGAATGATGGTTACCAGAGGCTGGGATGGGGACATGTTAGCCAAATGGTATAAAGTTGCAGGGAAAAAAGAAGAAAAGGAAAGAAAACTATTAACCTAGAATTCTGTACCAGTGAAAATATTTTTTAAAAACAAAAGTAGAATAAAGACCTTTTCAGATACATAAAGCTGAACAAATTCATCATCAGCAGACCCACTCTACAGAAATGTTAAGGAAGTCCTTGAGGTAGAAGGAAATACGAATCTACACAAAGGAATAAAGAACACCAAAAATGGTAACTACGTAGTTAAATATATAAGATGTTTCCAATAGTGTTTACATTTCTGTGAAACATAAGTCATGGTTTAAACAAAAATAATAAGATATTATGGGTTTATCATATATGATTAAGTAAAATGTATGACAACAATAGCATGAAGGCCGTGAGGGGAGAAATGGAAGAATACTATATGTGAAGTGGTATAATACCATTTGAAAGTAGACAGTAATAAATTAAGTATGTAGACCAAAATCATAAAGAAACCATGAAAATAACAAAACAGAGTTGTACCTAATAAGACAAGAAAGGAGATAAAATGGAATCATAAAAAATACTCAATCCAATAAAAGAAAAAAAAAGGCAGCAAAAGAGGAAAACGGGAACAAAGAAGAAATGGAAGACAAATTGCAAAGTGATAGATTTAAACCTAACTGTATCAACAGTCATGATATAAATGGTCTAAAAACTCCAATTAAAAGGCGCAGATTTTCAGATTTGATTTTAAAAAAGCAAGATCCAACTATATGCTGCCAACACTTTATACACAAAGTCACAAATAGATTAAAAGTTAAAGGCTAGAAAAAGATATATCAAGCTAATACAAAATTTTAAAAACCTGGAGTGGCTATGCTAATACCTGACAAAGGAAATTTTAGAGAAAAGGATATTTCTGGAGATAAAGATGATAAAGAAATCAATTCATCAGGAGGACATAACAATCTTAAATGTTATACACCCAATAACAGAGCTTAAAAATGCATAAACAAAAAAACTGAAAGCAGAAAAAGACTAATTCATAATTATAGCCAGAGATTTCAATACCCTCTCTCAATAATTGACTGAATAAGTACAGAGAAAATTAGTAAGGCTGTAGGAGATTTGAAAAACACAATCAACTAACTGGATCTAATTGATATTATGGAACACTCCACCCTACAATAGCAAATACATATTTTTTCAAGTTCACACAGACCATTACCAAGATAGACCATATCTTATAAAAGAAGTCTCAATAAATTTAAAAGAATGCAAGTCATACAAAGCATATTCTCTGATCACCATGAAATTAAATTAGAAATCGATAACAGAATTATCTCTGGAAAATCTCCCAACTATTTAGAAATTAAATGAAACACTTGTAAATAACCTATAGGTCAAAAAAGAAAGCAAAAGGGAAATTAGAAAGTATTTTGAACTGAAAGAAAATGAAAACACAACATATCAAAATAGGTGAGATACTGCTAAAGCAATAATTTAAAAGAGAATCTATAGCCCTAACCCCTTCATTAGAAAAGAAAGAATGAAATGAACAGCAGAAAGCTTCCAACTTAAGAAACTACCAAAGTAAGCAAGTGAAAAATATCAGAAGAGAAATCAATGAAATAGTAAAAAGAAAAACAACACAGAAAATTAATAAAATCAAAAACTGGCTCTTTGAGAAGTACAATAAAATTGACAAACCTCTACCCAGACTAATAAGGAAAAAAAGGAAGAAGACACAAATTATGAATATCAGCAAGGAGAGAGGTAAAATCATTACAGATTCTACAGATATTAAATGGAAAAGAAGGGAATATTGTAGAAACCTCATGCCAATAAATCTGACAACCTAGGTGAAATGAACAAATTTTTTGAAAGACACAAGTTATCAAAACTCACACAAAAATAAATAGGTTATTTGAATAGTCCTATAAATCTAAAGAAATTAAATTTTTGTCAAAACCCTTCCTACAAAGACAACTCCAGGCCCAGATGGCTTCACTGGCAAATTCAACTAAACATTTAAGGAAGAAATGATACCATTTCTACACAAATTATTCCAGAAAGTTAAAGAAGAGGGGATATTTCCCAATTCATTCTGCAAGACCAGCATTACACTAATAACAAAACCAAAGACATTACAAGAAAACTACAGTCCAAAATTCCTCATAAATACAGATACAAAAATTCTAAACACAATTTTAGCAAGTCAGATTCAATAATATATAAAAAAGGGTAAAACATCATGACCAAGTTGGGCTTGTCCCAGGAATACAAGGCTGATTTAACACTCAAAAATCAATTGATATAATTCACCATATTACCAAACTAAAATATATATATATATATATATCATTTCAATGTGAGAAAAGTATATGACAAAATCAAACCTCCATTCTGATAAAATCTCTCAGCAAACTGGGAACAGAAGGGAACTTTCTCAAATGGACAAAGAATATCTACAAAAAACCTAGACCCAACGTCACATTTAATAGTGAGAGACTGGATTCCTCGCCTCTAAGATCAGGAATAAGACAATTTCTACACTCACCACTTTTATTCAACATGATACCGAAGGTTATAACCAGTGCAATAAGGAAAGAAACAGAAATTAAAGCCATAAAGATTGGAAAGGGAGAAGTAAAAGGAAGAAGATGACATGATCATTTGTGGAAAAGTTGATGGAATGTACAAAGCTACTAGAACTAATAAGTGAGCCAACTAATACAGTAAGGTTGCAGTACTAATATATCAATATACAAAAATTGTTTTCTATATACAAGCAATGAACAATCAGAACATGAAATTTTAAAAAATACTATGTAGAATAACATCAAAAAATATGAAATACTTAGGAATAAATCTGACAAAATATAAAAGACTGTACACTGAAAATAACAAATATTGCTGAAAGAATTTAAGAAGATCAAAATAAATGGAGAGATATATCTTGTTCATGGGTTGGAGGACTCAATATTTTTAAGATGTCAATTTTTGCTAATCTATAGATACATAATACACAATCCCAATCAAAATTTCAGTAGGCTTTTTTGTAGAAATTGACAAACTGATTCTAAAATTTATATGGAAATGCAAAGGATCTGGTGTAGCCAGAACAACTCTGAAAAAGAAGAACAAAGTTGGAGGATTTACACTACCTGATTTCAAGACATAAAATTACTGTAACCAATACAGTGTGGTACAGGCATAAAGACAGACAAATAGATCACTGAAATAAAACAGAAATCCAGGAATAGATGCAAACATATATGAACAACTGATTTTCAACAAAGGTGCAAAGTGAATTCAATGGAGAAACAACAGCCTTTTAAACAAATGGTGCAGGAACAATTGGATATCTACATGCAACACTGAACTTTGATATGTAACTTGTACCATATACAAAAATTAACTCAGAAAACCCAAACATTATTTAAAAAAATAAAGGTCTAAAAACATAGAGGGAACTTGTTCCCAAATTTGAAGACTCAATATAGTAGTGTGTAAGTACTCTGTAAACTGAATCTGTAGATTCTATGAAATCTCTATCAATATCTCAACTTTGAAGATGAGGAGGAAGACTTGATAAGCTGATTCCAACATTTATATCTGAATGCAAAGGCCTACATATACTTAAGATATTGTTAAAAAAGAAAAAGTTTGGAGGACTGCATCTACTCAATATCAAGACTAACTAAAGAGCACAGTAAACAAGACAGTGTGGTATTAGCCCAAGAACGGACAAACAGACTAATGAAATAGAGAATCCAGAAAGATAGGACAAGGATCGTGCAATAGGATATCCACATGGAGAAAAAAAGATTTGAAATTCAACTCTCTTTCTCACACTATACAAAAAAATTAGCTCCAGGTGGACTAAGATCAAATGTAAAAGGCAAAACAATAACATGTTAGAAGATAATATTGGAGAATATAGTCATATAATATCTGGGTAGAGAAGGACTTCTTAAACAGAACACAAAAAGCATTAACTGCAAAGGAAAACAGATCAAATTGACTCCATTAAAATTAAGAACTTCCGTTCATCAGAAGATATCATCAAGAAGTCACAGAGCAGAAGATATTTGCATATATACTTAACAAAGGGCTCCCATCTAAGATATATAAACAACTCCGACAAATCAATAAGAAAAAGACAAACAACTTAATAGGAAAAAAATGAGGAAAAAAACTTCAAAAGACACCTCCCAAAGTTAATATCCAAGTGGCTAACTTACATATGAAAAGATACTCTACAGCATAGGTAATAGGTAATCAGGGTATGCAAATCAAACCCACAATGAAATACTCACCAGAATGACTAAACTCAAAAAGATTTACAATACCAATACTGGCAAAGATGTAGGCCAACGGGAACTCTCTATATGCCTGGTGGGAGAAAAAATTAGTACAATCATTTTAGGAAACAGTTTGGCATTATCTGTTAAAATTGAAGATACTCATGTCCTATAGCTTAGCATTTCCTCCCCTACGTATATATCTAACAGAAACGTACTAATATTCCACCAAGGTATACATGCAAGAATGTTATAAAAATATTATGTAATAGGCAAAAATGGAGAAAGTTCAACAGTAGAATAAATAAATTGCAGTATATTTATATAATAGAATACTACACAGCAATAAAAAATAAATGAATAGCTCCACATAACAACATGAACGACTCCCAAAGAAGGTAGAAAACAAAAAAATGCATACTATATGATTCTGTTTATATAATGTCCAAAAAAAATAAGCCACACTAAATCTTAGCATCTGGGGACACAAACATTTTCAGGTGGTAGAATATAAAGAAAAGCAAGGATGTGCAGAGAAAGGAGTTGGTGATTGGGAAGGTACATGAAGGGGGCTTCCAGGATGCTATTTATTGACTTGGGTGGCAGTTCTACAATTATTTGGTTTGTGATAAATTATTAAGCTTTTCATATTTGTCATGTGCAGTTTTTATGTATGTAATATTCCATAATTTTTACAATGCTAAATTAACAACAACAACAAAACAGACTTCTCCTGGCAGGCTTCTATGGATTACGTGTGAATAACGCCTATAATGAGAAGCTATTGGCCAAACATCAATACCCATTGCCAAAACTAGATTCACCAGAGAATTGACTTTAAATTGTTTTTTCACATTTTTCACATGTGTTGATAGTTGTCAGGATCCAGGGCAATAAACCAAGCCAGTGCAGGAACCCCTGTGTTTTCACTAGTCATCATTCATTCCTACCAATCCATTCATTAAACACAGTAATACAAAGCATCTTCTGTGATCCAGGCATTGGGCAAGGTGCTGAGGTTTCAATGGAGGACAAGTCAGGCATGATGACTGTCCTCCTGAAGCTCTTCCAATGCAGCGCAGGGTGGCATGGGTGAGAAGAGGGGAGTAAGTGTGAGGGGAGAGAGAATAAACAAAGTTAATATTAAAACTTGTGTGGAATGAATGAACAAGTGCTTCTTTGTCAAGAAGAAGCAGATAAGGATATTACAGAGAAAAGATCATCAGAGAAGCCACCTCTATAGAAGGTACCTTCTTGAATTCCCTAACAGAGAGGTTAAATAACAGATTGGCAAGATGCTATTTTAACATCCCCTATTTTGGAGAAAATTGTGGATTCCCCATCTTAGATTTAGCCCTTTTTGGAAGCCCACTCCATGACCACACTATTAAAACACATCAAATGGAAGAAAAATAGGTGGACTTGTATCTACATCAAGATGGGTCCTACATGTTTTGCATCACTGTGATCACTGAAACAATGTTTTATCTATAGCCTTCTGCTTTCATGTTCAGGTTTATTTTAGACACCAAATTTTTAGTTGATTTTAACAATTCAACTCATCAAGTAGTTCCTGAGTACCTGTGTGTGCCAGACTTTGCTCCAGACATGGGATACAAAGGGGAAGGTGCCATACTGAAACACGAGTGTCTCAGTACTCAAGGAGCCTACAGGCTTTAGTGACCACCAGGGCTAACACAAGGTCTTCTTGAGGTGACTGGCCCTGGGTCGGGAATGTCACATCAGATGATATGTCTAGTCTCAGACCAGATTACAAACTCAAAGGTATTTGGTGGGATGGGGCAGTTCAGGACATTCCCATGCACACGTAATCAGGAACCTCTCAGCTGGCCTTTTAGTTAGAGCAGACTCAAAAAGCTTTTTGGCCATATTTGTTCTTTCATTAATTAAACCAATACTTAGTACCAACTACATCAGTGTTTATTGTCCCAATGGCTGCAGAGGCTGATGGCTCCAGCTAGAACTTTTCCTTTCAGATCCAGTGTCCCAGGAAAAATGATAAATATCTTGGGTAGGGCTAGGGTCCTTGCTCAGGGTCACATGGGCTTTGATGAAAGGTCTGCTGATGTGAGTGCTCCCATCACATCCTTTGGTGGATGCACATGTGCACGTCAGCCTTTTAGGGGCAGCCTCCCTCTCCCCTACACTTCCAGCCACAGGTATCTTCCCAAGTCCGCATCTAGTGTGATGGCACTGCTGGTCCTTTCTGAGTGTGGCATGAGCCTAATCTAAGCAGGAGACTCCAAGAGGGAGGTATGGAGGGGGAGGTTTTCCCCACTGGAGGGCAGGGGGAGTTAGTGAGACACCAGACACTATGAAGTCATCTTCTGATCCCCAAATGGGGAGAAGTGTGCCCCGTTGGTGGTTTAGCAATCCCACCCTGAGGAACAGCGCTTGGCAAACTGAAGACAGGGCATGCTCATCAAAGAACCTGCTTGGTCTGCAGAAAGCAAGAATCAACACAAAGTGATTTACGCCATCATCAAAGTAATGGTACTGTGCACAAACCACCCAGCTTGCTACAGACACTGCCAGCCTTTCCTCTCCACCTGCAAGAGCAAACGTCTCCCTGCCTTCTCAGAAACAGAAAGGAAGCACTCCTTTTCCAGAGAACACCCCAACAGTGCATGTGGGAAAGAAACAGGGCTCATCCAGTGCTCGGCTCCTTATTACAAGCCCTCCACCCTGAAAAGGGAGACATCCACCAGTACTTTCATCCCCAAATGAGATACGGCCCAACTGTCCACATGAGGCATTTCACTGCTAAGAAGGAGGAGTTCCTCCAGTCTTCTCAGCCAAATAAGAAGTCTCTACCTTCTTCTTATTCTCAAGGAGCAAGCAGAGAACAGGGAAGTGGGAAATTCCATTCCTCGGGAGTATTTCTTTACTTGGGGGGAAGGGAGCAAGTGTGAGCCTGTATAAAGCAGATGCATGTGCACCAGTCACGCTGGTAGAACAGAACAAGTAAGAATTTGAGCACAAGAGAAGAATTTTTTAATTTCACTTATTTTAATTATGTTTTCAGGTTTTTTTCTTTATTCTTCTTCTATTCTTTTCCCTACATGAACCAAGAAAGAGAATGGCATTAAGAATGTGTTCATAAAGAGACTTCTCTCGTATTTCCACCTCCTTGGAGATGCAGCAGGAAGAGAAAGGAAGTTGGTTTACTTCATACTAGACCTTTAAAAAGTCTGATATCTTCGTATATCCTGAGCAGATGTGGATGGTAATAGTGCCAGCATCCTGGACTAAGATTCCACCAGTTTCCTCTGATGCAGCCAGTCTCCCACTCCCACCCCCACCCTCAACTAAAACAGATCTGAAACTCAGAAAGCCTAACCTGCATTTAAAAATATATTTGCAAGTCGTCCAAGGACTTGATTTCCTTCCTCAAAAAAATGACAGCCTCAACATTTATTTTGTGAGAAGGCAGAGGAAAGAAAGAATATCTTTTTGGTATCCCCGTGGTTTGTAGGCTGACCCCAAAACTGAATGTACATGGTCATGACTATCTGATAACTGCACTGCGACGCTTGTAAGGGTGAATAGCTCTATTCATGTCTTTCTTTCTCTTCAATATGGAATAAAGATAAACAGTGAGAGTGGCATTGTATTGGTCTGTTTAAACACCAGTCTCTCCTCTTAAAAATACTGTGTTAGTATGAAATTTTCTTGACGTGATTTTTAACCCCAGTGTGTACCCTGCTGGTTCTGTACACCAGAAGCTACTGTCGACTGCCAAGAGCCATTAATCAGCAGAAGAAATGGAAGCACAGGATACTGGAAATGGTGTGGGGACTCTGCTTCTCTGCAGAGAGGTTCCCCTTCTCTGCCTCATTTTGGCCCAGGACCCAGCTGAGGACACAAGACCCCAAGCAGAACACATTCCCTCCCCATGGGGGTGGGGGTCACGGGAGGACAACAGGGCTCAGGGAGGTACTGTGGCATTCTGAATCCCTGGTGATATAACTGGGTGTCACCACAACCTGTGGATAACAGGAAAAGGGCAGTAAGTGGCATAAGATGTGCTTACACTGGCCTAAGTCTAGACAAATTCTAGAGACCTTTCCAATCCATGTCCCACAAACCCTAGAGGCATCTGCACCCCTTTGGGCAAGTGCACACCACCTTGGTCAAAGCAAACTCCTGGCACCCACCCAATAAGCCTAGGCTGCTTTCCTGTCCACAATTTATTCTTTCATGACATTTGAAAAGCAAAGGAAAGGAAACGGTCTTAGAAAGTAAACAGGTTACTTTAGTTCACAGACTTGATATTTTAGAACAAGGCTAAACTAAATTATTTCAAGGTCTTAGATTTAATTTGCACCATCAGTAACCAAACATTTTCAAGAGTTAGTGAGTATGATGAACTGAAAACTATGATAAAGATACTATCAACATTCAGGCCATACAAAGGGAGTGGAGAGAGAGAACAGTTAGAAAAATATCAAACCAAAATATAGCCCCACCACACTTTGAAACTTCTTATTTTATACCTGGGGGAGGGTGCAGGGAGAGTTGCTGTTAGCTTTTGGATTTTTGTTTGCAACAAGCACATTTCATTTTTGAGCCAGGCTGTGCCAGTTAGTGACATAATGTCCACATGGTAATATGATACCATAAGCACAAATGGAGTGCACAGACCAGACTGCGGCCTGGGAAAGACAAGCTCTGTCCATATATCAATGGGAATGGCCTGGAACTCAGGGAGTGAGTATTTTGAAGCAATCGCACATGAATTCACCTTCAGGAGATTAGAGGCTGATGTCACCAGGAGAGTGAAGTCATCAGAAATGACCTAAACTGATGGGACGTTGCCAGAACAAAGCCTCACTGTGCAGACGCACAGCTTAACTCCTTCTGGGCTTAAGATTTCTCTGAGGCATTTTTGGTGGATATGGGAAGCTTTCAACGGAGGCAACAAAGCCTATATAACTCTCACTGTCCTTGGCATCAGCCAGTGTTACTTTATGGAAGAGGCTTGAAAATAAATAGGTTCCACTAACCAAATGCCCTAGAGATAAGCCCCCATTTCTGCACCCAAGAGTCCTCCCCTGTCTCTATAGATTCCAGCAGAATAGCACCAGTAGGCTTTTAATAAATAGTAATTGAATCGAAGTAAATGGAATTATTAGCAATAGCAGGTCCCCAGAGTGGAAGAATTGGGCCCCCAGAATGGTAGTGAAACAACACTACAAAAAAACAGCCCCTTAAGAAGCAGCTGGCTGCCTGAGTCTGTCTGTGATTCTCAGTGGAGCATTCCATGAGCCAGTAAGCCATAAGATGCTTGGCTTCCCTCCCTCCATGGAGCTGCCTAGTAGCGGGGAGCCATCTCCATCTCCTTGTTACCTTCATTCTTGAAAGCCAGTGCCACTTGCTTGTTTCACCCCCTCTAATATCAGCCCTTGGCGACTGGAAATGTCATAAAGCCCATCATGCCTTACTTAGGTCAAGTAATAGCAGCGTAACTTCAAAAGTTAAAAGTTAATTGGACATAGAGCTTACTTTCAGATAAATGCATCCCCTTAGAGGCAGTGGCCATATTAACACTGAATCATCAAAACAAGCTAGACATGCTGCTGGAGGCCTTCTCAGAGGCAGGAAGCTGAACCTGGTCTCTCCTCCAGGATGAACCTAGCATCTGGAACCTAGAATCTGTAATCAAGTGGGATACTATTGACAAAAGCAGCTTACAAGCGGAAAAGTTATTATTCACTGAAGAATATTTTGATCTCCTGATGGTCCTTTACAAAGCAAGGATAAAGGAGCAACATCAATAGGTATGACCTCAATGAGTAGGCAAAGTGGGAGGCTGGTGGAAGTTATGCAAAGAGGGTCTCCTGCCCCTAAACCTCTCTCCTAACCTGTCATGTGCCTAAAAATCCACCCTCAAACAACTTGTCAGTGCTTTTCAAATTTTTCTCACTGCAACCCATGTAAAGAATACATTTTACAGCACTGTTCAGTACTCTTATACACACACAACTGAAACAAAAGTTTTGCAAAAACAGTATTTTACTTGCTGCTTAAGATGCGCTCTGATAGCTTCTACTCTGTTTCACTCTATTTCATTTTTTAGTGCTGGTCTGATAGTTAATTTAATTTAACAACCACGAACAGGTCAAGATTCACAATTTGAAAAGCACTGAGATTTAAGGCCATTTTTGGGGGGAACAGATAAAACATGAATTAGGGTGTTCAAGGTAGGGAAATAGGATCTTGATGGGGGAAAGACTCCACAATGCTTTAAGGTAAAGTGGGAGCTAGGAAGTGGGAGGCTGGAGGGAGCAAAAATCAGCTCCCACCACTTCATGAATTACCTTGGGCTACCAGTGGAGACCCTCATCAGAGCCTATCAATCTTCTGATTACATAACTCCTCCTCTATTCGCCCATTCCCAAACTCATCCACAGTCACAGAAAGATAATATATCCTCCCGGATAGAACCTAACAGAAATCATTGTGCGTTGTTTAATGGAGGCCACTTCAAACCAGTGAACCAAAGATCAAAGGGACAGTGACCAATGAATGGGCTGAAACCACTATGAAGCTGAGACCAAAGTGGGCCAGTTTTCCGGATATGAGTCAAATCACATTGATATGAGTGCACTCTTGCATCTTGTACAGTAAATGGAAAAGTTAGCTCCACTTTGTCACATTAAAGTATCTATGACAAATCATCAAAGATATTGGCTTTGGAAGCTAGAATTGGCTAACTCTATCTTGGACTATTAGATGAACTACTATGACCAGACATTGGGTCAATTTTTCAAACACAATAAATATCTACTGAGCCTTTACTAGGCTGAGCACTATAACAAATTTGTCAAGGATTGTACTTGGTTGAATAGTCCAGGTGTTTAACAGAACTAATAGAATTCAGAGTTATTACCATAACCCTGAACCTGAACAGCCTTCAAGATCCTGGCACAATTTGTGGGTTTTTAAAACACTGTTAAACATTTACTATACTGCAACAAAGTGTTACTATTGATCCTTTGGATGTACTTTACTAAAATATCAATAACTTTCAAACATTCAAATTAACATTTGAAGAAGTGCATTGTTTGCTGAGGGAGGCAATTCACATATCTTAAAAGGGGAAACCAAACAGGTCAGTTTCACTTTCTGTTTCCACTGAGACTAATTTCTGCGCACTTGCCTTTAGGATCTAGAATGAATGAGAAATTCATCTATTTTTAAAATTAAAACCCATGACTTTTTGTGAAGTATTGTACCAGCCAGTAGGAGAGGTAGAATGCTAGTGCAAGCCCATCCCTAAGATTTGTATGATCCAGGCGTGAAACTGAATAATGGAAACCTCATTTAAAATGGAATCAGGAGGCCAGAAGGGGGAGCTCTCACACCCTACTACTCCTCATGAATTGCATTTTCCAACAGGAAGAAGCCTGCTCTACTACCCTAGCAGGAAGAAGGCAGATTTTCTCCTTGCCCAACAACAGCCCAGCCAATGAAAAACCACCATGCTCAGCCAATGGGAAGCTGTCACCACCGTGAACTCACTCGCTTTCCTTCTATGGACTTTTGTTTATAAAAGCCCCTCCCAAATTCCTCATTTTCTCTAGAAAGTAATGCTCCCCTCCTTTATTTTCCAGATTTGCTTATAGTTTTGCCATAGTTTGCATGTCCCAAATGGCAATTCCTTTGCTATTCCCGAATAAACACATTTTGCTAGTAACTGGCTGTTTTATTTTTAAGGTCGACATAACTGGGTGATCAGAAATGGGATTCAAAGAAGACCCCCGGTGACTCTGAGGCAAGCAAGCAAACAGGTGCCAGTACCCATGGAGCCCATTGAGCTCAATGCTTTCTCACCAACTTTAGAGTTTGGGGGTAAGTTTCTCCTGGATCCACCACCACTCTCTTTGCATTTTGAGCTCTCCAGCTTTATTTGGGATCTGTTTCTGTTTTTATTAAGGCATTGCCCTTCCTGGCAAGTATGCTTTTGTTTTCTATTTCTGTTTGTTTATACTGCCTCTGTTTCTTTTTCTGCTTGTTGAAGCTTCCTGGTAAGTCACCTATCCTGTTCATAAGGGGGAGAAACATGTGATTCCCAGTGTTTTAGAACAGCTGTTGGAAAATAGGGCCCCTCATAGTTAAGATGTACTAGGGAATACAAAGGCAAGATAGGTTCTGCCTCATCATTGGACAGGATCTTGTGCCTTTCTGGAAAAATGTGTGAACTTTTGGATAATCTGGAATTATAATGGCCATTCTGGGAAAACTTTGTTTTAGATAAGTCCACTTTAAGGGGCACCCTTAAAAAAGAGGATTTCAAACTTCTCAAAGACAATGGAATGCATTCTTTGACTGGTGTGTAGAAGCTTCTTAAAGATAAAATGACTCCAAAAACAACTCTAAAAGGATCCCTACAGCATGCAAATAAAAAACCTTTGGTAAAAAGAACTTTGGACATCTGAGCAAATAACCTTAACTTAATCCATCTGCCAGAAACACAACTTGGATCCAACTATTCTTTTGAGTTTTGTATTACTGTACCTGAGACATAGCTAAAGTTTTCAGATGAAGGCTATGAGAGCTCTGTGTCTGTTTGTATGTGATGTATGTGTATGTATGTACGTTATAGATGTGTGATATTTCTCTATATCTGGATGGTATTGCCAAAACTAATTTGTAAAGAGCTCTATTTAACTGGCTTAAAGAAAAGTTAGCGCTTATATAAATTAAGTAAACGAACCCAAATGTTTTTCAAGTTCACATGATCTGAGATAATCTTTGATAAATAAAAGCTAGTTTAAGTTTGTTGGTTTAATAAAAACAGGTACATCCTCAGAGTTATCAGCATTAAAGATAATGCAAATAAACAACTTTTACTCTGCCTGGGTTTATTAGTTAAATAAGTTCATGTTATCTCTGTTTCGAAATTTGTCAGCAAGAAAATTTGCTTCAGATGATGGCTGACTTTGTCTAATATCTCATGAAGTTTTTGTGAGTAATCTATACATAATTGTTGGAAACAAATGGTTTATATAGATAAAAATGGGATAAGAGTTTTTAGGTGCAATAGTTATGTTTTATGGTATGTGTGCTTAAAAAAGTAGCTTCCCCAAATCTTTTTGGTAACTTGAAACTTTAGATTTTTGCTAAGTTAAACTAAATAATAAAATTGCTTTGAATATCTGGATTATTTTCCAAACAAGATAAAATACTAAAACATTAATTACCAAACATAGGTTTATTTAGTTCTGGCTTCCTTTGCAAAGAAAGTAAAGATAAATAGGGGTCTGATAGTTACCATGTCTTGTGCCACAATGAAAGACTGCACTATTTAAAGGGCATATACTTCTAGAAATTATGAAATGTCTTACTTTTTAGTTTTCATTAGGAAATAAGGATTCTAAGGGTTAAGAATTCTCATATATATAACTAAAGCTCCTAAAAATAATACGGAAAACCTCTCCATATGCAAGGAAAGTAGGATGTGTGTTTTTGGTAAAAGAAGGTATAAGGAATGGAAATACATTTTTGCTGAGAAAAAAAGAAAGTGATTTTGACCTAAAATAAAGCTGGTTAGTTTGGAAAAGAAAAAACAAGGGACAAACTAAAATAGACATAGAAAGTTGTAAAAGGTTTAAAGAAAAGAAATCTTTGAAAAAGAATTTTAATATGTGGTCAAGCTGGCTAAGATTAAAATAAATTTATTTAAAATGAGTTTTAATATCAAAAGTACTCCGGTGCAAATTTAGAATTTGTTTTTTCTCTCTGTCAAAAGGACAAAGTCTTCTCAGATTATTGGTCTACTCTTAATAAGAAACTGTAAAAGAAAAAAAGAGTTTCTTTACTTTGAATGTAATCTGCCTAGGAAACAACGATTCTATGTTTTGTCTTTACAGGTCTATGATTACTTAGGAAAGCTGAGTCTTCTCAGGATTAAAATAGCTGAGTTTTGCTCAGAACCCTGTAACATTCTGTATTTGCCTTTAAAATCTTTTTGTCACTTTGGTTAAATGGATAATTAAGTATTGTTTTGTAATTTTTTGTGCTCCTATTGGGCCAAGTGTCCAAAAACCTTTTGATATTTTTGACAAACTTCCCAAAATAAAATTCTAAATAAAGTCTTTTTTACCTTGAACTAACTTTGAAATTTTTCAGAAGGCCCCTGAAACATCTCAAAAGATTTGCCCTCTCTCCTTATAAAAAGACAGATATTGCATTAATTAGGCTTATTTGGTATGTTAAGTTACATGGGAAGCCTTGTTAAATAAGTGATAATAAATCTTCTTAAGTTATATGGATGAAGGTTGTTAATATAAGTGCTCTAAAAATAGAAAATTCCTAAAATTCTGATATGTCTTGGCATAATGTTATCAATCATAATCTAGTTAGTGTTTTAAAAATTTTTGTCACAAAAATAATCAAATTCCCTTTGGTCAATTGCATTATAGTGAACTCTCATCAGATCTTTAAGCTTTGCTATTTTTAAGTCTTTTGTTATTTATAGACAGTTATTATTTTACTCTGATATTTTGGGGGCAAAAAATGTTCCTGCAAAAGTGCTTCATTTTCAAAGAGATTCATGGAGAAGACTTTGACATGTACTCTAGAATATAGGTTTTTGATAACTTTAAGATCATAACATGGAACTTGGTGAGAATTTCTAAAACTCTAATGCAAAACTGGTTGCTTTGATGTTTTGTTTTCCAGATTTAAAGGACCCCTTTTTCTCCTCTCCTTTAAGCTATCTATAACTTATAGCAATTTGGTAAAGTGTATCTTTGCAACAAAAGTTAAAGCATTTATCTTTTTCCCCCTAGCTGATCCCTCCAGAATTCTGCAACTCTTATTAAATAGTCTTATTTTTCCTGACAATATATGTATTTGCATACTTTCAAATAAGAATCTATTCTCCTTGTAACAGGACACCCAATGTACCCAGCCCTTGCTTCCTTTGATCCACAGCTGGTAAAAAGGGATATACTTCAATATTGCAAAGGCCTAATTGCTTCTATTGAAAATAACCGTGCTCTAGTGGAGCAATCTTTTCACAGCATGCTCCCAGGAGACAAAGACCTCAAATATCACACTTTGCAACTTGGAGATTTTGTTTATTGGAAAAGACACCTTCAGAAAGACGCCCTATAACCTCACTGAAATGGACTTTATCAGGTATTGTTAACCAACCTTTGTGCTACCAAACTCCAATTGCAATTCCTTTGCTATTCCCGAATAAACCCACTTTGCTGGTAAAATAACTGGCTGCTTTATTTTTAAGGTCAACATAGGCAAGAACACATGTGGAAACCAGGCCCAGGCCACCCCTTTCTTTGCTCACTCAGCTCAGAGCTGCACCTAAGGGGCACTGATTACATGCATGTGGACACTCCAGCCAACATATGCAGGATCTGTCCCCCCTCATTCCACCTCCAACTATAGCCACTCCTCAGACCTAGGTGTGTGCACACCAGCGTAGACACAAGGCCAGGGAAGTCAAGGTACTGGTCTTAGAGCATAGTCTAGAAGTGGGTGGTAGGGGTAGGGGTGGGGGATGGGTCAGAGATAGCTCAGAGCAGGCATGGGGTCCAGGGAAGGAGCCTTAGTTGCCCAAAACCTAAGGAGGGTACGAGGAGCGAGTACTGTGCTAGTACTAATACATTCAAATTAATGCGTTCAATGTGCTATGTGCACATGTGACATCTACAGCCAGCTAATGAAATTCCATCGTTACATCAACAGGACAAACAAAAATGCATGCCCAGCCCTAATTTGGAACCGAAGTTCTAGTGTATTCATTCTTAGAAAGCAAAATAAAACTAGATTTCATTGTTTTTACTCAAGTAGCATTTTTTAAATTTATTTTTTTCTATTATTTCTATTTTCTATTACTTTTTATATTATTCTATTATTTTTCTATATAATAATTTTTCTATTATTTTTCATATACTCATTTTTTTAAACATGGCATATCAGTTTGGAACCCATTTTAATCTGGGCCTGCTTTAAGCAAGTTCGTAAAGATCTTACACCTTACGTTATCTTTTGCTGTTAATGTATCCTGCCCATTTGCAGGGAGCATGGAAAGGAGAATGGGGAATGCACAGAAAGCAGATCTTTTTCAGCAGGTCTATATGCGAGAGGAATGGGGGAAGGAGAAGGTATGGGCTATTTAAGCCCATGTCTCCTGACATCAGCCAGTATATCATAATAGCCTGTCTGTTAGAGTGTCAAGTAACCCACAGGAAAGAAAACATTTCTCAAACACCTGTAAGTCCATTCCAGGGGGCAGATATGGCATCCTATCCCACAAGGGACCACTGCAAAGCTAAAATCAACAAATTAAGAACAGCTGCAGCCTTGCAACCAGCTGCCCTTGCTAACCCCCTTGGAGGAGGGCAGGGAGAGTTCTGAGAGGAGTAATCAACAGGGAAGACTGAAATTACTCTTTCTTTACATTACTTTTTCCTCTTGTTAAATGTGTTGGAACTTTCCCTGTATGTTGAAGAAGTTCCCAAAACTGTTTTTTCATTTAGCAAATGTCCTGCCATATTTCCAAGCCTTGTAGACTATGGTGATGTCTAATCTTCCATTTCACAGAGCTAGGGCTCATAGCTTCAAATTGCTGCAGGAATAGACTCAAATATGCAGAGATTTTGTTGCTTTTCAATAAGTTCCTTTGGGAAGAGATCACTAAAACGTGTCATTTGGTCACAGACTGTGAGACCTCTCAAGAGCTAAGTGAAAAACAGAAGACACCAATGGTCTTTGATAAAATCACATAGGTGGCAAATCCTCTCAAAGGATTTGCTCTGCCCACAAGTCAGAAAAGGAAGAAGAGCCATACCAGGTGATGGGAAGGCTAAAATGATGAATAAAGGTTCCCAGATCTCAGGAGGGCAAACTCACGGAGGACAAGAATTTAGGGATTATTCCAGGCAGATTCATGCGATAAGAAAATCATCTGAGGGGCCGCCCGGTGGCGCAGCGGTTTAGTCCGTGCTTGGCAGCCCGGGGTTCGCGGGTTCGGATCCCGGGCGCCCGTCGACGCGCTGCCTGTCAGCCATGCCGTGGCGGCGTCCCATATAAAGTGGAGGAAGATGGGCACGGATGTTAGCTCAGGGCTGGTCTTCCTCACAAAAAAAATAAAAAAAAAAGAAAATCGTCTGAAAAAATAAAGATCATCTGAGAAGACTTCCTGATACTGATAACTTTTTTTTCCTGAGGACTATTTCCCTGAGGGAAATGGCAGGAGAGCCACCAGCTAAATCATTTATAATAAAGAAGGAGAAGAATCAAAAAATAGATTACTTAGAACATCCTCCCCCTCTTCCAGGCCTTTCAGGCAGTAAAATGGTGAGTTAAGTGAGATTATCTCATGAACCGTCTCGTGTCTTAATCTCGTTCAGAGTGAAAACCTGTTTCTGGCTGCATTTCTCCTACCCTTTTTGCCTATGGCCCTGCTGCTAATGGAGGTGTTCAACACATGACCCTGGTCGTCACTCAATTTTTACTGAGCTTCTCCATTTCACTTTTAAATGAATTAGGTCAAATTGTGATTTAGAGAGAAGGCAGAAGAATAAATCAGGTTCGAAGGCCCTTTTGCTGTGGATGTTACATGCCTGTCTGGGTGATGTTTTGGTGAACGTGGTTTTGGTGCTTTCTTGTGTTTGCCCATTCGGGACTTGATAGTGTGAAAAATAAAAATAAAACTAGCAGTGAAAAGTTGATTCTCAGATATCTGATATCCTGCCTATATGCCTAGGTTGTTTTTAAAATGAGACACTCATCTGTGAATCTGTCAACAAGTCATAGGTCAGAGATCCTGCCCTGTATTTGTTTCGCTATGTCACTACACACCAAATGTCTGATGCAGATGTTTTTGGACGTGGAAAGTCAACTTATCTGAAACATTTTTGTTTAAATTTTTCAGAAAGCTATTCATGGCACCTAATTAAGAAGACTCAATAGAACTTAAAAGGTCAATAATTCATGAATCACTCAGTTCTAATATTATAGACTTCTGGGTACATTCAATATACTTTATCCCTTCTCTTTTGATTCACCATTATTTCACACCCTTCCTAAAGTCATTTCATGTCAACAGATGTCAGCCAACTTGGTTTTCTATATTTAACAAATGTAAGGGGCATCCAGCACTCTCTTTAATTTCTAGCAAAAGCTAATTAAGGATTTGAGGTTGCCACGAGACTGGGCCTTGGACATCTCGAACTACAAGGAATGTAACTGACCAAGGTATCTAGCTGCAGCACCCTGATATCCACTGTCACTTCTGTACCAAAGCCACACTTGCCACAGGCTGCTCCCAGCCAATGACTAGGTGTGGCAGGCAGTCCTGCTCTTTGGAAACAGAAGAATGCTCTGACGGCCAGCATTGACTCAAGGGCTCCCCAATGGCCTTGCTGAACCTTTCTTTGTCTGCACAGCAGTCAAGGACACTTCCACCCAACCTTCTTTCTTTCACTTGTGGTTAGACTTGCATCATAGTCTATCAGCTCTGCCATCTCCCTCTCCATTTTCTCTCACACAGGCATTCATCCTAATAAAATCTTGGCACACTTAATCTCATCCTGGTGTCTACTTCTCAGAGAAACCAGACTAATACAGCTTGCTTTTTCATTCTTGGTGGTTTTCAATAAAGATAGGAAGGCTGGGGTCTTAGTATATAAATATAGGCTCCTTACTTTCTGCTAGATTGGTCACAGTCTAGAGTAAACAGATGAAACCAGCGTAGTAGAGAACAGATGATCTCACATCTTCTTTCTTTCAAGGCACATTTTACCCTGTATACTAGTCATTGCTCCCAAATTCACTAATTTCAAATAGCCTTAAAAGCCAGGGGAGAGGGGGAGGATTCGGGTTGATAAGGGATACTAAAAATCATTCTACTAAAAGTATAAGCAAGATAGTTCAATGCCTTAAGGGTTGAATTTTATGAAGTTCTATCTGACAATGTGAATAAGGGCTCATTTCTTGAAGTAATTTTACAATCTATTGTTTCAAAACTAATATAATAATTTTCTCTTACCAGTGGATGAATTGGGCTGGAATGCCATGGAATCTTTCCTGGGACCCTCAGGTCCATCAAACCACAAGTGAGGTTGAGGTGGGAAATCTTCTCGGCCTAACCACTTTCAATGGGAACCATCCTGGGCCACTCCTAGGCTTACTAGAAGAGTTGTGGGGACCTTCATTCCTGTTCAGCCCAACTCTAGCAGACAAGGCAATAATAGGAACCATCAATTCCCCTGAGCTGCACCAATGTGATTCCAGCTGTGACAGCAAAAGCCCTGGAACTCTGCCCATCTGATAAGCAGGGAGGTTATCACTTCCTCCCTTCTTCCTTCATCTTCACTAGTTTTGGAAGAATTAGCAACTGAGTCAGAACTTGTTAGTTGTCTACCAATTCCAATTGAGTCAGAACTTGCCAGTTGCCTACCCAATGTCCATTCCTCCCTTTTCTCTTACTAAGAAAATCTCAATTTTGTTCAGATTACAATATGTCCAGCTAAAAATACTATATTTCCAGTCACTCTTGCAGCTAGGGATGGTCATGTGAATAGTTCTAGCCAATGAGATGTAATGAGAAGTCATGGGGCTTCGAGGATATTTCTTTAAAAGAGAATCAACTAAAGGATTTTGCATGTGGAAAATGATCAACTGATTCTAAAATGTATATGGCTTACATGACAAACCCACAGCTAACATCATACTCAATCATGAAAGATTGAAAGCTTTTCCTCTAAGACCAGGAACAAGACAAGGGTACCCAGTCTCACCACTCTTATTCAACATAGTACTGAAAGTCCTAGCTAGAGCAATTAGCCAAGACAAAGAAAGAAAAGGCATCCAAATCAAAAAGGAAGAAGTAAAATTGTCATTATTTGCAGATGATATGATCTTATATGTAGAAAATTTTAAACACTCAACCAAAAAACTGTTGGAACTAATGAACAAATGTAGTAAAGCTGCAGGATATAAAAATCAACATACAAAAATCAGTTGTTTCTATATACTATCAACAAAACATCTGAAAAAGAAATAAAGAAAACTATCCCTTTCACAATAGCATTAAAAACAATAAAATACTTAGGAATAAATTTAGCCAAGGAAGTGAAAGACTGCACAATGAAAACTATAAGACTTTGATGAAAGAAATTGAAGACAACACAAATAAATGGAAAGATATTCCATGTTCATGGATTGGAAGAATTAGCTGTTAATATGTCCATACTACCCAAAGCCATCTATAGATTCAATGCAATCCCTATTAAAATTCCAATGGCAGTTTTTGTAAGTAGAAAAATAATCCTAAAATTTGTAGAGAATTACAAAAGACCCTGAATAGACAAAGCAATCCCGAGAAAGAGGAACAAAGCCGGAAGCATCACACTTCCTGATTTCAAACTATACTGCAAAGCTATCGTAGTCAAAACAGTATGGTACTGGCCTAAAAATAGAAACATAGACCAATGGATGAGAATAGAGAGCCTGGAAATAAACCCCCACACATACAGTCAACTAATTTCACAAGGGAGCCAAGAACACTCAATGGGGAAAAGATAGTCTCTTCAACAAATGGTGTTGGGAAAACAGGATAGCTGCATGCAGAAAAATGAAATTGGACCCCTATCTTAAACTACTCACAAAAATTAACTCAAAATGGATTAAAGACTTGAACACAAGACTTGATACCATAAAATTCCTAGAAGAAAACATAGGGAAGAAGCTCCTTGACACTGGTCTTGGCAATGATTTTTTGGATATGACACCCAAACCACAAGCAACAAAAGCAAAAATAAGCAAGTGGAACTACATCAAACTAAAAAGCTTCTGCACAGCAAAAGAAACAATCAACAGAATGAAAAGGGAACCTATGGAATGGGAGAAAATATTTTCAAACTGTATATCAGATAATGGGCTAATATTCCAAAATAAAGAATTCATATAACTCAATAACGAAAAACAAACAATCAATTAAAAAATGGGCAGAGGAACTAAATAGACATTTTTCCATCTAACTGGTATCTAAATGGTCAACAGGTACAGGAAAAGACACTCAACATCACCAATCATTAGGAAAATGCAAATCAAAACCACGATGAG
Source organism: Tapirus indicus (assembly GCA_031878705.1). Lineage (NCBI taxonomy): Eukaryota > Metazoa > Chordata > Mammalia > Perissodactyla > Tapiridae > Tapirus > Tapirus indicus. The sequence goes on from CM062930.1 coordinate 60,612,537, forward strand.
ATATCACCTCATAGCTTAGAATGGCTATCATCAAAAAGACAAGATACGACAGGTATCGATGATGTGGAGAAAAGGGAACCCTTGTACACTGTTGGTGGGAATGTAAATTGGTTCAGCCACTACGGGAAACAGTGTGGAGGTTCCTCAAAAAATTAAAAGTAGAACTACCGTATGATCCAGCAATCCCACTTCTGAGAATGTATCCAAAGGAAATGAAAACAAGATATCTGCACCCCTACAATGAAATATTATTCAGCTATGAGAAAGAAGAACATCCTACTATTTGCTCCAACATGGATGGACCTCGAGGGCATTATGCTGAGTGTCAGACAGAGAAAGACAAATACCATATGATATCATTTATATGTAGAATCTAAAAAAGCCAAAGTCATAAAAATAGAGAGTAGAATGGTGGTTACCAGGGGCTAGGGTGTGGGGGAATTGGGAAGATGTTGTTTAAGGATACAAGCTTGCAACTAGTAGATAAATAAATCCTGGATATCTAATGCACAGCATAGTGATTATAGTCAACAATACTGTATTATAAACTGCAAAGTTGTTAAGAAACTAGGTCTTAATTATATGACATGATAACGATGTTAGCTAATGCTATGGTAGTAATTATATTGCAATATATAAATGTATCAAATCATCATTTGTATACCTTGAACTTACACATTGTTATGTGTCAATATATCTCAATAAAAATAAAATTAAAATTAAATAAATAAAATAAAATGTATATGGCAAAGCAAAGGGTTAAGTATAGCCAAGGCAATCTTGGAAAGGAGCAGAAAATTGCAAGGCTTAAACCACTAGGTATCAAGACCCATTTTATTAAATAATAGTGTGGTATTGACTCAAGGATACATAAACAAACCAATGAAATGAAATAAAGTCCAAAAGTAGATGCACACAAATATGGATGCCTGATTTACAATAATGATAACACTGCAATGCTATAGGGAAAGGATGGTTTTTTTTTTCAGTACACAATGTTGGATCCATGTGAGAAAAAAATCAATCTGGACCACTACCTCACACCGTATACAAAAATTAATTCCAGATACATCGTATATCCAAATGTAAAAGGTAAAACAATAAAGCTTTTAGAAAAAAACATAAGAGAACAAACATCTTCATGACCTTGGAGTAGACAAAGAGTTTTAAACAGGCCCCCAAAAGTGCTAACCACAAGGAAATAAGTGATAAATCAAACAATATTAAGATTAAGAATTTCTCTTCATCAACAGACACAATTAAGAGAATAAAAAGGCAACTAACAAAGTGGGGAAAATGTTTACAATACATATATCCAACAAAGGACTTGCTATGGACTGAATTATGACCCCACAAAATTCATATGTTGAAGCCTTAACCCATGGTATCTCAGGATGTGACTGTATTTGGAGATTGGGCCTTTAAAGACGTGATTAAAGTTAAAATGAGTTCATTAGGGTAGGCCCTAATCCAATCTGACTGGTGTCCTTATAAGAAGAGAGATTAGAACACACACAGTGGCAGCAGGGGCACCCCTGCACAGAGGGACGACATGTGAAGGGGCAGCAAGAGGGTGGTCATCTGCTAGCCAAGGAAAGAAGCCTCAGGAGAACCCAACACTGCTGACAGCTTGATCTTGGACTTCTAGCCTCCAGAACTTCAAGAAAATTGACTTCTGTTGTTTAAGCCAATTAGTCTGCAGTATTATGTTATGGCAGCCCTAGCAAACTAATACAAGGCTCACATCTGGAAGATACAGACACTTCCATAAAGCAATATGAAAATGACAACACAACGAGAATAGTACAAAAAAATATGAACAAGTCTTTCACAAAAGAGGATATCCAAACAGCCAATAAATATATACATATGAAAAGTTGCTCAACTTTCGTTTATTCACTAGTTATCAGGGAAATGAAAATTAAAAACACACCCAACAGAATGGCTAAAATGAAAGAGACATATAATACCAAGTGTTGTCAAGGCTATAGAGCAACCAAAACTTTTATACACTGCTAGCGGGATAGCAAATCAGTACGAATTCTGGGAAATTGTTTGGCAGTATCAGAGCTAAATATAAGCATAATCTATAACTCAGATATCCTTCATCTAGGTATAGATCCACAGAAATGTGGACATATGTTCACCAGAAGACTTGCACTGGAATAGTCATTGCACTACTATTTATAATAACTAAAACCTGCAAGCTATCTGAACGTCCTCCAATACTGAAGTGGAATTTTTTTTTAATTTATATTCACACATTGGAATAATACAGCAGTGAGAATAAATGTTCTACAATCACATGCAATAATATGGGTGAATCCCACAAACATTATGTTAGGCATTAACATTAAATCAGACACAAAAGACTACACTCTGTACAATTCCATAAAGTTCAAAATCAGGCAAAATTAACCTCTGCTGTTCCTTTGAGAATATAAGAGAGACTTCTGGGGCAATAAGGAGAATCCTGAGGTACTGGAAATGTTTTGGGTTTTGTTCTGGTGCCAGTCACACTGATGTGTTCACTTCATAAAAACTCACCAAGCTGCACACTGGTGATTTGTGAACTTTTCTGTGGGTGTGTTCTCTCTCACTATAAGATCTTCACGAAAATGAGGGAGCCAACTCATTTGCCTTGCACTTTTTCCTTCACCTTTCCCCCTTTTCCCGCCTGGAACCCAGATGTGATGCCTGAAGTGGAACCATGAGGTGACAAACATGGGAACAAAAACCGCATGCTGAAGATTGCTGGGCAGAAAACAGAGGTAGCCGAGGGTGTCCTTGAGTACACTGTGAAGCTCTGTCCTGCCTACTTCCAGCCTTCTTGCTCCACAAGAAAAATTAAAACCCTAACTTATTTAAGTAACTGCTAGTCAGGTTTTCTGTTATTCACAATTAAATGCAAAGAGATAAACTGATTCCTCAGTAGCTTCCTAAAAAGTGAGGGATATGGAGAAGAAAATATGTATTGTACATGATGACCAAGGATACAGATGGTAGACACAGATGATCTGAACCAAGGCTGAGCCGGCCCCAGCCTTCCTAGCTGGTATTTTGGTACATAAGTATGACTCTGAGCTAGGCTTCAGGGAGAGGAATTTAAAATTCACAGGGATGCTCTGGAAGCCTTTAAAATAGGACTGAAACAGGCAAAGAATTCAGACATCAGTATAATACTGGAAAAGTATATGAATCCCACAAAGAAAATAATTTTACGTTAGTCTTGTTACTAACAACGGGGTATACAGCTCCACTGCTGTTACATGAATCCAAATCAACAACGGCTTGTGTATGGTAGCCTCTCAGTGTTGAGGACCCAAACTCCCCTTCTATTGTTGCTCCACCATCCTTAGGATGTTGCCCTCATCTACAAGGTCCAAGATGGCTCCCCATGACTGCTCTACATTCAAGCAGCAGGGTGGAGGAAGGAGGGGAAGGAAGATACATCTCTCTTTCTCTTTAAAGGCACAACCAGGAGTGCACACGATTGGCCAGAACTGGGTCAAGAAAATTAGAAGGGACCTTAGGAAATGTAGTTGTTAGCTGAGTACCCATGATCTCACTTAAAAATTCTATTACTATGGAAGAAGAGGGAAAATGGATATAGGAGAGGTGGGGACTAGTACTCCAGCTGCTATATGGGATAAGTACATTGCTACATCCATTTCATCTATTGAGAAGCTACATACTAGTAAGAACAAGAAACAAACTTATTTCATCAAAGCAAGTTTCTTAAAAGGAAGTATGACTCGGAGAAGAACTTAAATTCTTTTTAAAAATTTAAAGTAATTCTTGGGGTCGGCCCAGTGGTGTAGCGGTTAAGTTTACGTGCTCCACTTCAGCAGCCCAGGGTTTGCAGGTTCGGATCCCTGGTGTGGACTAACACACTGCTTGTCAAGTCATGCTGTGGCGGTGTCCCATATAAAGTAGAGGAAGATGGGCACGGATCTTAGCCCAGGGCCAATCTTCCTCAGCAAAAAAAGGATTAGCTCAGGGCTAGTCTTCCTCACACACCAAAAAAAATTTTAAACTAATTCTTGCTTCACCATTTTCTTCTCTTCTCCAAGAATTCTGTTCAAAGTTCACCTTTCCTGTTAAGCTCCCCAGATGAACTACACCTGGCTCCAGTGGCTCTGATCACTTCCCAATTTCACTGGAAGCCCATATCTGTGTGTAGCACTAAGTGATTATGCATATGTGTGTACATTTTTTACTGAGCTTAAATGTATTTTTCTATGATGAGGTGGAAATAATATGGCTTTTGAAGTCTGGCAGACATTGATTCAAATCTCAATTCTGTGACTAAGTGGCTATATGACCTTGCTACACTTCTCCCACCCCCACTGATACCTTTGGTCTCAAAAGAGAGGTCTGCTCTGGTCAAACCCACCTCCTGACCCCCTCCCTCCCAGGTGCTGTAACAGTTATTCTCCCTTGTGCTTTCACTTTCTCTCCACTAACTTCTTTCTCTCACCATATAGAGAAGCTCACATCTCTAATATTTTCAAAACTCTCTCTCATCCCTATTTCCCATACTAGATAGCTCTTCTCTCTGTTGCTTCACCATATAGCTTCTTAAAAGTGTGTTGCCCCCATCCTTGCCTGCCAGTCACCCTCTGCTGCCTGCATTCACTCTCATCACAAAATGAATTTGCTCTTTAAGTCCTGACCACTTCTAAAAGCCAATCCAATAGTCAATTGTCTGCAGTCTCCAACACAGTTGACCAATTCTTCATTTATGGATGTTTTTCTCCCTTGGATTTCACAACCTCACCCCCTCAAATCTTCCCCTGCCTCTCTGGGCTTTCCTTCTGAGGACATTTCATGAATTGCTCTTCCTCTGTTACCCATCAAGGTTGGTTTGCCCAGGAGCCATTTTTGGTCACCTTCTCCTCTCGCGCTATACATTCCCTATGGATCTTCATCCATGCATTTGGTTTCCATAAATTTCAAGTCAGTCTCTTTAGCCCAGATTCTACTGCGTTCTAGACCATTCCAGTTTTCTTGGGACCAAAGGATTTCCTGAAATGCAGAACTTTCAGTTTTAAGACTGAGAAAGTCTCAGGGAAACCGGAATGAGTCAGTCACCTTAGAACCTCTAAGCACTTACTAGACATTTCTACTTAAGTGTCCTAAAGGCACCACAAATTCAACATATCCATCCCTGAAAACATTGTCACATTCTACCCCAAACCTGCTCATCTTCCTTTATTCACTATCTCAGTGAATGGTGCCTGAACACTGACAGCTCTCTCAGCCACTGTGTCCACTAGTCATCAAATGCTGAACATAATCAAAATGTACCTTCATCACCTTTGCCTTAATTCAGGGCTTCTTCATCTCTTGCTTGAACTATCATGACCATATCCTACCTTTCTGCCCCCAACCTTGTCTCTCCAATCTACACAGCCATCAGAGTGATTTTTCTAGAACCAAAATCTAATCATATTATTCCCCTGCTTTATCAAAGTTTCCCATAAAGTTCAAACTCCTTTCACTGGACTCCTACAAGTCCCACAAGACCTAACCCCTGCCTATGTCTCAAAAAATACTCTTTCTGATCCCTGCTCCCGCTCCTTGTAATCTCCTTACACCAGATACTAAACTCCTTGCACATCTCTGAGAAAGGGAATGCTATTTTGCACATCCATTACTTTGCTCATTCTGTCCTTTCTACTTGGAATGTCCCTTCTTGCTACCTGACCAGCTCTTATTAACCCTTCCAGGCTTGGTTCAAGTGTCTTCTTCCCTGAGAATCCTTCACTGCATCTAGAATCTACCTCTGTCCCACCCCTTTACACGTGAAAATGCAATTACACATATATTCACATCTATTTTCCCTGCCAGACTGAGTAGAAAATTCTTGAGAGCCAGAACCATGTATATGCATTTTGTATTCAAGGACAGTGTCTGGAACACACTCAGAACTAAAATATATTTTTAGTTGACTGACAACCTTTCTGAGTCTAGTTCCCCATCTGTAAGAACTCAGGTGTTACACCTATCTTGAAGAGTATACTGTGGGGATTAACATATAGGGAAGTACCTATCACTCTGCCTGGAACTCAGCAGACCCTTGTGTTTCTCTTCCCCTTTACTATTAAATTAAGACCTGTATTTTCCACATGCTTTTTTATATCCCCAGTAGAAGCTTGATAGATATTTCTGAATGACTAACACCATGGTTTGGAGCTGGGGGCCAGGGAAAAGTCTCCATTCCTTTTTGGGTGAAAGCAAGAAGTCATCTTTGGAATTAATTAATATTTATGTTAGTACTGATTCCCCCACAACAGTAGGTCATCTCTATAGAGAGTTAGCAAGTATCCGTGCTGCTCCACCAGCTTCACATTCATGGAAGAATAATCTCGTTTTAAAATAATTCTCATTTGTGCACCACATACATTGCACTTATCACCATAGAAGTGCTCAATAAAGACAGCTGAGATTAAATATTTGAAGAGAGGGTAAAACCATTTCACACCCACTAGTCTGACAAAAATTTTTAAATGGCATTGCCAGATGTTGGCAAATGTGGCATGATGGGGATTTTCACACACTGCTGGTAGTAGTACAACTTGGGATACCCTATGCCCAAGTAATTCCACTCCTATGCAGATACTCTAGAGAAATTCTTGCATGTGTATACCAGGAAATATGTACAAGAAAGTTCATAACAGCATAGTTTGTAGCAGAAAGGAGGGTGGGAGGGAGGGAGAAAGGGAGAGAGGGAAGGAAGGAAGGGAAGAAGGAAGGAAGGAAGGAGGGAGGGAAAGACAAAGGGAGGAAGGAAAAAAAGACAGAAAGAAAGAGGGAGGGAGGGAGGAAGGAAAGACAGACAGAAAGTCAATGCCCATAAATGAAAGTGGAATACTTTGCCATAATGAAAATGAAGCAACTACAACACCACACTTCAATATAAATGAATCTCAAAACCTAAAGCTTACAGGAAAAGACAGAGGTGGGAAGGGGCAACCGGGGCGGGTACTGAAGGATTTCAAAAGTGTGAGTAATGTTCAGTTTCTTAGTCTGTATGGTCAGTAAATGGCTGCTTGATCTATTTTTGTATTATTATATTACTGTTCTTTAAATTAGACATGTAAGTTTATACTCTTTTGTATGTAAGATATACTTTAAATTTTAAAACCTACCTTTTTAAAGAGAGACTAAGTAAATTTTTCGAGATCATACTAAAAAGTAACAGAGCCACACGTGAAACCCAAGTCTGCTTCATCATAAAGTTCATGATATTTTTACCACCTCACATACACACTGGCTCCCCAAATATTGCACTCACATAAAAGTTTCATGTCCTCAGCCCAAGTATCCATTGATGGATAACTGGATAAACAAAATATGGTATAAACACATAATGGAATATTATTCAGACTTCAAAAGAAGGAAATTCTGACACATACTACAATGTGGATGAACCTTGAGGACGTCATGCTAAGTGAAATAAATCAGGCAAAAAAAAGATAAATACTGTATGATTCCACACATATGAGGTACCCAGAGTAGTCAAGTCCACAGAGACAGAGAGCAGAATGGTGGTTTCCAGGGGCTGGGGGAGGGAGAAATATGTATTTAAAAATATCATTATTATTTAATGGTATAGAGCTTCATTTTTGCAAGATGAAAGAGTTCTGGAGATGGATGGTGGTGATGACTGCACAATAATTGTGAATGTACTTAATGCCAGCAAACTGTATACTTAAAATTGATTAAAATGGTAAATTTTGCATTATCTGTATTTTACCACAATTTTTTAAAAAGTTGCACATCCTTACCTGGAAAATAATCAAGATGAGTGGAATTTAGTGGTGGCACACAGAAAAAAGCTACCTTCTAGGTTTCCAGACAGGGCCCAGTAATCCACAGAGGACCTGCGCTCTTGGGCTGCACCATCGCCTGAGTTTCTGGGCCGTGGTCTCCTGGAAGACAGTCTGTCAACCAAGGCAACTGCCATTCTCGTTTGCCCCTGGCCTTATCCCCATGGTGATGGAATGGAATGGAGGGTGGCTGCCAGATGGCAGATGAGTAAAAGGGCAAGATCTGAGGTTGAGAGAAACAAGAAATAAAGGGGTAGCAGGTGCTGCCAAAGCAGGCCCGGTGCTCAGGGGTCTGTGGGTCTAATCATTTCAGCCCATCAGTCTCCAGCCACATGGTGAGAGGCACAAGAACAGAAAGGGATGAGGCATCAGAGGAGGAAATGAGAAACAGAAATCAGCACCTGGAACGCTTGAGCAAAGAAGCCAAAATTTGCCACAAAGCTGACCTTTGAGTCTGAACACATCTCCAAGAAGAATGCTTTAGCTCATATATAATTTAGCAATTCACACTTGACAGAAACACAACACAACGCACAAATATACATACACAGACACATTCCAAAACACGATGTTAAGAGAGAGATAATTTAATCATCTGGATAATTTGCCTACATGATATGAAGAAGCCAGAATCTAGATGATTGACTTAATTCTTTGTGTCTGATTTTTGGCATCACGCTGACCCAGCCTCAGAAGTCCAACTGCAGGCTGACACTCTTTTTCCATGGCATTAAACCTACGAGACAGTTATCTTAAGAATTATCATGGCCAGTAGAGAGCATATACATTAAATTGACATTCAGAGGTGAAATGCTATTGAGATAATGGTGTTCTTACACATTTGTGAAGCACTTCATGTGTGAAAATGCTTAGGACTGCATTTTCAGTTAATTCTCTGAGCAGCCCTAGGAGGGAGGAAGCTGACTATTAAATGATCTTGTGCTCATGAGAGAAATTGAGGCACAGACAAAGTGACTGGTCAGGATCACATACAAAACGTTAATTGCAGAGTACGATTAAACCTCCCAATGCCCCAAACTCAGGGTTGGGCTTTGTCAGCTGAGTCAAGGTACCTCTCTGAGCGTGTCACAAACTAGCATGACTCAGCTTCTCACCTTCCCCACACAAAGTGGAATCAGATCCAGCATATATTTCAGAGGGGTCTTCGGAGGTCTCTATGATACCTGGCTCACCCTCAATCTAAAGATCCCCCAGGTAACTAGATTCTCTAAGCATCATTCAAAAGGGGATGTTAAACTACTCTGATGTGGTCTGGACTGTGCCTATTTCCACTTCAGCACAGATCAAGACACCAGATTTTGCCTCAGAAAAAAAATCAGCCTTACCAGAGTCCCACGATGCATTTCCACGTCTTCTATTTAACTCCAATCTCACCTCCTTCCCACCCCTCCACACACATACCACACACCTCCAGACTCCAGGGTTAGTGCAGGATAGTGTACACCTAGACAGGTTGTATTCTCAAGTAACCTACCCGGGGCTGGGTTGAAAAGGAACTGGGCCCTGGGTTGGGGGGAGGACAAGAGTCGGTAATTGTCATTAGTCCTGCTAATTCTTTCTTTTCACCACATTAGCTCCACCTGAGTAGTTCTCAGCTTGTGAGTATTTGGCAAAAGCCCGAGTCAAATCTTCTTCACCATCAGTCACATCAGGATGCAACCTCCCACATAAGCCATCTCCTCACTGAATCTCTATGCTTTGGAGAAAACTGAATCCCAAAGAACAATAGAAAGTCCTGGTGATGGGAAATTGCGGGTGGTGCTAAGCATCTCTAAAATGTATTAGTTTGCCAGACCCATGTAGATCATCCGTTAATCGGTCCTTCAAATCCATGACAAGGGGTAACAGGCATTCTCAATATCCAGCTTGCAATTGCTATCCTGGAAAGGTCTTTAAAAAAAATTTTTTTTTAACTACTTTAAGTATGAAAGGCCAAGAAAAGAAGGAATGGAATTCCACATGGCTCTCTAGGTGCTTTCTGCCAGCAGCTCCATTGTGTATCTGAGATGCTCGTGTTCTCCAGACTATGGTTTTCATCACGCTTCTCAGACAGTCCTGTGTGTCCCTAGTTAATTGTTTACTAATGTGGCTACCTCCCGGCTCTATAGGGTTGTGTGCACCAGAGCTTGACACCATCTTCAGAAAGCTGAGGACCACCTTGTTCCCATCTCTATAGAGACATGGATCCAAGGTGAAACTATTTAGCTGCGTGGTCCTCCTGGCCAGGACAGCACTGGACACCTTCTTAATAATAATGTCTGCCCAAAGGTTGATCTACTAAAAGCAATTTTTCTTAATCAAGGGCCTCAAATCTCAGGTTTGCAAAAATGCCACTCTGTTTTTCTATCTCAAACTCTAGTTCACCAATGGCAGGAAACTTAATCTAATTGATTCCAGATAAACTCAAACCTTTGGAGTTTTCTCAATCACTGCTACTCTTATTAAGTCAGTTCCAGATTTTCTCCTTCCCATCCTTTTCTCCGTCTCCCCTGGACTGACCTGAGTTGCAGAGGGTTTACAGAATGTCTTGGTGCATTGGGATGTTTTTCATCTGGGACTGTCCTCTCTCCTCCCCACAATACCTGAGTTGTTTAGTCCCACCTGGTTTCCATGTATGGCCATCTTTCCAGGCTGGTACTACTGAGGTGTCTGCATACCACCCTATCTTTGACTATGGGGTCAGTACCACCTTCTGCTACAAAGACCCCCTAGGCAGAATCCTAAGGCTCATTCAGTTCCACTGGCTCTCCTATTTACTGGTGCTGTTTAGTCTCATCCTTTCTCTTTCCCTCAGCCAAATTCTATGCCTCCCATGGGACATAAGAAAACTCAGCTGTTCTGAGGGTAACAGAATACCAGACAGGCTGCCTTAGGCTTCTTCTCTGACTGGTACCCAATGAAGCCATCTTAACTCCCAGCTTCCATTCCCACAGCATGGGGAACCTGTAGGAGGCAGCCTCCTCCCAGGGCTTGAGGAGAATGGGAGACACATCCCCTCTATTCTTAAACACAAACTTTTCTGTATGTTCTGTTATAAAATGAGAGGGAGGGGCAAGACACACAGTCCCTTCTCTGAAATCCCACCACCTACCTCTCCAACTCTCTATCACAGAGGGCTTTATCCCTTCTCTGTTGGAGAAAATTTGTTCTGCAGGTTTGGTTTCAAATATTTCTATTTTAAACTTGGACAGTACCAGTCTGGGTTCTTGGTGTGAAGAACTCTGGCTAACTTAAGCAGAAAAGGAATTTATTGAACCAATACTGGGTGGTTCAGAGAATCACTGGGAAGGCTGGAGAATCAGCTGAGAACCAAAAGAGAGCAGAAACCAAACGCTGAAGAGTTAGGGGCTTGCCACCACTGAGCATCCCTTTGTTACCTCTGTGACTAACCACTAGCTATCCCTCCAGCTCTGGATCACCACCTTCACACCCAGTCTTTGGCAGAAGCCAAGCATGTCCACATGTCCACAAGCTGGCTACCAGGTAGCAGAAAGATGGAGTAGCCAGCCCCCACATATTTCCACAGTGGGAGGCAGGAGACTGCCTTCTGCCAACACTCATGTGATAGAGGGATCCCCAAAACAGGAAGGGCCTCAGAACTCTCGACAGACAAAAAGAGGTAAATATCCACTGCAAGGACCAAGACTTTTTGTGTGTGTGTGAGGAAGACCAGCAGTGAGCTAACATCCGTTGCTAATCTTCCTCTTTTTGCTGAGGAAGACTGGCCCTGGGCTAACATCCGTGCCCATCTTCCTCTACTTTATATGGGACACTGCCACGGCATGGCTGACAGGCGGTGCATCGGCGGGTGCCCGGGATCCGAACCAGCGAACCCCCGGCTGCCAAGCACAAGCTAAACCACTGCACCACTGGGCCGGCCCCAGGACCAAGACTTTTTTAAACTAAGAGTTAAGAATTTGATTTCTCTGATCTCTGGCTCCATTCTCTGATTCCCTCTTATCTAGCTGCCTAAATAAAAGAGGATCACAAGTGAAAGGGAGTGCGAAGAAAAAAACACATAAATTAATACCTCATAATATACTATCACACAAATTTTATCTCCCTAATTTCTTACCATTCCATAGATTATTTTTATTCTCATTTTGTATGTGGGAATGTCTAGAATAAGAAGGCTTCCAGGTGATCTTGGGTAATTTATTTATCTTCTATATGCCTCAGTTTCCTCATCTATAAATTAGGATAAACCTACCTCATAAGACAATTATAATAAGGTTAAAGCTTATAGCTTCAAGCACCTATAAACAGAGTTCCAGGGATAACAGTGTAGTGGAAAGAGTACCACTGAACAGGACAGCAAACTGGCCATTAATTCTCTGTGAACCATGGACACATCACATTACTTCTGTGGCCTTCCATTCTGTCATCTGTAAAATAAGCATGTTACACTAGATGATTACTAAACTCCCTTCTATCTCTCAAATTCTATCTCTCATCATCCATGAGTTCATCCTACAAATCAGCTCCTAAGCCTACCAGATTCCATGAAATGGGGCAGTGACCAAGATGCTTACTTCCCTCACTGCCCTAGCTCCCAAATAAGGCCTAGTCCTTCCACTTAGCTCTAGAATAACAGTATGATATGACCTGTTAAACCATGAAGCATGATGTAGTGATATGTACTCACACAGAGCACCCCCAGGATCTTTTTCACCAGAAAAAAAAGACAGCATGATCCGAACAGCATGAGTCAAACAATAAAGCCCACAGGGAAAGATGCACAGGCAACAGGGCAGAGGGATCACCTCTGATGAGGTTTTTAAAGGGAGCAGACCCTGGACATTCATCATAAGTGTGCAACATTTAAGATTTGTTTTTAAGTTGCCAGGTATGTTTTTTGCCAACATCACCATGTCATGTTGAAGGAGTTAAAGACATTAAAGTCATGAGTTCATGCTGAGATCTGGAAAGAGGAAAAGGAAAAATGTAACTGTTTTCACTCTGTGGAGATTCCCAATGGGAGTATTAGACAATAGATGAGTTTAGAAGAAGAAAGACAGGATTGGAGGCTAAGAAGGATACACAAGAAGAAAATCCCAGCAAGTTCAGCTGTGAGCTTGGGAGTGTTCTATAGGTATCCCCTAAGGCTACGCTCCGAAAATGGAGTGTTAGAGACGCCCTCCCTTGTGCTCCAGCAGCACTTAGCACATATCTTTATTGCACCACTTCAAATGCAAACTAACCACAGTCTGTCTCCTGCACCAGTCTCCTGAGGATCTCTGCCTGCCCCATGCCTCAGCGCCCAGCAGGTCCTCAGTAAAGCTTATTTTACCAATGAAGGGAGCAATTAATTCCAGCAGAGGGGAAGGGGGGTCAGGTAAAGCTCCACAGAGGTTTTAGCCTATGGTCAAAATTTTTTTAAATCAAGATTTTTCTAGATGGGAAAGCAGAGGCAATGTGCTGCCAACAGAAAAAAACCAAAGAAAGAAAGGACAGGCTGGTACAAGGAAAGACAGGTAATCTCAGGAGGGCAGAGGGCACTTAATAACCGAGTCAGAGAACATAGGACAAGAGAAGTATGAGGAGCTCATAGAAACCCAGGAGAAGATGTCCCAAAAGGAGGTGGCAGTGTGGGTGTGAGGCTGGATGTGTGGATAACCCATCTGTGGATAACGTGCAGAGGAGGAAAAGATGAGGACCAAGGACATGACTCTAAAGACAGTAACATTTCAGGAACCGGGAAGAGAAAGCATTGAGGAGACTAAGAAAGAACACAGAGAGAGAAGAGGTGAAGCAGACAGGACTGTGCTGGGAAAGCCAAGAAAGAAGAGAGATTCCAGAAGTTCAAAGAGCATGGGCAGCTGAGCTATCCTTTCAGATTTAGCCCAAACGGCATGAGGAGTGGCTGTAATTTCAAATCCCAGAGCCAGCTCTGGTTCAGTGGCTCTGCCCTGGGTCATAAGGGTCCCACCTAGCCCCTGGCAGTTTTCACGGAGACTGTGCAAATCCACTTTGGTACCAATGAATGGGATTGTGTTCCAGGCTTATTGCAAAAGTCTTGAGGTTCTCAGATCTGGCGTCTTTTGGGGGAAAAAAAAGTGGGACCTTTTCTAATGCATGATAAAGGAAATGCACGAGAATGTTTCCAGTGTTGGCCTGAGGTGATGGGTAGTTATTTTCCCGTCAGTAAACCTCTGTGAAACAATCCGGGACTGTCCTTCCTTGAGGAGCCGAGGCTGCTGGCAGCGGTCGCCATCTGGGAGAGCAGGTGTGGTTGAAAAGCGATACTGACAGGCCTTGCCACGCACACACGTGCAGAGGCTGGGTGTTTATTTAAATGCTGCAGCTGCTGCTCGCAGATCCTGAAGCTGTTCGTGCCTAGCTATTAGAATCCTGGCTTTTTTTTTTTAATGCCTTAACTCTGCAAGACCTATCCCAAGTCTGTTTGCTACATAATGTGTATTTGTGTTTCATTAAAGTGCTTGAATTTTGCAAACGTTTTGCACGGCTGCAGAGATTGAGTTGGTCTGCACAATCATTTCTCAGAAACTCCCTCAGAGGTCTCACCTAAGGTTGTGCCTTGAAATGCCTTCTTAGATGCATCCTGAATTCAGATTGGAGAGTTGACAGATTCCCCTGTCTGCCAACTGGTGCCTGAAATTCCTAAATGCAAATCCTTTGAGTTGGAGCACTGTCCTCTGGAACAAAGAAATGCCCTTGGGCTTCTGGCTAGGAAAAAAGAACATTCTGAAAACCTTCCCACCAAAATCACCTACGTGAACAAAGAAAAATATGAAATAAGAAAAACTGTCCATGCAATAACATAAAACCTTAGAAATTACAACACTCTGGAATCCAATACAAAATTAAATAATCCTCTTTAATTCACGGCAAGTGGCCAGCATCTGTGCTGATTCCACTCCAGTGCTTCAGACCCTAGAGTGGGTCTTACATTCTGCACCCTGAGGCTGTTTTGTTTCCACAGTGCTACCAAAAAAAAAAAAAAAAGGTACATTAATATTGACTTCCTTCCACCTATGTATTTTTCTCTGCCTGCCCCTAGCTTGTCCAGTTTGCTTGTGGGTCCAGGAAACAGTTATTTGTTGACTGAGGGCATAAGAGTGAGCCTTTTCTCCCAGGAGCCATTGAA